>CM073770.1:113827001-114427001 GCA_037158775.1 Hetaerina titia
CAGTGTAGCTCGTTCAGGCCACAAAAAAGCTACTTACATGCCAAAAAACGTTCCTTCGCTATCAAATTAAAAAAACATAATTCAACACAACCACCTAGTTCATGAGGTTGTCGATGTGAGGGCGAATCGCTTGAAGACTGAAATAACGGGAGATGATAGCAGTGAAGAACATCAAAGAAATAGGAGGCGAGAAGAGGGGAAAAGCGACGAATGTAGACGGTGCAAGGGAGTGTAGGGAAATTCGGAAGACGGGCTCACAGGAAGGGCTGAGGGGATATGGGAGCCATCTTGAAAAGGGTCCAAGCAAGAAGCGGGGGAGGAGGGGAGGGGGGAGGAACCCGAGAGGGAAGGGCACGAAAGGGTAATTACCGTTAAAGAGGCACCGTAGACGCGAATAGAATAGGTCTCATGGGAGGCGGGTTGCGCTACAGCCGCCAGGCTATAAGGAAGTTATCTTCATCTCTTTCACTATCGCAAACTTTATTTAAAACATAAAAAAAGTCGCCTTCACCGGAAAGTTCACGTCTAGCTCTTCCCGTAAGTTCAAACCACAAAGAGAGTCGCGACGCATTGTAATACCCACGGGAGGAGTAGTCACTTTATGCCATTAGCGCGTCAAGAACTGACAGATATATATGGGATTAAAGACCGCTTTGGATGACTCTCCCGACTCTGGCTGAAGGTCCATGTGGTTCGTAAGTCCCTTCCAGAGGAAACCACGTCGTAATTTGAATGACCTCTAGAGCAGACGAGTCGAGACAAAGGTTACATTAAAAATCCCCTTGAGGAGTTTCTCGTGGACTAAGAAAAAGTTTACACACTGAATCATAACTTTTCAAGGGAAAAACCGGACCCAAAGGTTCTCAAATAAAGTACGTAAAATGAGACCTCAGAGCCAAATAAGCACTTCATTTAAAGGGGTAATCAAGTGTTTTTTGAAGTGGAAATGCAGTGATTTCTGGGTTCACTTCGATAATACCTGTCTAAAGAGCATAACACGAAGTCCATCCAATGGTCATTAATTCATGTTCATTGACGTAGGCATCATTAAATAAGGTATACGGTGCTTGAAAGAGAAAAATTTAAGTGCAAGTCGAAGGGTTTTAATTTTGCAAATTTCCGCATTAGGTTAGTAACAGTTTCATTTTAATCTCTTTTGATTTTCCGCAAACTTGCTCATAAAATTAATTCTCAGTAACTGCAGTCTTTTCCCCTTCGCAAATTTATGTGAATTATAATATGTCGAGTTGTACTCTATACGTGCATATGCAACGTATCATCCTCGCACTCCACACCAGAGGCCCAGAGCACCTCTTTCACACTGGGAGAACAATCTTTTACATTCACATTAGAAGAGTAGAAGTTATAAAACCCATGACGGGTGCGGCAACCTAAAATCACATACTGTAGAAAACGTCAATAATCTTTTGTATCCAGCAGTCAATCAAGAAAATTATTGAAAATATTGTTATCACGGTGCCATTATACTCAGTGAAATATTGCCCGTGGTCCGTTTACACTGGCGAGTTCTCGTAATCTTCAAAGGAGATCCAAAGGTCTTAATTACAGGTCAAAGGTCTCTCTTACAAAAGTAAAGTAAATACGTGCTTGTTCTAAACTGACTCAATTTCTTAATTGGCTATTTGCTGTGCAACGGTATAGACAATCAAGCTTCTCAATACATTTAAGAGACGAAAACTGTTACGACGTTTTTAACCAAAAGGTGCCTGCGCTTTTGTCTCGAGACTGATCTAGGAGTAGTAGCTGAGCTGGCTTGGATAGCCATCAGTAATTTATAACTCCAATTTCTAATGACATCATTCCCTATGCATCTCAATGGACGATTCTCAGGCATCTATCTACGAGGCATGGCAATAAGCGCGCTAATGAGGCATGGTGGCGGAATCATGTCAACAAACACAATGAGAAAATCACTATCTTAATGAGGCACACAACGAATACATCTTACTCCCACGACCAGCGGTATTATAACTAAACTAAAGGGTCTTACAGGAATTGGGAATATTAATTCTGTTTTGAGGCGATTATATTATACGTAATTTAGCTACTATTTAAAAACCAAGCCTTACCATTTATTTTGAAACCTAATCAAGTATTTTGTATTTAACGAATCACATCAATTATACCAGAGCAAAAATTATAAAAATAATTTAAAGATAATAATAGAATCGACGTTTTACGGTTGCGTTGACGTCCACATTCAGATTAGTCTTATCGGCTTCGGAGATGATTCTATCTAGATTTTTTATGGGTTTTAGCTCAAAAGTGACCAGAGGCTTTGAGCAGTTTAAATACATTTTAGATATGGACAATTTTTTCGAGAGGTTCCTTACCGATTTTTCCTCTACAGTCAATGCACAATAGCTTGAATGCAATACAAGATAGCAAGAATGTTGCTGCAAAATTAGTTCAGCGTAAATAATGACCTTTCGGTAATCGAACGTTTCCAATTTATTTGAATTAATACTTCGATTTCGAAGCCCCAGGTTTCGCTAAAATTCTCAAAAGTAATCTATCCAACATGAATATATTCTTGAGGACGATTATACTTCGTTTAAAGAGACAATAAAACCAGGAATATCAACACGCCAAGAGGTTTGAACTTTCTTTATAATAGTACTCTATTAGCCAATCATTGGATTATGAAAAAGATCACGGAATGAGAGCTAATACGTGTAATTTCGGTTTCCTACTTCGGGAGGTGAATGTCTGGTGAGGGTGATTCCACATGTAGAATATCTTTGCAAAATATAAGCGACCCTCAATGAAATCTTGCAAAGTTACAAAACGTACAAAAGAAAAATTAAATATAATGGGTAAACCTATCGAAATAACATAGTCAGTAGAACACATATATGTATGTTATCCAATGTTCTGGGCAACTTGGATTTCTTTACTTATACCTAAAGGCCCGTTTCACTTTAATAGTACACAGACATTGTCGAGTTATTGGACTCTTACGTTCGAAAGGTATGACAAAAATTAAAAATTTAATCATAAACTATCTAAACCAAAATTTTCCTTCCAAAGACAGATTTCTCTACATAGATCTATCCCGGCTATTTGGTGGTAAACGACAAGAAGAGCAATGACAAATACTATTTACATACACTAAACAGGCAACCATTAATCTAAAAATAATATATTTTTATTGAGATTGAAAATGTTTGCGAAAAATATATTTCCTATGATCATTTAAGTGGTTTGTCTTATGAAATAAGATAATGAAGAAATACATATTCGTAAAATCAAGACTTAATGACCACGATGGAAAATTCATTTTATTGCTGAAGGGGATTTAAATTTTATTCATAGTCATTGACTACACACCCTCAAGGCCTTAAATATCAACCACTTTGCATTAATCAAATTTTAATGATCGTAAGTTAATATCACTAAATTTTTCAGACAAACACTAATACCAAATTGAAAAGAGAGATCAGCGACAAAAGAATAAATGAAACTAGGTCGATAGGAAAAAAATAACTCATTTAGTCATCACCAAAAGTGCATAACATCCAAGTGACCAACAGATGGCATTGGTCCTTTGTTCAGTGGTGTGTGGCCAGAGATCTGACATTTTCAGAATCCTGGTATTTTCCCAAATTTTGAAAATAAAAGATCATTGTTCATGGAAAACAATTATTTTTAAAGAGTAATATTTATTTTAATTTCCGAGGGGAGTTTTTTCGTCAGATTTTAAACTGGGTATCTTTCCATCACTAAACGATCTGTATTACAAATTAATAAAGAGCACGCCAAGTATTTTTCTACCGAACGTTACCGCGATTTCCTAAAGAGCCCAAGAATGCTGAACAGCGACTCACATACCCCAAAGGGCATCATACACGCCGCCGAGGGTAATTTTAGCGTTAAGTTACCATGTCAGAATTTTCATACGCAAAATACGTTTTTATATCCCAGGCTCATTTAAGAGCGTTCCATTCCCAGTTTCCAAGAAAAGGATCACGGTTCACACTGTTTAACATACCACAATAGACACCCTTAATAAGTCAAATACGAAAAAAACTGTGAAGATAAATCGCTGAAAACGGCTTAGAGCGATTGGCACAACAAACGTTTGTATTTCCAGGGACGATATATGTATATTCCCTCGCATCTGGAATAAAGTTTCTGCATTTTCGGCGTTATTCATTCTGGTCCGCGTCATAAATCACATCCTTCTACTTTTAACGCCCATTCATTTTGCTGACAAAGCGTACCTGTTGTATTCCTGTGACAGAAGTTTCAACTCTCGACCAACTTTCTTGAATTCCATCCATGTCCACGAGACGGAAAATTAACAATATTTTCATTCGAAAGCAAGCGTCACAGAGCGCAACCACAAAGAATGACATCGCCAACATTTTGCGGGGTTGGTAAAAGACATTTGGACGTGCGCCAGAAAGAACAGAAATCACTCGGAACGTGTTTTCGAGCACCTTTTCCCACCTCAGGATTTTTTCCTACAGTTTTCGTTACCGTCGCCTTAAAGGGACCGCCGAGAAGATTTGTTTCGTGCCCCCTTCGATATCGATTGCCCGCTCGGAGTGAACTATCCCAAATCGGCGAGCACTGGTTCTCACTCTTATCATAAATCATACTCATGAAAAAATAAACGAAGCCTATTAGATTAATAATTATCAGAGCAATTAAAAAGCGTAGACGTAGAAACATCCTTCTCATATTGTACGCTCACGGAGCGAAATGTGGAAACTCTCCGGCACTTCAGCGGTTTAAGTGGCTACAAAGGTTTTTACTTCTGGGACACCGTTCGTGATCCAAGGGCAGCCCCTTTTGCGTAATATTTTTGTCTTTAGTAAAATTTTTAATTAGAACTACTTTTTGCCCGATACTACTTCTAAACACCTTTTGTCCCTGGAACATAAAATTATCGACTGCAAGGTATATCACCGCCTCTAAAATAGCGAAGTTAGTTTCCAAGTTGACATAATTTTCAACTTTATTTACAGAAAATATTTTACAAAATTATTCTTGTTCATAAATGAAAATGCCCCTTCCCCTTCACGAGGAAGATTTCTCGCCACAAAATCAATCGGTTCACATGCTATCAAAATATTATAATAAAGGCAAGAGACCGAGCGTTTCTGTATTTCTTTGCGGTGAAAAACGTTTACATACACTTGAGTTTCGTACTTTGGAAATACCTCACATAGCAATCTACCTAAGGAACACAATAATAGGTAGAAATTGACGCAATTTTAAGTAATCAAATATTTTACCCAAAATAATTTAATGAAATCAAAGTTGAATAATGTCTCTCGTATTTTCCTGGAAGCGAAAAAAATTACCGCAAGGCAATTGATGAATGTCTGCTACTGAGCTACGTGGTATTGATCGATTTCATGTATGAGAAGCTGTAAAATGACCCTAAACATTCAATGAACATAATACTCTACGATAAATACAAGTATTACCAAAAACACACAGTGACGTGTAAGATTAATTAACAATCGACCTAATATAATTTTAAAATCAAGAGTTGCGTTGAAAATGGGAGTTGTCAAGAACTTAAAACGTGCTGGTGACCAGATAAGCTCAGTGCGTAAGACGCTCGTTAGTTAACTCCCAAGGGTCGCGGGACTGACTCCTGTTCCAGCATGATGCTGAACCCCCTTGAAAGTCCTTTTCCCCCGGACCCATCTTTTTAAAGATTAAGTGATTCTACATCTCGCCAAAAATAGTCATTAACGTAACATAACATTTTCACTCACAATTACAGAACTAACAAAAAAGTGGAAAAGGTAAATACCATCAGAACACAGTAATTGTATTATTTGTCATTAGAAGACTGCTTGATCGAACTGGAACACTTTGGGCACTTGGAAACAAGTACCTGATGCAGGATTAACATTGTGCCAATACCTTAATCTTCCGAGTACTTTAAAAACCCAATAATTATTCATTCAAATCGCATAAAAAACCATAAACACAGTAATCAACCCGAAGGTCGGTCTAGTAGGTGATGGTAGAGCTCACCCACGTACTAAGCCCGACGGCGTGTGAATATTCACACATCAGAGTAGGGGGGCCAGTTTCTTTCCCTGTGCCGTCAAATGGTATATACTATATTTACATAATTAAAAAAACGTTTTCATTCTTTCCTTACAAATATATTTACATATTTTTTGTATAAAAACTGTGCAGAGTGGAGGAGACATCAACCTGCTTTTCAGCCGTATTTTTCCACCTTCTCTCTGAACTCAAGTTCAGTACTTCCAATGAGAGTTCATAATAATTACAAGCTACTTGAGACCGCTGATCGTATTTCGAAAGGTTAAATCTTGTAAGAAATGAAAATTTCGATCATTTCATTAAACCAAGATTCCATGAGCAAATTTACATCTACAGTTGCCAAACTTTGGTCCAAAACCTCTAGGGACAGCGGGGAGTGGCTTGAAAGGGGTCGTAATATTCTCTTCTCAGATGATTCATATCTCCATAACCTCTAATACTCCCTACGAGACCTCCATGAGGGTGGGTCGCGTAGATTTACATATTAATTTAGGGAATCGTGGACTCAAAAAAATTCTGAGTCTTGTTAAAATACACTGCAACTAACTCCATATATCGTACTCGTAGACTCAACTGAGGCCAGAAGTCTCCCAAAGCAAACTTTGTGTAATTAACCGATTTCTTTTTAAATGTTAATTATAAGGAATGCGATGCTCAGATGCAATATGCTGCAAGCAATAATTTGAACAATCTTGAAGTTTACGTAGTTGTGGAAGACATTTCAAAGAAAACTAATTTTACCTAAGCCCACTTTTTGCCGTGTTAGATTAACAGATAACTATTCAGCCAAAGTAAGTGTACGCCATGTATCAAACCCACGCAAACATTAACATAAGTCTGAATTAGATAGATAATACAATGAATCTTTTATCCAAAATTTTACAACATTTATGGCATATTTCTGACGACCGTTTGTGAATGCAAACAGAAAAATTAATTAATTAATTCAAAATCAGGATTGATACCTTTAATACCAGTGCAGTTCACAATCGCATGGAGCAAAACCCTAGCGTATTCTGTACGATTGTTAAAGAATTTTAGATACTAATACTGATACCTGCTGCACCAAAACATTTGCGGCAAAAAATCATTGACAAAAAAACAACAACCTTCGAGCCCCCTTAAGAGCCCATGTCTTGCTCAAGTTAGGTAGGACCGATATGCCGATGATATTAAAATATTTTAAATGTCCAGCAACGCTCCGGTAAGTCGACCCCTAGGCTTATGTTTGCTCTTTTTGTGTCCGTATTACGGTATTCTTTAAGCTCTTAATTTAGGATTAAAAACATCATTCATGAATGCTGTCTAAATCACTTAGGAGTGATTGAGACGGCATGTGACTTTGGGATCAGAATAGCTCGTTATTTTTCGATAAGTGATTTCGGTCGAAGAGTCTGTTCGTTTTTTTGTTTTTGAATTGATCTTATACATGTACATGGTATATAAGGTGAATTCAGGGCATTATTATATCTCTCTGAGGGGCACTAGAAGTTGGGTAGCTGGAAATCGTCTTTTACAAAAATGTGTTTGCTGCTAAAAAGAAAGACCGGTATCTAATCCATTCCCATTTCACTTATTTCCTACATTCACCTGCAAAGTTTGCAGCTTAAATACCAACTAGGTGTGAGGAACGTTTCCGCAAGCTTTCTTTAAATCCAAGAAGACCGTATTCACTAGCCTGTTGCTACGTTCTCAGTTTCGAATATCACGTATATAAAATCTTGTCTCTCACATGATCTATTTTTTTAAGCCATACTGGGAGATTCATATGAAGTTGTTACTGTCGAGGAATGTCATTACCTATCTCACAATGGTAGCTAGACATTTCACAGGTTAGCATAATTTAGTGAGACTGGTCGGTAATAGCCACGGTCTGGTTCATTTCGTCTCTTGCAAAAACAGATCGATGATAAAGTTTACGTCCTTTAAATAGATTACCGATAAGGAGAAAAATAGCAACGGAAAAGGCGAGAGAAAAGTTTAGGGTGAGATAACTAATCACGCACAGCCCTCGAAAATTTAATTGCCTCCTGATAGTAAAAACTAAGACTTTCTCGAACGAACGAATAAAAAATCGAGACAATATAAACCAACAGCGAATGACGCAACAATTTCAGAGAGTAAAAATCATTCGCCTTGACCGGGATTCGAACCCGGATCCCTCGATATCCGGCCGAGTGCTTTAACCATTTAAGCTACCGAGACGTCCTATTACACTCTGAAATTTTGGGGGCTTTAAAGGAACAAGATGTTGTGACGAAATACCGTACATAATATGTCACAGGCATTCGTAGTCGTGCGCGAGGCGCCACAGTCCACGAGGTTAAAGCCAATTTCAAACGTTTTGATATTACTAAATTTTCTTCCTGCTATCCTTTGCTTATGACATGCGGTGAGTAGAGGCGAGTGAATTAAAGTAATCTTAAACTATAACAACGTGGGGGATATAAATTCACTGAAGCAATCTTGTATTCCTTTTGCCGCTCCATGCATGATTGTCTTGAGAATTCGAGACAAACTACCACCAGAAAATACGTAATTGCGATCGCTTTAGGATGAGGCATACAATTTATTTAGGAATGACTCTACATGTACCACTCGACTCGAGCTATGAGTAAGTAAGTGCGGCGCGCTTATGGTTGGAGTGTATTGAGAAAATAAAAAAATTTTACGCCGCTGATCTGGAACGGTTAGGGAACAATACACCAATCAACCTACTCCGCAGTCTACCTATTTTCCTTTAAAAAAAAGAAATTGATCGGTCGGTATTTTCGGAGCTATTTTGGTGTTAAAGGAGACTTTCGATTTTGGTATTTTGCGCATAATATTTTTAAGAGATCTGCCAGGACCTCAATCTGATATTGCCCATTCCTAGACAAAATCTTAAACAATCGTTAAAAATTTAACCGATTTGCATGACAATATTAAAAAAGACAATCGTGTACATTTGGTTATGGGAATAAGTATCCCTTAATATTCAGAAGTGAGCTAATTGGTAAAAGAATCTGAGTTCATTTAAACTTCACAAAACCACCAACACAACGAGAATAACGAAACAAATTTTGTTGCTGTAATAGCCTGAGAATCAAAGTCTAAAATGATTTTTTCTTTCATTGCACAAACACATACTGACACTGACACCAATTAAAAAAGCAAACTTCAGTGCATTTACTTATCTTAGAAGAGTGAGACATCCAGGTAAAACAAGTACACATAATAAATGGCTTAAAAAACAAATTCAGGCCCATCCGTTAATCAAGGGAGTTCTATTAGCATAATCCGTAAAACCTATAAAAAAAGTTCGCACACACATGTAAAGTATGTTTTTGAACTGCCAGACCGCGGCCTTAAAATTTAACGATGCATTGTCGCGTAATATGTCGTTTTTGAAATTTGAATGTAAATAGGTAACGCCACCTCGCAATCCAAAAATTATATAGGAAATGATAAATTGCCCTGAGATAACGTCTATTCAAAGGTACAGCAATTGAATTATTTAGAGGATTTGTCCAGCACATTTCAATGTCTCTTGTGGTCTTAATTTTAGAGACGGTAATGTGTAAAGACTGTAATGATCGAGTTCATTCCAATTCAACGACTTCGAATTTGGTTAATTACTTTCTGGCTAATAACATTAATCGACGTAATTTAGCAAAGTATATACAATACTATATAATATAAAACGTAAAATCGAAAGTCAATTTAGATGACAAATTTGGATGCAGTACGCCTACAATAATTCGCACTACATAAGTTTTTGTGTTAAAAGTTTGTTTTTGGAAGGTTTCTTATTTTTTGGATATCTTTTAAACAGTTCATTAGCACCACTTTCAAATGCATAATACAATTGTATTATTTGATATTGTCAAAGGCTCGAGTCTACGCAGCCTCTTCCTAATCTATCTTGATTTTTATTAAGTAGGTTAGATAATTACCGTTGCATCATTGTGTAACTTTAATATGAAATATGTCTTTTTGTGACTCGGAAACTGGGTTGCTTGAGAAAAGAGGATACACCTAGATTGGAGGCTTCTGAGATGTAGACGTGAAGAAGAATGGAAAAAAATGAAATGGAAGGAAAGAAAAACAAACGAAGCACTAGGTTCGGTAGGGGAAGAGAGTTGGCAGTTTTGAGAACTGGACGACGGTGGGTCAAGCGAACTCAGTAGATAAAAACCATAGCCAATTTGGATGAAATTAAGGAAAGTACAAAGTATTTTCAGCTAATTAATAAGTTTTTTAAGAAATGTCCGAAAAAGAGTAAAAACTAGCATTCTCTGTTTACTTAGTTTGCAATTTATCAAAGAAGGCCCACGTTTTTCACTTAACATATTACTCATATGGTTTTCATTTCCCAGTTTAGGAAGTGAGTGAGATATTGTAATTCATAAATGGATAATGAATACACAATCTCCTTCAGTAGACAAACATTTGATGAGAAGCTGTCCTGGACAAAAACCTTAGCAGAATCTACATTGTTCAGGAATTAAAAATCACGGCTGGCAGTACGTACATATTTGTATAGCGACGGGAACTGAATGGACATGTTACACCTTACCTTCATTTCTTATCCTGCACGCACGAGGGCGCACATGAGCAGAAGAATTCCAGGAAACTTATCCGCGCAACTGACTTCAAATAACTCAGCCGCACGTCGTTAGAGGACACCACAGTCAGCATTTGGAGGCGCTGTCGGCCGCGCTGCCACTTGGGGCCTTGGGCAGATGATTCAGTTTCCAATCGAGGTCTAAGGGCAGTCATGGGAAACACAATATTAGTACTTAAATAACTAAAGGAGCATTTCAGTACATTCATGAACATTTAACATTCTTAAAGACTGCTTTCTTTGATATTTTGAAAAACAATCAGATAATATTATGCGATTAAATATAAAGACTATCCAGCAGTGTGTAATAACACCACTCCTCTTCAAACAAATCACTTAAAATATTCACACATGATCCACACACAAAATATAAGTAGTTTTTAACAAATTAATCCAGCTGGACTCCAATAATTTAAGTCATTCAACACCTTCCGAACAAGAAATAATTGCCGTAAAAATGAAGGTCTATTAATTTCCTAAAAACACCATTAGTTTTTCAAAAAAAAGCACCATCACGACTGGCAAGAGCAACGTAAAATTTTCAAATGCAAAATTTGATACTACAATAGAACGGC
Organism: Hetaerina titia; assembly: GCA_037158775.1. Classification (NCBI taxonomy): domain Eukaryota; kingdom Metazoa; phylum Arthropoda; class Insecta; order Odonata; family Calopterygidae; genus Hetaerina; species Hetaerina titia. Next base: position 113,838,240 of record CM073770.1, read on the forward strand.
TACACGAACACGAAACTATAGTTTTTCTTCTGTACTTGAACTAATTCAAATCAATTACACGACATCTATTCATTTATATTTACTTTATTCCCTTGTGTCTGCTATGTACTGGTTTACAGGGTGAAAAGCACTCCATTCCACAAGTCCCGAAAAATAGTCACGGCATCTCTCTTAATTTAAGCATGAAAGTTTCCACAACGCTAGGCCTGATTTCATTAAATCATTGCGGTTGTTACAAACTTTTTAAAATATTTTCCGACCCATGGGAATACAATGGTTGACAGGGAATGGCGTGGTGTGAGAACTCCGGTCATCACTCATAAAAGAGTGCAAATACTCGTTCATGAATCTACCTCGACCGAAGACAATGCTCAGCAATGATACACACATACTACTAATACATCGAATTGACAGTGTGGTTCGTAGGAAGACGGTACATTTAGGCCATCTATTCAATTTGGGAATTGTATTGCAAACTACGAATTATTAAGTCTTCGTTTTGAAGTCCACTGGTAAGCCTTCGGTCCGATTAGATGAAAGAATTATTGCCTCCTTGGGTGTTATGTACGGAAATTATTACCATTAGTTAATCAACAATTAAATTCTATTTGTGACTACAAACGCACGAATATACAGACCACAACAAATCTCTACAAAAAGTTTTGAAAAAATTAATCTATTAAAAACAAAAAAGCATAGTTTTAAAAGTACGCAAGCGTAGATTGCTACTGTTATTAAAGGAAGTGGCTTGTGGTCATAGAGATATAAAACTCTTATCATACCACAACGGCGACGCACTGTCTGTGCAGTTCGTAATGCTTGTCTTGCACAATCTCAATGCCAATACTGCCTAAGAAATAATTCGATGTGACAAAAAATCACCAAATAGATTGAGCTCAAATAATAGACGACTTGGTCATCGTCTTCGGACGATGACCAGACGGTTTTTGAAACGTCAGGATCAATGGAGACACTATCCCGGTGGGCGACCCGAGCTCAACAGATATGCCGGCAGAGCACCAGATTTTTCATCATTGAAAGGCAGGATTTCCTATTATTTGATTGAATGGATAAGGTCATCAACGGGATTCTATTTTTACATTTTTGCAAAGACCCCAACAATTTAATAATATTTACACCTGATTGGAATAATTTTGTTAGGGTTAAATGTTTTTGTCTCGCTTATTCACCTGAACGCGTTGCCGACGAAATTCTTGATCAGAAATAGACTGCACTGAGATTATTAAACCACAAAAATTGCTCTCCGTTGAGTTATAAACAAACCGTTTTACGAGATGGAAAAATGTTATTCGGGCTTTTCCCATTCTCACGGTACGATCTTTCGATTCCTTTCCGCATTGTACCGCTACCTGCCGGTGCCATGGATTTCATAAAAATTACTAAAGTATCGTGTCACTAAAATAATTCTCGGATTGATGTGGAATGCAAAGTTTATGCTCGGTTCGGAATACCGTTTTACAAGACGTTTAATGTATTACAAAAAAATAATTTAATTCGACTTCAATTGGTATTATCGGACTTTAATTGAAGATAAAATTAGTAAATATGAAAAATATCTTGAGAAATACACGTATACTATCATAATGAAATTAGATTCGCCTCTACACTGTCACTTTTTTCCATAATAAATATACACCTAAGCTAGGACTATCACCATAAATTAAAAATAACTATTTACATCAGACTCATTTTATAATCGAGGCCATTATTTACACTTACCGTGTTTCCCTCATGAACTAAGACGACCTCCGAGACAGTGACGTGTTTACATTAAAAGCATACAAATGTGTAGGAGGGCATATTTAAATCATATTGGCGGATGAATAATTTAAATAAAAATAATAACACTGGCTATGTACAGGGTGATTGTACTAGCTATACGAAAAACAGCTCTCATAAAGCCTTCGCTTCCGTAATATTTAATACATATGAACTTATATAATGGCAGTGCCAACTTAAAATTTCGGTTGATGAAGGTAATAAGATTAAAGCAAAAAAAGAGGTACACTGTATTCAATGAAGTACGCTAATAAATAATGTATATTAAGAAACTTTTTAGATTAGACACAGGAGTGAAATTATACGAAGAATTTGCATTTCCTAGAAATAATTTTACGAATATTTATATGTATTTTACAAATATATATATATATATATATATATATATATATATATATATATATATATATATTCAAACTTGAAAATCCCACCATACGGCGCACAAATATTCATTCAAACAGAAATAGGTATAAGGGGATAGGAAAACACATAAAAGGCGAACACAGGACATGTGGGGAAGGCGGTTTTTGAGCAGATCACGAAAGTAAAAATATTTTCTTATCCGGGATCTGCTCAAAAACCGCCTTCCCCACATGTCCTGTGTTCGCCTTTTATGTGTTTTACTATCCTCTTTCCTTATACCTCTTTCTGTTTGAATGAATATATATATATATATAGTATATATATATATATATATATATAAACACCATAAACACAGTAATCAACCCGAAGGTCGGTTTAGTAGGTGATGGTAGAGCTCACCCACGTACCAAGCCCAACGGCGTGTGAATATTCACACATCAGGGTAGGGGGACCAGTTCCTTTCCCTGTGCCGGTTATGGTTTCCCAGGAAGATCTGGTACCCGAAAAATGAATCGAACCCGGGACCCTCCGGTCAGTAGTCCAACGCTCTACCCACTAGACCACCGCGACCCGTATATATATATAAATATATTTATGTAAATATATTTATGTATATATATATAGTGTGTATGTGTACCTATATGTGTGTATGTGTACATTTTTGTGTGTATGTGTACATATGCTCAAACAAAGAGTTTACATATGTACACATACACACATAGACGAGCTTTGCTCAGGAATGGGCAGGTTGAATCTCATCCTTTTGCCATTTCTCCGAGGCGCGCTAATGAACTCTCTAGTTCAGAAGCGTTAAGAAGAAAAGCAAAACAAACAAACGCCGACTCTTCCCTAATGCTGTTAAATCTTAAACAGTTTCAAGATGTAGGAAAATGAAAGGCAAATGCATCCCCAGCCGAGCCGACTTTCAAGGCACAATCAGTCTGATAATTCAATTATGAATGTTTGCGGGAAGGCTCTAGGCAAAATCTAAAACAATCTAGTCATAAACGGAAGTGGTTTTCGCTCAATAAGACGCGCAGGTTAAAAAAAAACTTTCAGTAAGTCGTGACATACATGTGAAATACAACAAACAGCAGGAAATGCATTATACACTGCCGTCAGTTATCAGTTTTGCCAGGAATGGTCCCTTAGGCTTTGTGAGATACGACACCTTAGGGTACCATAACTGTTTAACAAACCTTTGGCCACTACGTTTGCGATGCAATAACTCTTCCTTCTAACCGCTAAGCAACGGCGGAACTTGAACAAAGCCCGCGAAATTGTAGAAGTTATTTCTGCACATAGCGAAAATATAATTCGAACCCACTTCAGAAAATTAACATTCTGGGCATATGCATACCAAAAAAGCCGAAAATGGCAAAGTATAAATTAGAGCTTTGCTACCTGAAGCCAATTTTTAGCTGCTACACCAACACATAACTATGCATTTTTGTTATAAATTGTAACCCCATCAGTGTAACGTCAATGCCGTACCCCTATAGTCAATAAAAAATAAATCGCTTCAGTTCTCCCTTTACCTAAAGTCACTTTTCAATCTACCCTCAAGAAAAACACAAAATTGCTAAATCAAAGAGACTAAATGGTGCTTAAGGGATAGTTTATCTGTTCCTAATATCATTTCCCAAAGATCCCATGTAATTCCAGTGATGTACATGAGCTCTCAAAATCTTTCAAATCCTGATTATAATCCTTTCAGGCAGTCACTTCATATTTGCCAATAAATATTTCACAAATAAAGTGAGAAAAAGATGCTATAGACAAATTGATGATATGAGGTAAGTTTCAGAAGCAGCACTGAAGTGAGGGCGAGTGAAGAGGGTCCCGCGCCTTTTTAAGAATGCATAGCGTTTCTTTTGCCGAAGGAATTGGTCCCATGGCGCCCATATCTCCGCACTTTAAACAGGGACCTTGTGAGTGCCCATCTCCTCAACTGTTATCGTTCCCCGCCTCAATTGCCCGAATACTACTCCCCCTTACAGCACACTCCTGCCCGCTCCTCGTCCTCCTACCACCTCTACCCCCCCGCCTTTCCCATGTTCCACCTCTCCCTTCCATTATTCTTTCATTCCGCCTCTCACCCCCTCTATACTCCAAAACCCACCCCCGATTCCTTTTCCGCTTCAACCCAACCCACATCACGAACGTCCCTTCCAATCTCCGGACCTCTTAACCACGATATCTCTCCACGGATTGAGCCTTAGGGATTCTATCTTCTCTCCTCCACCGCACCAGTCCACCCACAGACGCGCGCACACACACACACACAACCCAACCTTCTTATTCTTAAAGTCCTCCTCACTCTCCACCACCACCTCCCTCTGACCTGCCGAAAAAAGAAGCACCCATTTCATCTCCTCGCTGTGCTCCCAGGGCCTCGGCTCCCTCTGTCCTCCCCCGCCTTGTCAACCGCCCCACTCTCCTCCAACTCATCTCCCCCTTCACCCCATTTAAGTCTTGCGTCTCTCGCCGCCGGGCTGTGGCGCCTATTAGTCCCTCCAACCCCGTCAACCCCGCCCTTGTTCCACTACGGAAAAACGAATGCGCGCCTTCTCTTGGGAGCGAGGGGGAAGGAGGGATGAGAGCTCCTTTACGGCATTCGGTTGGGACAGATGGAGGGTGAGGCTTCAACTAAAGCCTGAGATTTCGAATTTTAATTAAGATCATCCCATTACATCCTATCGCAAAAAGTAATGCCGAAATGGTGTCGGAAACGGTGAGGTGAGTAATAAAATTCAGGGGAGATAAAAAGGGGATTCGGACTCCCAGGACCGTGGTGCCTGATGGGAGGGTAGATGAACGATGAATATTAAAAAAATACCACTAAGGTATGATTGAGAGAGAGAGAGATATTCCCCCACCTCTCCACCTGTTTGGGGGCGTGCCGTGAATTCAAAACACTATACCCACGTAATTTTAGTTTCGGATTTTTGCAATTACGGCAGCTCCGCGTATAATTACTTATTTGCAACTCCAGCCCAATCCAGCCAGACATGGTGTTTCATACCTATGAATTGATCCTCAAGGTACATCTTACTGTATACAGATATGAACTTCCTGGTACTTCCTGTATGAAGTAAACCTGAATGTTCAATTCCTCTGTGGATAATAATGACACCTGGAGCATTAAGTTAATTCCCAAAGTATGGTCCTAAAATATTTATTGAGGAGAATTACATATAAGGGAATTACAAAGTTAAATGTACAAGAGAGAGTATTACTATAGATGCCTGCAAAATAAATTTATATCTATGATATTCGCTATCCCGGATATCATTCGAATGTAGGCGATCCCGAAAAATGCGTTCTTCATCGCGGATGGAATAGGCAAACGCATACGGACTATTAAATTTTCCGATCGCAAAGTCGGTAAGTAAATAATTGTGAACGCTTTTAATTCACTACGTAAATATTTTCATTGGGAACATTTAATGATTTTTGTAGCCAGATAATTAATATTAAATTTATTTTAACATTTAGAGCACGGAAATTGTTTATAAAAGTATTTGGGAAATCACATTTCCATCATATAAATGAATAAATTAATTATTTACCCTGCTAATAACTCCACATCAAGCAACTCACTGCAAGCTTATTTTATTTTACTTTATAACCCTCACTCCAAAACTAATTTTACACTCGATGACCTACGAGTACTCGGCTAATCGATGCTCTAAAACAGTAAAGCAGAGAGCAGAGTACAGTTTTACCATTTTCCCATAAAATCCCATGGAAAATGCATTAAAACCCCATTGTTAACTGATCGTTTTTCATCAATGAATCTAAAAGGGGGGCATACATTTTTTTCAGTTCCCATTTTGCTAAAGGGGGCGTCCGTTATTCGAGATATGCCTCTCGGGACAAATTTCGACCCTCTCTCAACGCGATGCTTCATGCGACTTTTTTCCTTGTCCCGGCTCTTTTATGTTGGCATCACGCGACTTTCAACTTTTCGGGTAAATTAGTAAGCAGCAAAACTCTTGTGTATCTATGATTCTGTTGGCCCAAAGAGAAGATAAACTGTCACGTAATGTGTGCATTGGACCTGACTCATGCGATTCACCCAGACCAGAGGAAAGCCTCCCTCCTTCGCCCCCGAAGGAAGACGAGCGATCAAGAGAGATAAGCGATGGACGCTCCCAATGATCACAAAATGCAAAATCGATTAAAGGGGGAGGAATATTGTATAATTAAGGGATTCGACGCTTGAATTCAGAGGGTGTCGAATCAAAAGAATTAAACGAGCAGTTTAACGTAATTTTTCCACATTTTCTCATCCCTCCTACAATTACTAGAACTCTTTCATAAAAGTATTTTAAGCTATCTACTTGAAGACAAATATAATTTTTATTGATAATATTCGAAAACAAACAACTTTGCTTTTCCACTTAAAATTTTTAATTATCACGACCTAGGTTCCGTTATAGTATAATATCATCAGGTCTAAACTATAACAAATCAGGTCGTGTTAATAAAATATTTTAATTGGAAAAGCAAAGTTGTTTGTTTTCGAATATTATCAATATGAAGATTTTCCACCAAGTTACACCGGAAACTTTTATTTTTTTAATATAGTTTTTATAAATATAATTTTGCTTTCATGCGGTTTTTTATTCCCAGGGAAAATATCATATACATACGGAGAAATATTTAACCAATTACACAAGCCCTCCACTTTCCATTTATTCGATTTTTTATCTTTCTTCCCTCGATATCTTCGATAAACAATACTAGTTCTCAGTAAGAGTCGTCCACTTCACCTATGGGTACCTTCTAACTTAAGTATCAGCAAAAGTTGGCAAAATACTACTTGAGAGCGGCAAATTTTGGACCCATTGCCACTAGTATGTCGGGAAGAATTTTCAATCACTTACTGGACTTCCAATGAGTGAAAGATCAGAGCAAGGATGATTGTTAGACAGAAAACCGGGGAAACTACCACGAGATGAAAACCAAATTTCAGATGTCAGGTCATAAAAGAGGAGACAGTGATAGCGATGTCCCAATTGAGTACATAACTGATGAATGCCAAGGTAACTCTTAGATTCTCCCCTTCCAGACCCCAATATTAAAAAAGAAAATGAAGACAGGATGGCGGTAGAGCCACGATTCGAGAACAATGCAGACGTTCAGTGTCCACTAATTTTTAATCCATTAAAAAAATTAATTTAAGTAAACGGCTGAATAATATCTAAAGGGAGACCAACGGCTCCAAAGGCCAACTGCGGTTTGTAGTGAGAATTATTCATGAAATATTATTTACGTAAAAACCTGTAAACAGAATATATATTTGTGTAGGGTGCAAACGAATTCACATCATTTTCACCATCACTAATGGGCAACCTGGGTCTTAAAGAATTAGGTAGTGGAGGAAGTGGTGAGAAACCAGTGTAGGTGTTAGCCTACTTTAAGAGGAAGGTGACGACGGTTCAAGTGCCCTACGCCCCATTCAAAGGATAAAGTAACATACATACGCTGTGCATCAAGAGAGATCGAAATCCCAGACGCTGAAAAATCCAACGTCACCAGGATGTGAACTCGGGATCTCGGCGACGGAATTAATTGCATTAGTTCGAACTCGATGAGTGCACCTCTCAAAAGATTTATTACATATCCACCATATAACACTGAGTGAGAGTGGCTCAGGACTCCTGCTTGAACATGCGTGGACGTGCAATTCAAGAAGTGTCCACAACGAAGCAATGGAAGCGAACTAACGTCTATGGTGTGCGAACTCACCCATCCAGCAACACTCCATTCATCAGTCTGCTAACTACGTAAATTACAACTGAAGTGAAAGGCTTGATTTAGCCAATAGGATGCGGTCCAACTTCTGGAGAAATATAACGGGAAAAACGACAGCGAAACTACGAGAGGGGGCGTCGCACGGTAATTCCGTCGTCGCGGCTTCCCACTTTTCCGGGTGTACCGTCTTCCTTGGAGCAAGGCGGGAACTACGAAAAGAAGGGTGTCGACGCCGCAGGGTTCTTGAGTGGGGAATGAATTTCGGGGGTGAGGATGAGGAGAAGGAAAGAGAGAGGCGGAGGGGGCGAGGTATGGGACGAGGGAGAAGGCGCAGAGGGGAAAAAACGGCATTACATCGTGGGGAGAAGAGTGATTCGACGGAGAATTGGCAGCCGGAGAATTTAGGTGATCCGCGGGTAGTTGGAGAGCTACGTGGAGTTCAAGTTAAATGGAGAGGAAAGTAAGAGGGAGGAAAGGGTACGAGACAGAAAGGTGATCGGAAACACAGAAATGACGAAAGAAAACCTGGTTGGTAGCAAGGCTCTGTCCGAGGGAGGACACGGAGTAGGGAGAGAGAGGAATGACTTGAGAAGAGATTGGTAAAAGGAAACTTAGTGAAAAGGGAAGTTTTCCACCTGTAAATTTCTAAAGATAAAACCTTTAACGTTTGGGAGCTTTGGATGACAATATTAAGTTTTCCCGATATTGATCTCGGCATTTCATATGACGAGGCATATGAAATGGATTGTAAGGTGGCGATCTCCAGTGCCTTTTTTTTGATAAGTTAGTTTGTTAAACGCCTTTCGCTATAGAAAGTGCACCTTTCTTTCCCGACACTCTCAATCCATATATAAATATATCTCTCGACCGTTCATCTAAAAGTGCCATGTATCTTTATTCCATTTCAGGAACACTCTCTCCGGATATCCTGAAACTCAAAAGTAGTGTTTCTCAATAGCTATGCACTCAACCAATCAGCCATCCAATACTTCTGAGAGTGGCACGCAGAATAACAAGGTTTAAACATGTCGTTCCAGTCAAGATTCTACGTGCGATCCCTCGACCAAGCAAACATTACGTAGTAGTCAAGCAGTCCGATCAGTGAACATTAACGGCGACTCTCCCTCAGGATATCAATGTAGTGTTTGAAGAAGAACATTAAATAAATTGGCTGGAATGGAACGAAGTAAACCATAAATAGTTCTTCACGGTGGAGTATTCAAGGTCAGTGAACGGAATTTCTGCATCGCAAATGATGTATCTAACCTTGCACGGCTAATAGTGCCACTGAGATTGAAACTCATGCCTCATGGTCTCAATTTTCTCCCTTACCCCCAACTCCACTCGCCATACAGCTTCACAATCGCTTCACATTCCTTCCCATTACAATGCTTCCTTCGCGAAGGCTGCATGCTCAAAATTCACCCGCACTCATCCCATTAAAACTCTCCCCTTCCTTCCCCAGGCGTCCCTTACCCCAGCATTCTCTTTCATTTCATTTGCCCTCCAATCAACTCCATTGTATTCCGCTTTACTCTCCTCGCCGCACCCTTCGTCCGTCCATCCGTCATTCACAACTCCTGTGGAGGGTGATACGTCAAACCAATATCGGGTTTTTTAAAAAATCATTTGTTACACGCGCTTAAAGAGGAAGGAAACACATTTTTTTTAAATTTCATTAAAAATCAATGTTCAACATGTTATTTAAGTCTTTGAATTATGCGAATTTCGACTCTCTGTATTTTATGGCTTGATCGACATATTTTTTGTTTTTAGTCTTTCCCGATGATTTTCACTATCTTGCAACAGTGATACGCTAATCGTGTCGACGGATACTGCTGATTTGCAAAAAGAACTTGATCTCTCCCTTCTCTTACTACTGTATTATTTCGAATTCACTGAGGCTTGAGAAAATCTTTATATACTTTATGCTTTATATACTAAATTTGTAATGGATATCTAGAGACTTAAGTAAGTACGAGTTCTACACAAGTTTAGAACTCAAGATGTCTTTTTCCGAGCGCTGAAATATTATTATTCTTCTAGGACTTGCTCAAAGATCCAATAAGTATTGAGTCATAAGCATTTGTGAGTGAATTTAACGAAACTAGGCCTTCCACTTCGATCGCGGATCTCAAGATTAAAGCCATGACTAAAAAAATTCATTCATTGGAAACATTCAAGACCTTAATGAAGTGAAACAATAGAATAACAGAATATGAATTAAATGGAATATTGTTATTTGGGGCAGCGATTATCACATAATTGACACAATGAAGTCCTTTATAAATCGCTTGTAAGTTCAAAGACTAAATTGTGGAATAGAATGCTTAAATCATTTCAAATTGATGGTAATGTCCCCTAAGATAAATGAAAAGACTCCACAATGAGTTTTCGAGATCCATCGCGCGGATATGTGAAATGTACCGCGGAGACGTAAAAAAACTTTGGAATAGATGCAAAGATCAAAATTAAAGTACGACCACCCAAACAACAAAACATCTCTCTGCATTACTCTCTTTATCTATCAAATCGACAATGAATATTGTATCTAAGGTTAGTCACCCGATGATTACAATGAGATCCGTTCAGTAAAGTGGTAAATAATATTTTGTCCCATTTAAGAAATTATTGTTTCTCTAGTACTTTCCCCGCAGGAGCAAATTTTTCAGCATGTTACTATGAACAAAATGTTTTGGTCTGGTAGCTTCACATTTAATAAAACTCAGATAAAACAAACGAATAATAAACATGTTTGATAAGTAAAAAGTTCATTTTTGAGGAATTAGTCTAGATAAGAGAATCACTACGGCCATACAGAAAGTCGGCGTGAACGTAATTTATTCATTCAGACCAGGCGTTGTGAAATAATTAAAAAATGATCTCGGTAAAAAAATTCCATGACAGTTAAATCGAAGAAAAGATCTTTCATACGCCATAAATGGGTAACCAAGATGAGGGTGACTTGAGACGAGCTGAGGTAAAACTTGAGAGATATATTTGATTTAAACCGATGACTACATTAATAAAGTTGAAAAAATTGTAACGCAGTCACGTGAGAGAAAGGCTATCATTTAAGAGTGTGGAATTTTTGAGAAATCGTACATCAAAAACTACCTGGAGGTTATTGCTGTTGAAAGACGAGATTCAACGCAAAAAAATCACTTTTGGGACCCAAAATTGAAATTTCTTCCTTAAAACAACTCGGGAGAGTCATGAACACGTCGAAAGATTTCGTGAGAGCCTTTTGGATGAAGAAAAGCGAGACCACGACCAACTGGAGCATTAGCATTCTAATAGAATACTGCTGAATGGCGAAGAAGGATATTTCAGAGGTCAGTACAGCGAAAAATTATTCATTGTTCATTTTAGTGGTAACTTTGAACAATACTAGCTGCATTGACAGGTATGCGTATATTCGACATACGTATTAATATAATATTTTTGAAAAATTTCTTTCTTCTATCATATAAAAAAATACCGATAGAAACATTCTAAAACCCATATTTTGCAGTTTAAGCGCAGCTATTCCATTTTGTTGAACCAAAAAGCAACCATTTTTTGCCCACATCCACAAATTTGGAACTCAAATTACTGAAACTCATAGACATAATATCGGTTTTCCGTATAAAATCACAGATTATCTTTTACAAATATTATGGACGACAAGACGATCCTTGCTGTATCACGAATCTAAAGCGAATTATTTACACGTCCGAAACTCTCCAAGTAAAAGGTTATGCGCAAAGCAGCCGCTTTAGAAAGGAAGTCATACCCAGGACGAAAATTCCAATAGAATTGAGAAGCGAACACATTTCTGAGATTACAATCTTCTGCTACAGTACGGTGTAAGTGAATATTCGAGTGGCAGTATAACGTACTACGGGTCCTGTACCATACCACAAGATATAAAAACCATGATAATTTTCAATTTTTTATTTTATTAATATATTTTATGCTATACTTAGCTATTTCAAGCGTTACAAATTAAGATTTGCTTCTTTACTACCATTTAAAAGCAATATTTCTCGTCAATGACATATTTCAAACTCTCAGAAACGTTATCTTTTAACGCAATTAGTGAATTTAAACAAATATGTTCAAAATGCATTTTTCCAGTAATTTTTTTCTCCCAGATTTGAAACTTACAAACGGAAAAAGAGTAACCGATGAATAATAATTTTTTTAACAGGCCAACGCTGATCAGCTGCATTAAAGCCACTTTGTATATACTATTAGATATTCTAATTTGGGAGAGATTTTATAATTAAATTAAATGATTTTCATATGAACTATTCACGTTCATTAAAAGCGAAATCTTAGAAGATATCATATTCAAGTTGAATATCTGTAAGATTACTTTTCTGTGTCTTGATATATCGGCCAATTCTTTACAGTATCTATTTGAGCATTCCTACTATATTCGAGTTGTAACCCTCTGATCAAACAAGAATTAGTCACAAAATGAACGCCAATGACTTATTTGATGACGATAAACGAATCATTACAAATCTATTATGATATAAAAAACGCCGTGACTGCATTAGCAGATCCGTAACCTCACAACCACACCTCCTGCGACTGAGATATTCAAAGATAAGCAAAATTAGGGGATGAAAACATTTTGGAGATCACATCCAGGTGTCACTCCATTTGCTCTAGAACAAAAGGATAGAATTGTAGAATCAATACGTTACATTTTATCATTCATGTTATTTCACCGAATACTGTCCCTTTGAATAAATACCCGTGAAATATCCAAGGTTCCCTAGACATTTTCGTAAACTTGGATGAAGTTCCCATTTTAAACATTTCGTAAAACGCTGGAGAACAACGCTTGCAGTGAAATTAAAAGCCGCATAAGTCTACCGTCGATATCTCCGAATCGGACTTCCTGCCGACACCCCGACGACCCACCCTTTTCCCTCTGCCCCATTGCATTCCCTTCATTCACCATCCCCTTTCCATTTCCTTTCCGTTCTCGTCTCACCCTCCCCGTCCGCCCTACACCGCCCTCTCCGTCACGTCGGCTTTCCCCAATCAATACACTCCCACCCATGGGCTGGGATTCCGCGGGACTAGAGAGACAAAAGGGATGAGAGAAACGAAAAGGAAGTAACGACAAATGGGAACAACGCAGGGGAGGCCAATAAACCCCAACTTATACATAAATGTCGTACATACAAATATATACAATGAAGTAATCTACCGCTTAAGGCAGGTTTTGCATGCACACAACTACCAAATAAATATGTTGTGCCACCTAACACAATCCACCAACCTATCCTACACCAAGTCTCTCTTCATCTCTGTGTACTTCCTTCCTCCCTTCATCCCATCTAATATCCCTATCCTGTTCCTGCCCTTTCCTCGTTTGCCTAACATTCTCCCCTCTATTACAGTCTTCAAAATCCGATCAATACGCCTTTCATCCATTTGTCCTGCCTCCACAGGATTTCTCCCAACAAACCCCTCTCCTCGTCCCCCATCCCTAGTACTTCCTCATTTGTTTTTATTTCGGTCCACTTCACCTTCTTCATTTTCTCCACACCCACATTTCAAAAGCCTCCAATGCACGTCTATCCTCCTGCTTCAGGGACCATGTTTCCCCGCCGTACATAGCTACGCTTCATATCAAAGTTTTGACGACTCTTTCCTTGATGTCCTTACTCAATGTCCCTGTCATCAACTCCATCCTCCTTGAGAAAGCCTCTTTACCTTGTGTAATTCTTCCCCTTACGTCCCTACTATTTTGACCATGTTTGTCCAAAACACTTCCGAGATACGTAAACTGTAGTATCCGCTCTAATTTTTGCCCTCCTATTTTAATGTTTAGCTTAGCCTTTTCCTTTCTGGGAAATCGCATCATCTTTGTTTTATTTATTTGATTCTCATCCCATATCTATCGTACTGAATTTCCAATGCACTTAGCAATGCTTGTAACCCCTTGGCTGACTGACAAATTAGAGATTGGTCATTAGCAAACCTAACTGATATTACGAATTCCCCTCCGACTTTCTTTCCTACCTCCAGTTCTTCTCATACATATTTAATCATTTCCTACACATTTACGTTGAACAGGTGACAATAGACAACCCTGCCTTACACCTCTTCCCAACACTGCCCATCCGGACTCTCTGTTCCCCATTCGCACCTGAGCAGTCTGATTGATACTCACCCTCCGAATTTAGCTTTACTCCCTACTTTCATATTCATTCGGAAACCCTTTTTAATACAAGGTTTGACTAATGGTTGCATTGTGGATGAGTTCGATCCTGTGATTTGATGTATGACGCACTGGGAAAAGCCATGGCACTGAAAACAATATTGGGAGAAGAAAACGTCAGCGTTTTGGAATAAGGTAAGCATTTGCAAGACAACAACTTGTAAAACACCTCCTCAGCGTCATTGAAATTCGACACAACGACTGCGAAATTAATTAATTTTGTAAAACCCGCACCAATGAACTTAAAATTGGTAAAACTAAAAATTCGTAAATGATAAGCTAATTACTTCAACCTACCCGAAATTAGGTAGAAAATTCGAATCATTTCAAGATTTTCTACCTGTTAGACGGACCCGAAACGTTCCCTTTAAACACGATGTATAGGGAGAGAGGAGTGTACTAAATATGCTCGGGATTTACACGCGAATAAATGGTCACCAAGGGAGGAATTGGACACGTTGTGATTTTGCGAATTAAAGAGTGCACGCTCCATGTGCATTCCTTCAAAAAAAGTTAAAACGAGTGCGTATTCCACTAGATATAAGCTGCATCAACTCTATGCGACCTGCGGCAGCCTGAATCGCATGCTGGGTCTGAAAAAAATTCCCGAAAGAAATTAAAGAGAAATTCCAAGGAAGGCTATAAATGGGAAACCCTCTTCTCCATGATCCAGTAATCACGAAACCCTATTGAAAGATAATAGCTTAGAACTAATCCAATATCCTGATCACAACCAGGCATGTTTACTTTTCTAACTTTGCTCTTGTAGGAACTATCAATCATCTAAAAAAATTGTGCTTACGTTTTTAACACCAATGAGAAAACTGGAATAATGATAATCATTTGTGAAGAGAAAATGTGATGAAACACGTGTGTCTTCTATGCTTTTTATCAGACTATTTTTTATTTTATATATAGCCTGCAAGCCACCGCCAGGGTGTGTGGCAGGGGGTTAATACACACCAGAATAATTTTACCCGAACATGATCCTACCGCGGTTGAACAAAGTTATTATGATCCCTTATGGTACATGGAAAAAGTGACATCTTAAATTTATCTGTTCTGCACTTAATCTTTTTAATTTTATCAGCATGATCTCTCCTACCATAGTACGATTGGGGTAATAATACATTTTCAACATAACTGCTAAATAGACTCCCTTCCAATTTGTGTAAGAGCTTTAGTCTGTAATTTAACCTTTGTTTCATGAGTGATTTCCAGCCTAGCTGCTCTATTATTATGGATACCCTACTAATTTTATCACAACAATGTTTTACAAATCTACCTCATCCACGCGGCATGCAATTCAATTTGACAATTAATCCAACTTCGTGAGGATCCCGTATGCTTGCAGCATGCTCCAAATGAGACCTAATTAATGATAGATAACATTGACCTTTTCATCACACCTACCCAGTACTCTTCTAATAAATCCTAATTTTGTGTTAGCTTGTCCACATATTCCCCGTATGTGTTTCACCCAGGAGAGATCTTGAGTGAGGCTAACGTCCAGGTGTTGAGTCTATAATCCATTTCGGTGTTCCCGATGTAGTAGGCGATCAGGTGGGAATTGCTCTTTTTCCAAATCTTTATGACTACGCACTTTTTTAAGTTTAATTCAAATTGCCAAGAGATGCACCATCGTTGTATAGCATTTAGGCCATCTGACAAAGCCGCTTTGTCCTCAGGATCATGGATATCCCAGTAAGCCACTGCATCGTTGGCAAATAAACGTACCTTACTAGTGACTATGGAGTCAATATCGTTGAAGTAGGAATAAAAGAGGTACGATGACACTTCCCCGGGGAACACCTGAAGTAACTTCTACTGCATTTGACCTAACTCCATTTATCACTACTCTTTGAAGCCGACCATTCAAAAAGTCTTGTGCGAATCCAACCCAAGATATTTTTATCTATGTCAATATGCTTTGCGAGTAGTTTCCTATGAGGTCCTCTGCCGAAGGTTTTCTTAAAATCTAGTAAAATCGCGTCCACTGCAACATTGCTCTCTCCCGAAATAAGAATACGAATCATGACCAAAAATCGCAAGTTCTGTCACGCAGTATTTCTACCTTTTCGGAAACCGTGCTAATTGTTCATTAATAACTTCTGATTATCGAGGTGTCTCACGATTGAACTGGCAACTATATATTTCATAACCTTGCACGAAATGGATGAGAGGAAAATGGGTCTGTCATTACTCGGTTCTTGTCTCCGTTTTTAAATAATGGTGTTACGTTAGCCATTTTCCAATCTCTGGGAACATTGTAATCTACCAGCAACTTCTTAAATATTTTTCTAGATACGGCACAAATTTTAAAACAGCGCGATTATATGATTCCTTGAGTGCAATGGCTATTGAATTGACCGTTATGATGTCTCTAGCACTTCATTTTTTTTCGTCAGATTTCAGGAGTACAATGAAAAGATTAGTTGTAAATTTCAGTACTTTGTTGGGAAGGGTTCAGAAGCCATAATTCCCTCAGTGAGGAAACCCAAAAAAAAAAAACTTTATTAGAGTGCATCCACCAATCAATACGGTGTATTTTATCACGGATGGTATTTTGGACGTAATCCACATCTAAGGGCTCTAACGTGGATCCCTTTGGCGATTAGTCTCTCCTACTGGATACCTCTGCTACCATGTGGATTCAGGAAGGTCAGTCAAACAGGGATTTCCTTAGTGCGACTTTTCGAAATGGAGTCAAACAAAACATCTTTCGAAACCTCGTTGAAGATTTTTGAGATCATCCTGAACAGAATCTGTGGTTCTCATTGTAAGCGCAATGAAGAAATCGCGCGTAATATTTAGACAATTTCGTTTGGCCCACATCAAGTGAAATCGATTAAAATGATTGGTTTCCACTATGCATTTCTAAACATTAAACAAACATCCATCATTTATAATCAAAGATTTTATGGCATCGAGAAGAAATAGAGGGGCCGATGCATTGTTTTATTTTAAGAATTAGGGGTAAGTGTAACAATTCCAAGAAGGTAAGAATTTTGCACACGAACGTTGTGCAAATTAATTTCAGCTATTGAATTCACTAAGATGTATACCCAAACGCAAGACCGTTTTGCATTCCTCTGGTCATACTAGCCATTTATTTCAAATCCACGTCTTATTTTTATCGTCAAACTAATGGAAAAAATTATGTAACGACTGGAGGACTTGGTAGTCCAGGGGTGGGGTGTTGGTCTACTGATCGGAGGGCCCAGGTTCGATTTCCTGACACGCCTATGGGCATCCTAAGCTTCACCAAAGCTGTTCAAGTACCAGATCTTCCTGGGAAACTATAGACAGCACAGGGAAGGCAACTGTCTGTCCCCCTCTACCCTGATGTGTGAAATTCACACGCCATTGGGTTCATTATCGGGTGAGCTCTACCCATACCTCTCAAACGAACATTCGAATTGAGACTTACGTTTGGTTTTATATACAACAACTAAATTAAATCTCTGACTTTTCACTTTCACTTCATAATGCAGATTCAGGATCCAGATGTCACTAATTATTAATCAAAATCATTTGAAAATTATATTTTATGCATTCGATATGAAAAAAAAATAAAAATCTCTTGGTAATTATAATAAATTTGTATTTTGAAGCTAAAAACTACCCGCGAACAGTAATACGTTTTTAAGTTCTGAGATAAGACATTTCAGGTATATCATTTAAAACGACTTTTCCCTCGTTCCCTTGGCTCTTAGTCATCTGACTAGGCTGACTTGCAGCTTCGAAGTAAAACCAAATTTCGTAAGACTCCAAAATAGATTTCACAAAAGTTCTCGGAAAAAAATATCTTGGGCTTGGTCTGCAATAACGTATTTGAGAGACAGTGTATATTTCCCTAAACTAAACTGCCTGTGAGAGGAACTGCAGTTTTGAAAATAAGCTGAATTAAATGTTCGATTCGTTCATACCTACGATATCGCAGATAATTAAAAATGATATAACTACGAATAGATAACTACGAGACGATATTTCACACCATAAATAACTGGGTAATTTCACACGTTACTTGGTAGAAACGGAACCGTTCAAACACTGTACCGTATACACTATACCTGTATTGAGACAAAATACGGATTACATTGGGATAATACTTAGTATTTTTTCCTCACCATAACCGAAATGACACGGAGATTATCTTTTCACTTAGCTTTTATACTTCACAGTCAATTCAATAATTTTCTACGTTCAAGCTCTTCATGAGTAATAATATCCATAAATAACCGTTCGCTAAGGAAAGTGATAAATTGATGAAATTTTAGTGTTTTAACTAGGTCATCACGCAAAATTCGGTATCAGCAAACGCCGGAAGTAACGATTTTCTCGGCATTATGCTATACTAATATGCGTTTTTTATCTTCATACGGCAAAATAGGCCAGGATATCCCACTTTTCAAAGACCACCGTAATGACTCACTGCAATTCGCGGCGAACGCTGTTCACGCATACGTGGCGGAAGCCAACAATTTCCTCAAAATGATGCACATACATCTTTAAGACTTATTACCACCGTGCTTTCGTCCATTTAAACCATGTATTCAGACTTGTAAATTTCAAAAAATTGAAATACATTCTGCAATTGAAAGTTCTGCATTAAAACTAATAGAGCTCCAGCGAGTTAATCCGACTTGCAATCCGAATACTCGACAAATTCTATAACAAGAATGAATGTTTAAACCACTGATGGGGCATAATGCCTGAATATTCACATACACTATTTGGAATATTTAACCTATAGACACCGGAAGCCAAATGGAACAGTGGGATTTGGAAAAAAAGAAATACCGCTCATATTCCGACAATAGTCTCCGTATTCTTAATGTCCCTAATTTTTTTCATTTCCAGTGACACTATATTATGTTTCGATCCTCTGCATTTAGGGGCCAAAACCTGTGCCCTCCAAACACATTGGCTCATTTTAGGAACTTTGTTCCACAGTGCTTGACAGGCGGTCTCTTAGACACAAGTTGCGGTATACTTGTGCGTGACAAATGACAAGGATACCGGTTTTATTCATCACAAATAGTGCTATAAATCTGGATATTCTCATCCAAGTTTAAATAAAAACAGATAACAAGAATCTACACTTGTCCCTGTCTTCTCGCCCTCATCGATTTCAAAACTGTTTGAAGAGAACTTATAATTCTTACCTAAATCCAAAATTTGCCAGAGAATGACATAATTTTTAAAATTGCACCACGCTTAAAACGGTCGACTATTTAATAAAAATTGAAGAGATGTATTCAAGTAAAAAAAAATTAGATAAATTTTCACGAGAATTATGAAAAACTATTTTTACTATTTTAGAAACAATAAACCGTTACAGCAAAGCGTTAAAAATAGAGGTAAATGCGTAGATCATAATTTAACAAACAGCGTGCACAGGTCAATTCGCACTGCGTAAAATTAAACCACAACACTTTGACGCCACTCTCTACTTCCCACATTATTCAATAAATTTACGTCAGCGATTCCAAACTTATGACTAATTACATAGTGATCGAAAGAACTCACGTAGCAAACCTTCCCCTAAGGATGACGTAAGCTTCGCGAAATTTCACCATAGCGGAAACAACAGTAATCAGACAAAAAGCTAACAGAATGTGTTAATAAGTATTTCTCCTTTCCCACTTTGAGTGATTTTTTGCCTCGACATTAAAATAAATTTAATTTTTTGTTTTCAAAACCTTTAACGCTTAATTTTAAAAAGGCATAATTTCCCGAATAAATGCAACAATTTCAGAGTGTAAAAATCATTCGCCTTGACCGGGATTCGAACCCGGACCCCTCGATGTCCGGGCCATTTTTACACTCTGAAATTTTTACAATGAAATGCACACTTAGCGGATGACTCCGTTAAAAGTTACTGTTGCGGCATCACCCGCAGTTTCTTGAAATTTCCCGAACAAAGGTTGAAGTGAAATGGAATAATGATGAGAGAACGATCGCTTAAATTTGCAGGTTGAATACGATCGATATTACAAGCATGATCAAGCTGATGATAAAATGCATTATACACTTGAACCTATCACACGTATTAATGTTAAAACCACTGGAAAAAATCAACCATTACTTAAGTTATTACGAAAACCACGTTTTTAAAAGGTAATACGTGCGTTTTTAAAAGGTAATACGTGCGTTTCAATCTAGCATGGATTTTTTAATTAAATACATTTTCATGTTTTCCAGCTGAATACAGATGCTATAGGTACCTTAATTATTAAAAAATAATGGAAATAGGAAATTATTTATTATTCTTGAGAATTCTCTACACAGTCACTACTCAGAGTTATATATTTCTGCCAAATTTCTAGACCTTTGGAAGACAGCCATTGTAGAACTCAGTAGATTGCGTCGAAAACTATTGTTCCACGTCTTCAACGACGTCATTTGAGTTGTCAAATCTCCGACCCCGCAAATTTTTTTTCAGTTCTGGGAGTAAACGTCGTTTGGAGCGCGATCGGGAGAATAGGGCGGAGGGGGCAAATTTTCAAAGCCACTTCGCTTTGATTGCTGGTCGCACCGTGCGGTTGTACGTAGGTGGCACCATGTTTGCTTCTGAAAAGGTGTCAGTAGTCGTGGAATCCAGCGTGCTGACATCTTTGACTTGTGCAGTTCTTCGTGAATAATTTTCCACACACTGCCGTAACTAAGATCTGTCTCATTCATGACCCTTTTGATGGTGCTCTTCGATCTAATAGGATCAAAGTCCGCTTTCTTCACTGTGGTAGGATCGTCCGGGAATGATGATCTTACCCTTCTTGGATCGTCTGCGAGGGACATGTGACCAGTTTGAAAAAATCCCTTTCCACCCCACAGCTATGTCACATGGCGGGCTATCCTTTCCATAAACAGTCATCATTTCATCGCGATCTTACAAACAATATGAATGCATGTAATTAACAACATTATACACAAAAGGATCAATTAGTATGCAGATTAAATTTTATCCAGATATCTCGGTTATTTGTTAGAAACAAATAGTCAAAAACGATGCCCAAACGTAAATCTCGATAAATTTAGGACCACGTAAGATACGCCGAAACGGAAAGGAAACAAGGCATGATGTCACAACTGGCCCGCAAGGGAAATCATATGATTAGTTTCGGTTTGGCACGCTCTTCACAGTTTCGCATCTGTTTTGACTTACGCTGATCGTGTTTCATTCTATAGGGTTGAATCTTGTAATCGAAGACGTATGTACAGAATTAGATTCTTCTTCCTTCTAAGATTAGAGTTCGTGGATTTCCAGACTCAATTTCACTATGGTTCTTGGTCTTCCTATTCTTTTTTTTCCTTACTGTTCATTTCTGGAACTTCTTTGAGTTTCGCCCTATCGAGGCATCCGTATTACCTGTTTCATTGATTGTGCTTTGTATTCTTTTATTCTGTGCGCAATTCTTGGACCACCTTTTCCTTCTCGTATGTACGTATTAACATTCTATCTATTCCAACAGTCTTTTACTGATCCGAGGCATTTTATTTCCGATTTTTCAGTTTGTTTCGGGTCTTTTTGTATCGTTTCCCAGCATTCGTAGTCATACAGCGCAGTTGAAATTGCCACTACATTATAAAATTTTGAGTTCCTCTATATTATAAAATTTTGAGTTGCAGTACCTTATATGGATCTTGTTAATGTTCCACGTATCCTCCAGAGAATGGAAATTTTATTTTTTGTCTTTGCCTTCTTCGTAAGTTATGTTACGTCGTAAAAATTGGAAATGGATTTACATGATCTTTGATGACAACTTTTGTTCTTATCGGGTGCTTTCCTAAGAATGTCATTGTTTTTTATTTTTGCTATCAACAATTTCAGGCTATAAGTCTAACTCAGCCGTTGCAGTTTGAGTACCGTCAATTGTAACTTATCTTCTTGGCACTGCGCTTGGTTATCAGCAAGTGGTATCGTGTTTAACAACTCAAATAGCCCCAAATTTATTCCAGAAGCTGTGTGGTTTCCCATCTTTCTCCCAAAATATCAACTTTATAGAGAGAGATTACCAATGTTGGCGGCCCACTACATCCTTATCTAACACCTTGCTTCATTAGAATTTCCACTATTAGGTTTCTTTAAATTGAGGGCAGGAAAAGAAACTTTGAACTTTCACATAAAGATTCCTTTATCTATAGATGGAAGTGCTAAGTTTCTTGTTCTCCCCTAATCAAGAGGGAGTTCCACAAAGTTAAGCCTGAAACTACTATGTTTTTTTTACAGTACCAATTGTAATTTTGGTATTTACATACACCCTGTTTATTTAAGCAGATGTTTATAACATCTTCTTTCTTTGATTACTGAGCATGGCAAGTTTTTGTCAACATGGTCAAATGCATTTTCATAATCTATCAAAGGTACGCGTGATGCCATTGCAGTAATGAGATCACTAGTCGAGAGGAATATAGAATACAATCAGGACGTTTTTGC
This sequence comes from Hetaerina titia, assembly GCA_037158775.1. Lineage (NCBI taxonomy): Eukaryota > Metazoa > Arthropoda > Insecta > Odonata > Calopterygidae > Hetaerina > Hetaerina titia. The sequence goes on from CM073770.1 coordinate 113,860,832, forward strand.
CTGTTTTGTAGATTTCGAAAAAGCGTTTGTTAGAGTGAATTGGGAAAAATTAATGCGTGTATTGCAGAAAATAGGAATGGATTGGAGGGACAGGAGACTGATCCGCAACCTGTACATGTCTCAGACTGCTCAGGTGCGAGTGGGGAACGGAGAGTCTGGATGGGCAGTGTTAGGAAGAGGTGTAAGGCAGGGTTGCCCATTGTCACCGGTACTGTTCAACGTATATGTAGAGGAAATGATTAAAGAGGCATGGGAAGAACTGGAGGTAGGAATGAAAGTCGGAGGGGAACTCGTAAAATCGGTTAGGTTTGCTGATGACCAAGCATTAGTTGCTCAGTCAGCCAAGGGGTTGCAAGCATTGTTGAGTGAATTGGAGGTTCAGTGCGATAAATATGGGATGAGAATCAATATTAATAAAACAAAGGTTATGCGATTTTCCAGAAAGAAAAAGGCTAAGCTAAATATTAAAATAGGCGGGGAAAGAATAGAGCAGGTAGAGCAGTTTACATATCTCGGAAGTGCTTTGGACCAATACGGTCAAAGTGGTAGGGACGTAAGGAGAAGAATTGCGCTAGGCAAGGAGGCTTTCTCAAGGAGGAGGGAGTTGATGACGGGGACGTTGAGTAGGGATGTTAAGACAAGACTAGTAAAAACTCTGATATGGAGCGTAGCTATGTACGGCGCGGAAACGTGGTCGCTGAAGCAGGAGGATAGACGTAGATTGGAGGCTTTTGAAATGTGGGTGTGGAGAAGAATGGAGAAGGTGAAATGGACCGAAAGGAAAACAAATGAGGAAGTACTGGAAATGGTGGGTGAGGAGAGGGGTTTGTTGAGAGAAATCCTATGGAGGCAGGAAAAATGGATGAAAGGCGTATTGAGCGGTAGTGGAATGTTGAAGAGGGTAATAGAGGGGAGAATGTTGGGCAAGCGAGGTAAGGGTAGGAACAGGATAGGGATGTTGGACGGGATGAAGGGAGGAAAGAAGTACACCGAGATGAAGAGGGACCTGATATAGATTAATTTGCTAGGTGGGGAGTCACAAAATGTTTATTTGATAGTTGTGTCCATCCAAAAACCTACCTTAACCGGTAGATTACCTAATAATAATAATCTATCAAAGCTAGGCGCGTCTCTAGGTTAAATTCTCTCATTATTTGAGGTAGGATCTGGCGCTTTCCCGGCGTGTCTGCTCAATGAAGTTTTCTCGGGTCTTCCACCGGGTCAGGGGTTCCATTTTGACCAACGTTTCGACTCATCTGCCCTGAGGACGAGGCTCTGGTTCTCTTATTATATGTTTCAACGTTAGCGCACAGTCCGCACGAGATGCCCCTTCCAGCAGCTTCGAATACACGTATTACATATTATCAGAGATGGTTTGAAGCATTTATTTAATTATTTTACTGAATATTTAATTAGCGGCATCATATAAGTCATTGAAATATGCCCGCTGGGTTTACCTTTGAATTCCTACATGAAGCATCATTTTGCTGTAAACTGATAAATTACACACTGTTTTGTACATTGCCGCTCCAAAACTATACTGAAAGGAGCAAGCCCCAAACCATTTCGGGTCTAAACTTTCATTGATAATTGATATTTCTATTGGAAAAATTCATTGATATTTTTAAAAAATTGTTTCCTCTGAGCATTACTTTTAAAGAAAAGGTTTTTCATACACGAATATGATTTTAATAACTTCTACCAGATTGATTTCATTTAATCGCGAAATACGTTTATAAATCTAGCATTATTCGTGGAAGTGAATTCGGCAAAATACGATCATACTAGTAGTGGCAATAGACAGGTACCATGTTAGTACATGAAAACATTTTCCAATACTTGAAGTTTAATACGTAACTTTTCATTAAGCATAATTAAATTATAAAGGGTAACTTACAGTAATCGCAAACATCACAGAACACCAATTTCCACAGCCCTGAGTTACACTGACGAGAAGAATTCGCACATATTTGCACGTAGATCTTCATTGTGGAGAACGTTCATACCAGGGATTGTTTGAAGAGTGTTAAACCTAGTTACTGGTATCTGAAGCACTTATATGCAAAGAAACTTAAGAAAGATGAAATACTAATTTATATTATTTTTCTGGAACTGGCACAAACAAGATCGGCACTGTCCCGTTTGTCCGAGACAGCTTAGTAAAGCAACGTATGTTAATTCAGCGCCAGCGCCTAGGCCGGAAATTCGTCTTAATTTGAAAGAAACCTCATACTTATATTGTGCAATATTTGAGCGAATACAATTTTTTAAAATTCCAATTAAATGTACACAGCTACAAAGAAAATTATGAAAACGTATAAAGGACTAATAAATTATGCATCAACGGTAATGTCGATAGTAAATATTTCTCACCAAGATTATATTTTTCCCATGGAAAATCATTTGAAAAATCACAGTTCTGTTGCCATTAATCGGAAAACAGGTTGGTTTTAACATAAAAACCTCATAAAATCAATTGCTCTGCATAATCGCACGGTACGAAATGAAAAACACTTCAATATTTCACACTGATGAATAAGAACTTGGCCGGTTTCCATGCTAACGCATTTAGAGGTTATTACAATGACCGATACCATAGTAACCTTGACTGATGATGCGTTACCAATGAAAACGGTAAGGTTTTCACTAATAAATAGAAACATGTTCAATTCTAACAAAAATCCTGTAGATAATTTTTACGAAGCAAGTTCAGAACTTCATTTATTATCGAGTCCATCGAAGGACGATAATTTATTCGACTATTTATATCCTTGTCCAAATCTACAAGTATTTCAGGTTGACCAATCCTCTTCCATCGCAAGGAAAATTGCTGGATAAAGTAGACAAAAGTTCCCCAGTCATTTCTGGAAATCATAAACAATCTCTACAATTATAACATGGCTTCCAAAAGAGTCTTATTTTAAGCAAATGAGTCCCGTCTTTCCCTATGCCTTTGCATACATTTCAATATCTAATTAATACTTTAGGACATCCAATTGGGGTGAGCAACGCTATTTTAGTGTACAGTAAATGAAGAGGGGACTAAAATGTACCATCGTGGACAATATGTACTACTTTCTTAACGAATACACTAATTATTCAATCCACTACCTTTCTTAACGAAATCTGAAGCTATTTACAAAACGCCCCTGATTCTTCCCCGTTTAATGCAATGCTTCTTAAAGTAAGAGCATCTAATATGTCATCACCTCTTAACTGCCGAAATAAGTCATTTTAAAATACCGACAACTTTGTTTTACTAAACATTATTCAGAAGGTCCATTTATTTCTTTCTAGATACCCATAGGAAACCTTCATTTAGTCCCATTTTCTTCAAATAATAGTATTGGAGCACCCATAAATATTGCGAAGAACCTCTTAATTTCGTTCATAAGTTCTATTTGACATGTGAATGTCATATTCATGAACGAGTATCTTGAAAAGTTTCAACAAAAAAAATTGAAAGAACTCTTTTTGTGCTCTTTAGTCAGCTCATTAATTGCTGCATACTGTTTGTATTTCCCGCAAACCTTTCTTTTAGAAATACACACCCCATTAATACATGTATTAACAGTACATAAGATTTCTTGATTTTTATGATTACGATTACGATTTTTTCATGTGAGTTGCTGGTACTACTTCTATTAGCAAAATCACCTAAAAATTTCCTAAAATTTATGTTTCGATTAAGGGAAATATTAAAATCGATTTTACAATGAAAATTATAATGGTTTAATTTAATCAACGTTCCGAAAAATTGCCAACACCTTCTCAATGATAAAATCCGTCAAATACCCGGGGGTATTGTTTTGCAAAAAAATTACTCAGCCGACGGAGTTAAATGAGCTACGGCAGAATAATATCAAATGTATTCCACCTTTGGTCATCTTCTTTTAGCAACAGACTAACTGGGAGTATTCAGCGTATTCTTGAACTAATCCTGCATTGGAAAAACATATTTAAAAAAAATATATTGAACTAGTCAATACACCAATTTTATGATCTGCTTATAATTCCTTCCTAAAATACGATTGCAAACAGGGTTATTTGTTTCATTTTAGAAATTTTATTTTCAGTAGCAGAGACAATTACCGTCGTCAAGTGTCACTTTCGCTGGACTTGAAAGCACCCATCCAACTTCGATTTCGAAAGAGCAATATCCACCGAGAAATATGCAGTCCAGGGGGAAGTCCCAAGTACCCCAACCGCTCCCAGTTAACGTAGGCCACTCCCACCAAGCTCCTTCCCCTCCACGTGGGACGATCCCTCCAGCAGACTCCCCCTACTTCCGCTGCCCGGGCCTCGAGGCGCGCTTAACACCGCGCGTCAATTCCGGCGTCCATGTCTCCCGGTTACACAAGCCCCTCATCGCGTGGGAGTCTATTCCTCTAGTCTCTAAAAATAGGTGTCACACGTCGCGCGCGTGCATGCATGCTCGAGTCAGCATCCACCACCGCGGGTTATTATTATTTCGCTATGGTGCAACGCAACTAAACCCCAAGAGATCTCTTCCGACACCTTCCTTCTCTCCCCCCCCCCTTTTTCAACTGCCGACAGGAAGTGACGGAATGCCTGATAAGTGAATATGACATCACGTTGCAGCATTTGTTTATGAGCTTTATGGAGTAATTATGAACGAGCAATTACATCTTGGCACGAGACTAAATCAAGGAGCAGCAATATGAAATATATGAAGGTCAAATGACGGAGTAATTACGAACAAACAAATCTTGGCACGAGACAAAATCGAGGAGGAGCAATACTTGGATGAATAATATGAAGGCCAAATGATGAAAAAAATTAAAGAATGCATAACAGGTGACTGTTTTAAGGTTTTTTGCAAGTGCGAATACGTCAATTAGTGAGTTTGAAAATTAAGACTTCAAATAAAATTACGTTTACAATTTTCATGCAGAGACATAATGCGATCATATTTAATGCACATTTTCCATGAAACAATGGCGGCCTTTCTCACAAAAGTGAAAAACACTTATTAAAGAATATATCAATTTAAGCGTAACTACAAAAGATTAAGGAATTTCTAACAATATCGAAATGAATTGTTCAACAGGGAAGGATGGAACACAACGTAAATTTAAAATGAAATATGAAATCATAGTAGATAAGGAATTCCTTTTTTCGATATTGTCGATATTTCAATAGCGACCATAAAATACCTTTAAAAATCGGATTTTAAATCAACTATTCCATGGTTGTTTTTATGTTACATGGATCTCTAGAATTTTCTAAGCAGTAACTGAACGACCCAATATTCTCTCCTATACTATTGCCGTACTTACAACAGAAATACATGACAGTAGAGTAAATGGATCAAGAGGAAGGGGTGGACCGAGAATTTCGCAGGAGTTTATGGAAGTAATAGTAGTATATAATACATTATACTCTACAAGAGTATGGAAGAAATTAGTAAAATTACTTAAATAAAACCAGGCTTTTTTTAACTAAACCTACCCCGAAAAGAATTTTCACTATTACGCGCAGATATTTTTTTAGTGTGCACTGGGTTTTATTGGAGATTCAAGCTGGACGATCTCGCCAGTAATGGATGGTACACGAAAGGGTGATTGTCGAGGTTGACTGAATCTCATTTCTGAGAATTTGAGGCATACTTGATTTTAGAGAAATAAAATATAAAAACGTGAAATTTAGTTTGTGTACGCGCAACTGTACCCAATACACATTAAATAAAAACTTGCTCCCATAATCGTTAACGTTTGATTTATGAGAGAAATTTATCAATTCATATATTCACTTGTTAAAATTCTTCCTTTACAATCATAAGAGGAAATGCATATTATCTTACCGAATAGATGTACTTCTCTACTAGAAGTAGATTTACTGTTAGCCACCCTGGGGAAAAATTCTCCACGCATTAACCAAACCTTTTCGACAATTTAAAGCACTGATGAACGACATGCACGTAAATATGTCTCTTATATAATAAATAGAAACCATTGAAGAAGAGCCGATGCTATGCATCGTAAGATTTGACCTGTCCGCAATTTCGCGAACTGTGAATATATGTATATGTATGTATGTATAAAACCATAAACACAGTAATCAACCCGGAGGTCGGTTTAGTAGGTGATGGTGGAGCTCACCCATGTACCAAGCCCGACGGCGTGTGAATATTCACACATCAGAGGAGGGGGGCCAGTTCTTTTCCCTGTGCCGGTTATGGTTTCCCCGAAAAATCAACTAGCTTGGGTGGAGCTGCAGGTGCCCAGAGTGCCTCGCCCGGGAATCGAACCCGGGACCCTCCGGTCAGTAGTCCAATGCTCGACCCATTAGACCACCGCGACCCGAATATGTATATAAATATACACATGTCATTTTCCTGTATATGTATGTGTGTGTGTGGGCCGCGGTAGTCCAGGGGGTAGAGCGTAGTAGTGACCGAGAGACCAGGGTTCGACTCCCGGTCAAGCCCTTTTGGACACCTGCAGCTCCACCTATGTGCTATGTGATTTTTCAAGTACCAGATCTCCCTGGGAAACCATAACCGGCACAGGGAAAGGAACTGGCCCCCCGACCCCGATGTGTGAATTTAACACGCCGTCGGGCTTAGTACTGGGTGGAATCTACCATCACCTATCAAACCGACCTTCGGGTCCATTACTGTGTTTATAGTTGTATATATACACATACACACACATATATATATATATCCCAAATTACTCCTCCGTTTATGATTCTTGTTCGAAACCAAATACACATTTCACCTACCCATGGATCATTAAAGAGGACGTTTCTAAACAAGATGTCTCTATCTTGGGAAGGGCTAATTAATCAGAGATGTATTCCAGTTGGGGAAGCTATAACAATATTTTCGATCCAAAGGAAATGTTTTTACAGAATCGTAGGTCAATTTGTAATGGGTAAGTCACAAAAATTAAAAAATCTTCCAATAAGGCAAATAGGAAAAGTAGTTTTGTGGACATTAATTTCCAGATCAAGTGGACTGAACTCCTAAAAGAGAAATTCCACACCACTGAGGCATGTACCCACAAAGAGTAAGTGGCTTTTCACTCCCGAGAGTGGCTTCCCAAAGGAAATTTTCGGGTGCTGATGTGGAGACAGTGAAAACAATCTCAATGACAATGGGAAAAAAACTTGGTAAGCATTACGATTTTCACGGTTTTATGAGGACCCAAAATATTTATCTGCCATAGAAACAGGTATCAATGAACGTGTTATCAAGGAGGATAAAAGGTGGACAGAATCAAATTTAAGTGCCCGAGGGATGAAAAAATTTGTTTGCATAATTTGTCCATTTAAATGAGTTGCAATTTTCCAGACTTTATTTTACGGTACAACGCGTTTCACCGACTTGCACCATCATTAGCTACAAGTTACACACCGAAGTGAAGCCTGAAAGTGTAAAGTACATATAGGCCTAATTTTATTTATTTATACACCCTGCAAGCCACCGCTGTGTGGCACGGGATGCATACACGCCAGAATAATTTAACCCGAACATGACCCTATCGCAGTTGAACAATGTCATTATGATCCCCTATCGTTCGTGGAAAAAATGACATCTTAAATCTATCTGTTTATAATCTATAATTTATTTAGTTTCAGATCGATGTTAACATAGTAATTGGGCCTCGACTCCCACATGAGTAAGATAGACCACAGGTGCGCTGAAACATCTCGATTCTTTATTACAATTTTAAAATCTTTACCCTTAAAACCGGTCATTTTTACTTGCGCTACCTTTCCTCCTCGTGAAGGATATAAGTATTCCGTCCCTACACCAACAGGCACGTTGTTGAAGAGACATAGCCATTACGAAATACGGCGAGCACAGCCGCGAGCGATGTGAACGAACTGGAGACCTACTACCACGATTTAGATGACTTTCAAACAGAAATCAAGGCTTTCCTTTACACACTCGTGTGCATAAGGGCGGCTCTACCAGCCATAAACAGGTTCTCTCTGCAATAAGTCAGAACCTTATGTCTGCGCGAGAAGTACGAACTGCCACTAAGTTGGCAACTGCTCAGCTCCCCGCGACACGGCAAGCACATGGGGAGGAACGTCGGGATCTGTTCGAGTGAGGGGAATACCTGGGAGGGACGCGGGGGAGAGAGCGGCTAACGCGCGAGTCCACGTGACGCAGGTAGCGTCTCGTTTCTTTTCTCCTCGCCACGGTCCTCGTTCTACATTCTGTGGTGGAGCCTGCGACGTCATCAAAGGCAATGACGACGATGAAGGCGTCGGAGATCGAGTAAAATAGAAACGAGCGTTGATGGGTGTGGGTAATGAAGAGTGAAAATAACAGGAGGCGACGAAATTACTTTAGGACGCACAACTGAAAGAGAAAGCCGAGGAGTGACGGAATTAAAGGTAAGGACGCGCGCGTTCCCTCAGGAGTTACACGCCCAAAGATAGATCCAATTCCGAGAAACTTGCGTGCTGACTAGAGAGGTCGTGACCCGGCTATGCCAGGTCTCGGAAGACCGTGATCGTGATGGGACCGCACCTAATGGAGCTATAATAGAACAATGGATAATCAATCAAACCACTCGCGTCACATAAGCGAATGAAACTAAATATAAACCGCGAAAACTAATAAAACGAAAATGGCTTTTGACTAAAATATGTTATAATATTAAAATTAAAACAAATTTTCCTTGATAATGTGCTTTGGCAGGGAATCGCTAATGTTGAAGTAATATACAAGTTTCGCCTCGTAGTACCTTACAGTAAAAATTACTTCAATCAGAGAGAAATCTCTCGCAACAATGGAGAATTGTAGTGCTTTTAAATGCTCAATACGTAACTTATCGTGTTCATGGAATTCGAGAAGTAAGGAGTAATTAATCCCCGCGCTCAGAAATAGACATCCTTCAATCATTGAGGAGAGTTTAACTATCTTCATATTCAAAGAGAAATGATCGAAATTCATCTAATGTTAAGCGATTTATCCCGAAACCATACTGAAGTGTTTTATGGAAGTGAGATATGACACTACTTAAGCTAATATTTCCTTAAGCAAGAATTTGAATACAGCCTAAGAAATTGCCTTTGGTTCTTGGGTTGCTATTGGTTGCTTCTGCCGATTGCTTTCAAATAAGGCTCCATAAACGAGTTTCTACAAGGCGACTCCTAAGCAATTCAGGATATCAGGATAAAAATAATCAAATATTGAGGACACTGACTCCAATTCCGGTGAAACAATAAACTATAAAATTTCTCGCCAATTTGACTATTTCAATTATTAGCTGTGGCCACGAAAGACGAGGCATCCGATCTTTTACGAACAGAAATTATATGAAGGAAGAACACGGAAAAATATCCTATTTTTGTCTATGATTTACCCGCCCGTTTGAAAGCTCTGTCAAAGAGAAAATCAGATATAAGCCAGATAGCTTAGTTTTCATTTGAATATTTCTTCCCAAGGGCGGCGGGTTAGGAAATGGAATTTAGAAGCAGTAAATGGATTAACGAGGAAGGAGTATCAGCAGACTGTAGAGAAAATGATGGATGACGGTAAAGAACTGAGTACTATCGAAGAAAAATGGGAATGTATCAAGAAAGGGATATTGGAAGCCGCTAAAGACACTATAGGAACCGTTAACGGGAAAAGGATAAGGAAACCATGGGTAACGGATGAGATGATTGCAAAGATGGATGAGAGAAGAAGATGGAAAAATGTAAACACAGAGTTAGGCAAAATGAAGTACAAAGGGGTAAACAATAAATTGAGAAGGGCCACAAATAAAGCAAAAGAAGAATGGTGGAAAATGCAATGCGAGGACATGGAAAGTTTACAGGGGAAGGGTGAAATTGGTGCTCTATACAGCAAGGTTAAGTTATTATCGGGAAGTAAGAAGGCAAGATCTGTGCTAACAGTTAAAGATAAATGGGGTAAGATAATAGTTGAACCAGGAAAAATCCAAGAGAGATGGAATGAATATATAGATACACTGTATGGTAAAGAACTTAGGCCGACAAGGTTAGACATATTAAAGGAACATGACGTAGAAGAAGATAGCTTAGGTCCAGGCATACTCGACGATGAAATAGAAAGGGCATTAAAGGAGATGAAAGCAAATATGGCAGTGGGGGTGGACAATATTCCTGTAGAAATGTTGAAATGGTTAGGGAAAGGTGGGAAGAAGGCCATATATGGACTGATTCGTAGTATCTATGAGGAAGGAATCTGGCCGGAAGATTTTGTGAGATCGGTGTTAGTTCCTATTCCAAAAAAGGCAAAGGCTTCGTCATGTGAGGATTACAGAACAATAAGTATGATATCCCACGCAGTAAAGTTATTCTCAGGATCATCAACAAAAGGATAGAGAGTAAGGCAAATGATTACTTAGGGGATGATCAGTTTGGGTTTAGGAAAGGAAGAGGTACGCGTGATGCCATTGCAGTAATGAGATCACTAGTCGAGAGGAATATAGAATACAATCAGGACGTTTTTGCCTGTTTTGTAGATTTCGAAAAAGCGTTTGATAGAGTGAATTGGGAAAAATTAATGCGTGTATTGCAGAAAACAGGAATGGATTGGAGGGACAGGAGACTGATCCGCAACCTGTACATGTCTCAGACTGCTCAGGTGCGAGTGGGGAACGGAGAGTCCGGATGGGCAGTGTAAGGAAGAGGTGTAAGGCAGGGTTGCCCATTGTCACCGGTACTGTTCAACGTATATGTAGAGGAAATGATTAAAGAGGCATGGGAAGAACTGGAGGTAGGAATGAACGTCGGAGGGGAATTCATAAAAGCGGTTAGGTTTGCTGATGACCAAGCATTAGTTGCTCAGTCAGCCAAGGGGTTGCAAGCATTGTTGAGTGAATTGGAGGTTCAGTGCGATAAATATGGGATGAGGATCAATATTAATAAAACAAAGGTTATTCGATTTTCCAGAAAGAAAAAGGCTAAGCTAAATATTAAAATAGGCGGGGAAAAATAGAGCAGGTAGAACAGTTTTCATATCTCGGAAGTGTTTTGAACCAATACGGCCAAAGTGGTAGGGACGTAAGGAGAAGAATTGCGCTAGGCAAGGAGGCTTTCTCAAGGAGGAGGGAGTTGATGACGGGGACGTTGAGTAGGGATGTTAAGACAAGACTCGTAAAAACTCTGATATGGAGCGTAGCTATGTACGGCGCGGAAACGTGGTCGCTGAAGCAGGAGGATAGACGTAGATTGGAGGCTTTTGAAATGTGGGTGTGGAGAAGAATGGAGAAGGTGAAATGGACCGAAAGGAAAACAAATGAGGAAGTACTAGAAATGGTGGGGGAGGAGAGGGGTTTGTTGAGAGAAATCCTATGGAGGCAGGAAAAATGGATGAAAGGCGTATTGAGCGGTAGTGGAATGTTGAAGAGGGTAATAGAGGGGAGAATGTTGGGCAAGCGAGGTAAGGGTAGGAACAGGATAGGGATGTTGGACGGGATGAAGGGAGGAAAGAAGTACACCGAGATGAAGAGGGACCTGATATAGATTAGTTTGCTAGGTGGGGAGTCACAAAATGTTTATTTGATAGTTGTGTCCATCCAAAAACCTACCTTAACCGGTAGATTACCTAATAATAATTTCTTCCCACTTTTTACGCGTAGCTTGTATCGATTGTGATTTGGATGAATTGGGCACAATCACCCGAAGATTAGGTTTTCCCGTAACTCACGAAGGAATCCTCAGGTCACTTGGTCATCAAAATTAAGCCTTGGAAGAGTGGCCTTAGAGCCTTGGAAGCCCGTGAATTCTCATTATTCCGTTCACCCAGGGATATCCCGAGGAAACGGCTTCGCCCCAATGTAATATGTCATGGGCTTTATTTGCATAAGGAACATTGAGGATTTTCCTTGCCAAAACTAGGAAGTCAAAAAAGAACCAGTCCTGCGCCATAAGGCTCCGAAGCAGTTTAACCACCCCACCTGAGTTCTTCAAACTACGTCCTCGTAAGGATTACACCACTGACTCATCACAGGCTCCAAAATAAGTGCGGGCCTCTTAACTCTTCCCCATGAGGTAAGGCGCAACCAAAAGCGCAACCAGAGAGTTGGGTAAAGAAGAGAGATCGACCCTAAATATCTAAATTAACGTCGTTCGTATCGCAAATAGACTATTAGTTTTTCAATTATGTGTGAATTCGAGAAAACGTTGTAGTGGTTTTCAAATTTTCATGAGATCGTCCACGCTTTCTGTGTAGACCACACTTAGACTGTATAGACTCGGAATCGATATTATAGACAACTTGCACACAGCTAGGGTTCTCCAGAATGGTTTCCTTCCAAAAAGTGTGAATAAAATGAATGAATTTTGCTTTCATAGAAAACAGAATTGAATAAGAAATGATGGAATATTCCTCACATAAAGGTGCTTCATTTATTTAAATCCAATTCAAATGCATGTAGGTCAACTTCCTTCACGTCGGATATTCATTCCTTTTTGTAACGTAAAAGAAGAGAGGAACAATTTAAAATTAAGTGAAATAATATATCTAAGTCTCTGAGGGTTACTCCAAATTACGATATTTAAACATATTCACATTCACGGCCGGAATGTTATTCATTCAGACTGGGGAACCAACCTCCATTTGGAGTACGGCGGACTTTTCTGTGACAATAAATTTAGATTAAGAGAGCTAGCCTGTCGGAAGAAATTACGCAAGGAATCTTTTTCCCCTCACACACATCGCGACCACAGCAGGAAACATTACGTTTCTACCCATGTCGGCAAGCAATGAGTAGCAAACGTAACAGACACGCTAATACTATCAGTCAGACCCTTCGTTTTTGTGATTATTCCTTATCAATTTCTAGTTTATGTTGAAATATTATACATGATGTCTGGCAAGGTTGATTATAAAATTTAATGTCGATTCCATGACTTGTATGAGCAAATATTTTATTCTTGAAACGACAGAAACACGACTGTAATGTGGTGTTTGACATGGGAAAATAATGATACGAGCGCAGGAAAGCGAGACATAGACGTCATTACCTACATCTACGCAATAACCTGCAAAATGCAGGGGGAACACGCCAGAAAGGATGTAAAAAATTACTTTAATTCGAGGAAAAAATTAATGATAGATGTATCGTTATAGGTTAGATAAATACAATTTGGATTAGACTTTCCTTTCAATAACAAACCTTTAATGTTATTATGTAACCTTTTCCCATTCTGACTACAACCAACTGTTTAAGGTCCTATAGATAACATTGATAACGAAAAATAAATAAAAATTCACATCAGATGGCATTTTGACACGTATTTATGGTTACATATGTATTGATATCAGAATGATATTCATCAGCGATAGATAATGGTGAGTGACGTGACTTGAAGCATTACGAAAATAGGAAACGAAAGACCACCAAAGATACGCTTTTTCGTTGTTTTTCCAAGATGAATAAATTACATTGACCGAACACTGTAGTGTAGTGTAGTGTACCGTACTGTAGATTGGAAAGGTAAAAAGTCAACAATTCTGCGATTTTCATGTTTCACAGATACCTTTAGAAACTTTTGTGGTAATGAGAGAAAGAGAATAATTTGGGGAAACATTGACATGGTCTACAACATTCCGTCGTAAAACCGAAGTTTAGTTTCTCATGTGAAGTAGAGTTAATCTTATTAGCAATAATAATACTCTCTACAGCGCGGGAAATCACTTTTCTGAGGATCAGGAAGTACATAAAAGCACAATTAATCCCTATAGTCTAGTGCCTAGTGAAGTACACAACTTCGGAACGAAATATTCATACTGCGGGATTAAGGGAATGAGCGACTTAAGCGTCTGTGGCATAAATAAACATAAGATCTCCTAACCACATCCGACGGCGAGGCATCGTAAAGACTTGTTCCGGCACCTCAAATCCTCACATATTACAACTTGTTCGACCCGGAAACTGTGATATAAATAAAAGAAAACATAAGGAGGAAAAATAGCAAAGGGCTCATAATAATAATAATGTTTACATAGAGGAAATAAATAGTCCTCAAATTTGGTAATGAATTACTTCTACGATGGCATAAAAATAACGAAAATGACCATTAAAATGAATACAGCTTTCTTTTAGATGTTTATTTCAAAGTTACCGAACCTAATCACGTCATATTAGGCAAGTTCTTCTTTTAATCAATATTTCCGAATGTCAAGCGTACCTTTCAGGAAGGGCCATGGAAAAATACTTCCAACAAGCAATGCTTTTGGCATGAATGGAGAAAGAACACAATTCTGCAATTTATTGGTAAACAAAACTAGAAAAGATATTTTATAGAAGCAAAATAATGCGTAGTACTAAGTACCAGTGTTGTACCAACTGATATGATAAACCAAACATAGTTGATTGCGGTCGAAGAGACTCTCAAGACAAGAGATATTAGAAGTCTCAGGAACAGAAGAGCATGCACGAAACAATTTATGAATATGACGGACGTGTAATAAGTACGCATGGGCGTAGAATGGAAGAAATTAGTAAATGTGTTTCCTAAAATAAAAACCATTAATTTTCACTTTGCCCTCACCTAAAGGCAACGGCATGACGGATATGTATGATACAATACAAATAATAACAATACACAATATTTTCGATCTGACGAATTTTCATGCACATATTCCTTTCGCAAGGCCATTTTATCGCAAAAATGGACAGCTTTCGTAAAACAGCCTTTAGAATTTTGCGAATCATTTCAAATGCTGGGGTAGAAAATGTTTAAATCCAATTTTCCAATAGTCAAAATGAAAAATAATAATAGAGACTGTGGAGTTGACGTGATAACATTCCATCCCGATTCTCACAGACTTTGCGGCTTTATAGCTTTCAGACATCTTGCTATCCCAATAAATTACCTTCCAGAGCAGTAAAATTTCTTGACAGTGTTTTCCGATAAAGATTATTATGTTCGTAGCAGGAATGACCTGCAACAAAAATTAAAACCTCTTCAAGAGGGGATACTTAAGATAAAGTTACAGAATCATTCTGATTACATTATAATAGGGATACTGTGACCATGATGTTAAAAGCAGTAATTTCAGTAAAAATGAAGGTGATTTTGGTGTCTCTCGGCAACCACCACTCATTTACTTAGTAAATTACGCTTGACAATATAGACGCAAGTTACCAAATCGGAATCTGATGTGACGGCCTTTCCGTTAGCCAGCGACAATTAACACCAGATTAATGTGGCTCGTTGCCAAACAGCTATAAATAACAAATACTTCGGCTGAACCCATTATCCTTGCGGATTAAATGAGGTGAAAGCATTATTGCATTTTTTTGCTAACTTTTTATGGGACGCTCCATCACAACTTCAATACCAATCAGTAGAAAAACTTCTTCACGACCCCGGTCACAGCTGAAGATGGACGGACATTCTGACAGACACAGCTGTGGAGGGACATTACCCTCCTAACCTGTTTGCCCTTGTCTGCCATATGGTGGAAGGAGAGGGAAAAGGTATAACCTTCCACGCCTCATCTTGCATAATTTTAAAATGAAGAACGGGAATATATTTTTTCTTCCCGGTTTACCGGTCAGAATAATTAATAAATGAAAGCTAACCACCTAAGTTGGGGGTCATTTTTGTCATTCAGTTGTACTAAATAATAGTTCTTTAAAATATACTATTTCTTGCTCCCTAATTTTACTATAACCAAATTCTTGCAACGTTATCATTTATGAACAGGATCTAACTTGTACACAGGATCTGAGTAAATCGAAAGCTGCTGACGGCTTTTATTGAAAAAATATTTCCAGGCAAATCCCAAGGATTTTTACATACAATATTAAATTATCTATCTTCAGCTACACTTATACATACAGAATATATACTTGTATATAGAAATATACATATACACATATACCCTCATATATACTCGTATGTGTGTGTGTATATATATATATATATATATATATATTTATATATACTACCTTGAACAAAAAGTTCCCGGAATAACCACCGTGTGGCGCTCCCATCGTTCCGATTTGAGTTCTGTTTTTTTTGTTAAATTGGTACATCTGTTGTTGATATTCCCTTTAAATCTTAGTGTCATAACTTGACATTTGCAAAAGTTACGCAGCCAAGAGTACATCTATCTCTGTGTGTGTTGGCGATTTTTTACAATTGCAGAAATGGATTTAAATTTGCAACAACGAACTTGTATTAAATTTTGTGTAAAAAACGGATTTAGTGGCGCATGGACGTTGGAAATGTTGGAAAAGTGTTTCGGCAACGATTCTCTAAAAAAAACGGTCGTTTACCAGTGGCACGAGCGGTTCAGAAGTGGTCGTGAGTCAATCGAAGATGATGAACGCAGTGGCAGACCATCGACATCGAAAGTCGGTGAAAAAATTGATAAAGTAAAAGAAATGTTGGTCAATAACCGCAAATTAACCATCAGAGTAATAGCGGAGGACTTGAACATTGCCTATGGATCCGCCCAAGACATTGTGGTTAATGATTTAGGTTTCCGTCGTGTAGCAGCAAAGTTGGTGCCAAAAGACCTCAATTTCATGCAAAAAAGAGACCGTGTTGACGTCGCAAAAGACATGATTTGCGAGGCTGAATCCGATCCCACATTCATCAAAAGGATCATTACTGGAGACGAGACGTGGGTTTATGAGTACGACACGCAATCCAGACATCAGGCAAGTGAATGGCGTTCACCAAATGAGCCGAGACCAAAAAAACCACGTCGTTTTCAGTCAAAAAAGAAGGCAATGCTGACGGTTTTCATGGATTACAACGGTGTAGTGCATCATGAATTTTTGCCAGAAGGCTAGACAGTAAACAAAGAGTATTATTTGGGCGTTATGAGACGCTTGCGTAAAGCAATTCGCCGAAAGAGACCAGAAATCGTCGCACAGTGCGTCGAGACCGTCGCACAGTGCTATCATTATTCGTAATTTTTTGACGAAAAATGCAACAAATACCATCCAACAGCCACCGAATTCACCTGATTTGGCTCCCTGTGACTTCTTTCTGTTCAATCGCGTTAAAAAAACCATTACGGGGAACGCGTTTTAGCAGCCGAGAGGAAGTAATGGAAAAATCGCAGGAAGCACTGATGGACATACCGAAAACCGAATATAAAAAATGTTTCGAGGATTGGATCAAGCGCTGGCATAAGTGTGTTGCAGTCGATGGGGATTACTTTGAAGGGGACAATATAGATTTAGATGAATAAACTTGTATTTTTAATTTTCTGAATAAATTCCGGGAACGTTTTGATCAAGGTAGTATATATATATATATATATATAGAAAAAAAAATATATATATATAGATAAATCTTATATGAAAGTCTCCTGGATGTGAATAATAATGCACGAGGGAGTTCCTCCTCTTCCTGAGTTTCTTTTCTTTTTTCGGTGTTACTGAGTTTTTGTCTTTGTTCGCTAGTGCTACCTTTTATATATATATATATATATATATATATATATATATATATATATATATATATATATATATTGCACATATAAAAATAGATATAAGGAAAGGGGATAGGAAAACACATAAAAGTGTACATACATATATATATATATATATATATATATATATATATATATATATATATATATATATATATATATATATATATATATGTATATATATATATTATATGTACACACGCATAAACACAAAATAAAATAGAATACACGTAAAAGAACAACGTGACAACGTGAGGACTCGTGAATCCGCATATACGTATACTAGCTTTCCGATCTATTCAAATTCTCACCCATAACCGCCATCTTTAATTACCCCCCAGCATGCCCTGCGCCTTCCCCCCTTCCCTCCAGTGTCCATACTTCTCTCTGAGAACTTTCAGTCTGACCTGAAGAAGGCCTCTGAGAAGGCCGAGAGCTTAAACATTCTACAATGTGAGTGTTCCTTTACGTGTTGTCTATTTTATTTTGTGCTCTACTGTGACGCTACATAGGTCTCGTGAATGCCTCTACATCATCTATCTACATAAGTGTAAATCTGGATGAAGTTCTCTCGGGTCTTCTACATCTACATCTACATAAGTACCCTGCGAGCCACCAAAAAGGTGTGTGGCAGGGGGTGTAGCACCATGAGGGAAGGGTAAGGGTTGAGGGGGTTGGGAGTTAGGTGAGGAAAGGTGGGGGGAACCTGTAGGAAAAAAATATATATACATATATATATATATACACACATACATATATATACATACATACATACACACATGTATACACATCCTCGCGAAGTCCCTAACCTGTACGTTAATACTTATTGTAATGAACTAAGTTCTGGGGAATTTCGACTACGAGCATTCTGTTCCCTTATCGTTCTTGGAAAAAATGACATTTTAAACCTGTCAGTCTTGCAGTCTATCTCTCTAGTCTTATATTCGTGATCCCTTCGACCGTAATACGTTGGGGTTCGTATTATATCCTTGATAAAGGAAGTCTTCCACCGGGTCAGGGGTTCCAATGGGATGAATCAACCCTGAGGACGATGCACGAGTCGGGCATCGAAACGTCGGCCAACATGGAACCCCTGACCCGGTGGAAGACCCGAGAAAACTTCATCCAGCAAATACGCCGGGAAAGCACCAGATCTTAAGTGTAAATCTATTTCCTTGACTGGGATTTGAACACCGGATCTTTCGACTTGCCGGGTCGATGCATCGGTCAAAAAAGTGGAAAAGAACGCTCTTCATCTCCGACAGAACTGAATACAATCCTTGATTAAAACATATTTAAACAAAAAAAGAGAAAAGACACACATCTAGTTGACGTTTCGACGGCACAGACCGTCATCTTCAGAATCAAGATTTTGAAGGGTGAAGCTGGAGCAAGTGGAATCCTTCATGTACCTGGGCAGCAGCATAACATGGGATGGAAAAGTTCGACCGACATCAAGCGAAGAACAACCCAAGCTAAGAACGCATTCATGAAGAAGAGGCAATTACCATGTTCAAAGAACCTAAAGCTGGAAAAAAGGAAGCAATTCGTCAAGACTTTCGTGTGGAGCATGACGCTCTATGTTCCGAGACTTGAAACATTGGAAAAGTGGACCAACGAAGAATAGAAGTATTTGAAACATGGTGCTGGAGGAGAATGCTGAAGATTAAATGGACAGTCAAAGTAAGGAATTAGGAAGTCTATAGAAGTCCAGAAGAGGATAAGACCATATGGAGACCTCTACGGCAAAGAAGAAATAGATGTATTGGGCACACATTGAGGCACATTGGATTGATAAGGAATAGAATAAGAGCAAACACACACAGACATACTCATTTCTCCACTGGGTAAGTTCTAAACAAACAGTTCAAGATTCCTGTAAATGTTATTAATTTTGCTTTATAATTGCGAGTTTTTAAAGGAGCTCACCATTTTTGAAAATGTAATATTTTCAGTACTGCATAGCCAAAAACATTGAAGATGAAGAATAGAAATATAACAGTCATAAATTTGTTTTTCGATCAAAATGGTACGTTTAAGTGTTTATAAATCGTCTTTAAAATATTCTGGACTTCTTAAAAGAAAACCCATTTTTAAAAGCAGTAAAATCAAGCAGGCAATCGAGAAAGGATACAAATTTGAAATCGAGGTTCCAAAACGAAGGAAGTGGTGGGAAAACGACTAATCTCATTTTTAAGCATGATGAAATTTCATAAAAATAAAATGTGATATTTTTGTACCGTTTTTTAATGACTCGTGCTAAACTTCATTCAGAGAAACAAAGTGATTTTTTGTAAAACGCAAAAAAAATGTGCAACATTTCTATTTAAAAGATCCCTACCGCGTGCTTGATATTACACCATATGAGTAACATTGATAATTAGAGCACCATTTAATTCGATGCTGCGGTGAAATAATTCGAAATTGAATAAAACATTTTGATGAATTATCAAGCTGATGACACCTAATAACTGAGACGGCGGGCTTTTCGAACAGTCCCTGAAAGAGGAATCAAAATCTCCAATCGATTTTGGTTGAAACATAAAATAGACATATTTGTCACAGCCCAAATTTCCTGCCGCCAGTGGTTTGCTGATTACTTTTCACTAATTCTGAACCTACAAAATGAAAGATGGCTTGATGAGTCTTTGTCTCTATTATCGAAATAAAGCAAGCAGTGGGATTTAAACTTAAATAAATCAAACCTAAGTATTTTTCTAATGATTCAGATAAATCCATAGCAGTATTTGTATCAGCTGGCCAACAATCTGATTAACATATAAGATTTATTTCATCTATGAAGATGGCTTCATCTCTTTCCCATGTGTCTATTAACACAAGGAAAACTACCCACGAATTGCGCCAGCTTACAGGAAGTAGAGAACTTCCGGAAATAATTTTCCCATTGTCTTCCTCAATACGTTTGCGGGAATTTCTACGGTCGCTTGAGGAGTGTTTTCTTGATCGAGGAAAAACAATGAGATCTATAGTAGTAGTTATTTTTCCCTTTTTCTGAAAAAAGGCTCCAGGTTTCAATGATTTCGCCTGGTTTGATCAGATTAAAAGAATTTTCAAGCATTTCAAAGAATGATTGTAGTGGCATTCGCACTACGTGTACGTACGCATGCATTCCGCCATTTCCCGGGAATACGCGACATAAATGTGATGAAATGAAGCTGCGCAGAGATTAAATTGAATTAAGGACATGATACGAGTAGTTAATAAAGACAACCACTGGACGAGAAGAGTTAAAATAATAGTTTTTAAACTAATTTAAATGGAATGACATTTGTCGGTGGGTATAGGCTAGGAGAGAGTTCTAAAGGTATTATGATTATTGAGTACTAGTTAACGACCAAAAGGAGACACCTTTTAGATGAAGTGATTTCATCTTTCTGTTCATTCCAAGATAAGGTTTATTATTTTAAGAAACGAGAACAGTACACCTTAACTGATTTGTACAGAACGTGTTGCTAAAGGTCATGATGTCTGAGAAAGCGTTTAAATCGATGAAGAATGAATAGTTTTCCTGGTCATAGCGTCAAGGTGTTTATATCCGAGAGAGTAACTTGATTGCATAGGCACCTACCGTAGCTATCTTAAATGTAAATCGACTTCAGAAAATGAAACAAAACACGAGAAACTTTTCAAAATTTCGTTTAATCACAAATATTGTTGTCCCCGGAAGCGTGAAGGATACTATATCAACACAATAGCAGATTTTAATAAACACCAGGCTCACATATGCGTTAGGCGGGCGAACGATTAAAACGATGCGATGCCAGGCAAGTGAGCATTGATTAGAATTCCAAGTCTATAAAAGTGAGTGATGCCTTACTACTTCAGAAATTACATTCCAAGCACTCAATCTCTTACAGCACACTTTCGATTCCTCAGCACAATAACGAAATCATCTCATTTGAGAATAATGGATAAAGGCTACTAATAATATGGTCATACATGCACCATAAGCAGTTCCTCAGTTTAAATGCCCAAACTCACCATCAACCAATTGTGGTAGCTTTTTCTATGTTAGTAAATGAGCAATAGATCGCAATTCTAAAGAAATAAAAGGCCTCAGTGAGAGTTGGATTGCGTCAGGGTACTGTGGCAAGCGTTCAGGGAGTCAGTATTAAGAGCAGGACAAAAATCAGAAGTTCTGCAGAAAAAATGGTCACCGCCAACGCTTAATTAACAAAATACGGTTACAATCATGCATGCAATCAATGGATGCATAGAATCTCGTAAAATAAAAATACTGAAAATATTGCGACTAAAATTCATTTTTCGACCATAGTCGGTAGAAATAATTTCTTCTTGAGTTTGCGTGAAAGGGGCAGGGAGTGAAAGCAAAAAATGGATAAGGAACTATGAGATGTTGAACGAGTTCTGTTGGCCCGGAGGATTCTTTGAAAATAAGCACCAGCCTGCTAAGCCTTTACCCTTGCTCATACCACTCAAAAATTATTGCCCCTATGTATTGTCTCTGAAGGAGACAGTTACAGCGGGCAGGTAACTACGGAAAAAGAACACTTCAATTTGCCAAAGTCTCTCAGATTTTAAATTTCTGGGATAAGAAGCGCGGAAAGTCCGGGTTCATTTCTCTTTGGCTGTATCATTTCAAAAGAATGTTTTCCCTGTTAAAAAACCATTTCCTTACTCTGACTTTATTTACTTACTTACTCTGAAGGGTCATACAATCCCTTATGACAGCGGTGTAACAATTTCTCTGAGACAATGTCTTAAAAATGAGGATCCATTAAGTTCACTTGCTGCAAAATAAATGCTAGTTCTCGGTAAGCGCTCTGTTTTAAAGAAAAGTCAACCTTAATCCATCAGAATATCTATAATATTTCGTCACAGGTAGTTAATTTGCGTCGAACGAAAGACTCACCTTAATGCATTTGATCGCCTTTTACATGCTCGTACGTAAGCCCGTTGAAATCGCGATGTAACGTTAGTTATTACGTTCCTTTTGTGCATAATAAAGCCTGAAGGGTTAAGCCATGTAAAAATCCAAGTAAACATAACTACAGATGTAAATCACTCTCTATGGTAATCGTAAAACAACGTAAACAACTCGAAGAGTTTTAATATATCTGTCTATTTACTTCTAGCTTCCATTTGACTTTCCACAACCTTTTCCGGGGATATTTTTAGCCATAAATAAAGCAATAATAAACAGATACCCAAAAGTTTGTAATAATGTTAACTTTCTTATCAACAAAACTTTAACAAGCTTCTTTATGTAACTTTCACAGAAAACGAGTAGTGGTAGTTATTAGGAGAGCCGACCGACAGAAGGGGTCATTTGAGAAATCAGTGATACACCGATAATTTGCTAGATACTGAAATTCCCTGAATACTGAATGACAGGGCTTCGATATTCGAATTCGGATTCGTCGGTACTCCTAACGAAAGACGCCAAGGGGCCCACAGTTTAATCTCCCATCCGAAGGACGGTGTACTCTACTCGAGCGCTTGTCACACAGAACCTCAAGTATGGATCGGGATACCGTTGAAAAATTCTGCCACCATCGGGTTTTTAACCAGAACCCTCAAGGCGGATTTCGAAAAATGAAATGACACTATGATGTGAGAACTATGGATTTAAAAACCTTTGAATTTACACAATTTTGGCTAAGAAATTTTAAAAAAATACCAGGCATATTAATAAGTCTTTAGTCTTAAATTTATAAGAGAAATAACAAATAATAACTGATTAAAAAATTTGAGAAAACCAATTACTTAGTAAAAATCATCAATCAACAAAATCAAACCACTTTATAGTGCCGAGTGATTTCGAATTAACATCAAACCTTTGAATTTATAAATTGTTCTCCTCATAAAGTTCCAGCTATACTTTAGTGAAGCCCCTTTGACGTGATTCCTCTCCCATTCAGATTTGCCAAGCCACCGTTAGTTTACATAAACGTGTATTGACAATCGTCTCCGAGGTCTCCAACATCGACAATTTGCCTGCGATTCCTGCTTTTGGAAACTCCAGAGAGACGATTATTAATACATACCTTTGGGAGCCAAGGAAGTAACACAAACAAGTTTAAGGCTAGCATTCGCCAACACTGCGCTAACAGCCTTGAAGATAGCAAACGGACTACTCAAAACAAACAGCAGCTTGAGTAACCCATGCGGCACAGCTGAATGGCGAGTGATGCACTTCGTTCCTCCACGTCCAGACACGCTGGCAGGGCATCAACTTCACCATTCAGTCGCATCACATGCGTCCACGGGCAGAAGGGAATACTCCGGCCTGGTGGGGCAACAATCTGCCATCGACTACTCCCACTACAACTTGGGTCCGTGACGTAACATCTCATTGGCGTCAGAGAAATTAAGCGAGGGACGTTGAGAGGGAGATTGTCGCGGAGGGGCGGTGGAAACGCGCGCGTACGCGTGCGAGCAAAATTGAGGCTCGATCCGACGAGCCCACAATCTTCCTACGGGAAAGCCATCCTTCCTTACGTCACCAACATCACGTTTCTCTGCCTTTGAGAGACGGCCTGAAAGCCGCCGTGCGCGAGCAATAGAATTCGCTGGTCACCTGAAGGTGTGGGTCCAGATGCTGCCATGGCAACACACAATCGCGTGCCCATCAACGACTCGACCCGACAACCTGGCAGCATGACGTCACGGCGTGAGGCCGCGCCGAAATAATTTGCATCGAGCCGGGTATTCCCTAAGGACTGTGACGCACGCGTCCTTGACATAGCCCGCCAAGCGATCCCATTGGCGGACCACAGCAGGCGCGGCTCAAGAAAAGATGTCTCTTAGGGCGATAAAGGTATGAAATTACCGTCGATAACACATAACAGCAATTATTGACGCAGCGCTAGAAAATATGAACACACATGATGCATAGAAATAATCTTAAAACAAGTTAACTAGCCGATGAACAAATGGTGAATGCATGACAATTTGCAAAATAATGATACGTTTTTTGGTGTAGCTGCCTCCTGCATATTTTTCTTGTATTTTATAAGTGAGGATAGTCTTTTTAAATTGATGAAATAATTCATCTCACTTCTGGAAAATATTTTTTCCTCGTCTAACTAAAAATGCTAAATAGTCCTTATCAAATAAGGGGGATCAAGAGCGATTTCAATCGCGATTTATGTTTACTTCGTCTAGACTTTCTCGACACTTATCAAGAGAGTTTACGTGCAGAATAATGGTTGTTGAGTGAGGTATTCTTGAAAAGACGAAATAATGTATCCAACACATACATGTATTTCAAAGATACTATCCTTTTAGTATTCTGAGGTACCTCGTAAACTCGAGACATTCCACATCGTTACTATTCTTTTGAAACATCGCTAAATAAACAACTGGCTTCGCGGGTCCTAAATTCAGAGCGAGAATCGTACTCTCATCTTACAATGTGTTGTCATGTCTTAAATCCAACCAGCCCGGAGACAGCGTAATCAGGCGTTGAAATAAGCTCATTTTCAAAACAGCTGCAAAATATGGACGCTACCAATACACACGAAGAGGATTCAAGGTCATTTGCCTACCAAAACTCGTCAATATCCAAAAATCACGTCGCATTGATTCTAAAATTTGCCACCACTCTCCCATGAACTTTTAAGAGGGCTGAAAGTGCGTCGTGAGAAAAATGCATACTTTCAATACTGTTCAGAAACGAAATCGTGCAATTCCATGAATTTCTAAATTTCTTTATTGTTTGCACTCTGACCAACTCATGGTCACCTTAGTTAATTAAAAATTAGTAAATCAGCCGACATAATAATTTAAGATCTTATATTATTGTAATAAAAACGCAATTGCGAGAAGTTTAGTTATGCATTACGACGACGATCCCACATTTATGTAACCGCAATATCAATGAAACAATTACTATCAAGAAAATACTGAGAAACTAATAACAGTTGTCGTAGCGTCGAGGAAGAAAGAGCAACAGAGGCCGATTCCGAGAAGGATTACGATTATGCGACGAACGAGGACACCCACTTCAAGCGCAGTCAAGACCACTACGTCAAAGTTCAATTGGACTTCGAACGGCAACCAGAGTACGCGTTTCTAAGAAAGCCGGCACGGCACGCCTGCAACTCGTGACGTAACTGAGACGAAATGAAAGGGAATCTTTAATGAATGGAGATACGGAGGACGGTGACCTCGGCAGCGAGATACTCTCTCGAAGGGTTTCCAGGTCAATAATGAAGCGCTGCTTACTGCCATTGACGCGCGGTGCCACGCGCAAAAGAAATACGGAGAAAACCGTTGTAATCGACGGTTCTCGCGAGTGGAGAGAAAGTGAGTTAATTCGAGGCACGGGTAGAGAGCAGTCGGATTCGGTCAGTTTGGTCCATTTTGTTTTCACCTTATTATTACACCGTTTTTTCACTGGTGTAGAGCCTGTAAAGGAGAAAAACATTGAACTTTGGAACATTGGGAAGACTGTTTTCAACTCAATACTGTAAGAGCTTTTCCCAATCATCAAGAGGAATATAAGATTCGACTTCATTCATTGGCAGAAATGGCAGGAGTGTATATGCACACAGTTTTGTCTTGAGATTGCTTTTTTCCATCAGCACTACATTGAGACAATAACGATCTCACTGAATTCCCAAGCCTATTGCACGTCATCTTTCGTGAATATCTTCAGGGTCAACATTTTGACCATTCTGCGAATTCGGACACAAAGAACGTTACGGTATGATGAAGGTCAAGCGTTATGTGACCGTGTGTTCTTCAGGTCTTAATATATCCGTTTTTCTGGCATACGCCCGAACGTCAAGGTTACTTTGAAACGGCTAATGCACTCACAATATGCTTTGCAACTTCGGAGATACATTAGCTACGTTTTATTCTTGATTCATGCATAAAACATAAAAGCTGAAATGTGAATGGAGGCTTCTAAATAATTTGCTCAGACCTTCGGGAAATCGAAACATGTCGATGTTCCTCCAATCAATTCCCACTTCTCGACAACAATGTCCCCTTACTTCCTCAATTGATTAAAGTCTTTTTTAGATCTGAGACTAAGAACTAAAAGACTCTAAGATACATTAAACACAAATAAGATTTCCTTCATTTTGCAAAATATTTTGCAGACACTTGTGAATGGATAATACATCTAATACTATATTGTATGTTTACATTAAGGTCCGCATTTTATATTGCCACCAACTCCACCCCTAACCTTAGAATTAAACTTAAAAAAGTGCCTATGATAATATTTTGGAAAAAGAGCAATTCCCTCCCGAACGCCTACTGCATCGGGAACACCGAAATGGAATGCGTAGACTCAACTAAATACCTAGGCGTTACCCTCACTCACGATCTCTCCTGGGTGAAACATATACGGGGAATATGTGGACAAGCTAACAAAAAATTAGGATAAATAAGAAGAGTACTGGGTAAATGTGATGAAAAGGTCAAAGAGAAATGTTACCTGTCGTTGGTTGGGCCTCATTTAGAATATGCTGCAAGTATACGGGATCCTCACGAATTTGGATTAATTGCCGAATTGAATCGCGTGCAGCGTAGGGAAGCTAGATTTGTAAAACGTTGCTATGATAAACTCGGAAGCGTATTCAAAATATTTGAGGCGCTAGGCTGGGAATCACTAACGGAGCGAAGATAAAAGTACAGATTGAAGCTCTTGTATAAATTGGAAGGGAGGCTCTGTAGCAGTGAAGTTGAAAATGCATTATTACCCCCATCGCACTACGGTAGGAGAGGTGATGTCAGTAAAATTAGAGAGATTAAGTGTAGAACAGATAGATTTAAGATGTCATTTTTTCCACGAACGATAGAGGATCATAATGACATTGTTCGACCGCGGTTGGGTCATGTTCGGGTAAACATTAGTCTTGTGTGTATTCACCCCACACACCCCAGCGGTGGCTTGCAGGGTAAATAAATAAGACTAATTTGGATGGCACTCGAAGTATACAATATTCTCTAAATATGAAATCGCTAAAAACACAAAATGCATTCCAAATAATGGACGACAACGGGAGTCTGGATTGATCGTACACATAAAGTGTGAAGGGCAATATTTTCTGCCACATGTATTCGTATGAACAGATAGTGAACTTAAGAAAGAAGATTTCGCTTGAATACAGGATACAGAGAGCACAATCGGCCATGATGAGAAAGTAGCATGATTATAAATTTCCTTTCGACTATTCCATGTCCAAGTAATGCGCAGAACTCAAACGAAGTGTGTTCTACAAATACGCTCACGACTGTTCCACGTTGACAACTTAAAAATTCTTAGGTTATCTCCACGGTGGTGACCATGCACTATACGTACACTCAAAGAAAATAAACATGAGCAACCCATAACACATTGCCAAAAATTGTCCCATTAATAAATTACAATTTGGGTCAACCCATTCGGAGTTTATTGAAAGTTCCCAACCATCTGTAAAAGCTTCCAACCAATTTTATCGGCGACCTTTCAATTTTGGATAGCGACAAATGCTGTGTCCCCTGGATTAGTCGGGGAACGAAATTACTTGACCGCGCACGGGTGAACCGCGGATGGAATCGTACGTGCTCGAAAGACACTCAAATCTTATGAAATTCGAGCCAAGGCCAGAGCCATGTGAATTCCAGTTCTCGGGACGCTCCACCGCCACTACGTTCACTGAGGATGTGGGAAGCAGAGAGGAAGTTGAGGCGAGATGTGGGAGGGGAGTTTGTGCAGAGGGAAGAATGTGAATAGGAAGGAGGGGGGAGAGAATGAATTGAATCGGGGAGGAAACCTCGAGACGGCGGGAAAGAGGAAAAAAAGAATTTATTGGAAGAGACGGAGGGAAAAGTGATTCCCGTGTCTGCGGCGAAAAAAATTACATGAGCACGAGCTTGAAACTATTTCCGAGTACGAGGCGTGGTACACACGTTTTTAAGCAAAGACTATCCAAACAAATGATATGAGCAAGGAAAAATGTGCGCCCAAGATTTGCAAAATGCTAATCCGGCGGAAAGCATGCCACCCTTAACATGATTAAACCATCATCAGCGATAAGATTAATTTAATTCGGCCCTTCAATGGTTCACCCTAAATGCCCTCCGATTCGTTCTCTTCGTATTATTCTCTTCATTACTTCGTACTTTCAGCATCAACATCCTTCTTCATTTATTATACTTTTCTTGACTCTCCGAATTTCTTCCATCAAAAGTTCATTTCAATAAAATCTTGATCAATCAAACACGACTCAGAGTATGCCTTATTCATTATATCTTTTAAAACAGAATGTCCATTTTATTAACTTTCATACACTTTTCGAAAGGCACTACTCATTCGGGTAGTTCATTTCATATTCATTATTCTATACCACAATATTTCCATTTATTTATTATTACAGATGTAATTATCCCCTTGACTAATGAGCTTCCACTATCATGGAGTTAGATCTATGAAGGTACACACAAAAAATATTAATGAGGGAATTTATCTATATTAAACCAGAGAGTCATTATCATTGATTTGGTGACTTCTATTTATTTCAACATCCTACGCCAAAAATATAATGCAGTGCAGCTGCAGTTTAATTCCCAAACATGCAACAATACGGTTAATAATTTCTCCATTACTGAATTACACGCGAATGAGGGAAAACCATAAATTTTTTCATGTTTGCTTGGAAGAATTTGGGCATAACTTAAAACAATCACGTTCGAAATTAACTTGTTGTTTAGTTTTAGTGAAGAAACGACGGAATAAACTATTTATGTATTTTTATTGAATTTTAGCCCAAGTCTCAGACTTTTAAGTTGATTTAATTTGAAAGTGGAAAAATATGATCTCCTGCCTTGAACTTTACATTGACTCCCACAAGTTTCTGATTGGATCCAAAAAAATATTCGGGTTCGATAAAGGCAAACTTTCGAATTGGTGCAGAAATCGCCTGCCTGCCTACTCATATAAAACTTTCGGACAAGCTGGGAGTGTCCCCAACATGTACGTATGTCAGTGCGAATACAGTGGACTCTTTATGGCTGTATGCATATTAAAATATTGGTTTAGGTAAGCGGGTAAAAACAGGTCAGCGGTTAGAGTTGATGAGTCCCAACACTACAAGAGAAAAAAAAGTTGTTTAAAATTTAACACGGAAACATCTCTTTTCCGAATCCATGGGTGCACTATCCAATCTCGTACAAGTGTATTAACTGTCATCTCACTCGAACGTACTTCCGGCAATATTCGTTCACAACTACGCATATCTATGTGCCATCATTCCTAAATAAGATTGATCATAAGTTTGCCTCACTGGCACTACAAGTAAACGATTTCATTTTCATGCCAAATAACAATAGCAATCCCCATTCAAATCCCTTACTACCCATGCAATGCGGGCAAAAGATGAAAAATAATCCAGCATTCTTGACTATTAAACTAGTTAGATCGAAACTATAAATTTGAGTGTGAGAATTTACCAGCGGAATAATGATGAAAATGTGAAAAACGACGGTTATTATCATTAGTATTTCCATGCGAGGACTGGTTGACTGCATTTTTCCATTCTTCCCTTTCCAATGCCATCTCCCCTACGATGGTCTCCCTTCCGTCTATCATCTCTAAACTTGACCCACGCAAATGCCCCTCGGCTTCCTTGTGGGGTCTTCCCTTTCATTATAGCTCCTATAGCGCCACTATACCTTAGGGTGTGCCTAATCCAACTCATTCCTTCCTTATCGTGCACCGTATTTCCTCCTGCTATATTACTCTGCATACTTCCTTGTTTCTCATTATATCTGCCTATTTGATCATCAGTATTTGTCATCAACTCCAGGTTACTTTGCGTCTGTAATCCATAGGGTTCCAAACTCCACACGAATTCTCCTTCCTTATTTGCAAACTTACCTTCTTCAAGCAGAGTAATTATCCCTTCGTAGTAAATGCCTTGTTACCTTGGACTGATCTACGCCGGATACCCGTCGAGCCCCTTCCATCATTACTATGATACCACATATGAACGATTCCACTGGCTCCGAATCCCCCCCCCAACGAAGCATCCGCTAGATATTTCTCTATTTCGAAGTCTATGATTCTAGTGTCCTTAATGTTGATTTTTCACTTTATTACATTAAAGCACTTGGTCCATTATGTTCAACGATGCCCTCAAATTCGCTGGATTCTCCGCTACAAGTACCACTGCGATTTAATCTGTGAATCGGATCATGTAAATTTCTTCCCCGTTCACCTTAATTACTTTTATTTCTTTCCTATGGGTTTCATTAATTTTATCAATTGAAATTAAAAATAAATAAAGAATTCAATTTGCTGTTAACATGTAGTAATGTGGTGAACAGTGTTGGTTACATTCTTGTCTTACATTACTATCATTTCCATGTTCCTTTCGCCCATCATTTCCACTATTGGGACTAGTTAACTTTTACAATTGGTAGATTGGTAGTTGGACTTCTTCATTCGTAATCCACCCCGTTTTCAGGAATATGACACATTCCACTCGCCGTTGTCACAAGCCTTCTCCAAAATGTACAAATTCAAGTGAAAGTCCACTGAAATATGTACAATGACTTGAAATCGAAAAATAAACAACTTGGCTTTTCCACATATACAATTTTTATTCACTACCTTTATACGGGGTAGTGAATAAAATTTTCCCATGTGAAAAAGCCAAGTTGTTCATTTTTCGATTTAAATATGAAGATTTTCCACCAAATCACGCCAGAAACTGTTTTATTTACAATGAATTGCTCACTTCATAATTTAATTTATCACTATTTATAGTGCCCCCCTCTTTCCTGCCCTTGCTATTACCAAATTGGTTTTATTAAAGGTTTTTTTTCAAAGTTTTCATTTTCTATTCACTGATTATGAGCGTCCGTATTTTGGACATTTGTGACAAAGGACAAAAAAAATCTTCCTCATATCTCTCGGTCCACGTTTTATTCGAAATTACAATCATTGCACTCTTCCCTAAGTGAATTTACCATACATATCCTACATGAATACCATTAATAGAACCTTATTACATTTATTTAGCACAAGTCCCTAATCTGCCACATCATTCTTCGGTTTTTTCATATTTATTTTTTGACAAAAGATATTAAAATTTTCAGGTTTCACTGTGCAACATTGTACAAAGAGGTAAAAATTCCACTTTTTCTGAGAAGATCGGAATATATCTAAATTTACTCAATCATCCTGCAGATATTTGAGTAGATTAAGTAAAATTAAATTTGAATCCATTTTCACAAAAACATTATGTTTTTAAATGGGTAGGATAAAAAGTTAATTTCACCCAAAATTCCCTTTTACAAAATTCCCCAGATTTTTGAGTCGGGGTGGGCTAAGTCTGCTTATCTTATCTAAGTTACTAAATCAGAATGTAAAAGATTGAGGCATAGATGGAGGTTTCATAAAGTTGCGAGCAGAATCGATAAGTCCCCATAAAAATTCAATTTCGTCAATAAGTTAACCAGGATCCGGTTCAGTTAACTCAACATTTCATTATTTAGGCAAATGTTCAAATAGGATGGAATTGAAAAACTTCTTTTGGAGAAACTACCGCTGGTACTCGGTCGAAATTTTTGAATATTCTACAGCCTTACAAGAACGTACGACACAACATCGGTCAACTTAAAATCTAAAATTTCTCCCACGCTTGCAAGTAAAAATTGTCTACCAATATTCACAGCATTTTATGTGGCTAAGGGATTCGAAGTAATTTTTTTGCGAAATTAACGGAACAGGAGGTTTTCTAACAATTTTCGTTGAATCAATTGTTAGAACATAAGGTTCACCGTGTATAGCATGTACTTTTATACTGTCCTTTTTCAGTTAATTTCACGAAAGGGGCTTCGAGGATGCTCTTGTTCATCAACCCGTTTAAAACTTTATCAAAAATGGGAATGACTTTTTTCTTATTCATTGATAGTAAGATATAATCGATGACACAAAGCATGACTCCCCATTTGATTTCCTAAGTAATGACGTCCACCCTAATTGGGTAAGAACCCATCACCACAGTGTGCTTCCTTTATTTAGACATTGCCCGCACTTTCGGTCTTTTAGGCCTTTTACGAAATTAAACGCTGGACGACAGGGATAAATGCTAATATCCAAGACACAATGCGCTCACCCTGTCACGATCTTGACTTTTTGCGAAATACTCGATGAAAAAAAGTCTACCGCTTTTAATAAATAATAATACTTGCGATAGTAGGTAGTATGCCCCTGTTACGAGTAAGAATAAAATGCGACACTCTGGTATAAACGAAAAAATTATTTGTGGCTTCAGGCAATTACTTAATTTCAAATTATTTAAATTATGCATAGGTGCTATCGGAAGTGTCGCATAACAAACATAGTCATATACATAATAACAAACAAATACTTTCAAATTATTAGACGTTTATATCGTGTGTGGTGGAAGGAAACTCGTAATAAGCAAATAAAAATTTGAATAATGCATTTTTAAGGTGAAATACTAGTATATCAAAACTGGAGTCCAAATTTCACAGAGCCCGGATGCAATCCGAAGGAAAATAAACACAAGAACTTTGTTTCATTATTCTTATTTTATTCCGCCTTAATGTAATTTGTCTCATTAATAACGAGCAAAGTAATATCGCACAACCACGGAAATCCGGCCATGTGTCAGCAAGTTTTTGGGGGGCAATGACCGCCGCAGGGCTTGTGTCCGTTACGATATAGCGTTTAACATGCTTCGTAACCTTTCGACAATTCGAGTCCAAGAATAATGACCCGAAACTAAAAGCTGAAAAGTTACGAAGATTTTTGGATTGCAAACAGGAAATACTCCTGGACTACTGATGAGACGGCACTGCGAGTGAACTACTTATTCAACTTTAACTTGCACACAACCCTTTGCACTCTGAAAAATGGCTGCCGCAAACATTCGAAATTTGTTGTGAGCTCTTTGTAGAATATTCCAAACAATTTAAACTTCGTCGATCGAACTTGCGCGAATTAATGGACAGTAACGGCTCTACCAGGAATAGTTCAATGGTACTAGAATATATATCTCGTATTTATATCTTAGTCCCGCAGGTGATCTTACACCTAAATCCAAAGTACTGAGGGAGCGCAAACATAATTAATTATTATATCAAATTTGGAGTCACAAGTTAAGTCATCGATGATAAAGTTCCTCAGATGAATAAGGGTTCATTTCCACTTTTGCAAAAAAATTAGTGCCTTGATAAAAAAAAAGCATCTTCAAACTTTCGTCAGGCTTCATTTGTAAAATGTACCACTCGGAACAAAAAGCACAAATATGTATAGACCTCGATCTCTGGAGTTTTTCAGAGTATCAGTCTAAATAAATTTTTTTAACCTTGCCGAAAGAAAAGACGCTTTGGAGGTCATAAAACAAGAAAGATGATTTCGCAGTGAATGTTTCGAGCGGCACGCCTACTACCTGAAAGTGAGCCTCTTCCGAACATTATTTCCTCGAGAGAAACCAGTTCCCCCTTCCAGTTCGCATGCATTTGTCTTCATTACTATGATTTTGTTGTACGTTCAACCGTACCTCCAACATCTCGTACCTACGTTAAATTTTCAAGGCTCAAGTGACTACAAACCATCGATGCCATCAGAATCAACGCCCCTCACTCTATTTAATTCTAGACTCTCGACTAAATATTACCGCACACGGAAATAAGAGGCAATATAAATATGCCAATTTTAGTTTCAATGAATGAGAAAATGAAATTTATATTGAAACACCTATTACTTATATTGCTTTAACTCCCGATGGACTAATAAGGACGCCCGTTTAAAGAGTGATCGAAGAAACAGTCAACGGAAGATACAAGAAGAGGCAAACTAATAGAAGACATACTGAGGAATTATAGCTAATTTCAGACCATTTCGAAACAAATATGGAACGGAGTAACAGGAGAAAATAAACTGAAGAAATATGAAGATTGCGCGCGCGCAATGAAAAAAAAATAAAATTAACGATGAACGAATTAAGATCACAAACTGGATTTCGGCGTTATGCTGCAAATCATTCACAGCATTAGTAGCCCTAGATTCACAAGAGATGTAATCCTGGATTACTTTCCGTAAAAATTACGACGATATAGGATTTGAAAGACGCAAAAATAATTTTGATTCTCAGTACGTGATCATTAATGCACCAAGCCATTGATAGTCTCCCAATATTGCTGCAAACAAAGACTAGGGCACAGGCACGGCCCAACTGAGTCCTCGAGCGATCAAACTCGAGCGCTCCATAAATTCCCAAAAACTTTATTCTTTAGTGATTTCTGCTTCGCCATTTCCTCCACCGATTTAACGACGGACTTGTAAATGCATTCCTGAAACACCACACCTACCACGCGTAACTTCCGATACAAATTTATTTCCCCGATAGCTGGAGCAAGTCTTTTCCACATCTCTGTGGCGACGTACAGATTTATTGCATAATAATCTTGCTTCAGCTATACTTTCCAAGACCGATTTTACCTCCTTTCCTAGCAACAAATTATCTTCTTCATGTTTTAATGTATTCTCAATTTGTACCTCATATTATTAGGCCTTTATTTGTAACATTAAATAGAGATACTGGCAAAAGAGGCAGTAAATTGTCAAGGGGGAATGAGATGGGAGGAGATAATTGACTGACAGACAACATTTCGTGACATTTCAGCACAAAAAATCTCCCGGTAACATGCTTTTCCGTTTTGCATATTCATACTAGGTTCGTGGAATAACTCATCCAAGTTGACATTACTTCAATTTCTTTTTTGTCCCGAATGAATATAGAAACATGCATTTTTAAGAGATTTCGAGAAAACATTTTAAATGCGTTTTGGAGAAGAAGCTCGTTTCACGTTGACACAATGGAGGGAAACTACTACCATTAGTCGAAATTCAAACGTGCCCGTGCAATTTTTTAAGTCTTCACAATAATGCTTGAAACACCACTGGAATACAAGAGGAATAAAGCGCGCACCTCGCCCACCAAAATATCATTCACCCATTCAAAGCAAATTGCTATGACATGAGACAGGATCCTAATATTAAGCACCGCCGCCGAGAGAATGAAACAGAGGCGCCATGAGGACAATGGAGGGGGAATCCATAAAATTACTCTACGACACATGATCAGTATATATAAATGTAAATTTAAAGGTCCAAATCCGTAAACGAAATCAGCTTTTTATTCAACCATAATTTTTTTTAAGTTCTATTAAAAATAGAAATGATTAATATTTCTTGAAAAAGGCGTTTAAAGAATTTCTACTTCAGATAATTTGTCCTTAGATAACTTCTTACCCAAAACAAAAGTCTGATTTTATCAATCATTGGGGAGAGCTGTTGCTCCACGAATCCATGGAGTAAAAGCCGAAACGTTGGTTTCAACAAAGATGATATTATTTAATTTCGCTAATAACATGCAGTGAAAATACAATCTTGAAATGACTCCTCTGTTGCAGTATAACAAAAATGAATTTCTAGATATCTTTAAACCTTCGATTCGTCTAATTTGAGCTACTTTTTAATTTAACAACATGGAACCCCTGACCCGGTGGAAGACCCGAGAAAACTTCATCCGTTTTAAATATAGTTAATAAAGCAATTGAATTTATCCTAACAGAAACTGCCCGGCATGAGCTGAGTCGGTTTGAAGCAAAGCATCAAATTTCAGGATATCATGCTGTGGCAACAACTATATAGACATCGAACGTGATCACATTTTTGGTGGTACTCAGAAAAACTTTTACATTAAACAGTTTTGTGACCGAATATTTTTTCTCCTGTTCATTTAAGCTTCTCTACATCTCTAGGCTCTCAATTTCAAGTGCGACCGTACTGTACACATTCGTGATTCAAGAAAGTTGACAGTTTACAGTTAAAGGTATTTTTGGATCGGAGATCATACCAAAATACAACAAGAGTAGCATTATGACCTGTATATATGACGAAAGAAAAATGGTAAAACGACACGATATCATTAAGTGGCAATATATTACACAAGAGATATTCAAATAAAAAAATCATAGAAATCCGAGTGGACATCTTAGTTACTGAGTGTAACGCAACCAGCAGGGGTGTTTAGACATACGCCATTAACAGTTTTTACACAAAGCAAAAATCTCCAAGGATTTCACCGATATTCGGACCGATGGGATGATATAGCTACGTTCCAATCTAGTGTACAACTCCTACTAAATATTACTCCAAATAATTATGTCAGCCGCAGGATTCTAAAAAGTGAGCGAGCTGCTTAAAGATAGCACAGGCCTACAAAAAAAATTTTTTTTTTGGTGCCGGGAATCTTTGTGATGATTTTAACTATATTTGTAGAGCTGAATCCAAATATGAAATCCGTTTTTATTTAACAGCTCTACTTTTTTAGATATGGCACATCTTACGATTAGTTGTTTTAATATTTGATACATTCCGGAAAATAATTTTCAAAGTTAAATAAATCTATAAGTATACTAATTTATAACCACTCTGCGGTGTTCCTTTTATTTTCAATAAACTGTCAATAAGTTTTATGTGTATTTCTATATTGTAGGCCAATGAGATAATTATTAATATAATATTCCCATATCATCATGTAGAAGATTTTTTTACGTAAGTAACGACATATCTGTCTTGAAAACTATAGCTGATAGGAAAAAACTAGTGTCATAATTGGATTCAGCACCCCAATTGTTCTTTAAATCAACATTAAAAGCTCCGGCACCAAAAACACTGTTGGCCTGTGTAATATTAGAGTGATTTCGAAAGTTTTTCTATACTGTTTATTCTTTTATTATTTATTGCGTTTTTATGCTATTTTTAGAAATCCAGAAGTATTTCTTATGAGTATTTGCAGAAAAACTACTGTAAAGAAACAATTTGGAGGGTGAGAGGGTCCATTTTTAAAATTAATATGACAACTTTATAAATATGGGTAGGTTCGATGAGGGTAGAAAAAGGAACTTTGCACTTCCACATAAAGATTTAATATTTCATACGACCATGGTTTCAATGCTGCACATCATCACCATCACCTGATGATGATGCGCGGCATTGAAACTATGGTCGTGTGAAGTATTAAATCTTTATGTGGAAGTGCAAAGTTCCTTTTTCTACCCTCATCATGGAGGAATTCCACAGTTAAGCCTGAAACTGTTATGTTATGGGTGGGTTCGCCAGCAATGCCACAACAGAACTACGATATTCTAAGTACTTTTTAAAAAGTCAGTGGCAACAACAAATCATAACGAAGAGACTCAAGGATCCAAATTAATGCAACAATGACGTCTGATCAAAGAGTGTGTTATTATTCAATTTTGCCGTTGATCTCCAACCATTACGAAATTATAATGCAGGGAAACGCAGGGTCAATTTTTCATTGAAATGACCTTTTGTGGAGGGGGTTTATTAGGTGAAGCCTTTTTGGAGAATAGGGGTATGAGAAAGCCTTACTTCCCTTAATCTGGGGTTTGTTCGAACCTAAAATTCAGTAAAGATTTCTCAGAAATCTCAATCTTTACATTTATTTAACTATGCTCCACACTCGATCATAATTTTACACTTGTTTACACTTTTTTATGGAATTTCCTAAGAAATATAATATTTAATTTTTTCCAGAAGCTATAAGTTTCAGTATTTATTTTCAAAGGGTACCGAAAAACCACCATTCCCTATCGTAATCACTTATTTCTTTCGAAATGCCATTTTCGCGTGATTAAATGTTATCTAACACCTTATTCTTTTTTCTTCCTCTAAATCCCGTCTCTTACTCTTCTATTCCATCACGTTACTCATGGATATGGAGATGTTCAAAAATGAAAAATACGTTAAGCCAAGTATAGTGTTTTCTCTCAAGATTCGAGAGGCTTGATTTGAGTTGAAGCGAAAAATCCAAGGCCAAGACGGAATAAATTATGGTAGTGATTCACTACATCCTAAAACACCGTACGCGCGACCTAACGTTTACAGAAAAAAATCGCGGTCGGATTCCCGCAGGTTTACTACCTACGTTTAATATTTTATAAATGGGAACCGAAAAGGTTTTCATTATTTTTTCTTCATTAGACATCATAATGATTATAGAACACAATTTTTTATTTAAAATTTTACTTATCGAAATGGATTTATATTTAGTATAGATTAAGTTAGCAGGGCAAAAAATACAGGAGAGAGAACATTGTACCTATCTTGGATGTTTTTTGGTCCAAGATAGTCTCAGAAATAGTGGTGTACGAAGAAAAATTGCATTAGGCAAAGGAGATTTCACAAGAAGGAGGTAACTGATAACAGGAAAGTTATGTAAGGAGGTTAAGAAAAGAATGGTTAGCACTTTGGGAAGGAGTGTGTCTTTGTATGGCGCGGAAACATGGTCGTGGGAGACTTTTTAGACGTGAGTGTGGGGAAGGATGGTCACGGAAAATGGACGGAAAGGAACTCAAACAAAGAAGAATTAGGCATGGTGGGTGAGGAGATAACGTTGTCAGATGAGTCCAAAGAAGGCAGGAAAGACGGATGCAGAACATTTTAATTAGCGATGGAATGCTGAAGACTCTGATACAGTGGCGAAAGTTAGGTAAGCGAGGTAGGGGTATGAAAAAGGTAGGGATGATTGGGCGGGATGAAGGGAGATGGAATGTATGAGGAATTGAAAACTAGTTTATTCTAGCGCGGGCTATTCAGTTGTGTCTACCTAGGTGAGACTAAGAAATGAAGGCGTGTTCAAACTATGTCCATCCAAAACCTGCCTTAAACGGTAGACTACCAAATAATAAATTACTGATTATCAACTTCGACCATTTTAAATTCTAGTAACTAAGAAAACAGTGAAGACACCTGGAAAGTTAAAAACCCCAAGGAAACAATAATAACTGGCCTTGCATAAGATGGGAAAAGAAATTGTTGCAGAATGAATTGAAGACAAAGGAGAGGTATAAAAACCGGGATTCTGGAAGACACGCTAGATAAAGCGTGGAAAAAGGAAAGCTGTTAAAGAAAAATACGGCTAAAAGGAGACAATATTGAATCTAACAGGGAAAATAATAAAATGCTAGGGGCTAATTCAAAAAGAAGACGAAATAAAATTATTAGAAATATTATTAGTATCAGAGCAACATAACTTGTCACGGAGAGAAGCTGTAGCACTCTAAAGAATTATAAGCAGTTAACACACACCTGACGATGATGCGCAGCATCGAAACAATGGTCGTATTGTATAAAAAGTGTGTGGAAGTGTAAAGTTTTTCTTTTTTACCCTCAACAGGATTATAAAAATTTCAACGAGATTAGGAAAGCTAAGGGCGATATTATGAATTTTTTAAAATTAAAAATACATAAATGTGAATGCAGTGCCAACGAAAAATGTATGAAAGAGTAAAAAACAAAACTGATGATGAGGAAAAACATGTTAACTGTTTTATAAGACCAGAGAATTATGTATAAGACCAGAGACCTATGGTGAAGGATTTATGTTCGGTAAAACACCGAGATATGATCAAATCCCTTTAAAAATGACCAACTGAAACATTTGGGAAATTAGACCATGAACAGAACAAAGAAATTTACCCATGGCATTTTATGGACGGGAAAAATATCATTGAACATCCGTGGTAACTCCACTGCCCTAGACTAACAGTGGCATAAATTCAACCAATTTACAGCATTGACTTTAAAGCTCCCACATTAGTAAATATTTTCAAACTCTACTTTAAATAAATACAAAGAATACCTACTAAATTCGTTTTAACTTATGAAACTTGTTATACTGCCTTTGTTTCCATGCGTATAATGCCACCGGACAACTATAAGGGGTGCAAGCGGTCTCACAAAAACTCCACCCGGAATATTGAGACGGGGTATAGGTTTTTGTAAAAATCTAAATGAAATATCTTCATCGGATAGTAAGGTCCTTGCTAGCATATACGTAAAGTCTTTCACGTGGATTTACAACCGAATATGAATAAAGCAGTTCCTGGCGTAACTTGGTGGAAAATGTTCATACTGACGTTTTTATAAATCAAACCACTTGATGTTATGCTATAACGAAACCTGGGTCGTGAAAATAATAAGTTTATGGGTAAAAGCAAAGTGGTTTGATTTACAAGGCACATCAGGTACAATGATACACATTTTAGTTCAATACGCTCTACCAAGCCTTCCTAGTTTTCAAAATGTAGTTTGGTATGAAATCGATCATGGACACTGAAGTACTTTGGTGAATATATTTCTGTTCGGAAATTAGATCCACGTATAATGTTCATAAAAAGACAAAAGTTTCGCCGGTGCTCCAGGAGGGCGGAGTGAAATACATTCAAAATGAAAAACTTCATAAAAACAAATTTAAATATATTTTTGAAGCTTAGGTAGCTTAACAGAAAGATACCTTGAAAGTGAAAGTACAGCCTATATTTTTAGCACAAACTTGATAAAGGTCTACGAGTACATTTTAAATCTAATTTTAAAATACTAAAACTCTTTACAGAATACGAGCACGTGATAAAAACGCATTTCTGCAATTTAAGATTCTCATTAACATAATTTGCCACTGAAGCTCGGGAAATTCATTCCCGAGCATAATTTCTTCGACGTTATCCGTTAATACGCCCGTCCGTGGCAGTTCTCCACCACCGTTCTCATTTCGTTGCCGTTCTCAAAATTTGAACATATTCACTAAAGAAATAAATGCGTGGGAAAGCACCGCTTTCAAACCACTTTCTCCATTTCGGCAACCGATTTCCTACCGCACCCCATTAATTTTACAACTTCGGGCGAGACAGCTTTGCGAATGACCGCGCGATGGAGAAGAACAAGCGGAAGCCCCATAAGGTTCAAGTATTTCAAAGATTTGACCACGGATCCTTTTACCACGGCAATAAAATGGTCAAAATCACCATCATTTACGGAATGCGTGACTGATTTATTAGAAGGGCTAGACGCCGCTGAGACTCGTCCCTGAGAAGTGGACACGTATGTTCCCAGCTATGCATTTCGACCATCATGAGGAGGGAGGGGCACGGCCGGTTCCTCGGCGAAGGGTAAGTCCACACCCCTCCCACGAGCCAACGA
The DNA here is from genome assembly GCA_037158775.1 of Hetaerina titia. NCBI lineage: Eukaryota > Metazoa > Arthropoda > Insecta > Odonata > Calopterygidae > Hetaerina > Hetaerina titia. The sequence continues at coordinate 113,902,270 of CM073770.1, forward strand.
TGCACGCATCCCCCTGGCATGACGTTTCTCGTTTCCACGGTTGCCATGCCGAGGACGGGTATTTTTCACGGCCACACCATTACTCTCGTTTCAACATAACTTTGACACACCCTAACATCGTTAACATATCCTTAAAACATCAACAGGGGATGCCAATCAAACTAAATTTTGTATAACGTATGCTTCCGTGGCAAACGGTTAAAATAACCCACTAACGCAACTTTATTTATTTATTTATTTATTATCGACTTAATTGGGCGAGGTTGAGACTAAATAGTCCCTTCTTCCACCTAACCCTTACATTACGGAACTTTGGATCCATTACACTAAAAAAACAGAAAGGGTTAATTAGAAATAGAAACTTGTTCATTTCAGATATTCCTTTGTAAATATACCACTCGTGCAAACGTTTTCGAAAAATCCGTATAATCTACGGATAACCTTTCTAAAAGCACAGTTTTATCATCAATTTTTATTACAATCAACCAATTTCATTAGAAGATAAATCGTTGGGAATTAGCGTTTCTAATAATTTCATCAAAATAAATATCTTTCTGTTCATTTCGACATTCCCTACTCGGGATATGCGCATTTCATAAGCCTCCAAAAAAAATTTTTTTTACACAAAAATTCACCAAGGAAAAAATATTACTAATTAGTATGCGAATTCTATCCCTAAAGGTGTAACATTGCCAAAGCTTCATAAACGCTCTTCTGCGTCGCAAGAAAAAATTAGGGACAAAGGGACCCACACGCCGACCACCGTGATCGCTTCATCTTCCATCCCTTTCGGTTCCCTCACCTCTGAAAGGCATCTCTCCACAAAAGGCCCGCCTTCGAACCCATTTCCGTCAACTTCCGCTTACTCATCGGAGAAGACCGCCACTCAAGCGCAGAGCATCTCAACGCGCCGTTTACCCATTCCGCTGGGCATTCCGTTGCGAGGAGTCCTCAGGCCGACCGACCACACCCCTCCCCTCCCTCCTACTTCCTCCGGAAAAAATCTCGCCTCCATTCCACAGCACCATTCTCTCTCTCACGGGCAGACTCCCACTCCTCGCGCCGTTCCCGCCCCCCTCCGCTACCTGCTCGCCCTCCCCCACCGTTCGAACCATCTTCCGTCCGTCTCCGCCTCCCTAGACGAAGCACCTCCAGGAAAGCAGAAGACTCATCCCCGCGGTCGTGTGCTCCGAGAAGGGTATCGAGTGTGTAAATCGAACGAGTCAGATCGGACTCTCACCCCTGCTCATGTTTTCAAGAGTTTCAGGAGGATGCCCCAACCCTGGAAAACTGTAACGGCTTGCATCAAATCACTCGTTTACCTCGAAGATGCGTTACCGGGAAGTAACTCTTGAGACGGAGAACAGCGAAACCCGGCGAAATGCGCTATGACGTATCAAGTTCCTAACGATAAACGAATGATTCATACACAGGAACTACACTAAATCGAAATTCTAAGAATGTATCATCCCGCTTTTTTTCTGATACGGCTACAAGGGCCGATCCACCGTAAACACTCAAGCAGGTACGGTGGCCAGTCACAGCAAACGAGCTTCAAAGACAGCTTCAGTCTCGAAGAGGTGTGATGTAACGTCGTCAGTGAGGACGGTGATTAGGTTTTTCCGATCCTAGACTGGACTTTTTACTGGGAATAAATATTAGATATTGTCTCTCATGAAGGAAAACAACTTTTTGAAGGATAAATAATGCTTTTGCCATTCCATTGTCCACTATTTGGCGAGGAGAAAATATAAATTATTCCAGGTTTTTCCAATCGATCCTGGAAGTTTCCTCCAGACTTAATTTTTCATCTTAAGTATTTTATCGTTTCTTTATAGTTCAAGAAACGCTGTCCGTCGTAGTCGAAAGGAATAAATCCCTGATCGATTAGGTTAGAATGATTCGCTAGGAGAATGCGAGGGTGGAAGAATCACTTTGCAGCCCATGAATTTGCAAGGTAATGAAAGGGCATCTTAAGCTTCAAAGCGCATCGCATGAAAATATGTTACATGTAATTATCTTGTGACCCATTTCCAAAGGAGAAGCGGAGAACAAACATTCTTCAAAGTTTTTTTAACCAATTCCATCCATATTTCTCAATGCCACCTTTTCACCAATCCTTGTGACAATACATAAATTAATTCAAAATGAAACATATGACAACAAAAAGGCCGGTAAATATTCAAAACCGAACAAATGCAGTCGGTTTGTCTCTTCAGGAATACGAGTATGATGAACTCAGCATAATTTAGTATTTTCACAAGAAATATACGAATATTGATAAAATTTGATGGTTAGATATTTAAGTAGGCTGCATGTGTTAGGAAACGTTTTTCAAAGAGTAAAATCCGAAATGGTATAATGTGTTTGGAATAAAAAAATAAAGCTATTTCTAACGCGGAACTGAAATACTAGCAAAAATTTTAAATTAAGAATATTCGTGATCATCACTCAATCGACACTTCAATTTATAAGGTAATTAGAATTTTTGTGACGCTCGTGACATTTTAAAATTAACCATGCATGTCGAACTACTTACGTCTGACTTAATTCAATTTGAATCGGCTTCTTCTGAAATTATACACTTTCACAAAAAAAACTAAACAAAACCAAATAACCAACAAAGCCTTTTCTTTGCTTCAATCCTTGGAGCCTCGATGCATTTCACTGAAAATATTTCAAATGGTCCAAACTACGTCGCTTAATTTTTTCTTTCCCTTTTAAAGTATATTTATTTCATCTATCTCCCTTATCAAGTATATTTCATTTCGCATCCATCAATACAGTATTACCTATTAACATCCCTTCAATCCTCTCTTCGAGTTAACCCCACTAAATCTTACTCTACTCTAGAAAAGCTCTTCATTCGTCTTCTCAACTATCCGGCTCACTTCCTCTATTCTTTTTACAACTTATCGATTAAAAGTTCATATATTCACCGATAATGCTTAACTCAATGTTTCATACCATATATCTACATCTACATAATACCCCGCAAGCCGCCGCAAGGGCGTGCGGCGGGAGCGTTAGGGCATCACCCGTAATTAAGAAATAAAGCCACAAATTTACAATCCACAAACAAAACATGGTATACACACATGCAAACACAAACTTCCAACTAACATACACATGCACCTACAAATATACCTGATATCTTTGCAATGTTTAATTTTGTTCCGACTTGTAAATTAAATGCTTTTAACATTTCTAAAGTGACTTCGGTTTCTTACTATTATGATTTCTGATTGTTCGGGGAAAGAATGAGTATTTGTATCTATCTATACAGGAATCTATCTCCCTTATTTTACCTTTGCGGTCTGATCTACCTAAGCAGTGTGGGCCCATTATAATTCCTTTAGTGTCATCGTTATAATCGTTTGTTCTGAACCTTTCTTAAAGTCTAAGTCTCGCTTGTTCTCTTCGTATTTCAAGTGGCTCCCAGCTTAAATCCCCTAAGAGACCTGACACATTTGTGCTCTTATTATAACAATTTTTAACGAATCTGGCGGGTTTTCTCAGGACGTCAACTAATTCTTTTCGCCAAATTTTCTTTGAAGGATCCCAAATAATAAAGCATATCTAATAGGGCATTCTAATATGAGAGTCACACCATCTATCGTGAGTTGTAGTGGTCAAAATATATGATATACGAGTATACGGTCACATAAATAACATATTTCATATTCTACTAAGAGGCTCGGTCACCCATTCTCTTATTTCTTATGCTTATTCAATCCTGCCCATTGCTTTACCCATTTTCATTCAAAATAATACTTAAGTTGGTGAAGTGTTCCACTAATCTGACTGAATACTTTTTCCTATAATGTTCAACTCCGCCAGAGTATGTATGCCTCTGACAGACCTCTGAACTCCTCAATACCTGCAACCCCTTTTCTGGTTCCCTCAAGTTTAATCGTCCAACGCAACGACTCACGACTTACGAGGGCATAGGAAACGGTCTGAGCGAGGATTTCCGTGCAGCCCCGCTAGTTTCATTTCTCTTGGAATCTACTCCCGCCTCAAGACTCAGGGAGAGGCCGGAGGAGGATGAGAGGAGAGGAATTCGGCGAGGGTACGCGGACTGGCTAAAGTCGTCGCCTACAAGATCGTTTGCTACCCTATCCATTTATAATCACTTCTTCGTCAATTTACACTACCAGTTCCAATCCTTCCCATACTTTTCTTACACTTTTACATCTTACACGGCAAGCCGTTACGAAGGCGTGTGGGTAGAGGTGTTACGTCGCCATACGTAATAAGAGCAATTGGTGAGTACGAGTGAGTCATTTCACACGATTTCATTTTCTGAAAGTTCGAATTGCTGTACGTTGCGTTTCCTATTTTTACTACCAGATTAATAGCGAGGATACAAGGAATTCTTATATCAGTCTGTTCTGGTAGTCAATTACCCGCCTCGTTTAGTTCTCGCCTACCCTATTTAATTTGGGAATAAAATTATTCCCTTTCCTGCAACTTTATCGTTTCAACAGTAAAAATATTAAGTATCACTCTCCAACTCACTTCACCTTCTCCAAAAACTATGCTTCCTTAACGCTCTTACACCATCCTTTCCAAAGTGTTCTCTACCTGCCCATTTCATTTAACACAAAAATAAACAAATTCTCGATTTCGTTGAGTTTCACTGATGGCATTTAATATTTTTTAAATATCACCATTGCAAGTCTATTTTCAATCCTTTCACAGCCTAACATTGAAGCTGGAAACAGATGTAATGATTGCTGTCCCAGAAACTGTGACTCTGTTATTACCCATTATATTAATTTGATCAGAGCCACATTTCACAGATAGCTTGATTAGTAAATACTGTTTAAATTTGTGTAAGAAAATATCCATCCAACCATATTTCACCCAAATATATATTTATTGAAATTAATTTAAATCAACGCGAATGTCCAGCCGTGGTATTGCATACCCTAACCTCAACTACAATGCTTATATATATGCTTAGCATCCATTTTCAATGGAAAAAATCACCTGCCCTTCACATGTGATGGCAAAACATTTTTTCCTTTGTTTTTCATAATTTTCCCGGTTTCTCGAATATGAGGGTAATTATAAAAGTTCTCCAAATGGAATATAAATAAACGACTTACCTCAGTGAAATGTTTTTAGTCCACCAGGGGAAATATATCAGCTTGGGGAGGAGAAGGAAATCTGATGGAGCCAAATTAGGTGAATAAGGCGGTTGTGGCCACAATTCGTATCTTAGTTAACGTATTTTTACCATGGTAAGGACACTGGTGTGTGGGCGTGCAATGTTTTGATGAAAAGTGACTTTCTTCCTTGCCAAACCTAGACTATTTTCATGTATCTTTTGCTATAAGTGATCCAAAAGGTTAGCATAGTATTGTCCAGTAATTGTTTGACCAGTGGGAAGATAATCTACCAGCAGAATTTCTTTCGCATATCAGAAAACTGAAGTGATCACCTTTCCGCCCAACCGTATTGCCTTTGTTACTTTGGTGGTGAAGAATCAACATGTTTCCAACAATTTGCCTGCTGTTTTGTCTCTGAGGCATAATAGTGGACCCAAGTTTCATCCATGGTCACAAACTGGGCCAGAAAATCTAGTTGGTTGTTCTTTAAATGGGTGAAATAATTGTTCGGAAATTTCCATTCCGATGTGTTTGTGATTCTAAGTCAAGAGTCGCGGCACCCATTTTTAAATTAATTTCCTTATAGTCAATTCCAATATTAAATGTGACATTCCTATTCAGATGACATCCCTATAGCTTCAGCGACCTCTCACACTTTCAGTCGGCGATCCTCCAAGAACATTTTATGCACTTTTGCAATGATTTCTGGGTTAGTAGCATCCTTTGGCCGACTACTAAGTGGATATCATTTAAGCTGATTCCAAGAAACTGCTGGAGATGCCGCGACAGTAACTTTTTGGCGGAGTCATCGGTGTTAAGGTTTAGTCGGGACAGCTTAAATTATTTCAATGCAACGATTTCAGAATGTAAAAAATCAATCGCCTCCCGGTCAAGGCGAATGAATTTTACACACTGAAACTGTTGCATTGAAATCATTTAAGCTGTCCCGACAAAACTTTAACTCGTTTGTCCACTTGGCAAGAGTTGAACATGAAGGAGCAGAGTTTGCAAGGATGTTCTGTAAGTCGGCATGAAGTTCCTTTGCATTCATACCTTTCTTTACGATGTATTTAATCACTGCTCGAATCTCAATTTTTTTCATCTTAAAAAATCACCACACGCGAACAACTGAAGAGAGGCGTCCGCACTACAGATCTCTTAAGAGATCACTGACACGATGTGTTTACTCATCAAGGATTATCTATTACTACGCGGGAAACTCGCGCTAGCGCTGATATCTAGTGGGGATTCCGAGAACTTTTCAAACACCCTCGTGCTAGCGATTTTCTTTCTAGCGAATGCAACTCGTTCAGGTCTTTGATGTGGTACTTCTATTAAATTAATTTCTTTCACTGCATCCTATAGACTGCTTCAATTTGCCAATTAAATTGATACAATTCTCTGGGGAGTTGAATGTTCGTCAACATAAATGATCATTACCTGGGGTCGAATCTTTGTAACATACGTATGTATGAAAGTTAATTCGTTCACAATATAGTGTTGAAAAGCCATGAAGGTTATTAAATCTGGTACTGGAACAGGCCACAGATGTTTCCAATCTTTGGCCATTTTATAGGAAGAGATAACTTTTCTTTACCGAACAAAAAAAACTTACTTGGAAAGTAAAATAGAGCATTCTGAATTATAGAGTAAATTCAGACCTATAAGTATTTTCTTCAATTATATAAAGTCTTAAAGAAAGGAATATAAATTCTGGTAAGCGTATTATTCGGTACATCAATTGTTCCTACCCCAATTGGTACGCAAATACTCGTGAATAGTTGTAAATAGGTTATTATATCTTCAGCTTTTGTTTCCCCACTTTAGGTGATGTTTTCGGAACTCTCTTCTTTTTCTTCTTTACCTATCTAATTTTATGGATAATTGACCTTGAAGTGCCGATGAATTAGACCTTATTGGAATTCAAGATTATTTAAAAAAGCATTTTATCCGCGAAAGCGGTATTCTATATAGTATGCATGTGATTCGTGTGAAGGCAGTTAAGATGCACCACACTGCTTCATAAAATAATAGTTTCATATACTTAAAAACTTGTTTAATTAAATCATGTATGTTAATTCTCTAATACAACTAATTTATTCAGAATAATGAGTATTGGTTAGAGGACGTAACAAGCTATACCCCCGACGGATACAGCAATAGTGATCGCGACGAAACTGACTACTTTTGGCGCTAGACACATAAAGTCGGAAAACTCCAACAACGGATATTTAAGGAGAGCAGCAGGCGTGCCCGAAGGGGTTCGTGAAAACATTTGCCAAAACTTTTGGTCCCTCCCCACCCCCTCCCTCCCTGCCACTGCATCCGATATACGAGTCGCCCAATCCAAATCGCATTTTATACCTCTCACCCATAGCGTTGAATACTGATGTGAGAGCATTAAACGTAGCGAGAGGAACGACTCCTTTCGCCGGAGCGCCTGGGAAAGGGAACCGCAATTAAGAACGCCGTGTGCGCTAAACTATGGGTGGAAAATACCCCGACTGAGAACTGATGATTTCAATTTGAAGATGAAATTTACAGAAAAAGAAGTGCACACAGGGAAGGGAGGGCTGCAAATAATCTCACAAATTTTTATTATGCCGTAGTTAGCATGAGCGTTACGTGCTAATAACTCACACAAATTAAGAGGAAAGAGGGGGCATCCAGGAGGGGACGCGGGGAGTCGTTAGAAAAACTTAAAGAGTAGAGATTGGTTGTAAAAGGGTCTGAAAGAACCCGGAAAGGGGTACGAGAAAGGAGGCGGGAGAGGGACGCCAGATAAAGAGAAAAAGTTGGCTCTGACGCGAATAAATATCGCCGAGACTTGACGGCAATCGTACAAACGTCCATCAAAATTACTTGGTAACTATGAGGAGAATTATGCATGGAGAGGAGAAAAAATTCACGAAGATCGACAGTGATCGAGTGTGTTCAAAAACATTTTGTCCTGACTTTGAACATCTTTATACTAGAATTGAATTTCCAGACATTTTCAGCATAGGATGAGAACGTCTAGGTGGCATAAATTAGTCCTCAAATACTTCCTTATTAAAGAGAGCCATTAAATATGTTTGATTTATTAAAATTAAATAAATAATTCGATGTTTTCAGGCTTAATTTTGTGGAAACCCACTATCACTGAAGTAAAAAATCAATGTATCTTTCCACTTAATTTTTTATTCGGTAACCTACATAAATGAAACGTGATAAAGGTAATAAATACATCATACACAAAATTATTATTGCCAATCGGATTATAAGAGCAACAGAAATAGGTAATTATTCAATCAATATTGAACAACGATAATATAAAAAAGGTTGCAGTGCATTTTTAGTCGTCTCCAATAAAAATTTAATGGAAAGATACATTGTTTTTTTACTTCAGCAAATGAATAATGCCATATCTTTTTTCTTCTTCTAACATCAATTTATTGCGTTTACATTAAAATAACTTCGGCAAAATCAATATCCGCAGTCGCCAACGAAATGGGAAATGATGGGAAACGAAACTAATAAAATTTTTAATGCATGAAGGCTGCGATATTATTAAAACACAGAAAATCTGGTTTCAAAAGTCATACATCACGCAATAATAAAGAAGGAAGATGCAGTATCTGTAGTCGGTGTATATAAACCAGTGATTCTAGCTATCATGTGCGATAACGATAGGAAACACTGATTAATGATCAGCAAATACATTAAAAAATTGGAAATTAAAGAAAAGATCTCGTTCATTCATTTACATATTGCCACTTAAGTCTAGAGGAAATAGTCACCTTATTTCAAGCCTGATTTCCTACCACTGTGTCACCTCAAACTACTGTTTCGGGGAATGTAAGACAAAAAGAGTTGATCATAGTCTTATAATTTTGCGGTTTCTTGGCGCACACAATATTACAACCTTAATGATATTTCAAGTACGCAAAGAAATTTTAAATTCATCAGTATAACAGGCCAGCACCTAGCTATCGGCACATACACGTATATGCTAAATAATTGGGAGAGCAACAGATATTAGAGCAATAGTCCAAAATTTTCAATGTTCTCGACCCAAGGTAGATAATTAATTTACACCAACATAAAAGATTAAAAACTCTTGGAAAAAAATCTAAATTTTACAATTTTTGAGAAACATGAAAGTGCCAAGCAACAGATAAAATCTCTTCCACATTTGTACGCAAACGTTAATCTACTTTATTAAACATTGGCATAAAATTGAAGAAGTGCACTTGTATAGAGTTACTCGCATATTGTGAGTAATGGATGTTTTTTAAGACAACATAAGGTGCATGATATCAAGAATTCACTCAGGTATTAATATTTTTTCTCCAACGATAAGACCAACTAAAAAGAGATGGGTCGTAGTTCAGACCCTCAGCGCGCAGCCAAGTCAAAGGAGCAGAGTAATTTTTTGATTTGGTATTTCTGTGCTTTTGGAATCACAATGCACACTTTAATGTCCATAACAGAACTTACAAAACGTAAGAAACTGCGGGAGATGCCGCAGCAGCAACTTTTGACGGAGTCATCCGCTGATATGCATTACAATGCAACAATTTCCGAGTGGTCGAGACGAATGATTTTTACAACCTAAAATTGTTGTAATGCAACTTATAAATTGTATTAATTCATCATACAATGATGCTTAATTAGTTGCACAATTTTTCAGCGGAAGAGCACCTTGATGCTAACGAAAGATATCTGGAATGAAAAATGGGGTGACTAGATAGCGAATCTAATTGGAATCGGGATTCTTTCGGGATACCAAAGTTATTCAAGGAGCAATGTTCCTCCCCCCCCCCCTACAACCTAGCTCCCCTTTCATCAATAACCGATGGTATCTTCGGAATAAGTGCATTGTTTGGGTTTCACACCCTCCGCAATTAGGTAAATATATAAGCTGAAAAATCATATGACAATAAACATTCGATTTCGAAATTTGGGTCAGAGGCTTTGATTTAACCAGCGAATATGATATCTCTGGCGAGCTAAAACAAATAAGAGTATATCCTAAATTCTTATACATCACTTAAGTATTACAATATTGCCACTCTTTGTTTAAAAATGACGAAAAGTAGCACGAGCATTTGTTTATTTCTGCTAAGGTTTACTTATATTTGTTTCTTTTCAGCCCAGTGATTCTGCTGAAGCACACGAATCACCTGCGAGGACGTGTCAAATCCTAAGTAAACAGCCCAACTAAAATTCCTGCATCCCTTGTGGACTATTACACATTATTTGGCAGCCTGAGGGTATATACCAATGCAAAGGGAATATAAAACACGGAATTGGACGAAATACATTTAGACTCCCTTTCCCCTGACTATGCAAGGTCTGTCCCAAAAGTATTAGGACTTATTTGTTCCCGGGTAGACAGACGGACGGTGGTTTTCTGGCTGGGTTCGACGGAGGGGAGTCTCAGGAAAGGCTAATGACCTGTGACAGTTGGCTCACAGCCTTTGCGGAGTGCGAATCGTTCCTTTGCGAAACCTCAATCACGTGACCTCGTTACACTCCGTCATGAATTGGTAATTCGAACAGCGCTGCGCCATCAAATTTTGCGTGAAACAGGGCAAAACCGGGAAAGAGACTCATCACATGCTCAAAGCATCTTATGGTGATAACGCCATGGATAGATCAGGTGTTTTTGAGTGGCGCAAGTTGTTTCGAGAGGTTAGAGAAGATGTTGAAGACGTCGAACGCTCAGGATGCCCTTCGACCTCAAAAAGTGACGAATATCATTTATAGTTGCCGACGTAACTTTATGGAATCGATTCATATTGGAAATAAAAAATAGTAACTTTGTGATTCCACAGAAAATTTATTACGATATGACCCGTGTTTCGACGATCAACCTTACGACCTGAAGATGACGTTGAACGTCGAAACTCGGGTCGTATCGTAATAAATTTTCTGCGGAATCACAAAGTTACTATTTTTCATTTCCAAGACAAATATCTTGCGACAGCAAAGGCTTTGTTGGACAAAGATCGCAAATTAAGAGTTCCCATGGTTTCAGAAGAACTCGGCATCCCTTAAAATGATGTGCATCGACTTGTGACCGAAAACAAGGGCATGCGAAACGTGTGTTCGAAATTGGTGCCGCGAGTACTCTCGCATGAACAAAAGGAAACTCGCACGCGGATCTGCCAAGAGCTCCTCGACCCTACCTCGAGCCACCCTACAGCCCTGACGACGTTGCCCCACCAGACTTCTTTCTCTTCCCCCGCAGCAAATTCTTGCTGAAAGAACGTCACTACGGCTCGGTGGCGCCGCCTCGCAGAAGGCGTACGAGGTACGGAAAACCCGCTGGCAGCGGCGTGTGGAGGCACAAGGGTGCTACTTTGAGGACTTCTGAGTGAATGTATCAATTCTAGCAATATTTTTTTTATCGACTCAGTCCTACTACTTTTGGGACAGACCTTGTATGTTTCTCGAGTAACGCGATGGGAAGAATGCATCCGACCATCTCTATCTCCAAATGGGATGGGCGGGGTGCATCAGCAACGAGAATAGGCGCTTAGTCTCAAGGAGCAGGTGTCGGGCTGCCTTTAAAAGCACCCGCACATGAGACTCGGGGAGCACACCCTCCTGCTCCTTGGAGAAGGCCAAGGAGGAAGGAGAGGATGGAGATTGGACAGATGTGGGCGGAGGGGTCGACAAAGGGGGCGGGCGCACGAGCGTGAAATTAGATTTCTTCAGAGAAAAGACATAAGAGCTGTGGGTATAAAGTATCCCAACGAGCGGCGAGATAAACCAATCCGAGGATGGTGTTTTTATTCCAAAGGCTGTGGAAGGGAAGGAAAATTCGGGTAAGGAGTGGTGGGGAAAGAGCAAGAGAAGCTAGGAAAGAGTGCCGAAAGATGCAGGTATCTGAAGGCGGGGAAAGGAAAACGTTAGAGATATTCAACCCCTACAATCAACCTTAAAATAGAGACACCTGATAAGGAAGAAGTGCTCCCTAACTTCTCATCCCCATATTATTTAACTTTCCCGAACCCGAAAGGCTTTTAGTCTGGAAAACATCAATTTTTCAAAAGCGGTGTAAGCAAAGGGAATTAAATCGGCGATACATTTTTTTCCTACGAAATATGGAAAGTAAGACAAGTGGTCCTCCACGTCGTCGCTGCGAAAATGAATCAATGGACCTATCTAACATTGGGTCAATGAATCGTTTTAACATACTCATTTTCTCACGAAAAACATGCATTCATAATGCTTTACTCTTCTTTTTAAATTTCAGTTTACATATGATAATAATCAAAAGCGTTCCTATTACTACTACAAAATAATACATTTATTACCAAACATTTTTCCGATTATAATAGGTTTTAAAATGGAACATGATGATATTTAATATTAATTTAAACCAATCTCGAATATATAAATCCTCAACCAAGGTTGTTAATAACCTAAGTACAGACTGGAGGTGTCGAGGATCACAACACTGAAGAAACTGCCCGGCATCCATTTCTGGGATAAATACACTAAGTACACGATGATGCAAAGCCAACAAACCCATCCGGACAGAGCCCATAACCACACTATTTCTTCAGTTTTGTTTTCGTCAATTAGTTTATAAATTACAACCACGAAACGAAAGCTCTGTTTTCATTTATATCACGTATATACTATAATTTACACTGAAAAGCACACCATCATGCGGCCACTTTGAAGTTTTATTGAACGCTGTGTTCACAAATGAGCGTATATTGAACGTAATAATTCAAATGCTGGATTTATTTTTCCATTCAAAAAGGGCACGTTTAATAAATATTCCGTTTTTGTATATTACAGAGATACAATATTCATGAAAAGGTTAATTAAAACTATCCTTTCAATACCCCTAACCTAATTTTATCGTCTGTAATTGACAACTACTACGCCAATTAAACTGAATATATATAAGTATATTACATCACAGTAGCTAATGATACACCAATATTTAATTCCCAATGAAAATTCAACTGAGCAGCTCATTTTGGTTTTATTTTTCCGTGAAAATAAGCTGAAATGATGAGGGTTTCTGCGGGCTATGTAACGATATTCACATTTTATGTCAGTATGATGAACGTTCCGGCAACAACTAGTGTGTTACTTGAAAGCAAATTAGAGAAAAAATTAGAGTTCATTAGCTTCCAATAATTAATGCTGATATATTTTGTTAAAGAAGAAGAATAAAAATCCATACCAAAGGCTTTCATCCAACAACGGGTCGGTAAATGTACTGTAAAATTCATCTAGATACCTGGTCATCAGTGCCATTTAATACAGTTTCGACCCAAGTGTAAGTTGAAAAATATTGCTAAATATTTACAAAATAAATAAATATAAACAAGCAATAGATTTTTGCATTTGGTGTTTTGACAGCAAATCAGTCAACTCCAAGCGGATAAACAATTTCTATCAATCCCTTGACTAAGTCAGAATCGTCATTTGGGGGAAGGTGGGGTTTTAGGCATTACGTTCTAGTGAATATATTCGGACTAGTACGTCATTCCTTAAAATCACCCATTGTGCATAAAAAGGTGCCAATGCATCACTACAAATACATGGTGGACAGTAGAGTGGTTTACTAAAGAAATATGTAAGGGGCGGCAACTTAGTTATTCCCACGGAGAATTTGAGGTAGAAATGAGACCATAAACCTATTAGTTCAGGCATCTATTTCTCTGTTTTCTCACTTGATCAAATATGGAAACTAAGAATGACTTCAGACATCAGAAATGAACCACCTCGATCTGAGCTTGTTCCAATAACTTTTGAAGTTTACGATTGATTATCAAACATTTTCATCTCAAAAATTTTAAAAGTTACCGGTTTAATTCTAGAGTGTCTGGCTAATGTAATTTTCTATTCAATAGCCTTTTCCTGTGTTATAAGACGGGTTTCAATTCCCAATCCAGTCCTTCCAGAGAGAGTTAACTAAACTGTGAGCCTACTAAATCATTAGATTCACCTTGCTCAACGGAAATTTCTAGGTTATTCAACTTTTACAACCCACAGGTTCATGACTTTTCCATTCTTTTTAACGAATCCGATATAACATAACCACTTATACTACATAGAAGTAATAACAAAGAAGACGTCAATGTTAGTATGAAAAATGGTGGTAGGTATTAATGTTAATGTTTTCGATGACAATATACAACTGCGCAGGGCAGAAATGTAATCCTGCATTATTTTACATGGGCCAAACACCAACGCAAATAGAAAATTACACCTCAGAGGACGCCAGGTAGGTGGCGGGTAGGATTTTTAAGCACTGCAGGGTTTTTAAATTAAAGTGTAGGCCAAATAGTGGGTCTCTAAACTCTTCTTTGCCAAATTATTTAGCTTTAAATGAAGTGAGGGTCGGTACTAGAAATACAATACTTCATTTAACACTAATCATATAGCATGGGACGGAAAAAATTATAAGGGATCCGATATTAATAAGAAAACGATCCCCGTTAAAAATCCAAACAACCGTAATGTCAAGGACACATTATCTGTTTTGGTGGTAAATTGCCGAAGCCTGAAAGACAAAGTCATCGCAGAATATCATTACTTTATTCAAAGCACAGGCGCAGTTATAATAATTGGGACAAAAAGCTGGTTATCTATTGATATTGCCGACGGTGAAATTTTCCCAAAATCCTATGGCGTTTACAGAAATGACAGAGCAAATAAAATCGGGGGTGTTGCCTTTATTGCAATTAAAAATGCTTGCATCTGCAAGGCTGAGGTAATTCCAGGTAATGGTTTGGTGCTCAATTTAAAGTCCTCAATCCAAAAGAATAAAGGTATGCACATTTTGCAGGTCGCCGGATGACAAAGATAATTCATAATTAGAACTGGATCATCAAATCAAATGTTTCTAATCTCATTACAATGAGCGCGACGTTATAATCGGTAGAGATTTCGATGTCCCATGTATTGATTGGAGAACATCTAATTTTAAAACGTGTGTAAAGACAAAGATACCTACTTCGTTTACGTTGAACTACTTGCATCAACTTGTCACCTCACAAACTGGAGCGACAATATACATGATTTTTTAGCAACGAACATACCCAAAAAAGTCTTACATATAGAATCGATAAAAGGAAGTAGTGGCCACTGGGCAATAAATGCTAAGTTTTCGCTACATGGGGCCAGATATAAGAAGGCTAAAAGAAAAATTTACTTGATGAAGAAGGGGACTACAGGTACGATGGCCTAAAATGCATGCTGGAGTCAATTTGAAAATTTTAAGATGAATATCACCGAAGTACTGAGAATACGTGGAATAATTTCCTTGAGATCACGTGCTCAGCAGTCAACAAGTACATTCCCGGTAAATTTTTAAAACATAATACGGGAACTAGACGGTACAACGCAGGTTTTAGAAAAAGCATTGCGACGTCAAAGGCTATGTCACGCCAAGATGAAAAATATTAGGGATGAAATCAAAAGCGACAAAAGGAATGAGATCACTTATGATTACAAGATATCTAGGGCGAATGCCAGGAAGGAATTTCGGAAAGCGTTATGCGAATTGCAAAGGAAAAGATTAGCAGAAATTTTGAAAGATAATCCGAAAGCATTTTGGTCGTTTGTCAGAGAGATTCAGGGAAATAAGTCAACCGTTAATTCACTCAAAAATGATTAAGGCGGAAGAGTAACCAGCAGTTTGGAAGAGACTAACTCATTAAATTCCATCTTTCGAAGCGTCTTCAACAATGTCTCACTGAATGCCTCCGATAGATTAATAAATCGTGTCAGCCAACTGATGCCCGAAATTGAAACCTCATATAATAGAATAGAACATTTGCTGACAAATATTAAGTCTAATAAATCCTCCGGGCCCGATCGAATGCCCGCTCGTATATTTAAGGTACTAGGGTGGGAAATTACACCGTATCTAGAAATCATAATTAATATGTCGTTAGTAGATGACAAGGTTCCCAGAGGTTGTAAAACGGAAAACATAACGGCAATATTTAAAAACAGAGACAAGGAGGAACCGAGCAATTACAGACCTATTTTCCTCACATCCATTTAATGCAGGGTCATGAAACATGTAGTTGCTAGTTCGATCGTGAGATACCTCGATAGTCACGAGTTATTGATAAAAAAATCAGCACGGTTCCCGAAAGGGTGACCCTGCGAGAGACAACTTGCGCTTTCGGTTCATGATATTCTTATTTCGGGACAGGGCGATGTTCCAGTGCACGCGGTTTTTCTAGATTTTAAGAAAACTTTCGAAAACGTACCTCATAGTAAACTACTCACAAAGGTAGAAGCATATGGCATAGATACCCTGGGTTGGATTAAAGACTTTTTGAACGATCAGGTTCAAATAGTAGTGATAGATGGAGTGAGCTCAAATGCAGTAGAAGTTACTTCAGGTGTTCCCCAAGAAAGTGTTGTCGGACCTCTTATTCCTCATTAACTTGGACGACATTGACTCCGTAGTCACTTGTAAGACAGGCTTATTTGTCGACGATGCAGTGGTTTACAGAGATATCCGTAATCCTTAGCAGCTCTCGCAGATGACCTAATGGCTACACAACGCTGATGCGACACATGGAAATTTGAGTTAAACTTAAAAAGTACGTAGTGATGAATTTTTGGTAAAAAGAGCGATTCCCACCGGAATAACCACTGCAGCGGGAAGGCCGAAATGGAATGTGCAGACTCGATTAAATACTTGGGCGTTACCCTCACTCACGACCTCTCCCGGATGAAACACATACGGCGACAAGCTAACAAAAAATTAGGATATATTAGAAGAGTACTGGGAATACTGTATGTGATGACAATGCCAAAGAGAAATATCATCTCTTGCTGGTTAGGCCTCATTTATTTATTTTATTGTAGTACCCTGCAAGCTAGGGAGTGAATACACACCAGACTAATTTTGACCTGAACATGACCCTACTGCGGTCAGACAATGTTATTCTGATCCCTTATCGTTCGTGGAAAAAATGACATCTTAAATCTGTTCTACAGGGTTCGTCCGGAAAATATGTGTACTGATTTTTTCCCGCCGCTCCAGGCGCGCCCAGCACCGCTCTGACGGGCTGCGATTGGAGGGGGGTATGTTGGCAAGCGACGCTGAAAAAGGCAGTTGGCTCTGAGCTGTGGTGTAGTGAGGAGCTCTGTTAACGCGAACCTCCACGCTCGACCCACGTCACGGAACGCGATGCCGAAGTTTTTGGAGCAGCGTTATTCCATCAAATTTGCGGTAAAGCTTGGGAAATGGTCTACCGAAACTGTCGGTATGATTAACCAGGCTCACGGGGAGTCAGCCATGTCCAGAAACATGATCTTTCGGTGGCACAAGATGTTCGTGGAGGGCAGAGAAGAGGTCGACGACGAACCACGGCCTGGACGTCCATCAACGACACTCACCGACGAAAATGTGCGAAAAGTTGGCGATGTACTGAACTCTGATCGTCGTCTTAGTGTTCGGATGATAGCAGAGCAGTGTAATGTGCCAAAAACAATAGTGCACCAGATTATTAGGGACCAATTACAGATGCGAAAAATTTGTACAAAGTTGGTGCCGAAAGTGCTCTCACACCGCGCTTGTCGTGTCGGACTTCTTGGCCAAGCACGGTGTGGCAACGCTGCCGCACCCGCCCTACAGCCCTGACTTGGCACCACCGGACTTCTTTCTGTTCCCGAAGATAAAGAGGAGTTTGAAAGGAACGCGATACGGGACTTTGGACGCCGTCAAAGAGGCCGTGACGACGTGTCTTCGAGAGGTTCCCGATGATGCCTTCGCGGGAGCGTTCCAGGAATGGGAACGCCGCTGGAACAAGTGTATCGACTCACAAGGGTCCTATTTTGAGGAATATTAGCTTAAGATATGTAAAAGTGTAATAATTTTTTTTCCTGAGCTCAGTACACTTATTTTCCGGACGAACCCTGTACATTGGGCTACAATAGGCTAGGAATCACCCACGGAGCGAAGGCGAAATTACAAATCTCTGGAATAAATTGGAAGGATGTCTCTTTAGCAGTGATGTTGAGAATGTGTTAATACCCCCATCGTACTACGGTAGGGGTGATCATGTCAATAAAATTACAGAGATTAAGTGAAAAACGGATAGATTTTAGATGTTATTTTTTCCACAATCGATATGGGATCAGAATATGTCTATCCAGCCGCTTTAGGGGTCATATTCGGGCCAATATTAGTCTGGTGCGAAACTTGGCCAGCAATCCACCGCCCGCCACACACCCTAGCGGTGCCTTGCAGGGAACTAAAATATCAAATATCCTCCACTCAAGGTCACATTGGTCCAGACCTGGTCGCGATAAGCTGCAAGCTATTAGGACGAATTGATTACTGATGTCCGCATGTGACCGAGACAATCATCTCATTGCTACATAACGGAATGGAACGGATACCGCTTACCCGGGTATTTCGGAGGACTAGATTTATTGCGGTTATGATTATATCTTCCACGTATTTAATCGATGTGTACTGCTGAGGGTCTCGGTTTGCAATTGGAATGCCGCCGCAGGACAAAATCAACCTTTTTTTCTGAATAAGAGAATTGCTTTGGACAATAAAACTTCTGAAACGCCATTGCTTTGAATGTGTGTGGGAGGCAGAGATTAGGAAACACTGAAATCTAATCATTAATCAAATCAGTATTTGAGGAACAAGATTTAAAATACATCACTACTATATTCAACAAAACTCAACAAACATATTTATTAGACCTAATAGATTAGTACCTCACTTCATACATGGCCGCGTATCCTGAGTACCACCCAGCAATCAAGCACGCATATCTTGCAACCTAATTATACCCGATTGACATGGGCCGCGCTGGCTCTCTTCATCCAGAGATGCTAAGCCGTCACTTTTATAGTGAAATAGTCATGGCTCCCGGAAAATGTATTCAATTAAACAAAGACGTTTAATAAAATGCTCTAAATTTTCATGCTTCCTCTCTCCCAACAAGGTAACCCTAAGAAAATATTATCAGTACACAAAAGAAAACCGCCATCCTAGAAATACTTGCCCAGTAAACTGATACAAGGTTAAGGAAAAATAAAATTTACCGTTGGCAGCGTGATACCCAAAACACACACCACAGCACACCAGTGGTTTATTTTGAATCACGAATTCACGTTCTCATGCAAGTAAACCCATGCAACACGGCCCGTAAAATTAATCACTTGGCATCGGCGAAATCAGTGTGTGAAAACGAACACTTGAAATTGTAAGTGTAAACTTTTGGGGAGTTCATAATTTAAATGATAAACTGACAAACTTATAGGATTAATTAATCAACATGCATCCGTTCTACGAAGTCCTACTATTAATAAAATATTAACATGGCTATCCCTATGTTACAAAAATCCGTCAGAAATATCAATCGCTTCAAGAACCATCGTTTAAACTTTCATGAAAATGACTTTGATCAGAACAATGGCATTTAGCACAAAAAATTTACAAAACTTTTTCTACTACAACCACTATGGTTTATCGAACGGTTCGCCTATACTCTTACCGATAGAGCAATAGTTTATCCAATACCAATCAGGGGAATCGTAAAACAATTTTATTGATAGAAAACGTCTCTCCCTTGAAGCTGAACTACATACAATGGTGGTCTGAAAATTTTCCGACCTAACAAAGATACAAGACATTTTTTCTGAAATTTTCTGACTCAGAAACTTTTCGGACCACCCAAGTATAGCAATTACATTAGGACATTTAAGCTCCGTTTTTCGAATTCATGATTCTCGGGTAAATATAAATTTTGTTACTGTGTGAACTTCAACATGGGAATTTCCAAGTTTCCTACAATTGCATTTATTTCATTTATTTTTATAACGAAGTGAAACCAATGTTTCTTTTTTGGCGTAATTATAATAATAGTTTTTTTATTCCTAAAAACTTAGGTCTCAAGTCTACAGTTCACTCTTACTCAAAGCTCGTGAAATAACTGCGTATTAAAAATATTTAACTGTGTATTAAAATATATTTATAAAAGCCAGAGATCTCTTCGGCGCAGGCTAAATCATATTTCTCATCGATTCGAAACTACCACATAAACGATAAACTAAGTAAAAGAGCTGGTACCTACTGAAATGGGAAGTACTTCAGGAGTCTCGAAATGAAAGACTGCATGCCATGCATGAAAAAGAGCTCGAGCCATTCATGTGGACATAATTACGGTGCATGGAGTTCCATAGGTTTAAGAAAATGCACACTACATCATACAGCTTTGATTCCTCGACAATTTACCGGAGAAATATATCACTAACTTTCAACTAATGCGAAAGTTACATACTTCTATTGTTATCCTCTATCTACAAATATAAACGATTGGGGTTAATTAAGTTTTCCCGAAACAACACATAACTATGGTAGTTATATTACTCTGAGATAACGGAAAGGAGTTTGGGGCTGGAAACATATTCATGGGCCCTTTGCCATTTATTTTCACGGCGATTTTAAGCAGGACCCTCATCTTACGTATTGCTTTAAAAAAAATCTTCAATTGAAGCATACACAGAAATGGACCATTGAAATTTAAACAAATTCATTTTTGTTATGTGATGTGCAATTATTGCGAGGTACAATCAATTTGAAGATACTCTAGTCATTTTCTTAAAAATAAATAATAGCCGCCGAAAGAACAATACTTTAAAGAGTGCACGATCTTAAATAGATGCAGTAAGATAACAAGAAAAGCATAACACAACAGCACAAGGTACACACGTTTGAATCATTTTACCTACGTTAAAACGACTACTACGAAATACCAAAATTGGTATATTTAATGAAACGTAAAAGTGATCACCAACCTTTTGTGACGTTCAACAGATAGTCTCCGTAGTTTGCAAAGCTTGACAACACTTAACACAATTAAATGCACAAAAAACATTACACAACATAGTTATTTACCTTCAGCTCTTAGCCGCTGCATTCGTTCGGCGATACGCCAGCCACCTGGTATTATAAGACGACACTATTACAAAGAAATGACTGTGGATAACGTGGATGAAGTACCACAAAGAAGTATAAAAGTTGGAAGAATTTTTCAATTGTTATTGTGTGCGTTGAAGCCTCAGTTTTAGTATTCTTTCGGATTTTCTAGTTTTTCTGCGGATATTTATTATTAGTGTATTAAGAATCAGTGGAAAGGAATTTATTTTGGGAATGACATTGATGTCCCTAATTAAATAATTTATACCTTCATAGAAAACAACAAATTGTGCTGCAAATCTTCGTCATTCCGGTTATTCATGGGACAGCATTAACATTACTGGATGGTATATCTTGCAGGGCAAATATTAACATGAATCCTGTAAAAATCGTCATGTATTAGGTGGGTATTCATGTTAAGGAAGTAATGATGTTCGACTCTAATTGTCGGCCAGGAGTATATCTGCCAATTGGTATTAGTTGCCAGTAGGATATCACTAGGACAATGTCTTATAGGTGATTTCAACATTGCGTGAACTTAGATATTAATATGAAGCAAATTCACGAAACAGAGAGAAAGTAAGTACCATTCTATGCAATTGGAAGTGAACAGTTATATTTTCACCTGAATAAATGTCTATTTTACACTGAAAAACAATAGGGAATTTTAATAATCCAAATACGACTTCGGATATAAGAGGGTTTCGCATCTCAAATCAAAAATTGTATCAATCGATTGTACGGACTGCACAAATAAAAGCATAGCTATGCATTTTAATACCATGAATCTTATCAAGAAGAAGTATTGGCTTTTGATAAAAAGATTTCTCGCTTGAGTTGGCGCGTGTCGGATTCTCGATTCAGGCTATTAAGATTTTAATAAACGTTTTGTGCTCTTAACTGGAGAGGATTGGTTTTGTCGGAAGAGTTCAACGAATCGGCTTTGAAATTTTTCATTTGATACAGAGTTTGTTCATAGTATATGTCCATACCATGTAGGTGACTCGAAATTTCAAGCTTTTACAAGATTGCCAGGAAAAACAACTTACAATTATTTTAAGTTGTGACAGCATTCGGGAATCACTCGCAATGATTTCGCCCGAGTAGTTAGTATACATGAATTATGATACGTGTTTGTTCGCATGATTTTACAAATCAAACACCCTACGAAATGGCAATTGTAATTCGAGGGTTATTTGAAATTTCCTCTTTTCTCGCCTGACGAAAATTCAACATTAGATATTAACCTTAAAAGAGAGCATGAAAGCTCATTCCAATTAGTGCTCCATTCAAATTTCCCGACAAACAGTGTGTACTGGCGTACTGTAGTTGAGCAATTATTTTTAAGCATTTGCCCGAAATAAAGAGGCTTTGATGTGGAAATCAGTGCCTCGACGACAACGGGTTTTTGCCATTCATTCAGTTATTCAGTTTGTAGGTTCATTTTAACGTTAAATATCGAAGTCTAAGAAGAAAAGCAAAATAGATACTCGGGATTATCCAACAAAAAATATCCACATAAATGTATTTCTTTGTCATCCTGGAAGAGTTTTGTCGCATGTAGAAAAGTACAGTTCACGTAATGGGAAGCAAAGATTATTGAAACAAAAGTTTATTTATCTATAAAATTTGTTTTATTCGAAAAGTTCCAAACAAGGTCTTTTTCTTCAAAACAATGGATCATTATGTGGCCAGCCACATTTTCCAATTCTGAATTCACATAAATTGGTAACGAGATTTTGTAGAGATGTTGACAAATACATAAAGTTGTCACAAGAGTCATGTAAAAACACATTTACAATATCTAGTAGACGATTAAACACTTCATGCTGCATTGACGAATAAATATATAAAAAGTTCTAATAAATAGTTTAAATAGAAATGTAATTGCAAATAATAAATAGGATGAACATATTTTCTTATGATTTTCATCACTTGATAATCGAAATAAATAATTAATTTAAGCTCTGTAATTTGACAAAAGTCTTAATAAATATATAAATAAAAATGTATTAAATTGCACTAATACGAAGCCGAGTTCGTGCTAGATATATGATATTCCTTTTGTAAATACATAAAACAATCGCAGTAAAAATTATACAAAATAAATTAATGAATGATGAAGGTGAGAGTTCAAAAATATTTCAAAACACCCGGTCACACCGACTCGCAATGGATAATGATGACTTTTAAAGCTTGATTCCATGTAAGTAGTGCATCAAACTGTAAGAACACGAATGATGAACAATAAATAATTCAGTAATTAATTATCACAAAGTTATTACCTATCTCTTGGTAATAATTTATATAAATAACTATTCTCTATTTCTCGCAGAAAAACTGAACACACTGGCACTCAGGTCAGAGAGAATATGATGCACAGTCAGTGGACATGACTTATGGTCACGAAACCTTATCACAAACATCATATACTTCCAAACGTCCCTTCAGCTATACCACAGATTTCGTCTTATACGATACCGGGTTTCGCTATCTCCAGCTGGAACGATCCAACAGTCGAGCAAACACATCCAATGTGCAAAGTATATTCCTCCTCTCGATTTAGTGATGGGTATTTCACTGTGATCTTCTGTGAAACCTCAGTGCACAATCTGTTTTTCGAACAAGCACAGTCCGCCTTCCCCGATTCCGAATCAGCGCACCGAATATTCCGAAGGCTTCTTGGGATCCGTTCAGGGTTGTAATCGACGGTCACATTCCACGGGCATAGAGGTGAATTCATTGTAATAGCAGTATCCTTGTCCTTTTCTTGTGGTTCCTCCATGACATGCGATGGTTGATCACAGGGTGCCGAGGACACTTGTACCACAGTTGGAAACAACACCATGACGAAGAGTAAAAAGCCGACGACGTGCGACGGCACATTTTCAGACTCCCGCGACATTTTGATTGTTTGTAAGAATTACTGAAATGTGAAATTGAAATACTTGAGAAAACTCAAGCAAGAAAGCGAGCGTGAGTGGTATGTGGCCAACCTTTGACTTGAACGCTCGCTGAATGGGCAATGGTGATGTTCGGACATCACGCAGGAGATTATATACAGGAATGGTGTGGAGGAAGAGGCAATCCCCCGGAAGGAGGTCGGACTAGTGCTGCCTCTCAGTCCACCCTCGCCCAGTACCTCCTCCCTCTGCTTCCTCCTCACGGAGGAAAGTGGTGAAAAAATAAAGGAAAAGGAAATTCCAGGAAAAAATTGACAGTCGCTGGGGATCAGAAAGAATAACGTCAGATATTCATGTCGTTAGGGTGATCCCCAACCCTCGCCGGAACATATTCGTCTCCTCAGTTGATAAGTAGTGGTTTAAACGGTAAACCGCGGAAAGCTTCCTCTCCAGAAACACAAGAGTCTCTCTACGTGCTGACGACAGTTGTCATGAAAAAATAAAAATTGCAATTTATTAACATTCACGTACACATCCTCGGAGACCTCCTAGTTTGTGCGTTGTTTTAGTCGGTCCCTTTTTAATTGATTGCCACTCGCTCATATAGATAACTACCAGGTAGACGACAAAAATTGAATGAGCCTCATTGAACGGTAAGGTCGAAGTTTACCTAAGGGAGAAGTCTTTTCAACGTCTTCCATTTTAGGTTTAGGCCTTAGATTTATTTTTTTCGCTCAAAGTTTCGCTTCTTTCTACGCTATGTTTAACATGGCACCGTTTGTAGCACTATTAAAGTACTTGTATATGTTACTAGAAGTGCACGGCTGCTGATAAAAATTTACATCCAATTTTCATTCAATGTATTTCGAATTAGGTACAAAGTAAGCTTTTTATTCTTTCTTTAATGATTCCTTAATTTTATTATTGTCATTTGATTAATTATATCATAAGTGCGTTGCACTTTTGAGGCTAGATACTTGTATGAATTCAGGGTGCGGCAGCATAACTTGCTTTTGCATAGCAATTGTCATTCATATCTGCAACTGATGCTTCCGCACTCTTGCCTATGAATATTCTGTGCATTGGTAAAGTTAAGCTATAAAAAATAGCTCTTCCTCCTTCAATAAAAACAGTTGCACCCGAATGACTATGTGCCAATAAAAATGCAACCTCCCTCCGCTTAAGCTAGGGTGAGTTGGTAAAAAGTAATGTGGCGGAATATCTGGAATAATAGGGATTACGTCGTAACTTGGGAGTTTGAAAGAAAAAATTGTAATTCCACGACATATTTACTTACTGGTAATCATCCAATTATGTACTATTTTAATATCCAAATGTATATACTTTAATAGTTTTGTAACAAGAAATATTCAAAAGGAAAATCGCAAACACCCAAGCCCTAGGCGGGCGGAGGAAGGCACCAGTGGGAATTAAACCCACGACCACTGAGTAAGAAGACCTTGAACCCGTGGCAACCGATTCCCGAAAATGTTAATTAAGCATCTTCGTTTTCACCTACGATCATATTCTAGTGAAAGATAAGTCTCATTCCAAATCCGTTGACTGTAATACGTTTCTCATCATACAAGTTATCATCATACTTGTAGAATGTAAGTTACAGACACAGGAACATGGTAAAGAAATTCAGTGGATATTTGTAAGGATTAACCTTCCCTGAATTAGCAAAAATTGACAAAAAGGATGGTCTTGATGACCCATCCGATGGATGGGATAGTATATTTGGAATTGCTCCACACAGCAACAAAAAAGAGCGAAACGGTACTGAAACATGGTCAAGATTTGCACCTATTGGCCTTTATTTGTAATGCACTCGTATGGTTTGGGTGATGATGTCCAATTCTTTGATAAGAGGGGTGTAATTTACCAGCTGTAAAAGATATTTGTTTGTCATACCAACTGTAAAAATATAACTGTAGATTAATTTAAAACCTTTTTTAGTGGACTACACAAATATATTTTTGCTTTGAAAATGACTAATAGTATATTTCCCAAAGTAACGCCTGAGACCTTGGAGTAGATATTAGTTTGCATTTCTTAGTTCTTCAGAAATATTTTTACCGGCTAGCCTTTAAAAAGAGATGGTTATAATTTAAAAAATGAACAATTCACTGGCGTAATAAAGTAGGTATTCTGAACAGTAAGAAATTCTTACAAAACCAGAAATGAATAAATATTGATAAGGATACGTACACCTTATCTGAATGTCATCGTATGTTCAAAGTAAAATTGCAGTGACAGCCCCGCAGTAATATATATTTCCCAAATATTTAAGGCAGAATCGAAATATTCTCGTTTACACATGAATTCCAGTGGCCTAAGCCCGTACCAAATGTTATGAAATGCAAATTTGAGTTGGAAAGCAATTTGATAAGAAATTTTATAAGATAATTTTATTTGTTTATGTTACCGGCCAACAGCATGTGCGAAGGCAGTTCTATCAGACAGCATTCAAAGGCCACGTCACTTTACGCACGGGTTTAATAAAAGGACGGGAAGTATTTTTCCGGCGGGTGTCGCGTGCACATGGGGTCGCTTTGGTGTTTGGAGGTTTGATAGCACGAGAGGCTAGAGACGGAAGAAGGAAGAGCAGCCCTTGGAGGAAAGGGGAGGAAGAACAAGGTGAGGCTTGACGGTAAAGCAGTACACAAATCAAACTGGAAATAAATATTATGTAATCTATGACGTGAGTGGGAAAGATAAAGGAACATTGGCAGGCACTCGATGAAAGGATAGGATGTAAAAATGATTTGATGCTCTAAGAGGAGAGGGCCATTCTGGCGTGGAGTCTCTCCTAACAAGCCAATACAATGTGATTATTATCCACCCATAAGTGTACGTTTCCAAAACATGGCAATTATTTTAATATTTTGAGTTGCAGAATTACTTATCGGTAGAATTCATGATTGGCGACAGTTGACGTTTGATTAGTTATTTGTTGCAATAGCATGATATGAAATGTACGGCACCCTATTCACATTAATAATGATGTTGATAAAGTATAAGAAAGATATGGGGGACTCTCTTTTTACACCACCAGGTGACTTCGTAGCAAAGTTAAGTGCAGACAGCATCACATATACAATCTTCATCATCGACTTCGCAGCTCCAACTCAAGCAAGGTGATAGGCTGATCTTTCATAATCGGTTTTCTTGGAGCAGTCACAGGGGCAGCTCAGTTACCAAGAGAGGCCCGGTAAATATGTAGTACGGTCCATATTTCAAATATGCTGGTTGGGGACGTGTCGAGTATTTCCGCCTTTCGTACAACGTATTATCGGGAAACTACTGCAACCCGCAGGGTCAATCCACATACTCACTTTTTCCAAAAATCAAATGCATCCCTGCCTATGGCCATAAGGTGGATGCACCTGTAGGAGTACGCAAAGGACTGTTTTCCTTGGTTTCCTTCGCCTCTTCTTGCGCGCTGTCTTGTTGGGGTAACCGCTTATCCGGCGGCGTCCGACGTAGTCACCACAATGCCCACACCCTCACGGGTTTCCGAACGATATGACGACAATGAATCCCAATCTTTTTTCCGGAAACTCGAATACATGAATTAAAGAAAAAATTAACAATCAGCTATGTTGGTTGAAAAACCAAAAAGAGTCCTCGTCCATGTTCCTGTGCGTCTCACCGGATGTTTAAGAAACCCCCCTCAGTTTCCGTTTTAGTACAATTACACAAAAAAATTGATTTATTTATTCAGTAACTTGCAAGCCACCTCTAGGGTGTGTGGCGGGCGGTGGATTGCTGGCCAAGTTTCGCACCAGACTAATATTGGCCCGAATATGACCCCTAAAGCGGCTGGATAGAAATCTTCTGATCCCATATCGATTGTGGAAAAAATGGCATCTAAAACCTATTCGTTTTTCACTTAATCTCTGTAATTTTATTGACATGACCTACCCTCCCCTACCGTAGTACGATGGGGGTATTAACACATTCTCAACATCACTGCTAAAGAGACATCCTTCCAATTTATTCCAGAGATTTGTAATTTCGCCTTC
The DNA here is from genome assembly GCA_037158775.1 of Hetaerina titia. Classification (NCBI taxonomy): domain Eukaryota; kingdom Metazoa; phylum Arthropoda; class Insecta; order Odonata; family Calopterygidae; genus Hetaerina; species Hetaerina titia. The sequence goes on from CM073770.1 coordinate 113,930,243, forward strand.
GCTCCGTGGGTGATTCCTAGCCTATTGTAGCCCAATGTAGAACAGATTTAAGATGTCATTTTTTCCACGAACGATAAGGGATCAGAATAACATTGTCTGACCGCAGTAGGGTCATGTTCAGGTCAAAATTAGTCTGGTGTGTATTCACTCCCTAGCTTGCAGGGTACTACAATAAAATAAATAAATGAGGCCTAACCAGCAAGAGATGATATTTCTCTTTGGCATTGTCATCACATACAGTATTCCCAGTACTCTTCTAATATATCCTAATTTTTTGTTAGCTTGTCGCCGTATGTGTTTCATCCGGGAGAGGTCGTGAGTGAGGGTAACGCCCAAGTATTTAATCGAGTCTGCACATTCCATTTCGGCCTTCCCGCTGCAGTGGTTATTCCGGTGGGAATCGCTCTTTTTACCAAAAATTCATCACTACGTACTTTTTAAGTTTAACTCAAATTTCCATGTGTCGCATCAGCGTTGTGTAGCCATTAGGTCATCTGCGAGAGCTGCTAAGGATTACGGATATCTCTGTAAATCACTGCATCGTCGGCAAGTAATGAGATTCTATTTCAAAGTACATGTAACTAATTATTTCTCTCCACGTAGCTCGCAAGTACGGCTCGGTGATCCTCTATACAACCCGCCGTCTAAAGGAATCATCGTCTCCACGGCTCCCCTGTATGGGAAGCTCGTGTCTACTACTTGAAGTCACCAACCTCATCCGCTCTCTGAAAAATCCCCCTTAGCCAAATGACAAGACTTAAAAAAATATCCTACGCGAATTCCCTCATTGCGGATTATTTGGATAGAATTTATAGGAACATACCTTGCCGTTCTTTCGTGCTCTAAATGGTCAAGAGAACTGTCGGGTTTGTTCATGATGTGTTACCAAAGAATAGCTGCAGGAAGTCCCAGTGGAAACCCCATAGAACGGCAAATACGAGGTTACTACCATAGGCAGATAGGGCATTTCCCTGGGTGCTGCACGGAGGGGGATGGGTACCGAATGGTAAACTAGCTTTGTGCCTGCTGAATGTTGTTTGGGAGTTATGACATTTTCCACAAGACCGCAACGGGTACAATTAGTACGGATGGGTTGGGACGCCATATTCCATGTTTATCCCAGTGGCACTGACACGGGTTGGGACTCGAAACTCACCATCATCACAGGTTCGCGGCGCCGCAAGCAAAAATGCTACGCCGGTGTTACGCAGTTACAACTAATACAAACACCGACCACACACGGAAAGGTCACTACCGAACAACTATTCCCTATCAACGTTTACTTTAAGAGCTTGTGGACCGAATTAAGAAAATCGCGGGAAATATTTGATTGCCTTCTCCATTTATTGTATGACATTAGCAGGCAACTGAAGTAACATGGAAACAGTAATTTTTCATCAAATGTAACCGCCAAATGATTGTAAAATGTCGACACTGCGTGAAATTTTAAGTGCCGTTCAGTTTTTAAAAAGTCAACACCAGGGGTTGTGAGCCGCGTGCTCTCGGCAGATTTTACACAACTGACGTAGATCATGGGCTGTTTTGGTAAGTAATGCGCTAACGTGAATTAAAACATTCAAATTTGTAAGCAAATCTTAATTTGTAAAATTTTTAGTGGTTAATTTTTAATGTAACATATTATATTTACTAAGAAAAACTACACACTCAAGAGAATAGTTATAGTTTGGCACCAACGCGAAACTTCAAGAGACGTCAAGGCACTTCTTGCTTATCCAAACAACTATGTGCTAGCTACAAAAATAGAATTTTTTTCTTTGAGATTTGGATATTTTTTAATGTTTTCAAAAGATCAAAAAATAAGTTTAAAATATTAATAAAACTTTCAACTCTTCTTTACCTTAATTGAATTTTATTGGCGTTTAACTTAACTCAGTTAAAATTAGAAATTTTAATCTGAATTAACTTCTGCATCTGATTATGGAAAACAACTAGCAACAATAGTATAACCATTATCGCTGCATTTATTGATAGTATTTTTATATTTTTGATCTTACTGTTTAGTTACTATGATGTACTTAATAACTGTGCTCTTGTTGGTGAATGTGACCTTAACAGACCATAAATGCAAACTACATAATAAAATGAGACAATCGTCTTCAGCTGAATTCATATTTACCTACTTTTCTAATTTATTAATGAAAGTAAAATGATCTGATATACTTGCTACTAAATATTTCAATGAGGAATTTGAATATTTTCTAATAAAAATCTTTGTTTTTACTATTCTATCACACTGGTTAGAAAACATGCTAGCATAAACAAGAATGTACAAAAACTTGAATACTTAAATGATGAGCTAGCTTAATATAAATTAATAAATAAATAATTCACCTATTTTAGATCCACTGCTGCTCTATTGACAAACTTTTAAGGTAAATTGGTTTATATGGACTGTGTTAAGTGTAGTGAATATGTAACAAATGGCTAGTAAATTTGATGTATCCAGTTGGTCATAACAAATTTTCATTAAATTATTATTCTTTTCATCACAATATATTTTTTAAACAAGATCATTTGGCAAGTGAATGTAAAATGCTCTGTCAAGAGTAACAAACACTATTCTGCACACCCACCATTAAGAATATATTAAAGTTTGGCTGCACGATGAATCACTCAGAACAGAAAACTTAGGATACCAATAAATGAACACATGAAGAAGGAAATATCAATTCCTACATCTTTTTTGTTAAAATGACTTCAAGATTTTCACTTTTCACCCAAAACTTTCTGAAGAGTTAGCAAGCACTTGGGGAAATCGAACATTTTACCTTTTTTTTAATCATACCTTTATTTTGTTTCTGCTTTAAATAACAAAATATACTGCCAACAGTTCTGCAGATGCATTTCCAAACTTCTGGAAGATATCAAATGCCAACAGCAGCAAAGCTTTCCTAAGACTTTCATTGCATGGCCTGCCAAGGTAATATAATCTCTTGTTTAGTATTGGACACCTCTTTTGCCTCACAAGCCTGCAAAAGAGAGCAAACTCACAAAGATACCTGTATAGCAATTAGGGTGGTGTCCAACATTGCAGAATGTGTGAATTAGGCAACATGTATCACTGTATCAACATGAAATGAAACACATGAATCACAGCATGATTTGAGGCTCAAATTTGAGGTAAGTCAAAATAAGAGGATCACATGAATTTTTTGAAGAAAAAATTTAGGGAATGCTCCGCATTCACCATGGCTACAGCAGTGTCAACATAACACTCTGAACATATACCTTGGATTTTTGCGAATAAACAAATTTTGTGAACAATATAATGGCTTCATATTATAAAATCCCACATTTGAGTTTTAAAAATATAACGGTGACTCAGAGAGTAAAAGAAACAGCATTGATCAGGTTGTATGCTCAATTATATGCATACAAGCTAATGCAGAGATGTAAAATGATAATACTGAAATCTAAAATAATTTCAACTCAGTCATAATAATTAGAGTTTTCTTGAATTTTGTAATAATTTCACTATATTCGCCCTCAAAACTAACCTTATGCCTCAAATAATGAATACATTCTATTATCTATTTTCAAAGGTAGTCTGTTTTCACCCAGTTAAAAAATTGATAAGAATTTATTACATGTCAGCGATATAGAAACACATTTTGTACAAAAATATCTTACAAGTATACCATGTAACACATAAGACATTCAATTACTGCATATCACACAATTCACCTCTCACATAGCACAGAAAATCTTGACAGGATTTTGGAATTAGCCATTCTTTTGAAGAAATTGTCACATAAAATAAGTATTTCATCAGACTTTGTCTTGAGCGATGAAAGAACAAAACCAATTTTGAATGCCTCTTTTTGAATTAAATCATATCCAGGAGTCAAAAATGGATTGAAAATCATTCCATTTGTTTTTTCACATGCCTCTATTTTTTTAGTTATTCTTGACACAGCAGCTTTCAGAAAATCCAACACTGATGAAGCTTCAAAATCTTCTAATCCAACCAACAACATCACCGAAGGTGGTATAAACAAAGTAATCCTTAACAAAGAATCATCCACAATCTCACAAAGAATTTGGGCACAAACTTTTGCCTGAGGCAACCACTCTGCATACAGGTTTACTTCTGCTTTATCAAAAACCCGTTCCTGAAAAAATTAATTTTAAATTACAAATTTCAACAAAATAAAATATGAAAACTTTCATTTGGTTCAATTGCAAAGTACAAACGTCAAAACTGCAAATCCATCTGGTACATTTGAATCCATATTTTCTTTGAAAATAAATATTATAAGATCTCATGACTACAAAGAAATTTTATCACTACAACAAGCTACAAAATATCATTACATCAACCAATAGCAATCATGGCAAGCAAAGGCAAAATCAACCTCTATTCACATTTCTCCCTTCCTTAATTCCATTCAGGTGTATATTCCTTTCCACACCCCATCTCCCTTGTCTAACATTCTCCCATATACTACAGTTTTCAACCTGCAATTGCCAATCAAAATGCCCAGCATCAAATTTTCATACCTCCTTTGAATTTCTCCTAACAACCTTCTCTCCCCCTCTGCATATATTTTACTTCCTTGTTTGTTTTCCTTTTTGTTTTACTTTTTGTTTTACTTTTCCTATTCTTCTCCAAGTCTCATCTAAGCTTATATCCTGTTGCCTCAATGGTCAAGCAGTAAAAAACTTCCTAAGTTTATCTAGTCTTTCCTTTACGCTCTAAAATGTGATCCTTAACATCAACTCTCTCCTCCTCATAAAGGGTTATTTGCTAAACACATTTTCATTTAATATCCCTCCTACTCTGACCATTTTCATCCAAAACAATACCTAGATATGCGAACTGCTTTACTTGCTCTACTTTACCCTCTCCTTCCTTCTCCTGTAATATGAGGGTAGACTGAAAACAAATGCACACATGCTTGTAGACCACAAACAAAATGACCTACCGAAGCACTGCTGGTGGCATTCCCCCTCAACACGAATGCGCAGGTTTGAGGTCATTACATTTATCCAGTGTATTTTGAGAAGCGGAAGTATGGAGACGTGTTCCAGTGCTATGTAAATGCGAGTTAAACAGCACGCTGTTATTGACAGCTGCCTTCACCTCATCATCCGATGTGTAATGATTACCCTGGAGGTGGCTCTTGAGTTGAAGAAAAAATAAAAATCGCAAGGTGCAAGATTGGGGGAATAAGGAGGGTTGCTCGCAGCATTCAAATTGATGTTGTTTGTTCTCGTCTGTGAGACAGTGTGGTACCCATCGTACACAGGTTTTATGGTATCCCAATTGTTCAACAATGAAGCCGACACGTTCCTTGGATATTCCAATATGGTTGGCGATATTCTTTTGAGTGATTTGCTCATCATTTTGACAAATCTTTGACGAGTTTGTGATGTTTATCATCTGTGGCAGTGATTGGATGTTCACCGCGTGTTTCATCAACAATTATGGCTTTCCCAGTCTTGCAACCATGAAATTTTGCTACCCATTGATTTGCAGTAGACCTATGAACAGCATCGTTGAATTAAACAGCCTTTAAACAATTATGAATCTTAGGAGGAGTCACTTTTTCAGCAGTTTAAAATTTGATAACAGCATGCTCGTGTTGACATAGGACTAGAACATGTCACCATACTTCCGCTTCTCAAAATACAGTGGATGAATGCAACGACCTCAAACCTGTGCATGAGTGTTGAGGGGGAATGTGACTCCCACATGCCACCAGGAGTGCTTTTGAAGGTCATTCTGTTTGTGGTCTACAAACATGTGAGCATTAGTTTTCAGACTAACCTCTTTTTATGATTATGCATTGCCATTTTGTTAAATAAGTTACAAAAGTTCTGGTGTAATATGGCCCAAACATCTGAAGCACCTAAAATAAAAACAAATGAAATAATAATTAAACAACTTCATGAAGAATTACTGCAATTACCTCATTTACATTATCCTCTGCTTCCTCACAGCCATTATCCCTCAAGATCAGAGTCAGCAAGGTAGTCACACATTCATATTTATCGACAGGGCTCAAAACCCTACTGAAATATAAAACCATGAGTTCTTTTAAGCGTTCAGGAATCATATCACCTGGGTGATCCAGCATAGGAACTTTGGGTCCTTTCCAATCACTTTCTAAATGACCAGTTTTTATGGAGTTTTTTTCTTGATTGTTAGATTCTGGGCTGTTTCTTGTTGAGTCAGATAAGCACTTCAGAAGCTCATTAGAAAATGTTAACATTCTGAATACTCTGGATGCAGTTTCCCTGACACTTTCACTAGGGTCTCCTAATAAATCCAATGCCACAACCCATGCTCTGCATCGATCCCAAGCTGAAAAATAAAACCATACCAGTAGTTTGAAAAAAGTGAGTGCCAGATTTACTTGTATGATTCTGAAATAAATAAATATATAAATTTACATAGAAATAGAGATAAGGAAATGGGAAAGGAACACACTGCCTTCCCCACCTCTCCTGTGTTCGTCCTTTATGTGTGTTCCTTTCCCATTTCCTTATCTCTATTTCTATGTGAATGAATATTTGTTCGCAGTATGGTGGGATTTCGTGTTTGAATGTGTGTGTATATATATATATAGATGATGCGGAAGTACTCACGAGAGCATTATAACTTTTGGACGGCACAATAGAACACAGAATATAGTAAAACAGATAACACGTAAAAGAACAGTCACATTGTAGATTATTTGAGCTTTTGGCCTACTGCGAGGCCTTCTTCAGGTCTGAAAGCTCAAATATTCTACAATGTGAGTGTTCTTTTACATGTTTTATTCTGTGTTCTGTTGTGCCGTCCAAAAGTTTTATATATATATATATATATATATATATATATATATATATATATATATATATATATATATATATATATATATATATATATATATATATATATATATATATATTATATTCCAGAAAGAAAAAGGCTAAGCTAAATATTAAAATAGGAGGGGAAAAAATAGAGCAGGTAGAACAGTTTACATATCTCGGAAGTGTTTTGGACCAACACGGTCAAAGTGGTAGGGACGTAAGGAGAAGAATTGCGCTAGGCAAGGAGGCTTTCTCAAGGAGGAGGGAGTTGATGACGGGGACGTTGAGTAGGGATGTTAAGACAAGACTCGTAAAAACTCTGATATGGAGCGTAGCTATGTACGGCGCGGAAACATGGTCGCTGAAGCAGGAGGATAGACGTAGATTGGAGGGTTTTGAAATGTGGGTGTGGAGAAGAATGGAAAAGGTGAAATGGACCGAAAGGAAAACAAATGAGGAAGTACTAGAAATGGTGGGGGAGGAGAGGGGTTTGTTGAGAGAAATCCTATGGAGGCAGGAAAAATGGATGAAGGGCGTATTGAGCGGTAGTGGAATGTTGAAGAGGGTAATAGAGGGAAGAATGTTGGGCAAGCGAGGTAAGGGTAGGAACAGGATAGGGATGTTAGATGAGATGAAGGGAGGAAAGAAGTACACCGAGATGAAGAGGGACCTGATACAGATTAGTTTGCTAGGTGGGGAGTCACAAAATGTTTATTTGATAGTTGGGTCCATCCAAAAACCTACCTTAACCGGTAGATTACCTAAAAAAAAAAATATATATATATATATATATATATATATATATATATATATATATATATAAATTATATTATAAAAATACATAACTTTTTATATATATAAAATTCACTAAATAGTTATAGCAAACACAGAAACTAAAACATATAAAAGAGGGACTCACTAGTTCTCGAATTTTCGGTGGTGCAACCACCTTTCTCAAGAGGAATTAGGAACAGAACTGAGGCAGAGGAGGGCCCAGAAGCAGTGGATGGAAGGAGAAGGGGGGAAAATTTACTCCATTTAGATTATTGTGCACGTTCGTGGGATTTTCAAGAAAGTGACTAAAAATATATTTTTATGTATATATATGTAACCTGTAGAACTGTACAAATGTTTAGGAAAATGTGGGAAGAAGGCCCTATATGGACTGATTCGTAGTATCTATGAGGAAGGAATGTGGCCAGAAGATTTTGTGAGATCGGTGTTAGTTCCTATTCCAAAAAAGGCAAAGGCTACATCATGTGAGGATTACAGAACAATAAGTTTGATATCCCACGCAGTAAAGTTATTCTCAGGATCATCAACAAAAGGATAGAGAGTAAGGCAAATGATTACTTAGGGGATGATCAGTTTGGGTTTAGGAAAGGGAGAGGTACGCGTGATGCCATTGCAGTAATGAGATCACTAATCGAGAGGAATATAGAATACAATCAGGACGTTTTTGCCTGTTTTGTAGATTTCGAAAAAGCATTTGATAGAGTGAATTGGGAAAAATTAATGCGTGTATTGCAGAAAATAGGAATGGATTGGAGGGACAGGAGACTGATCCGCAACCTGCACATGTCTCAGACTGCTCAGGTGCGAGTGGGGGACGGAGAGTCCAGATGGGCAGTGTTAGGAAGAGGGGTAAGGCAGGGTTGCCCATTGTCACCGGTGCTGTTCAACATATATGTGGAGGAAATGATTAAAGAGGAATAGGAAGAACTGGAGGTAGGAATGAAAGTCGGAGGGGAATTCATAAAAGCGGTTAGGTTTGCTGATGACCAAGCATTAGTTGCTCAGTCAGCCAAGGGGTTGTAAGCATTGCTGAGTGAATTGGAGGTTCAGTGCGATAAATATGGGATGAGAATCAATATTAATAAAACAAAGGTTATGCGATTTTCCAGAAAGAAAAAGGCTAAGCTAAATATTAAAATAGGAGGGGAAAAAATAGAGCAGGTAGAGCAATTTACATATCTCGGAAGTGTTTTGGACCAATACGGTCAAAGTGGTAGGGACGTAAGGAGAAGAATTGCGCTAGGCAAGGAGGCTTTCTCAAGGAGGAGGGAGTTTATGACGGGGACGTTGAGTAGGGATGTTAAGACAAGACTCGTAAAAACTCTTATATGGAGCGTAGCTATGTACGGCGTGGAAACGTGGTCGTTGAAGCAGGAGGATAGACGTAGATTGGAGGCTTTTGAAATGTGGGTGTGGAGAAAATGGAGAAGGTGAAATGGACCGAAAGGAAAACAAATGAGGAAGTACTGGAGATGGTGGGTGAGGAGAGGGGTTTGTTGAGAGAAATCCTATGGAGGCAGGAAAATGGATGAAAGGCATATTGAGCGGTAGTGGAATGTTGAAGAAGGTAATAGAGGGGAGAATGTTGGGCAAGTGAGGAAAGGGCAGGAGCAGGATAGGGATGTTGGATGGGATGAAGGGAGGAAGGAAGTACACAGAGATGAAGAGGGACCTGATGTAGATTAGGTTGCTGGATTGGGTTTGATTTGGAGTTACAAAATGTTTATTTGATAGTTGTGTCCATCCAAAAACCTACCTTAACTGGTATATTACCTAATAATAATATATGTAACCTTTACACTACAACGTTTCATACCACTATGAAACATCTTTATTTAGTCATGCTGACCACTTCAACTCAGATTGGGTGTGCACATGTGAAGACGTTCATAACTAATGAGAAATAGTACGAAAAAAACAGTAAAGAATCATATCTTTGTTTATTTTACACAATTTGTGATGAACAATGAAAATTTGAAGAAAAATTAAGCTTAGCACTTCTTAATAACAATGAAAAATACTCAATATATTGTCAGGCAGGATCTGTTGAAGAGGTATAGGTAAAGAACCTAAAATATTTTTTCCAATGATTTTCCTAAATTACATACTTTTCCAAGTATTCCAACTAGGTGGCAGCCATATATGTACATATAATTTATGTGAAGGGCAAACTACTGGCTATCTTATTACTGGGCTTAGCAAGTTGGGATGCCAGGAATACCCAAAAAGTTTCAGAATGTTTGAGAGGGGATTTGTGAGTAGCAATAACTTTTTGTAACTTAACATCATAAATCTAAATAAAGGAAATGGTATCTCACTGTAACTTGAGACCATGAAAGTATACTTAGTGGTTGAACTTATAATTACTAAACATGTACATAACCCAGTCTTTGAAAATTTGACTTACGGAGTACAAGTTTTCATAAAAATTCAATGCAATATGCACTTGAAATATCTATTATTATAACTGGTAGCCTGTCAATTAAGGTAGGTTTTGGATGTGCACATGATTGATCATCACTGATTACAAGTTTAGCTTATCTAACAATACACACCCTAATACACCACACCACATTAAACCATTCTTCAACTGCAAAATTTCTACCTAACTTCATTCTGTCCAAAATACCTATCCTTCCTCCCCCTACATTGCCTGTCACACATTCCATCCTCTATACACACATGCTTCAGAATTCTATCACCAATCAAAATCCTCCACATCTACTTTTCCAGCCATCTGAATTTTTACCGATAACCCTTTCCTCACCCACCATGCTAGTACACAGTAGTAGTGGCATGCACTACTTTGTTTGTTTCCCTTTCCATCTATTTTACCAATTTCATCCTTCTTCACACTCAAAAACATCCGATCTACCCATTTGGTTATCACCATAAGCTGCATTGAGCATGTGATGAGTCTCTTTCCCGGTTTTGCCCAGTTTCATGCAAAATTTGATGGTGTAGCACTGTTCCAATTAATGCTTCTTGACGGAGAGTAACGAGGTCACGTTATAGAGGTTTCAAAAACGAATAATCTGCACTCTGCAAAGGCTGGGAGTCAATTGCCACCAGCCTTCAGCCTTTCCTGAGACTCCCATCCTTGAATCCAGCCATAGAAACCATCCATCCATCTATCCAGGAAAAAATAAGTCATACTACTTTTGGGACCAACCTAGTTTGTCATTCTCTTTCTGTGTCTAAAATTGCTGGGCTAGTATCTTTACCAAATACATCCTCCATTCTCTGTGTATTTTACCCATCTCTATCAAATCTTTCCTTGATCAATTAATAATTTTCCTACAGTATCTTTAACAGTGCACATCTTTTCCCTTCTTACTCCCTAATGGTACTTTCACTTTTTTTGTACATTTCTCCTCTTCCTTTGTTGAATCTCCATATTTTCGTACTGTGTTTCCCACCACACTTCTTTCATCCAATTAGTTTCCCAACCCATTTTTTTCATTTATCTCTCTGTACTCCTTTTTGCCTAATTCAGTCTCAACAGCCATTCAATGCCTTCTCTCTTCTATCTTCCTAATTATGAGAAAAATAAATTTGCCCTTTTCCACAGATTTCAGATTCACAGAAAATCTGTAGAAAAGTAAATATTTGTTTTTCTCAAAATGACAAACTTCCACTACATCTTGCCTGAATCTGTTGAATAAATCTTCCTAATCACCTTGCCAGTAATTCATGGTTTTGTTGTACTTTTCCTATTAGCTGTTCCTACAGTTTAGTGTGTGCCTTTCCATATCCTTTTTTGATATGTTCCCTATATCCTCTATGGATCCTCGATCATTAGCTTTTGCACTACCTCTTGGAACTCCTTTTTCATTGCAATTAAAACTTCTATGTTCCATTTTCTTCTGTTTTATCCTCTTGAATTTAATATTGACTTCATTAGCAATAAATTATGATCTAAATTCGAATTCCATCCCAAGAAGCTGCTAATTCATTACACTGTTCCTAAATCTGCATAACCATAATGTAGTCCAATTATATTTTTCCTGCATCCCTTGACATTTTTCACGTATATATGCATCTATTGTTATGTTAAAACTTATTGTTCATAATGATAATGCCCTGTCCTTTTCCTGCAGAATTCCATTGGTTTCTCCTCACAGTCATTCCGAACCTCACTAACAGCTTTCCCTTTGGCCACCATTATGTTCCAATCTCCAATCACTATCAAATGTTCCTTTCCTGGAACACCCACCACTATTGCCTCTAATTACTTGGAAATCCTATTTCTTCCTCCATATGTTTATTTGTATGCATATAGACCAGGATACAGACCAATTTCATTTCTTTGACCAAATTTACTTCTACTATTAATACTCTACCATTTACCCACTCTATGTTTACTATGCCTCCTCCTTTTCTGTTCAATACCACTGCAACCCCTATTCTCCTTGGCTGTATGTAACTCTACAATTATGTCTGCTTTAATTCCTACTATCCTTCTATTTCACCTCGAAAATTCTTCAAACATCCATAATTCCTCAATTCATCTCTCACTCAATATTCCTGACCTCAATGTTGTCCTAATATTCTAAGAACCTATTCTAATTGGTTCAGTCCCTTCTGTCTCCTCTGTGGGATGATAACCCAAGAACCCTTGCATTACCTGCTGCTGGACATGACACATGGCTCAGCAGGCCAGGTCCTCTAGAAACGAGGACTCATATTTGTATCCATCATAAGTTCATGAAATAAATAATTGAAGTAGTTCCCCATTACCTTTCTTAATAGTGCCTTTAACATATCACCATCACTAAAATGGCCACCCCACAGAAGTCAGATACCTTTGTAGCCAGCTCGTAGAGGAACAGATGCTCCACGTATTAACTTTTGTCTGGCTTCAATCCTTTGACCAAACTGAAACTATTTAGCCTACCTTGAACAATTACAATTGTGATCACAACTCTAGGGATCATTGGAATGCACAAGTCCTTTCACTATGTCAAGGCTGTACTCTATAGGAGTCTATTTACAAGTATATTTTGTATGTGTACATGATATTATTATCATTTGTATTCTACTGGTTAAGGTAGGTTTCGGATGTACACAAAATATACAATGAGTACATAGATACATGCCATAATATTTATATGCACAATTTTCAATGTTAGATCTCAGAGGAGCTTAAATTATTGCCCAAGAATCAGTGAGTCTTACCTTTCATTCATGCAATTATGTTGATAATAGCAAATACACATTTTTAGATGGAACAAGGTACTTTGGAATAATTGTGAAAGATCATTAAGTTGATGGCCTTGATATACATATAAAGTTGGACTTACTTGAGAAAGAAAGATTTGGAATACACAAGAGCAAGTGATTGTTCACTAAAGCTTCAGCCACAGCAATTCTGCTTAGCTCACTCTTCTCAGCTGAAGAGAATTCCAAAAGTAAATCACAGTACAATGATCCTGTTTCTGAGGTTAAACATTCCTGAAATAAAGGAGGACAATTAATATTCTTGTGTTATGAAATTAACCTACTAACAGTAAGGTGTTAATTTGCATTTTGGTGAACAATTAAAGAGCGCCTATAGGAAATATATATATAAAGTAAACAAATTCTAATGTACAACTACTAATTATAATGCACTCCTCAGGTTCAATGATGGTCTCCAAAGTAGTTCTGGTACATATAAATAGACATACCTGTACACATTATGCTATAACTATATCCACTGCACCAGCCTCCAAAAAAACCATTGAATTTGTTATGACAAATCAATAGTATACATTTTTGGAATCCAATAATATTACATGCGAGTCTTAGTCTGGTTTTAAAGAAGACAAACCAACTTTGAATGCTCTGAACAGAGTAATTTCTTATGTAACCAATGAATTTTAACAATATAATAAAACTAAGTAAAAAGTATGCTCTGACTTATATAAAGTAATTGTGTCAATCTTTATGTTTAGTACAGAAATTATAACACCATTGGATACAGAAGGGAAAAATCTTTAAATCCTATCTTTCTAAAATCATTATTAGTGTGGATGATGATAACCCAGCCAGCTCCACAGTCTCTAGTGGCATGTAATATCCATCTCAAGTGGATCTCATCAAACCCTATCCTTTTTATTATCATTATTAATGACTATGACATAATTTATGCCCTAACTCCCTTCTTTGGGCAGCTGATTCAACCATGTACCTCTCTGGCAACAGACCCCATGACCTAAATGCTCAAGCTATGGTGGTCCTTGAAAAGGTCACTAACTGATTCTTTAAGAACAGATTCTTTTAAGATTTGGTGTTTCCCCAGCTCACAATAGCTGTTAAGTTTTCATGGGTTTTCCACTAGGTCAGGATGTCAGCTGCTGATGCTTTGATATAACTTTGGCACCACCCCCAGAACATCATCAATAATACCCTGCAGATAATTCTGGAGTTAGTCATAAAAATGTCTGCAGCTGGTACCCTGCCCTGCTGGAAAACACAGGAAGAGTTAACACAACAGATTTTGCTAAATAATAACACTCCTGTACTGTAATTGATCCTGAAGGATAGTGACTTGGAATTAAGCTGTCTAAAACTTTTGGATTTACATTTGGAGCCAATTTTTTCCTGAAACAGCATATCACCAAATATGTGCCAAGCTATCCAGAATTTTATATTGAATAAAAGCCCTAAAATCCTAACTTCCTAAGAAATGTTTAGGAATATTTACTTTGGATTTTTTTTCAAGATATATCCATGCGGTTATGGATGGGTTATTAAAAATATACTCAAAATGCAAAAAAAGAATGGTTTTGCTGGAAGTTCTGTAACCTGAAAAATCACACAGTGACCTCATGCACAAAGTCATAAGAACACATTAAATCTTATGGGGATCATCAACTTTTGATCATTCACTTTCACACAGGGTTCATAACAGGCAACATGCTCACATAAGGTCAGGACAAGAAGAATACAATACATTCACCCTTAATTCTCTATGCATTTTCATGGCACAGGCTTTTGCTCACCATCAACATTCTACTACAAAATGGCAGTCAGAAGTTGCAGTTTATAATTTACCATTACAATTATGCAATTTGTCACAAAACTAAGTTAACTTCAACAGCCCATTCTTGGGTGAATATTTATCTGTTAGCTTTCAAACAGAACAATAAAGCAATTTGGAGGAAGTTTATATGCAAAAGTTATAATTTGTTATATTGTTTCCTTTATGGGCACAGTATTTAAAGCATAAGTTTCTTTGATATAACTTCATTATTGTATCAACAGCAATCCCTGCAAGTTGAAACATGCTCAGTTTGCCTATGGCAACAATGGAGGTAGCACACGACACTACTTTGAAATTTTGTTTCCACGTGAAGAAATCATCATCAGATGCTTATGTGATGTTATGGGAGGTTCATGGAGAGACTGCTCTTTACTAGAGAACAATTAGAAGATGGATTCAAATTGAGAAAAGAAAATTTTATAGGAAGGTGAACCCAGAGCTCTAGGGGGATCAGGATGGTGCGGTGGCTAATGTACAGGCTCCCCACCGTGAGGATCAGGGTTCGAATCCCGGGGGCGGCAGATTTTTATCCAATGGTATCCCAATTCCTACTTGAGGTGCTTTGTGGAGAGCACTTTGAGAGAGTATGATGTCCGTCAAATGAGACGTTAAATTGCAAACCTCTTGGTGCCTTTCAACAAGAATAGGCTAATGCTGACGTTGGGTTTCTCTCCACCCTTTCTTTCCCATCCATCCTTAATGGCACAAATGACCTTAGCCATCGTTTGCAGTCCCTAAAAACTACTACTAAAGAAATATAGAAAATTTCATTGGGTGTCACCCACATATTGTTTATAAAAATTGCATGTGAGGTACATTGGTTTGCTGCGGGTTCAGCAAAACTAGCCTAGAGACTATCTCATGAAAATCAATGTGACATGTGTTCCCTATCCCTCTTTTAGTCCAAACATAGCTCAATGTAACTTTTTCCTGTTACCTAGCATTGAAAAATACCTCAAAACATTTTTCATTGTCAGAAGCAGGCACAGGTGAACTGAACATGTTTCAACCTGAAACAACTGCTGTTGATGCACTGCTAGAGTAAAATCAATAAAACTTGTACCACACATAAATTACCAATAAGCTAAAAGTATAATATAATGTTTTCACAATTAATTTAAAACATGTATAATCACTCTTCATTGAACATACCTCATAGAATAACACATTTTTTTTTAAACTAAGGCCAGTGTTTTTAAGTATGAAGTTAAATTAAGTAAAGAAAAGTGAATATAAACTTTCAAATTAGGAAAACTTTAAATGCCAAGGAAGAATAAAGCATGAATTTTCTAAGGATGTGTGTGAAATATGAAGCAGCCAAACAGATGAATTAATTTGTTCATTTGCCACGGAAGGGACAAATTTATACAATATAAAGACAAAACATTGATATTATTAAATTTGAGCTGGCACAAAACACTTAAAGTTAACTGGTACCCAGTGAAATTCTACTCTTTGATTCTTTTATTGCAAAATTCAACTTTTGAGATTTCAGTTTAATCAATCCTCCTTTTATTACAGTTTTGTTTTTTCTGAAATTTGAATTTAGGAAGAGTGCAAAAAATTAACATTAAAGAGATGAATAAATTAACAACATATGAGAATCCCTAGAAATCAAAATACATTATGCCATTCCCTATCACTAAATAATTCACACTGTTTATGATCATGTTCAGAGGTCATGGGTCAGGCAGTTTTTACACATTTCCATTGACATATTGCCCAATCTCATTAAGGTTTCATTTTATTTCCGTGATCAGTCTGAAAAATCCACCTTTTTCCAATTAACATACAAAACTACACTATACTAAGAGGCGAACAAGAGGAATGTACAATAATGGTGATTAACAGGACACACAATGTGGTTGAAAATAGCATTAACATTTATGTGAATGGTATTATAAAAAACTCACCTGTTTCTCAGAACTGAGGGCTTCATGGACAAATGCAGAAAGACAGAAAAAAGCTGCACGTCCTACATTTTCGGGCTGTGATTGGCAGAGGTTCACCAAGTATATGTATGGGTTTACCTCAATTACAGCTGAATCTGAGTTGACCTTCTGCCACTTAATACTCAATGAAGAAACTGCCAGATAGCCAATAACTTTAAGAACTTTTTGCAAGATATGAGAGTCAGAACTGCATAACAAAAAATTCACTGCTGCAAATGCTAAGCTATGATCCTGAATGAAGTGAGTTCTGTGGATAAGTACTCTATTTAGCCAATCATTAGTCCTAGGCCAATCAAACAATGGAAGGCCATCTTCTTCTTCATTACACTCACATCCTTCTTCTCCAAAGACAGAACTGATAAAACTTAAAGCCACAGTAATACACTCCACACAGCAAGAACTAGAGAAAAAAGAACAGAGAATCTCCACCAGCAACTGAAAAAAAGAATCATCACAATTATCAGTTGGCAAAATACTGTACAGTATTTGTACATTTAAAGATGAACTTAAATTTGACTCTTGCTTCACATTTATTGTAAGTATTAAATTGACTGATACATTACACCTTTACTTCCAAATGGAAAACCTGTACCCTTGAAAACTACATACACGTATGTGCTTTTAATTGAAAAATGTATATTATTTCATTACAATTTTAACATCAATAATGAATTCTATGTGGGTCACGGTAGTCCAGGGGGTAGAGCATTGGACTACTAACCAGAGGGCCCTGGTTCGATTCCTGGCCAAGGCACTCGGAGCACCTGCAGCTCCACCCAAGCTATATGATTTTTCGGGTACCAGATCTTCCTGGGAAACCATAACCGGCACAGGGAAAGGAACTGGCCCCCCTACCCTGATGCATGAATTTTACATGCCATTGGGCTTAGTACTGGGTGAACTCTACCTATCACCTACCAAACTGACCTTCGGGTTGATTACTGTGTTTATGGTTTTTTTTAATGAATTCTATAGAAAGCACATTTATTTTAACAATAAATGAAAAAGCTGCAGGAAAAGTAGTTGAAGGAAGAAACCTTCAGTACCTTAGGTAACAGTACTTTGGATTAGTAACTAGGACAATAATCTACCTAGCATTTTTAGTCTCCAACCTTGACACTGGTACCAGAACAGAAACTTAAGATACCAGTATTCATGTGACAGGAAAGTTTCCTTAGCTGAAGATTCCTGAAAGTGACTTGCATTTAGAAAGAAATATTAATTAATACTACAAGGGTAGGCTGAAAAGTAATGCACGCATGCTTGTCAAGTGTGAACAAAAACAAATAGCAATATCGGGCAAAAAGTGCATTAAAGTAAAATTCTTTAGTTTCAAAATCATATGTTTATTTTTTAACATAACACATTTCTCCCAACGTGTAACAATTTTTTCATTCTGTCACTGAAAAACTCTTCTGACTTTTCTTGAATTCAGGACTTGACAGCTGCCTTCACCTCATTGTCTGAGGTGTACTGATTACTGTCTGAGGTGTCTCTTGAGTTGAGGTAAAATATAAAAATCGGAAGGCGCAAGATCGGGGGAATAAGGAGGGTGTGGAATTGGTTGAAAATTTCAGGTTTCACAAAGCCTTTCCAATTGTGCTCAAGGTGTGTGGATGAGCGTTGTCATGTTGCAAGATTATTGGCGCCAAACTGCCTTTAACACAACAAACTCAACGTCGGAGGTGTTTTAGAGTCTGCTTATACTGAGAAGAATTTACCATTGCTCCTCGTTCCAGAAAATTGGTAACATTAACTTGGTTAACATCCCAAAACACAGTCTAAAGAAATTTCATCAACAATTACGGCTTTACCAGGCCCGCAACCACGAAATTTTACTACCCATCGATTTACAGTAAACCTATCAAGAGCATCGTCACCATAACCGGCCTTTACTTAAACTTGGCCTTTAAACGACAATGAGCCTCAGTAGGAGCCACTTTTTCAGCAATTAATAATTCGTAACAGCATGCTGTTTAGCTAGCGCTTACATAACACTACAACACATCTCCATACTTCCGCTTCTCAAAATACACTGGATAAAGGTAACGACCTCAAACCTGCGCATGTGTTTTGAGAGGGAATGTTACTTCCACATGCCACCAGGAGTACTTCTGAAGGTCATTTTGTTTGTGGTCTGCAAGCATTTGTGCATTAATTTTCAGTCTGCCCTCATACATTGATATTTTATAAAACAAAGAACATTGCATTACATTATTATTTTCAGCTATGAATTATGCCACTAATTTTGTCATTACTAAGTAGTATGTACTATATGTATCTTGCTACAAGATGTCAACATCCTCTAAACATCTACAATTTAAACTTTTCCTCTAATTATCGATAACTGTACAGACTAACTTGTAAAGTTGAGAATGTGTTTCTTAAATGCTTCTAACAACATTCTGTAAGCCTATATGATAGGAAATATAAATACTATGGAAACAAATATTTTACCACTGGGAATCAAGAGAAATGTTAGCAAGAAAAAGGTTAACAACATGTGGAAGTTTCAATCATGAAAATACGAAATTCATTTTCAAGATTACAAAGGTGGGCCAACTCAAGGGTGTAAATGGAGAGTATAGATACAATACCTTGAAAGAAACTTGTGTTATCATTTTAAAAGTGTTAGAATACATAAAGAGATATGAAACAAATACGTTGAAAGGTCTTTAAGTAGTTATTAAATCCTTAAATAATTCTGAAATCGCAGTTTCATAGTTGGCATGATGCATTATTCTGTAATCGAGATAATTAATTAAAATTTTTTCTGTGGTTATTGATACATGACAAAACAAAGTAATTTCTTTCAGGAAAATTGAAAGTTAAATTGATGGTGTTCATACTAATATGTTTTATACATGATTAAAATTAACACTAATAAAACAGTAAATAAAATGCTCTCCCAATTGTTCATGTGAAAATGTAGGACAACACAATGAATGCTAATGTGTAGTGATGCATTTGAAACCACATCAATCAGTCTATGTTTGTGACAATCAATCAAGACACCTTCACTTACTTTTGTGGAAGTGTTAAAATAGGAAGATTTCATATATGCCTACACTCTTATATTTCAAACAGAGGAAATGGAATTAATTTTTTTAAAGATGAATAGTACTTTAGGGAAAATACAGTCATGTCATCCTTCACCCCCATTGATTTGCACACCAATTGAAGAAATGAGCCTAGTTTCATAATGCATGTCAGTAAACAGATATATTTTCATTTTAATAAACTGCTAAGACCATATCTCTTGGAAGTAATACTGCAAGAGACTATTAGACAATACTGACACACTAAATGTGCTGCAGGAATCAGAACTACAAGCTACCATGTACCTAGGTACCTAACTTGGTTCAAATAATTCACGAGTTAAAATGATAATACTTGAGTTTTATATTTTTTATAATTTAAAAAGTAAAATATCAGAAAATACTACATAAGTATTATTAATTACCTCAGATGAATGACTAGTAATGACTGCAATTTCTAGAAGAAGTTGTGTAGCTCTCTGAACCCAAGTGCTACCTCCTAGATTAAGAAGCCGGCTTGAAATACCCGATGAAGAATTAAAATGTTTTACACAATTTTTCAGGATGTAAAACACATTATTCCATAAAACTTCAGGGAAAGAAGAGTTGACAGAATATGATGAGATGAGCAAAAGGTGGCGGAGAACTCTGACATAAGCTTCTTTCACCATGCAGTTGATTTGTGGACCATCAGTCAAAATTTTAATAGAGGGAGTGACCCAAAAATCTACACTTTTGCTCAAACATTCTCTAGTTTCCTTTTGGGGGTATGGAACTTCCAGTAACAGCATTGATACCTACAAATTAAAGGAATTAATTATTAAAATACCTACATATACAACATAGATAATGGAGGTGCTCCTCTTCAAATTTATGAATATCTTTAAGCACTTCCCACTAACCACTTGACAGTAAAAAATTATATATATAAATTTCAAATACTGTAGAAGAGTTTCATTGTTTTTTGGGTTTCACATGCACAATTTTAATCCATCCCAGAGGCAACTGTATTGCAACAATATCATGCAGTAAACCCAATAAATTACTTATACATGATAATTCATTCCAAAAAAGCTGCTGTACTTGTATGTGTGAAAATCAAATAACTTAAAATACTTAATTAACATCATATCAGGATTACATGAACACAAAACTCATCTTAATCAAAACTAAAAATAAGGTGACTGACAGATTAGTTAACTATATTGCATAAAAATTGAATAATTTTTAAAATGCAGAAATGAAATCTCAGACATCAGCAGGTACAATTACTAACCTGATTATCGAAATGATTTTTTATTATTATTAGGTAATCTACCGGTTAAGGTAGGTTTTGGATGGTCACAACTACCAAATAAATATTTTGTTTCTCCAAACAAAACTGATTTTTAATAAATTGTTAGAACTCATAAGAATTACCTTTCTAACAGCAGAGTGAGAAACAGGCATGAACAATAATTGTTGCAAATTTGTATTGGTCTCCTTCAAAAAGAGTTCTTTGTCATGTTCTCAAAACTGGAGTAGATGCTACATGGATCTTCAATAATTCCTTAGAAAATCCAAGAGATGGCACTCATAGCATCAGAAACTTTGCTTTTAGTAAGCCTCTTCTCTCACTACACCACTGTTTAGTTTCACCTGTATCCATTGCTGTTTTATTTCCAAGTCGATTGTAGCAAGAAACTTTTGTTTATTTGGAAAAATGGAAAAAAATGGGTTTCATATGGTGAATAAACACTTCTATTTAAAAGGCTTAACATCGAAAGAGATTAAAAACCAGAGTAGGATGAAGTTCATGGTACATCTGCTTCTGTACTTGCGATCTTTAACAATTGGGCTAATAAGCGTGGCCGTGCATCCACAAATGATGAACAACGTTCGGAACGTCCAATGGATGTGACTTCCTCCAAAATGATTGACAAGATCCATGATATTGTTTAGTGTGATCAATGAGTCATAATTTGCAAAATGGTTGAGGCCATAAGCATATCACATGGTAAAGTGTCTTCAATTTTACACAAAAAATTGGATGAGAAAAAAATCTCTGCAAGATGGGTGCTGTGCTTGCTCTCAGTGGAGAATAAACCCAAATGTGTGGTTGATTCAGAGCCTGGTTTGGCACTTTTCCATCACAATCCTGATGAGTTTCTGCATCGATACATAATGTGGACGAAACATCAACACACTACTATATGTCAGAGACATAGGAACAGTCAAAATACTGGGCTTCTAAAAAAAGAAGAAACCTTAAATGGAGAGTCTTAAGGATCATTATTACACTGTATGAGCAAATAAATCAAGAAAAAAATCTCCATTTGACAAAGAAAAAAATTTTTTCCCACCAAGACAATAGTTACACATGGTGGTTTCGATGGTGAAAATTATATAAAAATTTTAATAATAACAACATCTACTGCATTCACCAGATTTGGCCCCCAGTGACTTTTTTTTTATTTCCAACTTAAAAAAATGCTCGGCTGAAAATAATTTACATTGAACAAGATCACAGCTAACACAGATGCCTACCATGAGCTTCTGAAAAAATACTTTTTGAATGACTTAAAAACATTGGATAAACAATAGGAAAAGTGGACCAAGCTAAAAGAAGATTATGTTGGAAAATAAAAAAAATCTACCCACAATAATGTTTTTCTATGCTCTCCTAAGGACTTATTGAATGAACCATGTACCTTGCAAAGAAATCAGAACAAGCTTATGGAAGCTAGAGCCCATCGATGCCAGAAAAATGTGATTCGTGTGGATTTAGAGTGAGAGAACTACCAAAGAGCAACAAGGCAGGGGGAGAAAATGCTGAAATAGGGCATAGTGGATTTTTTTATGAATCCAACAAATTCAATAAACTTTTGTACAAACTGTCCAGCTTTTGAGAACATTTTACATCTCTCTGATCTGCTCACAATTTATTTGAGTCAAGAGCTTAAATAGCTGAATAGCAGAAAAACAGTGACAAGAGCAGAAGGTAAGCCTTACTCTTCCTACCTTTCCAGCCTAGTCAGCCGATTGAATTATTTTACACAATGGAATTTTATGGAATTTTTAGGGGGTTATTAGTAAACTTTAAACACTTGGATCCATCTGTAAAGCATCCATGCCTCACTATTTTGGTCAAATTGCATGAGTAGAATCTTGTGATATAAGGATACTTCACCACATGCAATATTTTAAAAGGATCAAAGTAAGACATGAAAATTAATCGTAAGAAAAACTAATATAATAACATTCTTGAGAAGTAGAAAGGCTAGGCTAAACATAGTATGAGAACATACTTTAATTGGTGGAACAGCATATATTAAAACATTATTTTGGAAGAAAATAGATATGTTCTTGAGGATATAATAAGAATTACTTTAATGAAAATTTATTTGTTTATTCTTAGTCCAAAAACAGGACTTTATGGCCTTTACATCGGACAATTAACAGTGACAACAATGGAGATGATTATAAACACCCAAACCCTAGGTGGAGAAAAACCCACCTGGGGGAATCGAACCCACAACCCTTGGATTGGCAGACGAGGACTTTACCTCACCACCACTGGGGCTGGCGCATATTTATTTAAAGGATGAAATTTCCAGCCAGAACCTAAGAGCATAGATTTCGAATACTCTACCTGTAAAAGTACTCCATGAAGATAGTTTTGGTCCACTTCGATGCTAACTACCTCATTGAAAGCTTCATTCAAATGAGTGATATAAACATTTGAAGCAATCAAAGGTACTATGGCTCTAGCTGTAAGCTCACGTATTTTATAAATCTTGCTTTTCAAGCAAAACTTCAGAGGAGGAATAAATGCTGAGAGCTTAAAAACAGAAAGAGAGATATTTTAGTAGGTCGAATAATCCACTGTACAGAAAATAAAAATTGACAAATGGTGAGTTACAATTAAATTTAAAGTTGGAATAAATCAACAGAAATAAGCACCTTGGGAGGAGCACACTATTCTAAAGCACTGAGAAAAATCAACAAGAAATGTTTTCCCTTGCACTTTCTTCAGATAAAAATAACATTCATGGTATATATCTATACACTCACAATTAATCAAACAGAAATATATACCTGCATGTTAGAGTCAGTTCCTTCCAATGATGATGGGTAAAGGCGAGACAACAAGACAAGCAATGGAAAGAGACTAGGATGAATGCATGGTGTTAACTGCTGGTCACATGAAAAATCTCCAGATGGTGCAGCAACTGAGGCCACCTTTAACTCTTCAAGAATAAAATCATATAGAAGTGGAAAGCGTTCAAAGAAAACACGGCCTGTCATCCTATTTCTCCTGTGCATATCTTCACGTGAGTGTTTCACACCAAATATTCTTATAATTAATGCACCGAATAGTAATGTGGCTGAGTTCCGTTCCTGAAAATAATAAACATTTAAGTTCCCCATGAAAACATCATATAAATATTTCTCTATGTAATACCAAGCACTTCAGAATTCACAAAGGTATATACATACAGCCCATGTATGTCCTTTGAAGCCCTTGATGGCTGCCATGATTCCACGAGCTATGTATGGTATAACATACTCTCCAAGTAATGTATGACGGAACAGTGCCCTAAGTATATTCATTGCATGGGTACGTGATTCAACTTCATCAATTTTTTCATTTTTCTCCTCACCTACAGTTTCAGTTTTTTCCAACAAACCCAAGAGAATCTCCATTGATTCTTTCAAGGAGGTGGGTTGTCTAACATTAATCTCTGTGGTCACCAGTGCCTGACAAAGATAAAATTATTTTGGAATATGATAAAGTGTCAGTTTAGTAGAAGAAAACTAATTTCTAAAGAGACAGGCTGCAAGAAGTATGAGACGCAAGGAATAAAAAATTGTAACATGCAATAGGCTAAAAACAAGTAAAAAATTATAAAACAAGTTCAATTTTCACCAATGACTTATGGATATTTGTCATCAGTAGTGCATTTATGTTGCAGTTCAAGCCTACATTGGGGTGCATAAAAAAATAAACATATAGTAGCAATCAGCAATAGTTTTTAAATATAGTGGTAAAAATAATGAAATGAAACAGATTTCATTGCATAATCATATCGTGACACTATAAATATTTTTATAAGAATAGACATCCCCGCAGATTGCTACCACCTTCAGGAAGCTTTAAATAAAATTTCAGAATGGTGCAGCACATGGATGCTAAATTTAAACTCAAATAAATGCAATGCTCTAGTTCTCTCCCTAAAAAAATATCCTCTTACCTTTAACTATACAATTAATTCTGTCAAGGACCTAGATGTATTAACTGATCGCAAACTACATTTCTCTGATCACAACAAAGCAGTTAAAAGCAAAGCCATGTCTCTTCTAGGTCTTCTTTACCGCTACACAGAAATAAAAGATGTACAATCTCTAGGGGCATATTTCTCAACCATTATCTTACCATTAATTACATATTAATTAGTAAAATTGTAAAGTACAGAGTCCCCCATCTTCGGGACTCGCCCACTGAAGCACTTCTTTCCTTGCTCTTGATTTGTAATCTCTCCACTCTACATCTAAAATCCGATTTAAAACTCATGTTAAACACCCTTAACTCTTACTTAACTTACTTAACTTAATAATTCTTACTACCCTTAACTCCATTAACGACTGTTCTGAACTAATTTCCCTTACAAATTTCAGAGTTCCCCCTTGAGTTACCCGCAATCACTCTTTAGTCCACCAACCCGTTCCCAGATTGTCCTTCACCAAACACTCCCTTTTCTTCTGTCTCCCTGCTTTACTGAATTCCCTTTCCGACAGCATTGACCCATTCTCACTACCAGCCAACACATTTATAAACCTTTCTCTGACGCATCTCTCTTGAAAGAACTAGCACAATCTCTCCTTTTACTCCCACATCCTGGTTTTGTTGCTTTGTTTGTCTGTTTGTTATTTCTATGAAAATTATTATTGTTATAACTATGCTAATTATAGTCTTGTTGATGTTTGTATGTTCGTGTCCTTACATGTTGTTATATGTGTCACTATAAATTGGCAATCCTGCTGTATGTGCACAATTTTACCAAATAAATAAATATAAAAAAGTAGTTTTTGCAAACAAAGAATGAACATAGGAATCAATCAATACAAAATATTCACTCAAGCCTACTTCCCTAATACCTGCGTACATTTTAAAAATTTCTCTTGAACCATAAAGATTTCAACAACAAACTGATACATTCTTGACCTACTCCACAACACTCAGGTTCCTTCAAAGCCCTGGTGGGAACTAAATTTCTAAGTTAGACACATTGTGACTCAAAAATAGAATCCCTACTATGCTCTATCTCCTTCATTCCACATGGCAATGACCAATACCTATGTATGTCTGTACATGTATGTAAAAAATGTTGAGAACTACAAGACAAGCTGATGGAAAATCACATTTTTACCTCATTTAAATACTTTCAAAAACAAAACCATACATTTTCAATTTTAATTTATGATTACTTTTCAGGAGCCCTATTCTAAAGCATAATTTATTTAACTTTGTGCAATACATATTTAGAGGAGGTGCATTGAATATGACACATCTGAGTAGCCACTACGTGGTTGTTAGAGTTCAATTTCTTCTGGAAAAAGTGATAACTTAGATTTTATTATTGTTTGATAAATATTTCAAAACATGTGGCTGCACATTCAGTAGGACCTCTTTGAATTATGATCAGGATATTGTTATTTCCCTTAGTGATTTTGTACATCATATTCTATAAATACTGAAGGAAACCTAATGGAACAGAATAGTAACCTCTCATTGAACCTCCTATTATTTGAATGTAATTGTTCAATATAATTCTACCCACTGTGTCAAAAATTTATGGATTATTTTAAGAGGTTCATAGATGTTTGCATATGTATTTTAAGGTTGTTGACTATAGAATGGCATTTATTTCATTACTTTTGTAGGACAATGCAGTCTCAGAAGTCTGGCTACTCTGTCCAAGTCATACCCTAATCATCTGCCATGCCCACTTAAAAAGGAGAATGGAAATCCAAAATATTTCTTGGACTATTTTTAATTTTCCTGAATTTGAGGGATGTCATACAATGCAGGCAGAGTGATTCAAAACCTCATGAATGAAAAGAATAAGAGATTAAACAACACCACCAAATGATTCATTCACCACATGGTCAGTTACTGAGTATATGAGGTGACGCAAAGGACAGAATTAAACTGAAAAGAACTGATTTGATCTAAATCCATTCCTTAGGATCAGTAGGTGGTAGAAAAAAGCCATTCAGCTGACAGAAATTTGAGCTTTGAATGGGAGCACACTAATTTCTTTACCTCCATTAGGTTGATTATGCCTCAGATTACTGGGTTTCTCATTGAGTAGATCCAGAGCTAAGTAACCTACATAACAGATAACAGTAACTCATTATTATGATTTGATAAAAATAACCACCCATTATGTAAGATATAACTCTGGGAAAATGGAGGACATTTAAATCAAACCCAATCCTGAGACTAGGGGATACATAAAAAAATCACTATTTTTATTCTAATTGTTTGAAAATTTGTAACTTCTGAGGCTTTACTGCTATTCTCCTGAAATGCTTTTAAACATTTAAAAAAATGAGTTCACTAATGAATGCTAATTTTTACATTTAATATAGTATTCCCTTTATTATTCAAATGGATTGATGGCAATGAATCAACATGACTACAATCATCAATATAAATGTCATTACTCTTCATTACCTTCGATATTATCTAACAACAGTGTCTTTTGAAAGTAAGATATTGCTGTGATTTACTCATGATTTGGATCTTACTGCTTGTTGAAGCTACATTAAGTGGCGTGAGGAGCGATCAACTCAGCTAGGGAAGAGAAGTCATGTAGAGTGCCCCTTAGGTAGACCACAGCACAGAAGGAAAGTTTCTGGAAGATTGAAATTCAGCATCACAAATTCCTGAATTCATATAGAAATCGCTGTGTTTTTCCTAGATTTTTTCCAGGTGGCCTAATTCATGGGATTTCCTTACACTTCTTGAATGGGTGGACACATGTGCCAGGGATTATGGAAGCCTTAACTTGGTGAAAGTCCATTTTAAGTGTGGAAAGATATTACAACTATATAAAACTTTACAGTTTATTTTTTGGCAAATTCAACATGTTTTAATGTTTGAAGCTTATAATCAAGTGTTACAATGATGATGATGATGATGATCAAACATTGACATATATGTCATACCAAAAAATAAAAATTTTTAAAGGTTGTAATATCTTTCCACACTGAAAAGCAATAGTTCAACAAATAATAAATACATTTTCAAATGCATATTCTTAATAATAGACATTGAACATTAGATTCTTACCTGGACTATGAAAGGAACTCCAGCACTTCTCCTGGTTGCACATAACTTGCTCGATTTCTTTCCTTTGATTATTGCATTTAATATATCTTTCAACCATATCTTCGGAAGACCACTAAGAATTCCAGCTGGGTGCCTAAAAATAAAATTAGTTTTGAATTTCAGAAAGGAATGTGTCTGATGGGCCTGGAAATAAACTCACAGCCACAAATAAAATGATTTGAAGATCTCTTTCCTTGCGGCTCCTCTAATTAGCTGAGGCAGTAACTAAGACAATTATCTCAACCTTTTTTATTTGAGTACATAAGTACATAAAAACAATGTTTAACTTGAGAATTTCATATTTTTTCTACCATTAGAAATGTAAAAATGAATCTGAAGTATTTCATTTTACTATGCTAGAATATCTTTAAAATATGAACTTTTCCAGCAGATTTTAAGGATGCTCCCAAGAATTTAAATACACATGTATCTTCAACTTATGGTTGCTCCTTTCAGTTCCAAACACCACTGCTAAAGAAAAAGTGGAATTACGGGTTCTTGGCAATGGGAAGGGAAAACTGAGGAAATGTAAAGGGATACTATGAATGACTCACCAACACAAAGATTAAAGTGCTTTTTACAGAAAATATTTCAAGGATTTATTATGATGAAATAAAGCAGAGTTAAATAATCATTTAATTTTTAAATATAATAAAATATGAGTGATATTTTCTCATAAAAGTATTCCCAGAATGAAAAATTCTCCCTTATTTGAATGCATTTTTAATTCTTTCATCTTTTTACAACAGCATTGTTTCAAATTAAAATAAAAGAGCACGTAACTAAGCTTATTCAACAGCTATGGTCTTATTTTAGGTCCTTAAAAAAACCCAATTCCATCAGAAAAACAAAAGCACCTATCACACTGTTCAAATTTACATTCTGATAAATCTGATTTAAAATTGACATCACTAATTTTCAGCAAAAACTATACATATTAGGTTGGGGAAAAAGAAATTCATTTTTTCGGTAGATGGCTGTAGTGATCGATGTCTTGTAAAGTTTCGATCAAACAATTTCAAGTTTATGCTCGTTGTTAAGGTGACATTTCAAACCAAAAAAATTCTTTTGCTGTTTTTTGTTTGTTCCATTCAGTTGTGAGTTACAGGGTGTTAACAATGGAAGTCAACAAAGAGAAAATTTGGTACATCTTACAATTTTTCTTTGATAAAGGCGATAATGCATGCCAGGCGGCTGAAATTGTGAATGGTGTTTATGGTGCCGATACTGTAGTAGCTAATTATGTGCAATTTTAGTTTTGTCAATTCCATTCAGGCATTTTTGATGTTTAAGATGCACCTCACACAGGCAGGCCCGTTGTCGAAAATGTCGATAGAATCACATAAATAATCGAAGTTGACAGGCATGTTAGTAGTCATAGCATTGCTCAGGAGCTAAAGATCCACCATTAAACAATTTTAAACCATTTGTGCAAAACTGGATTTAAAAAGAAGCTTGATGTTTGGTTGGCACACCAATTAACACCAAGAAACATGATGAATCAAATTTCCATCTGCGAAGCCTTGGCCAAACAGAATAAACTCAACCCATTTCTTAAAAAGATGGTGACTGAGGATGAGAAATAGGTCACATATGACAATACCATGTGAAAACTATCGTGGTCAAAGCATGGTGAAGCAGCTCAAACGGTGGCCAAACCAGGACTAACAGCCAGGAAGGTACCACCATATAGTCCAGACCTGGCACCAAGCGATTACCACCTTTTTCTCGCATTGCATTACTTTCCCCCTGCCACACACCTTTTTTGGTGACTCGCAGTGTATTTATGTAGATGTAGTTGAAGGTTCTACTGTGTATTTGGTGGAACTTCAAAGGAATCATTTATTATGAGTGGCTTCCACATGGCCAAACACTAAATTCAGATCTCTACTGTCAACAACTGGACCATTTGAAGCTAGCGTTTGATCAGAAACGGCCAGTGTTAGCCAACAGAAGAGTTTTTATGTTTCATCAGGACAACACAAGGCCACACACGTCTGTAGTGACTCACCAGAAACTCTGGGAGCTTGGATGGTAGGTTTTAATGCATCCACCATATAGTCCAGACCTGGCACCAAGCGATTATCACCTTTTTCTCACATTGCAAAACTTCCTGAGTGATAAGAAATTGCGATCAAGAGAAGATTGTGAAAATAGATTACTAGAGTTTTTCACCAATAAGACCAAGATTTCAATGAGAGAAGTATTATGAAGCTACAATTAAAATGGCAACAAATTATACTACAAAACATTACATATTTGACCCAAATCAAACAATCCGAAACATCTTAAATAAAGTTTTGAATTTCACACAAAAATAATGGATTTATTTATCCCCAACCTAATATGTAGAGGGAAAGGAACCCTAACTAATTTTCAGCAAAAATTATTTATAATATACGTATGGGGAAAGGAAATGGCTCCCCTGATGTGTGAATTTCACATTTTGTTGGGCTTAGCATTGGGTAAACTCTACCGACACTACCAAACCAACCTTCAAGTTGGTTACTGTGTCTGTGGTTTTTATGTGGTAGTTAACATTTTGTGACTTCACAAATAAATGAGACATTTTTTATCCAAATTTATTTTTATTTTTCATCAAAGTCTCCTTTTAAGTTGATGAACTTTTTCCAGCGATGCTCTAAATTTTTAACCCTTCAATGAAGTACTTGATGTTTTCCTCAGCAAAATAGATGCTTCAGTATGCGATAAACTCCTTGCCCAGTAAAATCTTTGTCCTTCAAACAAAACTTTATGGTTAGAAAACAGGAAAAAGTTGCTGGAAGCCAGATTTGGAGAATGTAGTGACTGGTCAACCAATTCAAAGTGTAACTCGTGAGTTTTTGCGATGGTGATCACTGAAATTTGAGCAGGCGCATTGTCCAGATGGAAAACCACTTTCATCTCCTTCAACTGTGATAGTTTTTTTCAATTTATGCCTTATTTGTTTGCCTCAAGAAATGATGCGTAATAATATCCCATTATTGTTTTACCATTTTGAAAGATGTACACAATTCCATGAATATCTCACAAACAGTCACCATCACCTTCCCGGACAATAGAATCACTTTTACCGTTTTCAAAGCAGGTTCATCCTTTATAGTCCACTGTTTTGACTTAGGAGTATAGTGGTGGATCCAAGTTTCATCTTCAGTTATGAGTCAATGCAAAAAATCTGACCCCTTCACTTAAACCTCTCCAACAGAGCCTTGGAAATGTTCATTAGAAAGGGTTTTTGGTCCAACAACTGAGGTCAAACAACAACTGAGAGTCCAAAAAAGCTAAAATTTTGGTGTGTATCTTTCAATTCATGCCCAAACACGTTCCCTGACTTTTGTTGAAGAGTGCTGCCATCTTCATGATGGGGTAAGAAATTTTTCAAAAGGATAACGTGAAACTTACCTCCATAATTTTTTGCAGAGTTGACAGAAACCAACATAAGCTTGCTCAAATGCACCCCTGTGCTTTGTCTCTGACAATAACTTGGTAAAATACTCGCCAATCCTTAAGACCAAATCTTCACTAAGTAAATAACATTCTTCTTCATTGCCTGGTATTTTTTTCTGAATTGAAGCTTGATAAGATACTTCTCCAAGGAAAAGTGATACCTAAAACATAAAAATGAGAAACAAGGTGGAATTCAATACTAGGCTTACACAGTGGGTCTAAGAAAAACCTGGCATATTAATTTAGCATTATTTGTTTTATTTGAGGGTTGTACACATAAGGTAATGAATAATGGTTTAAGATTTAACGCAAGCAATGCAACATTGAGCCAATTTGATTACCCTGAACTTTGCTGACATCACTACATTCTGATAAGCTGATTGATATACTGTCATCACTATATCAACTTCTAGACTGCTCCTAGGTCAGGAACAAAGAATTAAATACTTTGTATTATGAGTATGAAAAAAGAGGCCAATTAGAGACTTGAGATGACAATGAGAGAAAAGTTACATAATTTGGAATATTTCCTGCGATGTGTTTTGGGATTTTGTCTTATCATCGCAATATTGTGAACGATAAGAAACAAATGTAAATTGAAACTGACATTTGATAATCAATGATAATGACAATACTTTTGCTTTCTCCGCTGATAAAATTGAACTCTACATGATGTACCAAAACCTTATCAGGCACTAAGGAATTTATAATTTGGCTCAACATTAGAAATATTCAAAATTTGTCCATTTTTGATAATGCACAGAAAGGTGAAACATAGACTCTTCACCACCTGGGAAAACAGTTGATCATTGAAATGGAACTCATTTTTTTGCAATTAAAGGCAGGCTCAGCTCAAAACTCAATTTTGAGTTTTATATTTTTTAAATATTTATTTGTATAATATTTTGAATTTTTCAATTGTTGAATAAAATATGGAAATTAAACATAACAGTTTCAGGTTTTAACTTTGTGAAATTCCATCATGAGGGCAAAAAAAAGAAACTTTGCACTTCCACAGCTTTAGGATGTGGAAGCACAGTTTCTTTTTTTACCCTCATTATGAAAATTAATTTTATCAAGATCTTTTTTGCATAAACATATCTGAATACACCAATATGGTACAGAAAACCTAATTTTGCACTTAAGCAACTAAAAAAATGATAAGATAACTACTTAGCCATGAGGTTATTGTTTGTTACATGAGCATATTGCAAAATTGGTACTGTGAAGATCGGCAATCATCATGGGATTCAAAAGATAAAGGTTGATGTTAGATTCAATTAAATCCTATCTTGCATGATGACTGTATGGCTTTGTCCTCACAATGGCATCACTACTCTCTTCAATTTATGATTAATAATACATTTATAATAATAATAAATAAAAATAATATTTAATCATCCAATTTATGCACATTCTTCACAAAACTGACACAATGGCTGCGAAAAATGCTTCTGTAGGGTTCACTTTTCCCCAATGAAACTGCTGATGGTCCAAAGCCATGGTTTCTTGGATTTGTTGTGACATGATGTTCAGCTTTCTTTGAACTGCTGAACCCAGAAATGTACATTTTTCACATCCAAAACATCATTACCATAAATATACCTCAATCGGTGATGAATTTGGATTGTTATTAAGCCACAAAAGTGAAGGAAATGAATGATTACACCATATTCACATATACTATGATGCCATTTTAAGAATTGAAAACACTTCTCACTCTATTGGCAGCTCTATGAACCCACTGCATTGACTGGTGCAGCCTCTATGTATTGATTTAATAAAGGGTGCCTGCATACAGGTATGTACCTGTATTTAAGCTCAACTACATTTTTTTATCCACTGCTAACCCTAAGAAAAAGTGGGATAATTCAGAAATTAAACGCAACCTGTTAATTATCACATGCATTGTGCCCAACTTTCCTTTCCATCTCATCTTTGCCTCTTTTTTTAAACTTATTTTTAGACTTAATTATTGTGATTCCAAAATTTGGTGGGTACCTCTTTTACAGTTCTCCAGCTGCATAACAAGAGCATCTGGGCAGTTACTGGATGTTTTTGGATAAAATCTTGATTTCCATCCTCCAAGGTTGATTCAACTTGCTTTACAGCATCATGGTGACTTGCTAGAACATATCGTACCATATTAAATTGCATTAACTTGCGATAAGATGTGAACATGACTTTTGAATTTTAAAAAATGCCTTACCTGGCTCAAAATCCATGGGCAAGTGGCCTTCAGGTGATGAACTATTCACAACATGAATAACAGCTTCGTTTAGTTCAAAGCAAAGAGTAATCAACTTCAAAATAAGACCTTTCCACAGGGTATTTTCTGCAACTTCACTATTGAAAGAAAACAATTGATAATATGAAAATTATGTAACCAGCACAAACCTGGGACATATTTGTTATATCTCTATATTAAAATCTAACACTTCCATATTTATCAAGTGAAATGACCATATTACCTTGATTAAACAAGCACAATGAATCAACCACATTGTTTCTCTAATGCACCACCATACTATTAATGCCATGAAGAATGGCCAACAAGCCAATAATGCTTTTTCAATCTTTACTACTGAATTCTCAAAACGTCAATCAAGTATTACAATGCTTTTCTCTGTTATTCCAGGTTTTGAAGAACTAATATTAAATGTTTCCTTCTTAACTTATCACTTTTTCAATGTAATCCTGCCTAGCTGTTTTGCCAAACAGGAAGTGAGATAAAGACCAAGATAACAGCTAGAAATGGAGCAACAGAATGCATATAACCAAAATGACAATACCCAAATTTAAAAAAAAGAAAAAAAAATCAGAATACTAATTTGCAAGCAGAAAGTAAATATGTGAAAAGTAGGATTTTTTCTCAATGAATTAAATATAAAATGATTCCAAAACAAATTAATTAATGGATTGAATCAGCCAATTTTTTACATAAGAATATCTTATTTACCAAGTGTAACAATATTAGATCGAGGGAAGAGCAGCCACTCATTGAGTAAATGGTTAAAAACGACACAATACTATCACTGATAACAACATCAACCTATTCTTTCCAAAACCAAAATTAAATATTGAATGAGAAGTACATGCATTAAGTGAGCAGTGGAAATTCATAAATATGTTATCTTAGCTCTTCAATTTAAAGTTTGGAATACAACTTCCAATTCAATCCATCACATATGATGCTTTTCAAGGCAGATTTTCATATGAGAATACCAAATAATAACTGTTACATGTAGTAACAGTAATTCATAAAACCCGGGTCTATAGAAACTCCTAAGGATTTAAGAGTAAAATTAAATGAACATTTTCATAGTAGAAAAATTAATTCTAGGGTAAATGGATGTATGTATCTGTAACTTGAGGAGCAATCAATGATCAAATTTGTCTTTATATATTCTGTCCTCCACCATCACAACTAAAAAGCCTTCAATCTACCTCTTCCTTCAACAACCATATTCCCATGCCATACATAACCACCCTCCATACCAAATTTTCAATAGTTTTTTCTTAATGTTTTTACTCAATGCCCCCATCATCAATTCCATTTTTCTTGTGATAGCTTCTTTACTGGGTGCAATTCTTCTTCTTATGCCCTACTACTTTGGCCACCTTGTTTTAATATACTGCCAAGAAGGCGAACCAGCTTGACGAAAGATAAGAGCTAGACGAGAGGTAGTTCATATGCAGTAATTGTTTCTCAGCAAGTCAGCTGCAAATGCATCTGACACCAGTGGGGTGACCATTGAAAGTGTTGGTGTCACGTTAGAAAAATCTTTGAGGAAGGTAATGTGAAATCACCTTAATTAGTTACAAACAAACACTGTTTCCTAGTCTTTTTAATTTTTAAGCCAAAATTGAACTTAATTATTAGATTTAAAAATACACTTACTTATAATCTAAGGTGTTCAACAAATGTCGAATCGAAAACAAAGTCCCATACATAGGTCCACTTCCAGCTGCAAGCAACAAATTCTGATTTCCAATTGCAAGTTCTTTTCTCAGCTGCTCAAATAGAATCCATATAATGTAGAATGTATTCCTTTGATAGAAACTTATGTCCCTACAATACAACATCACCAATTAATTATATACATATATGTATTTTTTTATTCACACACACATATATATTACACACACACACACATATATTACACACACACACATGCATACAGAATAATTTATTAACTCTAGTTAAATTCACATACTTAGCTATTTTATCAAAATTGGGCGAGAAATCAGAAGATACAACTTTAGAAGCTTCTTCAATGAGAATTTTCTCTGCTTCAGAAAATGATACCACAAACTTGAGGAGATATGCAGCAGTGATACAGTCCGGGGGCTTAACACTTGAAGCCAATTTTAGCCCAACATGTAAGTAATCATGTATCCATGACTGTTCCTACACAAGAAATAAAATTGCAAGTATATGTAAGTAAATTGAAAATATTACATGCCAATCAAGTGCCTCACAAAATAATATTTTGCAAGACTGCTAAAAAGCTGGTATTCCAATGAGGCTGAAAATTAAGATCACTGATACCTTTCAACATAGGCTTTCAATAATAATACTAAGTTCATTTGTGTGCTATGCATGGAATATAATTTTGGGCATAAAGGAATGAAACTTCTTTATAAATCAAAATAAAAAATGTATGCAAAAGAATCTGATGATATTTAATAAAAACTGCAGACAGAAAAAAGGTTAGAGAAAGCCACAGTACCAATCATGAATAAATAGATCACAAAATGGTAATTTTTTTCCATGGAGATCAAGTACATACTAAAGGTATTTTACACAATACAATAATATACTTTAGAAGAATGAAATTACATTATGCATAACTTTGCCCTGCTTCAGAGAAGAGTCCAAGCTATCAATACTCTAGAATAGGGCTATGGACATTAACTGTTTCAATATGAAAGTAACATGTTGCCAAGAGGACCAAACATGTTTTCAAACAACATTACTTAGGTTCAAGGTCCAATTATCTAAATAATACCTTAAGTAATATTACACAGAATTTTGTTTACTCTCAGAAAAATACATGACAACACAAATCTTCAAAATTATTAAATTTGATAGGAACAGTGATAGCCACAATATTGACTAGTCAAATAAAAAAAACCCTTAAGTTCTACACCCAGTGTTTACCTTGAAACTGAGGGATTCTGTCGGAAACTTTATCAACATCTTGAAAGCCAAATTTTTATTGCTCTCAAAACTGTCCCTCAAGCAGGTTAGCAACAAATTTGCAAAATCTTCATGTTCCTCGGATTCAAATAGTTTACTTCCATCAACACCCATTAATTTGTCATTTTCAGATGAAAATATCTCATTTATCAAAACTAAAATTTCCAGTGCTGATGCTTGCCGTGTAGAATTAGCTCCAGGAAATAAGCATTTGTAGCAGAAACTATACAGCCACTTCAAATATTTATTGTAAGCTTCTAAAATTCTTCTTGCTATGACAACCTGAGGATCATTTTCCGTTTTCAATTTCACATTTTTCATGAGGGGATAAGCACTCTCTCTTATCCTTGTTAGGACCTGAAGAAAAAACAAAATTGGGTTTATTAGAAGGATGACAAACATATTACAGATGGATTACATATCGGAATAAATGCACAAGTGCATGAGTATATGCACACACACCAGCCAGAGAAGAGTTCCGACTAAGTTGGTACAGTCCTCATCTGGCACATAAGAGGTTCTGGGCTCAGATTTCAGATTATATTTTTTCCATATAGTTTTACCATCTTTTCGTTTTCATCTACATATGTTTTGAAGCCAATATCCTGTTTTCCCCAACCCTACACCCAAGAGCATTTTAATTTGCAAAAGCATTTATGGGGATTGCTATGTATATATACACACACTAATATCCATTGAACAGTCAAAGAAATCTCCCATTTGACACACAAATCAGGAAGAGCTGGGTACAGGACAATGCAACTTAAACATGTACATATATTAGAAAGTATTTAACTACAGTGTTAATGTAGACCACTTTTAAATGAAACTTTAAGAGAATATTGTGGCAAAAATATACATATTCACGCTCATTTTCATGTGCATATATTATCTATCATGATTTTTAATATATCAACATTCTAAGCAGAGTACTACATTTTTTGAGACTCTTTTAACGAAAAAAGGTTAGCTTTCATTCAGTATTTTTCTAATTCTTTGAAAGAAATATGTTTTCTCAATATTCTCTGTATATATTCAACAGATTCAGGCGAGATGTAGTGGAAGTCGTCATTATGAGAAAAACAAATTTGTACTTTTCCACAGATATATTTGTAATGCACAATGTGCTTCAGTTTATCGAACCATCCTCAGATGAAAGACAAGATTCAAAATGTAATACATAATATTTATACCTGTTTGAGGAAGGGGGGGAAGAAAAGAGTGAGGAGTAAGGTGAGTGAGATAGGTGGGGACAAAGAGGGGAATTATGGAAAACCCAAAGAAACAGAGAAGGTACAATCCGGCATTAAAAAGTGAAGTGTGATTCCTGTGACATGTGCTACATAGGCCAGCCCGGTAGAAGTTTCAAGACTAGAAAAAAAGAACATGAAAAATGCTGGAGGACATTTGATGAAACATCACTCCTAGCTAAGCATCTGCTACAATCATCCCACTCATGCAAATTTATTCCCGAGATTCTATATGACAAAAATAACGGTTTGAGCCTTTTTAGATATTTTAGAGCAACTTGAAATTGTAAAATTTAATATGAATCTTCTTTTAAATGACAATATTTTTATAGACCACTCTCCTCTCCTTAGAATCCCTTTTCCACAGCAAACAATGAAACTTCCTCTCTCTCCTATTGACTCCACCCTTCGCCTATTTCCCATCTAACCACCCACTATCCTCCACTCACAGTATGCGTTGAACAACCCTTCCTCAATAATGTCCCTCTTATAATCACTTATACCACATCCCTCAACCTGCATCCATCCCTTCCATGTCCCCTTCCTGCCTAACCCTTCTACATGCCCAAGAGGTATAAATATGATGTATCACAATTTGAATCTTGTCTTGTACCCGAAGATGGTTCGATGGACTGAAATGCATTGTATGTTACAAATAAATCTGTGGAAAAGTGCTACCATCTATTATTCATTATGTTCGAATCTTCCACCACATCATGCCTGAAGCTACTCAATTAGCAAATTTGTTTTTCTAATACTCTCTGTATAATTACATGGCATTCATAACTAGTGTGCTTACTTTTTTTTGGAGCATTAAATTCTTTTGTTTTAAAGATGCATCATCAGAATTAATATTATACCACAAAAAACACTTTACGAGTTCTAGTTCTAAAGTATCAAAGCTCCGAGTTGTTTTATTAGATTCCACAATAAGGGATAGAGCTGCCAATCGAATCTGAAAAAATAAGATAAGTGGAAGTGTAAATGAATTTTAGAAAACTTTTATATAATATAACAGGTAATACCAAAAAAGGATGAATTTTTATTAATTACACAAATGAAGTATGTAGTCAAGTGACTAGAAAATATTAAGTGTTATACTACCTTGAACAAAAAGTTCCCGGAATAACCACCGTGTGGCGCTCCCATCATTCCGATTTGAGTTCTGTTTTTTTTGTTAAATTGGTACATCTGTTGTTGATATTCCCTTTAAATCTTAGTGTCATAACTTGACATTTGCAAAAGTTACGTAGCCAAGAGTACATCTATCTCTGTGTGTGTTGGCGATTTTTTACAATTGCAGCAATGGATTTAAATTTGCAACAACGAACTTGTATTAAATTTTGCGTAAAAAACGGATTTAGTGGCGCACAGACGTTGGAAATGTTGGAAAAGTGTTTCGGCAACGATTCTCTAAAAAAAACGGTCGTTTACCAGTGGCACGAGCGGTTCAGAAGTGGTCGTGAGTCAATCGAAGATGATGAACGCAGTGGCAGACCATCGACATCGAAAGTCAGTGAAAAAATTGATAAAGTAAAAGAAATGTTGGTCAATAACCGCAAATTAACCATCAGAGAAATAGCGGAGGACTTGAACATTGCCTATGGATCCGCCCAAGACATTGTGGTTAATGATTTAGGTTTCCGTCGTGTAGCAGCAAAGTTGGTGCCAAAAGACCTCAATTTCATGCAAAAAAGAGACCGTGTTGACGTCGCAAAAGACATGATTTGCGAGGCTGAATCCGATCCCACATTCATCAAAAGGATCATTACTGGAGACGAGACGTGGGTTTATGAGTACGACACGCAATCCAGACATCAGGCAAGTGAATGGCGTTCACCAAATGAGCCGAGACCAAAAAAACCACGTCGTTTTCAGTCAAAAAAGAAGGCAATGCTGACGGTTTTCATGGATTACAACGGTGTAGTGCATCATGAATTTTTGCCAGAAGGCCAGACAGTAAACAAAGAGTATTATTTGGGCGTTATGAGACGTTTGCGTGAAGCAATTCGCCGAAAGAGACCAGAAATCGTCGCACAGTGCGTCGAGACCGTCGCACAGTGCTATCATTATTCGTAATTTTTTGACGAAAAATGCAACAAATACCATCCAACAGCCACCGAATTCACCTGATTTGGCTCCCTGTGACTTCTTTCTGTTCAATCGAGTTAAAAAACCATTACGGGGAACACATTTTAGCAGCCGAGAGGAAGTAATGGAAAAATCGCAGGAAGCACTGATGGACATACCGAAAACCAAATATAAAAAATGTTTCGAGGATTGGATCAAGCGCTGGCATAAGTGTGTTGCAGTCGATGGGGATTACTTTGAAGGGGACAATATAGATTTAGATGAATAAAGTTGTATTTTTAATTTTCTGAATAAATTCCGGGAACTTTTTGATCAAGGTAGTATAAGAGATAGATGCAAAGCAGTACGCGTTGCATTGATTACATTGATCCCATAACAAATATTTAAAGTTTGAGACATTTTTCACATTCAAAAGTTAAAATGTTTATAAACGTATAAATATCAATACAAATTTTTACAACCTATAGCACTCTAGATTGACAGTAGCTTTAAAAGTGGCTATTCATAAAGTGATTTTAAAAATTAGTATTGTAAGGATTAAATTTTAAATTGACATATTTTGCTTGAAACTTCACATAAGCTGGAGTAAAAGTGAAAGTTTAGGCAACTCTGGAAAAGCATCCAAAATACTAACCTCATCGTCACCATTTACTAATGCCAGCATCAAACTATCATACTTGATTATTCCTTTCCACATGTTGGAAGCATTTGTCTGGGCATACACTTTATCCAACATACCAAGTTTGGCCCCAGTTTTAAGGCAAACAATAATAACTTTCAAATTTGAACTTTCAATGGCATCTTCTTCTAAAGATGCCATGGCATACTTCAATATAGTTGGGCATATGGTCATAGCTTTAGTTATGATATTCTCCAAAATGTAGCACACTTTTGATTTAGAATAGGCATCAAATAAAGGAAAAATCCAAATATCCACCCAGTCGGTTTCATTTTCTTCTTTGAAATTCTTCATCATCAATGACTCAAATGCATTTGATGCCTGAAATAGAAGCAAATTATTATGATTATGCATTGCTTTTCTTCCACTAAGTGAATAATATGGATTGATTATATAAATTGGCTAATAATGCTATTTGCTACATTCTTTAATGGATTTGGCCAATCTGATATTTTGGACAATATCAGCCAAAAAGTTTAATACTGAACGTAAATAGTGAGCATTAAGGGGACAAAATCAGCATTTTAAGTCTTGTAAAATAGCTCACTATTACATCACTTGTAACTTGTTGGTTATAGCCAACCCCTTGGATATTTAATTCTACATAGACATAAAACAGTATTACTTCATTAACTAAATTATCAAAGTCAAATACGACTTTCACTATCATTATACTTTACAATAAATAAAATACAAACGTAGTAAAATTGTAGCTTTGACAAGATAATCCATATAGTCACCTCAACCTTATATCTATAGAAGATAAAGTATCAGCTTCAGCTGGCATTCACATGGGGCTACACATTAAACATACTGACTATTTTACACCAGACCACAACTAATCCTAAACGTCATATACTTCATGTTATGAAGAATCAGTATCAGCTGTAGAATATAGTATCACAAACAGCAAAAAGGCAATTTATTTCATTAGTATCATTCATTTACTTTCCACCTTCATTTGCAGTTTATTATTCCTCTTAAACTTTGTAGATTCACCTTCACTCCATTAACATTACTCTACAACTATTGGTCTTACTTTACTATCTTGTACTTTCTTACTACCTTAATTACATCACATTACTGCACTATCTTAATTTACACAAACTTAATATAACTTCCAATAAAAAGAGACGTTTCAGGTGTGATATGGTGGAATATCATGATTAATTAAAATTGGCAATTTTTCACAAAATAAAATGGAAAAAGTGGAAAATTGCCAATTTTAATTAACATTACTACACCTCCTTCCTTCATGCTCTCTTTGATGTTTTCAAACTCCCTTGCCTTCAACGTGTCAGCTATATATTCTAAAATTATAATAATATTTAGTTTTTTCTGCTATCTGTACAGATAGCAGAAAAAATGCATTGATGATTGTGGAAGCCTTGCCTCCCTTGCTACAAGGAAAATTACATACCAGATTGCTAAGGCTTTACATCACAGACCAAAATATTGCTTTTAAAATGATATCATCACTCAAAACAACTCACTGATTAACCAGATATCATTACAGAAACAACAACATTGCACTGACTACCTTTTTCTACATCCTAATATTCAATAATTGTAGCATACTTTACTCCAGTATTAGGAGCAATGTTTAATTGAAATTTTCATAGTTGAATAACTTTTACTAAGTATACACTTTAATTAACCAATTTTTATAATAATTTTGGGTGGTGGAAGATTATATTTTCATCTTATCTCAATTAAAAATTCACATTATTAATGAAATGGAAATGATTCCTTACATGTGGCGACATTGAGGAATCTTCTAAAACTTCCAGTAAAGTAGAGACTAAATTTGGGAATACATTCTTCAATTTCTTAAATCCGAATTCATTAGCCAGGACAGCCAAGGCAATGTACTTGGATTTTTTATAAGATGGCAATTTGACAACCATATTGATGATAACATCTCCAAAATGGACATCAGAACCCCCTGAAACAAGAAAATTTTAAAACAAAAATTTTGATAACATATAATAGAGATGGTTAACACAACAGGAAAATAAAACTCATATTTTTATGAAATCGCAACTTGAATACATGAAAATGGTAGGTCTATAAAAAGCAATCCATAAGTCATGTATTACAGATTTTTCCTGTTTTCGACTCTTCCCAATGCTTGTCCAGTCTATAATTCCCTTCTTTCATATTACAAGCAGTAGGTGGAACAGAAATAATAAAACCAAATATTACAAAAATGTTATTTATTACAGGTAGTTTGAAAGGTTCTTGGAATCACCTCCAGTAGTCAGCACTAGTGCAATGAGCTTCCTGCACAGTAATCGGTAATTCTTTATGATTAAACACATAATGCATCAGGGCTCTAGGAAGAGATCCGTGGTGTGGATGCCTCTCTCTTGTTGTTCCTGTGTGGTGATTTGTGAAGATGGAAAAAACTGACAGTTGAACAGTGATCAAATATTTCATAAAGAAAGGTGTGAAAGCAGAGGATATTCATGCTGACTTGCAGAACACTCTCGAGGGACTCTGCTCCTTCCTATTCAACTGTTTCCAAGTGGACAATCGAGTTTGTGTTTGGTCAGGACAGCTTAGATGATTATCCGCACAGTGGTCGGGTAAAATGTGTCACTATCCCACAAATTATTGCAAAAAGAATTCAAAGGTCATGGAGAATTACTGACTGAAAGTACAGGAAACTGCTGAAGCTGTGGGAATGTCATCTGAATGCGCATATCATATTTTAACAGTGGAATTGGATACAAGAAAACTATCTGCTAGAAGGGGGCCATGACTCTTGACGCAGAATCACAAACACATCAGGATGGAAATTTCTGAACAATTATTTCACTTGTTCAAAGAACAACCTACGGGGTTTTCTGGCCCAGATTGTGACCATGGATGAAACTTGGGTCCACTAATATACCCGAGACAAAATGGCAGTCAAAGTAGTGGAAACATGTTGATTCACCACCACCAAAAAAAGTAAAGACAATATGGTAAGCTGGAAAGGTGATCGCTTCAGTGTTCTGGGATTTGAAAGAGATTCTGCAGATAGATTATCTTCTCAGTGGTCAAACAATTACTGGACAATACTA
Source organism: Hetaerina titia (assembly GCA_037158775.1). NCBI lineage: Eukaryota > Metazoa > Arthropoda > Insecta > Odonata > Calopterygidae > Hetaerina > Hetaerina titia. The sequence goes on from CM073770.1 coordinate 113,973,992, forward strand.
TGCTAATCTCCTAGATAATTACAGCAAAATATATATGAAAATAGGCTAGGTTTGGCAAGAAAGAAAGTCATCTTTTATCAAGACAATGCACGCCCTCACACAAGTGTCATTGCTAGAGCAAAAATGCATGAAATATGTTATGAATTGTTGCCATACCCACCTTATACACCTGATTTGGCTCCATCAAATTTCCACCTCTTCTTAAGCTCAAAATTTTCCTTGGTGGACAAAGATTCTCTTCAAACGAAACTAACAGCTGAAGTAAGCGGGTATTTAGGCCTGAAGGAATCTAATTTTCGAGATAGTATCATGACATTGGAAGTGAACAAAAAATACCGGGACCGTAAACTTGAATGGCACCAAATAATAATAAAAAATAATAATAAATAAAAATAAATAAATAATAATAATGAAATTTATAATTAAAAAAATAATAATAATTAAAAAAATAAATTAAAAAACACCACACACACAAATTCGAAACAAATAATTAAAGAAATAAAATAATAATAATAAAATAAATAACAAAACAAACTTACAACCACTTGATCACGAGGGTGAGTTACGAAATAACTTTCACTCTCGTGAATAACATTCACACACACACTCAGGGTTTGCAAGGATCCCTCCTATGTCAGTGACCCGTCAATCACACAAATAAATGAAAATTATTAAAGGATGTAAAGAAACAATTCAACTTACATGAATACACAGTCACTCAGGTATGCTCGAAAACATTGACCTTTGTGATTCACATATACTCACACGTTCAGGGTTTACCAGGATTCCTCCTAGGTCAGGGACCCGCCAATCACACGAAAATAACTTTCTAAGTAAGTCCTTTATTTTCCGTTTAGTTATTTTTGTGTGATTGGTGGGTCCCTGACCTAGGAGGAATCCTGGTAAACCCTGAAAGTGTGAGTATATGTGAATCACAAAGGTCAATGTTTTCGAGCATACCTGAGTGATTGAGTGACTGTGTATTCACGTAAGTTGATTTGTTTCTTTACATCCTTTAATAATTTTCATTTATTTGTGTGATTGACGGGTCACTGACATGGGAGGGATCCTTGCAGACCCTGAGTGTGTGTGAGAATGTTGTTCACGAGAGTGAAAGTTATATCATAACTCACCCCAGTGATCGAGTGATTGTAAGTTTGCTTTATTATTTATTTTATTATTATTTTATTTCTTTAATTATTTGTTTTGAATTTGGGTGTGTGGTGTTTTTTAATGAATTTTTTAAATTATAAATTTCATTATTATTATTTATTTAAATTTATTATTATTATTTATTATTATTCCATTTATTTATTTTTATTTATTATTATTTGGTGCCATTCAAGTTTACGGTCCTGGTATTTTTTGTTTACACTGATTCACAACCGTGGCTACGTTCCTTGTACATTTAAAATGACATTGGAACATCACTGGTACAAATGCATTGGTGTACAGGGAGATTACAATTAAAAATAAAAATTTCACTGAGGGAAGTCGTTTATTTTTATTTCATTTGAAGAACTTTTCAAATAACCCTCCATTATTATTACCCATATCTACCCCCTATTCCAAGGTCTTACCTTCTACAATACCACGCTATCTTTTTATGATGTCTATCATATCTCCTACATTATCATGCCATATTTCTACAATGATCTCTTTTTTATGAAAATATCACCTTTCATTTTCCCAGCTTTTACTACTTTCATTGATAGCATATTTACTTCAAGATTATTTTCAATAAAACCATAAAATGAGCTCACTCATTTGAATAAATTGGTGAATTATGTATAAAATTTCCAAAATATAAATTAATGGAACCCACAAAGAATGATATTCAATACCGTTTTTGAAAATGGTATATCCTCTAAGTCAGCGCACTTGTCTCATTTCTGTTAGTATACATGGTGAAATGGTTCCCCAGAACACTGTTTGTTCCCTATATATTTGATTCAACAGCTATTTTCTTGATATTAACAGGAACAATTCTATCAGAATAATTAATATCTCTGTGTTAAACAACTGCCCCAGGCAATGCAATATATAGCATCCTTTTATTTTTAGATTGCAGGGACATACCTGAAATTAAATCATTAACACAAACTGCTTGATGAATGGCACAGGTCAAAAAACAAAATATACAATTATGTACTTATTATGAATAAACTATCAATTCAAGTTTAGTTTTGGGTAAATCTTGAAACCAACAGCATGGAGATCCAAAGTATATCATAAAATATGCCTTTTCTTAAGCAATATGCACATGACATTTCCCGTTCCATAAGATGCACTCTTGATTTTTCAGGTTAGAATTTATGAAAAATACTTGGATCAGGCAGAAAAGATCACGGTATTTAGATGTTAACATTTAATAAAAAGAAAATTGAATTGCTACAGCAAAAAATAAGCCACTACACACATACCGTTTATTCATCATTAAATCCCAGAATTCATCATCACTGGGTCAAAATGCTTTTCAGCTGGCACGTTTCTGTGTTCTGAAGCATAATTCACCATTTCAAGTTTAAGTTCAATACTGTACAACAACCCTGTCTCTTAATACTCAATGAGGTTCTAATCATTTTAACTTTTTGTGTGATGCTTAGTTTCTGTTATTAATTTGATATCATCAAACTTTGCATTAAAAGCAATGATTTTCTATGCCTAATGACACTCTAATACTACTTCAGGTCGAATACCTGTAGATTCAAGAGTTTATCAGGAGAGATACAATGTATGTATTAACAGAGAGTCAACATCCCTGTAAGTCTAACACATATTAAGTTTGGCAGCAGCACTACATGTAAGATGAAACTAAACATGCTACACTGTATACATTTACAATTTATTTGGGAATTTTTAGGAAGTATTTTTGACAAAATATAAAAACTCTGTTGCTTACTAATGATTCAAAAGAGTAATATTATCCAAATTTATAATGAAGGCATACATTTTTCTATTACTGATGTGGGAAAAAGTATTTTATAGTATATGTTTTTCCAGCAAAACAGGTTGCCCTTCTAGGTCGAAGTCATACCCGTGTACCCCCAGCCTATGAGACGCACGCTGATTTTAGAGCGAATTTTGGGAGTTAAAAAAATGCATCTTATGATCCCAGAAATACAGTACTTCCTGGAGATTTGTGATTCTAATTTTCTTCAATTTTCTATATTTCTGAAGCTAAGTTCCATTGCATATATCCTGGCAGGTGAGATACATAATTTCAAAAACGGATTTTATTTACAATTAAAATTAAAGACAATTGATTAAATGATATTCAAAAGTGTGATGATCACTAACCTTTGTTGTATATGAAATCACCAATCTGGACTAAATCACTGAGTATTGTTTTTGCTGAATGCCGCACACAGTCCACATAATGGTCAAGAGCAACCCAAACAAAGTCTATGCACAATGTCAAAATATCTGTTCTTGCTAGCATTTCAAGGCAATTATGAGAAGATCTCTTCACTGTAGCAGTATGAAGTAAGTGGACAGCTTGCTGAAGAGCTCTGCTGCAGCCCAAGCAAAGGTTGTTGTCTGTACTGGTAAGAAAAGTATCAATCTACAACCAGTAAATAAATGACAGGATTCCACACTCCCAAACATCAATCATCTGCTTTTTCATTAGGATAAATTAACCAAGATGAGAAGTGCTAGTAGCTGAAGGAAGAAACCTTCAGCACCTTAGGTAACAGTACTTTGGATTAGTAACTAGGACAATAATCTACCTAGCATTTTTTAATCTCCAACCTTGACACTGGTACCAGAACAGAAACTTGAGGTACCAGTATTCATGTGACAGGAAAGTTTCCAGAGCTGAAGATCCCTGAAAGTGACTTGCATTTAGAAAGAAATATTAATTAATACTACGAGGGTAGGCTGAAAAGTAATGCACACATGCTTGTTAAGTGTGAACAAAAACAAATTGTATAATCGGGCAAAAGAGAATTAAAGTAAAATTCTTTTGTTTCAAAATCATATGTTTATTTTTTAACATAACACATTTCTCCCAACGTGTAACAATTTTTTTCATTCCGTCACTGAAAAACTCTTCCGACTTTTCTTGAATCCAGGACTTGACAGTTGCCTTCACCTCATTGTCTGAGGTGTAATGATTACCCTTGAGGTGTCTCTTGATTTGAGGTAAAATATAAAAATTTCAAGGCGCAAGATCGGGGGAATAAGGAGGGTGTGGAATCGGTTCAAATTTCAGGTTTCATAAAGCCTCTCCAGTTGCGCTTGAGATGTGTGGACGAGCATTGTCATGTTGCAAGGTTATTGACACCAGGCTACCTTTAACATGGCAAACTTGATGTCGGAGGTGTTTTAGAGTCTCTCTATGCTGAGAAGAATTAACTGTTACCCCTCATCCCAGAAAATTGGTCACATAAACTCGGTAATCATCCCAAAACACAGTCTAAAGCAATTTAAACAACAATTATGGCTTTTCCAGTCTTGCAAACATGAAATTTTACTACCCATCAATTTACAGAAGACCTATCAACAGCATCGCCCCCATAAATAGCCTTTAAACATCGATTTATCTCAGTAGGACTCACTTCTTCAGCTGTTAAAAATTTGATAACAGCATGCTGTTTGACATAACACTAGAATATGTCTCCGTACTTCTGCTTCTTGAAATACACTGGATGAATGAAACGACCTCAAACCTGCGCATACAAGTTGAGGGGGAATGCTACTTCCACATGCCACCTGGAGTACTTCTGAAGGTCATTTTGTTTGTGGTCTACAAGTATGTGTGCATTAGTTTTTAGCCAACCCTTGTACTTTTAAGATAATGGCACAAGGTATTTGAAATGCAAGACTGGAACTAGAATAATTTTTGGAGCTTCCAGTCTGTTCTAAGGTATTTAGTAAAGAAGACTAGTAAAGGAGACAATACATAATTCATTGAAGTTTTAACATCCCACAGTCAAAAATAATAGTAAAAACTAATTATTTTGGCACAGCCCTTTAACCACAGGGAAAAAATATCGCATCACTGTCAACAACCCACCTCTCACTGAGAAAAACAAGCTTCCGGAGTATTACATCCATGAAATACTTTTTCCCATTTTCCTCACAAGCGCATAAATCTTCAAGTGGAATAATGTTGAGAAGCCCATAGCACACACTCATTTGAGCTAGCTTTGACTTGAAATCAATATTTTCCATAAAACTAACATTTTCCTTTGTAGACTTATCATCAGATAGTTTGCTTAGAACCTATGGATAAAAAATTAAAATGATTACTAGTTGACAGAAAAATAAGCTTCTATGGGAAATTGTGCTCCTATAAATAAAAGGAACAGTTATGTTGCACATTTAATAGATTGTTTTTTTCAAGCATTTATATAAAAAAAGACAGTATTAAAAAACTGGATTTTTTTTAAGAATTGAAAACTCTTGTCTTGTTAAGTTTGTTTATGAGGCTTCGTTTAACTTTTCTTAAACTTGACCATGTAGCTTTGTTTATTTCACTAATGACAAAATGCCCCTGTAAAATCTAAATGGAACATTAAAATCAATCTATTAAGCAATGAAACAGGTCAGTATGTTAAGGGCCTGTTTTTTGAAGCAATATGTCTTTTTATATTAAAAGTAATAACTAAATCAGAAGACAATTAATGCGTAACAAATGGTGCAGCCTACATTAATTAGTGTGTGGAATTGAAAGTTTTATATGTATCACATTTCACACAGTAGTATAAGGGCTTATAGCTTTATGGAGTAGTGAAATCCTAGAGTAACAAAAATATTGAAAAACCCATGGTTGAAATGCACACAGAACTAACTTTTAAAAACATATTCTATACATAAAAACTTCAAAACTTACCAAAGCATTTCCATTAGCACACACAACTGAACTTAAAATCACAACCACCAGTCCACAATTTAGTTTTGAATCCATAGGGATAAGTTCATGGTTTAAAAGCTGTGTGCATGCATGTATCATATCTTTTATAGACTTTTTTGTATCCAAATAATCAGTTTCAAAAGTTGATTTAATTCTTGAAAGAAATTTTTGAAGAATTATCACAGCAGCCCGTAAAGCAGAATGGGTGGTGGCAATCAAATCATTTTGTTCCATCGGTGAAAGATCATCACTAAAGTAGTAGATACAATAAGAAAAGGACCTTTTAAATACGTCTCACATCACACTGTTAGCTACCACAGGGACCATGGTTTTTGGTCAACTGCGAAAACCGAGTCTTATTGAATAGGTTTATAAAATGAATTTTTCCCGAATTTATGAACAATTGTACATTTCATCAAAATGTCCACAAACCACCAAATGATCTCATTTATCATGCATTATAAAATGAATAGAGAATGTTTTAAAATAAATATATGACATAAAAATATAATTACTTAATGACATTTGTAGTAGTTTCCACTGTTTAAAAATGGAAATGATACATAAAACTTTTGCCTTTAGGATACAGTAATTTAAAATAACAAACTATTTCATTTAAGGAAATAAAAAAAATTCTTTGGTTTTAGGGCACTATCAATATTTTACCAGAAGGCATAGCTTCCACAGGTGTAGAGAAAGGACTGAATGGGGGAGGCCTGGCAATGTTCAAAACTGTTCTAAATGATTTCAGAAAAAACTTAATAAGCAATTTATCATTTGATTGAATTTTAATACCAGACTGTAAGCACAATTTTTGTGTTATTTCTAATGACTTTTCTCATTGACACAACTGTGTGGGGTGTTTCATTAGACTTACTTTTGAACTCATTTATTCATGTCACTTATGATTCAATATAAAACAGCCATTTTATTTTAAAGGGTCACTAATTTTATGCAAGTTTTGAGTACTTTTTCTGTTTATGTAGAAGCCCATGGTGTTCACTAAGTCCCATTGAGGAAATTATCTCACGCTCATTCACGGCTTAAAATATCAGATTTTCATCTAATCCTTACATATAAAACTTTCTTCAATCCTAGAGAGAACCCATGGTGGGTTTGGTTTTCAAAACTTGACAAGTTACTCTGTTTAGAAAATAATAAAAACCTCAAAAAATGTTCTCACAAAAAAACAAAAATTTCTTTAGCAAATAATAATGAGCATTTGTTTTCTATTCACCAACTGTATTCTTAGAATTTTTCCTTTGTGCCACTATCTTAATGACATCTTTAAAGGTGTAAGTTGTGTAATGATACATGTGAAGATACAAATATTATCCATGAACAATAATATTATTGCAACTTTTTAGCATCTAGATACATTATATATGTATGTAGGATTTTGGTTTAGTAATTGGATTGAATGAAGAGGAAGGAAATTTACTTTTAAAATATGATGAAATGAAAGAATAACTAAGTTTTTGATATAAATTCACAATTTCACATTCATAAGAAAATCTTGCTGTGCTTGAGCCATGAGCAGGGAATTTAGAAGCCAAAGGGTTCACAATAATTTTTCGATACAATGCTTCAAATGACAACAACAAAATGTATCCAGAGTAAAAGTAAGTGAAATTTGTACATGGAGTACAAATATTATCCATAATTATGAAGTATCTATGATGAATAAATATATATACACGTATTTAGTCAATGTTATTAATATATTTTCGCACATACATGCACATGTCATGCTTAGAAGAAATTTTGAATGATAAGGCATTATTTTACGGCTAGGTTTAAATAATAAAATTTCATACCTCAAGTTTTCTAAAGTATGTCTTAAGCACTTGCAGATGTGGAGCAACACCTCTTCAAGGTGCAATGAAATAGCATCAATTCCAATTGGAAAGTTATCAAAACAGTCAGATACTTTATTTAGACTCTGCTTCATACTGAATGAAGTATCGTATTTCATTAAATTAATTAGATTTTTACTTAGGTATAATGCAATATCAGACCTATACTGTAGTGGAAATTTCATTAATAACCTGAAACCAGGAAATATATCAGTAATTAGCTATAGAAGCCCAGAAATAATGTTTAATTAGGATAAGATACTCATATAAATTGAATCTTCTTACCGAGCTGAATACTGTTTGAGAGGGTTCTTTGATTCTGATGACAAAAACACATGGCAATTTATCTGATATGAGCGTTCAATAACATCAGTTTGATTACTAGAACATGCCTCTTCAATACTTGATGATAGCTGAATAAAGCAAAGGGTTAACATAAGTAAACTAATGAATAATATATTAAAACCAGAGATGATAGTAAATTATAATGTAAAGAATTTGTTAAATTATGTAACATAAGAAACAAGTTATACAGCTGAAAATGAACACTATTTTTACTTCACAATTTAACGTAGAAATTTTAGAAGAGTTGCTATTGGACTACCACATCATAAGCATCTGATAGATTGATACTGAAAGTGACTGTGAAATACTAATATATCTTTTTATTAAATTTCATAGTAAATGAGTTCCATTAAAACAGAAAAAAAATTCCCTGTGTCTCAGAAAGATTCTCAGAATATTTCCAGATCGAATGTGATAATCGGGAAAAATCTATACATATTAGTCAAATATCACAAAAATAATTTGACATCATTTTATACAAAAATGGACAAAAGAAGTTCTGTGTGACCAAACATCAAAACTGAAGTCTAGTAAAAAATGTATTCAGGACTTGCATAATTTTAAACACGTAAAAAATTATATGCAATAAAATAAGTAAAAAAAGAACTATAATCTTTTCAGTGGCCATATAGGAAAAGGGAGATAATGAGAAACTATATACGGACTGATTATAGGATTGGCTAAGGATAGTAAGGTACCACAACCATAAAGAAGTAAACTAAGAAATTACACCAACATGACACCTCATAGTACAATAAATTGTTCAATTCAGAAAACTTCCTACCTATCATCATTCCATCCAACATTCCTACCCTGCCTTGTTTGCCTAACATCCTCCCCATAATCACAGCCTTCAACAATCCATTGTAAATTAAAATCCATAGCATTAAAATTAGCATTAGTGAAAGCATCCATCATTCCTGTCTTCTTTGGATTTCTCCCAACAATTCCCTCTCTTCACTTGCCATGCCAAACACTTCATTATCAGTGCAATGCAGAAAAGCATGCGTCCAAGAGAATATTAAGCAGCAGTAGCTGCAAGAGATGAGACCACACAAAAAAAGTTTGATGATACAGAATGAGCTGGAAAGAATTAATGTAATTCATTTCATGGGAATGAAAAATATGTTATTTCAGTTGACTTTACTTTAGAGTAAATAATTCTTTGCAAGGGCAATAGTGTCCAGGAGTATACAAATCATTGGAATGAAAGACAAACAAAAAGCAGGACAGAAAGTTTGAAGAAACAAGTATAATTGAAACTTATGATCACTGGGCAAACATTAGAGTTAAATAATTTTCAAATGAAACTGTATATAATTATACTACTGGGTGTTATAATTCTCATCCAATTTTACAAGGTTTCATTAATCCAAAAAACAGACTATGTGCATTGTTATTCAATATATTTCAAAATTCACCTATCTTTCCACCTTCTATTACATGGGTTGAAAATAATTATGAGTAAGGGCTCCCACTAATATTAAACTAGTTCACATGAGACAAGATTCAAATCAATGAAGTTGAAAATGAATTATATAAAGCATTGGAGTAATAGGAGAAGAAAAGGACACCTAACTCAATTATGATTTGGCGGATGGTGCACCCCGTAATCGACTTTCACTGCAACGCTTGCTAGAATAATGACACAAGTATGTATAGTGCATCACAACAGTGTCATTTTACCTTTCCTATTTGCCATGAATTAAATTTGCTACCACTCTCGTGCGTCTACAATGTTTTTAATTCTGCAAATAAAAAATATCGACAACTATTCTACAAACTCTGCCCATCATCATTATTACACTAGAGGAAGGCACAACACCCATTATGGGAATATAAGAATTAAAGTTGAAATTAGGACCCAATGAAATGGGCAATAGATTACATAACAAACTACGCTAAAGTATAAGATACTAAGGGATACGTATAAAGGATATTAAAGGCTACATTCAGGCATAAATTAGAAGGATATCTACAACGTAATATGTTCTGCTCGGTTGACGAATATCTAAACAATATTCCCGACCAGTAGGTTCATACTCTTAGTTTATAGCAGTCGTCATAGTCCGATTCATGTTGGTGATCAATGATTTTTCTGAATTGATATTTCATGTGCATGTCACAGCCAATGTTCTTTATGGGTTTGTGCCAAATATTATTTAACTGTTAGCACCATTTTTTTAAATCTTAATTGAGCCTGTCTTAGCTCCTTTGTAACGTGCCTTGTATAATGCACATCCAACACCCACCTGGTATTTTTTTGTGATGCTTGGGCAAACAAAAAGTAATAATAATACCAACATAAAAAGAATCCTTTTTACATACATTTTCATTTAGGACCGCAATAATGGTAACATGTAAAATGCCTGTCTTCTTAATGTCTATTCGATGTCACTGAACCCTTTACAACTCAAGTTAAATGCATATTTTTAAAAATTTCTCTCGCTGAAAAAAAAACCGACATCGATTCTCCATCATATAATTGATGAAACATTAACGGAAAAAACATATATACCACAACAGTTAAGCCCTAAATAAAAATAATGAGAGATAATCTATATGCTAACACAAAGGCATGGTAACCGCATTTCTCGCAGAAACAAGAAGTAAATAAGTTCAAGAGCTAACGACTTAATCAATCGAATGAATAAATGTCTTAAAGATGTAAAATACTAGAGAATGATACAACTGTTTTGTATGGCGATTATAAACCGGACGCTTGCAACTTTTGGAATAATTTTGGCTCTAAATGAAAATATTATGAATTTATTGAAAAACACAACATTTACCTTTGACATCAGTGACAACTTCCCATTCAAGTCCTCCTGCTCAAGTTTTGACATAAATTCAAGTACTGAAATTCCATCTTCACCTGTTAACATTTCTTGTTGTATAATATTCATGATGTACAAATAATAACATGCAACTCAATTATATATTATTGAGTTGAACCGCATATTCAGAAAATATACCCTGATTTCAAGAAACACTATATCTTTCAACAAATGGGCTATATTCAAGAGATAAAATTTCTAAATAAGAACTTTAAGGAACCTTATAAATGACGGATGGAAAAATTTTAGCAATGTTATGAGTTTCACGTGTTCGTTTCCCACATTTCAAAATTCATCACACCACAAAACATTGAGTAACATGAGAACAGTTACATTAAGGTAAGCATAAGTTCTAGGATACGGTACGAGTCGTGAAGCGCCAACGGTGATATATGTGTAATTATCGGTTTTTCAAGATTATTTCCACTTCGCATCAGTCGATTGCAAAGTAAACCATAATATATTTTAACTCTGATATAGTAAGAATCGGTAGATATTGGCGCTACTAACAAAGCCATTTGGGTTACATGAATTTGATTTTTGTACTACTCACTCTAACGAGTCGTTTCAGACATGAAAAATCAGAACAAATATTTCTAGAAAAAGAAATTGAAATGATTTCACCATAGAACTTCTGTGCTCTTCCATGAAATACTTATTTTTCATTTCGTCCACAAGATCTAATTTCAATTGAGGTTGCAATCGGTTATAACGATTTCAAACGTTGTCCAGAGCTCTCCTATTATGGGGAATACAAAACTGAAATTGATAATTCTAAGGACCTCTGTGATAACTAGATCTCAGTTTGCTAGGTTTGGACTACGGAGCCTTCTAAAGAGAGACGAGGGGAGCGAGCCCAATGCCTGCCTCTTTAGGAGACCGTATACTGAAATAATATTCTTAGTGACCTACCGGGAATGTCAATGGTGTGATAGTGTACGAGAGAGAATTTAGGTTCTTTGTCTTTCCATTGACCAATAGGAATAAAGTGATTGGAAATACCATGTTGAAAACAGATAACTGCAGGTGTCGGTAATATGACTTGTCAATTAGCTCCAGATTACCGATTTAATTTTATTTTCATTCCGATGAAATTGTAAAAGAGGAGTTACAATGTTGCCAACAAACCAATATGCAAATACCGTTGATAGGAGGTTAGTCAAACAAATTTAACTTAGGACGTTTTAATACTGGATATTGGGTGTAGAAAAATATCCCATTTTTTCAATACGTGAGTGTAATGTTTTCAGAAATCTTAGTTACGTAAGCATTTATATTTTCTATTGATAACCATTAACTGAAATCATTACATCCCTCGTGACACTGACATAGAATTCCATATTTTCGGAGTTGCCGCCACCTCCTACGGAGGAAAGTATACGAAGTGGAGGTGGCTGTACCTATGAGCATTCCAAATCAAGACTTGAGTTTCGGTTTTCATCATGAGAAGTAGTTGAGTGAGATCATGACTAGCACTCAGCGGTCAAGGCATCGGTTCGGAAAAGAGGCTCAAATCCCGGTTCAAGAACTTTTTTTACTGCTGTGCGCTATGGTAGTACTTACTATTGTGGATGAGTAAGCAAATTCCTCTATAATGTCTTGTTTGAGATAATGATTTATAACGACGATTATGACAACGACCCCTGCATTATAAGTGGTTGGGTAGCAGTATCACGTGAAATTAAACTTGAAGAGTAATAATGGTATTTTTGCTTTCTATCGCGGAAGTTGACAATATTGATAACGCTCGCGTATTGTAAAGATTCGCTTGTAGTAGCTTTCACTTAATGCTTCACAATACTGAATATATTGCATACTTGAATGCATACATACACAAGTGCGTTCCGCTAAAGAAAATATATATTGGCATAAAAATTGGCAGCAGATACTTCTACACTGTCTGAAGAAAGACTGAAAAAATGATTTAAGTAATGTACCCTTTACAAATAAAAATATTTAGAGAACATCATTTAAGACTGAAAACCTCAGTAAATTATTCGGATAAAGAGTCATCCTTTTCCGGAAATCGGATTTAGTGAGGAAGATCTTTAGTAGGTTTTCTCGTGAACAGAGACATTCCAAGGACGTCACAAGGCCACTATATGCCATTTACTCTTTGCTGATACCAGGATGTCTAAGCAGTCAAGGTCTAAACTACCTTACCGATCGAAGTCATCTTACAAATAGTGATGCGCAGGCTTTTTGTGCTGAGCCACAAAAACACTACACATGTGGCAGATAGACAGAATGAGACTTCCTTGATTTCACCAAAAAATATATTTCCTTCATATTATTAATTAATACTATTCACGCAATACTATGTTACGTATAATTTTTTTTTAATTCTGCAAAAGTGGAGCATTTAATGTCCTTGAATTAAATATCATATGGGATCCTTTCATTTACTTCGGTTCAATCCTTCAAGAAGGTTTATAATGGAAAGTAAAAATGAAGCGAGATCCAATGTAAATTACTTCGGACGTTGATTCACCCACCAACATTAAAAATAAATAAAAAAACAAAGAAAGCGTTAGGAATACCAGGAAAAAAAGTTTCCAGTTAGACGGCGAATTCTTCAAAATACTGGCCACTCAATCTCAATGGTGCTATTTCGTTAAACTGTAAATAATTAGTGGGCATAGTAAAAATAAAATACAGTACACCGTATTCGTAATAATCAAGGTTAGATTCGTCTCGAGAGATGTGCAAATACTTTGTGTTCACGTGAAGAGTGACAACGAAATATTAGAAAATCCACTAGTCCGGTTGATACAAAGGAATTTCAAATACTAAGTTTTATTTTAACGGTGTAAGTGCAATTGTAGGGTTATTACTGGGTGCCAAAACCAGCAGGGATATACGCATTGTAAGATGCAGAGAACACGATCCCATTTGAAGTGGCGAATATAGGGACTCTCGGGGGAAAAGGGTGATAGGAATGGTTTTATAGTGATTTTATAATTTTTTAGTTTAATGGTGATGGAAGATAAGGGGGTTCGTGATTCCCAGTTTTTCGTAACAGAAGCCACCAACGATACCTTCTAACCTTCTTCGTAGTCGAGTTTTCCCAACAGACACACCGTAAAATACATTTGCAATCTATGCGGTCACAAACATTGGGCTAACTACGCTACAGTTTAGCGCCGTCCATCTTTTAAGGACCCATTGGCTACTTTCCTGTATTTTTATTAGTCGTGCTCTTAGTCAGTCCTTAAATGCCATACATAAATACAACAGGATTTTTAGAGGGGTATATATCAAAACTTTCTATAGGTCAGAGGTGACACGGCTACGCTCTCAGGGGCGCAATAGGAGTGAGTGAGAGGGAGCGATGTCAGGAGATAAAATCATCCGAATGCTCCCCATTTGGCAATAAAACTTTTATCGTCATGAATTGTTAGTTGCTTAAATTGCGTAATGTTACTAAACAAGCCAATCTGGATTCATGGCGAACAGATTTCCAATTTTCTCAAGACTTATCATTGCCCATAATCATTGAACTATGAAGCAGATGCCGGCTAATGACGGTTGACCTTGTCTACTTCTAAAGGAATGCTGTCCAAATTTTTATATTTGTGAGGTACGTCTCCAAGAAATGTTGGCAAAAATAGTAAGAAATGACAAAGTTTCATTATCAGACTTACCCAAAGGGCGACGAAGATAGGCTTTCATTTAAATTGAAGTAAGATCTGGTCCTTTCTCGACGTTTTTGCATGATGAAATTTTCTCGGGTCTTCCACCGGATCAGGGGTTCCATATTGGCCGACGTTTCGATGGAACCCCTGACCCGGTGGAAGATCCGAGGACCCGAGACAACTTCATCATTTCATTCAGATTGCTCAATGACGGAAGCCGTGATTGCTGCTTGGTATATTATTTATAATTATTTACGAGGTCTGTTAAAAAAGTATCGCGAATTTTGAATTTCCGCGGGTTACGTTTATTTGATTTTCTATTTTTTTGTAATGTAATATCTAATGGGGATTACTTTGAAGGGGACAAAACAGATATTCATGAATAAATAAATAATTTTTGAAAAAGCACAAAAGTCGCCGTACTTTTTGAACAGACCTCGTATACTTTCAATATACGATTGCATGTATATATCGCTGTTAGTCACACTAATTATTTAATGGCGACTGATCATATTCCAGTCATTTTTGTACAGTCAATACGGTTCGGCAAAATTACTTGAATATCGGTACAACACAATTATAGTTACCCTTATTCCGCGCTAGAGAGAGGTTTTAACTTTCGATTTAATCTTGATTATGAGTTTCTGTTTCGATTCATTCCTGTCCACTCGATATACTTTCGAATCGATTAAAAATTTCGATACAAATTTTTCTTTTTCGTTTTCCTAATTTTTCTCTGATGAGATATGAATTGAGATTAATCGCCGCTGCTCAGCAGTATAACCAGATACGATTTGGATTCGACGAAGGATTCATATAAAATAGATAATAGAACATTGAGCATCAATGTATATACTAATGAAAACGAAGGCAGGGAGAATGATAGAGGAACAGAAGGCGGAAGAGGTGCATGAAGACCACCCCGAAAAAGCAGCAGCAGTACCCACTGATGAGGACTTGAAGCACCCTGTTGGTGTAAATGGCGCAAAACTTGGCGAAAAAATAAGGACAATTCCATTAAATTATACAAATGTTCATATTAAGTCACTGAAGATTCTATTTTAAATCAGATAAGTTTTTGAAGCTCCACAATTAACAATTGACCCCCGAGTTTGGCGAATGGTAAGATTCCCGAAAAAAATTAAAAGTGGTCAGTCAAAAAACGTGCATAATGACAGTAAGCCTGTTATAGTTATTGCTAGGATAAAAATGAGCACAAACCAATGATAATATACTTTGTTCGTCTAGTTCGTCAGAAAATAAGCACACAAAAAAACAAGAAAGAATGTTAGGAAAAGTTCAGTGCCTTCCCTAAATATGCTACGGTACAGCTAAACCAGTGCGGTCGTTTATAAATTCATTTTTTCCGTCAACCTCTTAAGTCTCATTTAAAAAAAACATCATAATGGTTTTCTATACGGCACACTAGCGGTCAGTCAGTTTTTACGTATTTTCTTTAGCATGCGACGGGCGAAACCAAAGCACCTCAATCTCCAGATCCATTTCCGCAACTCTGAAAAAAGCTTAGATCCCTTCTGAGGGGATGACCCCAGTTGGTATTCAGACAGCTATCTAAAAATATACCGCTCCCCTGACCTTCTCCCAAGAGGTGAAAAAATTAAAGCGATAAAAGCAGGATGAATCCTCGAAGTAAAATATCAAATAAAATTATTACAATATCCACTTAATAAAAATTTTAGTGATTTCGACTGTTCAGTAATGGTGATTTTGCCATCGGTTGTCTTTGAAGATGAGAGTTCTTGAAAAGTCGACATTTTTAGTTAAACGCGATTAATTAAAGATCTCCAAAATCTAATGAATCGATATACTACAGAATGAAATTTACGGATGTTCAAAACGAAAGTTCGCGCTTCGAAAAAATATTACACAAATGTATATCTCGACTCTGATGATTTCGTTTCCGGATAATTGCTTCAGGAAGGCTAGCCGTGAAGTTAAAACCAATTGGCATTTTTTACGAAGTACAAAAATGGCAAAATAAAGAAGATTATTTTTCACTCTTGCTGCCTCTTCAATGAATTATGCTTTTATTTTAGTATTCGCGATGATCTTAGTTAGAATATCAATCATCTCTGTGTAGGCCATATCCCTCCTCTTACCACACATCACTTTGGCATGGATAGTGATATGGAGATAGGTACATTACGGTGGGAATAACCATCTGCCATTTCTTCCACCTGACGCTTTTCTCGCCAGTCCAATTTCACGTGATTGCGAAGCACGCATTGTCCTCCACGAACGTAATAATCGAGGGCACTCTGCTGTAAGCCTCTCCGGTACCGGAGTCGTGACGCCAACATCCACACTCGATTCCGAAAGGAAAACGCAGTGGCTTGTTTTCATCCGGGAGAGAGAGAGAGAGAGCGAATAGGTAGGTGGCCCCGTTCCTCCGACCTCATCGCCTTAACTCTTCCTTTCTCTTCCTCTTAACTCGTTTGGCCGCCAGCCCATTGTAGCAGACCGCAGCGTGGGAACTTTCTTCTTCCACTCGGGAATAATGAAAACTAACGATGAATGGGGGAGGGACTCATAAGGGCAAGGTTTGACTACAGATAACCCAGTGAGGCTTAACACTCATTACTGACACTTCAAGGCCCGTAAATAAATGCTTAGGAAGACACTGAACTGATGGAGTGGTAAATGCAATCTGGCAATTTTACAGAGGGTAGCCAAATGTCAATGACGCATGAGATCATTAATAGCGGTCAAATGGCAAGACCTCAAATTTGTTCGATGTGCGATATTATTCCTGTTTTTCGCACACATATCGTTGAGCGAACCAATGGAGAGGGAATCATGAAATGTTTTCATTCTAGAGTGAAATCTGTAGTAAACTGCTGTGCCCTTACTTATTTGCACTTCAAAGACATAATTTTGCTTTAAAATAATGAACTTAATTTGGCATGAGCACACCCAACGGAAACGTATGTTTCCATTGTTTGCATAAAGGACTGAAAGTAGTCACCTTAATTTTGTTCTCATTATATTAATTAATAGCAAATATAACACGGCGCATAGTTTCGCATAATATATTCCTAGGGTAAAATCGGAACTCATCTTCGAATTTATCTTTTACTGGGAATCCTGTATCAAGAATTCACATCAGAAGAACCTATTATTGTTTTGCTGCAGGAAGAACTTTCTTCAGTGGAGGGGAAAGGAAGAGTACTATTTGGGAAACTAAAATTTTTTTCGGTTTTCTCAATAATCGAAGCGATTCTCTGTTTTGAGAAACGGTCTACAATTTAGAGGAGAGAGCAAGGAAATGAAGCAAGATAGCGCGGAACGAATTCGTCCACGCTGGTCGAAGGTACCGTGGATTCACCGAACTAAAAGCTCTAAGAAAATATGTGCATGATTTATACTGCCTCAAGAGCTACCTTCGTCGGACTGTATAATCATGGGTGGGACATGGACTATGGTTGCTGTCATCAGGATTTATTCTGGGGAAGGGTTATGCTGGATATGCTGCGTAGCGTTAAAAAAAACTTGAATGGGTACGTCTGCCACACAGCATTACATTTGATCCCACAACTAATGTCAATGATGTCAGGGGTGAAAGACGAACGCAAATATCTATGCCCTACCCAGAGAAAACTCCACGCAGGCGAGATTGGCACCCTCGCGCATTGAATGAGTAGCGAAGGACGCTTTTCCACTTCCACCGAAGTCGGCTGGTTGTTTTGTCGAAATAATTGCTGTTCTCCACCAACCATTTCGATCCATCATATTTCCTGGCGCCGATATCGTCAACTGGTTGTTTCTCAACGGTAATGACAGTAAACGGTACTAAAAATATCTATCCAGGGGAGAGCTACACCTTTTGCACATATCAGACACCTATGCCCACAAAAAAATAAAGACTCTGAATGTGAACAATACCACAGTTTCTAACTTCAAACGCCAACGGATAATACCCTTTCCACACAATCTCCATCATCTTCCCCCCCCCCCCCCCTTCATGAACTCGGTCACTTCATCCGCAACAAACGATAAACACTCATTCCACAGCCGCTAGTGCCTCAGCAATAATTTTTTCCAGTGGTCAAGTTCGCAACATATTTCTTCCTGTTGATGGTTGCCTTTGACAATCGAAATATCGATAGAGGTGTTCTGCCTTCTCTCTTTCTTCCAACACGGGTACAATCAAGTAGTCGTTCCCCACGAAACCAACAAGATCATTTACGAAAAAACTTATCATTTTAGATTGTAACGGAAACGAGAGCTTTCAAGAAATAGCATGTAGCACAAGAGTTGGAGGATGTTGAAAATGATAGATTCGAGCTGAAGGAACACAAATTTGAAGGCTTCGGGGGAGATGTTTCGAGAAAAAAACATCGAGGCGGTCTAAAATAGACTTTGGAGTCCCTATACGTAAAATTAAGGCCAGTTTACGGTAAAATTAAGGTGAATATGGCATTAGTATTGAGCACCGAACCTATAATCGTCATAGGCGATATCATGATATTAATCAACGCAGGATACAACAAAAAAATTTGTGTAGAACTCTTGTTGGATTTGAATTAGCGTGAAATTAACTTAAGTTTGCCGATGAAGGGACAATATTAACAAGGCACTGAGAGATTGCAAGATGGCATGGTTTTTAAATAGCCACAAGTTTGGTAGAAATATTAAAAAATTAAAGAAAGGGAACTGGGTCTGATTAAAAGATAGTTTTCTTGAAAAATGTGACCGGATAAGATAAGCTGCAAATTAGTATTACGTCAAACAGGTTTGAAGGACAAACTTAGAGGCATAACTATTTTGTATGAGAACTATTTTACGCAGGGCTAATTTACGCAGGGCTAATTTACGCAGGGACATTTAACGCATTCCCTACTCCCAGAGCTATTACGCAGACAATAACATTTGAATCACTAAAGAAATAAGGCGTATATACAAATGGATATCCAAAGGTCCCTTCTAACCTTTGGCATTCTACGAGATATAAATAGAGCAACCTGGGTCTTGAACACGTTCGATTTTGAAGTACCTTAATGGTCAGTCGACATTCTGGATATTACTTTCCAAATATGGGATAGTGATTTCTTCGGCACAATTTAGCAAAAATAAGAACGCTTTTCAATAGATTTCATACGTTTTTATTCTAATTTTGAGCATAAAATGCAAAAACAAACTTGACTCTACACAAGCAATTTTTAGAAGAAATGAGAATTTTCGCGAGACTGCAACTGTTACAAGTACAGCATTGGGGTGGTAGTCTTGGCTTATTTTTCAAGAGTAATGAAGGGGGCGTAACGTTCTCACGCCTTGACCTTGTAAATGTGAAAAGAATTATTTCATAAGATCTTGGGATCCAAAAAAAATTTCTCCACTAGGGAACGGAAGTTCTGCATGGATCTCGTTTTCTCACAAGACAAAATAGGTCGACGCTACTTAAATTTTTTGGTAATTGCACCAAAAACTTAAATTGTTTGGTACGTCAATTTTTTCATTATGAAATATAAAATAATATTAAAAAAAGACACAAATTCATTTTCTTGCTCTGGTATGGGTGGCTAACTATGCTTCGTGGTTTATTTGTCACACCCATGTCCGCAATTTAGGCTGACCTCCGGAGTAAAATAATTTCACGCAATATCATAACTCTAAAAAGAAAAGATAAAGGACACCTAATGAGATCGCCGTGTCCTTATTAACGCGAGGTCATTTCTACACACCCACGCATACATATAATACTCTCTCATGAAGCTAAACTTGCTATGGCAGTTTGCACTTCCTTCAGGCATCATTCACTGAATACTAATCGTGGCTTAATAAACGTAATGCACGTGTGAGCTTTTTCTTAAATTTCTGGCTGAGTTTGTCTTATTACCTGAACTTTTTTCATAATGTACACAGAGGACTATATAAAGGCCGCTCCCGCAAGGTTATCACACAAAGATATAATGATTCTGATTCTAAATCTCTGAATGATTAAAATTATGTAACATTGAACTTTTGAAAATAATTATTCATGAGTATTTGCAATATCTATTTTTTGTCCACTCAGAAAATATTCCCTTATTTTGCGAACTTATGTAAAATCCCTGCTAAAATATTCCGTAGAACGTAAGAATTCTAAGGAATTCTACGGAATTTTAAATATTTCCATAAATAATAGTATCTTGCTCCGAAATTGTAGCAAAAATACACACAGCTAGCCTCTCTCTGCTATCTGAAATTCTGTAGAACCAAGTTTTATATGGAAATCTACCAGCAACCCTTGCTCTTTAAGGAAAACATGGCCGACAGCCGAAACCACCCCGAGAATTTAATAGAAGTGAATTAATTTACGAACGGTATATTGTCATTTTTACCTTAATAACGGGATTAAAATAACATGTATTAACACACAGGGTGACAGAGTCATTTAAAAATTAATTAGCGGCCAACACTGGTATTCTACAGCACAGACGACTAATGTTGTGTTTCGAGTTTTACAAATCTTCCTTCTATATGGTGGAGCATCAATGGATCATCTATCGAGGATCGATAGATGCCCCACCATATAGAAAGGAATGCCCTGTGGTATATCACTCCATGACAGGGTATTTAAGCAGTACTGCCCAGTTGAATGGTACCAAAGCCATAGTACGATACTATATAGTATTTCATCCACTGTCCATGGAGATTTCATATCCGGAACTAAATATGAAGGAGGTAGTTCTTCCGGAGAAAGGGAGACCAAAAATAATAAATGATGTGATAATATTTCATGAACGCTTAACGTTTCACAAGGAACCACTGCAGAGTGGTCACCAAGATGACATCATTAACACCATGTCAATCAAGGAGCATGCCGTAATAAGCATGTGACCATTCATTATCACGACTGATAAAAAGAAATAAATGATCAACAAGTGAGAATGATAACATTCAGAGTTTTATATGATCTTAGCAAATCGTAATTGCGATAATTTCGCAAGAATTAAAGCGTTGACGAAATAATGATGAGGGATAGAAGAGAATCACACGTTTCAGTAAGAAAGTAACTACTCTTAGCATCTACCTAATGGTTTTTGAGAGGATTCAATATCACGAAAGTGCCTTTTTTAGTATGGTATTTTAGTATAGTTACTAATAACAGCATCAAATAGAAAATGTAACATGAAAATTGAGGAGTGTAACCGAAGGATGCGAAGGCAAGAGCACATTGCATTTCTATTTGTTTGCACGGTCATTTTTGACTCGTCAATGTCCGTTGTTAGTACATAAGTCTTGGAGTAGCAGTGGCATCGGATGCAACAGGTTGGGTGTGATGAGGTAAGTGGGAAAGACCTTGGTTGTGTTTCATTCTGCCGTTATGTTAAGAGTTATTCAAACTTCTAAAAATCATTGCCGGGAATCAATTAAGATGCTGAAGTATAAGTCCTGCATGTGAGATGCACTAGCAAGAAAACAAGAACTTTTGAATAAAACTTTATGTTTATCAAACGATAATTACTACAGTATAATAGCCTCAAAAGCCCAGTTTCCACTTTGAAGCGATTATAGTAACATGAATATATTCAATGAACACTAAGATTATAGTTTGCATATGATGTAATTGGCTCCTTGAGAATTTTTAAAATTTTTTTTGCGAATATAATAAAGATTTATACAGGTTAGAAAAAAATAATTTTTATATTCTTAGCAGAGAAAGGATGAAGCTATTGGCAGAGGAACATCAACAGATGCCTTCGAGATGGAGTGCGTCTGTCCAATAGGTTATTTATGGTACCGACGAAAACTACATACGGTCCCAAAGATTAATTGAAGAGGTGTAATTTACTTTTGGAAAAATTTCCCAGGTCTTTTTCCTGCCAACCGTATGGCTAAATGGCGGACATATATTCATTTACATACTAGATAAGGAAAAATGATAGGAATATATATAAAAGACAAAAACAGGAGAGGTGGGGAAGGCGGAATCGAGCACTAATAATGAGAACTTCACACATAAGGCCGCTTAAATCAGTTCCATTTTCAAGCCATTAAAAGGAATCTAGTAAGACTTTCAATGCAAGTTACTGTTGAGGCATCTTCTGCAGTTTCTTGGAATAAGAAAGACTTACGAAACTCGCGGACGTTTCGGAGCTGAACGTGTGTGTGTGTATAACTTACTATACATACTACAACTAACTTAACCTTACCTCCAACTGACTCATCATATAGTCATTGATGTGGATACATGATCGAACTGAAGAAACCGTTGGATACGGCATTTCACGACCACGACTGATTTCACTCCTGCCATTAACCTTTGATGGGTAATTCGAGCTAGAGACAGCATGGTGTAAAAACAGACGGACATCAAGAAGACGACAAAAAGTACGTTACATTTTTTAAGGAACATGATTGATGTCTTTATATTGGGAGACTTTATTATTAATAAAATATTTTTGCATTAGTGTGATTCCATTTAATCTTGCAGAGATTACACAAAGTCAACTTGCATCGATTACTTTTAAAGCAGTAAATGCTAATGCTCAATTGTTATACACTTTATTTATTTACTGTATTCCATGTTTTTGATACATGTTTATTCTTATTGACAATTTCACCTATATTTATGTTATGTTTCTTTATCTGAGTCGATTACTGGCGGTATACCGGGTTGGAGCAGGTTTCCGATGACCGAATACGTATCTTTAACCATTACATCAGTGAAAAAGACGACCATTATTCTTGCATAAGGCCACAAAATACGTACAAACATTTCCCTAACTTCATACCAACGGGTTTCAATGGCTTTGGCACGCTAAAATAACATCTGCGTTAATATTTCCTTGAGAGACCTAAGTTAACCTAAATGTCGTAAGAAACCACTCGTTATCTCCTCAAATTGGGAAATACCATGGAAATCCGCTGGCATTGTAAAACCGACGCCAAGGCCAATTTATGAAGTAAAACGTAGTTAAGGCGTCTTTCTGTATTCACTGAAATATCACATTGAAAGGAAACATATCGAGCCGTATAACCATGCAGTAATAAAAAAAATCTCCATCAGCAAGTACTCAATCCGGATTCCTACTCATCGGCGCATTTCCCTCATTATTCTCTTTTCAAGATAAGCATTTAAAACTTACAAATAAAGTGCTTCGTAATAAGCCAGATTAATAAATTATCAATCAGTTCTTAAAATTGCATAATAATCCATAAAGTAAAACGTTTAAACTTTATACAAGGATCACTTGCATAAATAAAGTAATGTTAAATAATATTTTTAGTTAAACATCTATTTGCTGTAAAATCAGCTTGATTACTCGCATCCTACGCTTATTATTTAATTAGTATTCACGGCGGGCATTCACATTGCGGTAATCGGCGTTGGGTACATGATGTTCGTTCCCCTGACACGGGAAGTCGTTATCTTCAGAATTTTGCAGACATCGTTCTATTTTCGCATTCAAACGTATGCCCTTGTCCGATCTGAGATTGATAGAGCAAGTACAGGTAGGAATGCGCACGAAGCTAATACCACCGGTATCTTCTTTGATTACGCTGCGACCATATCTTATTGATTTCGTGGGGTTGACGCACTGTTCTAGCTGATTTTTTTAGCTACGGGGATTAGAAAAAGGTTTTCTATGAAATCCCTAAACAGATTATACAGATAGATACAGGTATTTATACAGGTATATATATATATATAGTATTCAAACTTGAAAATCCCGCCATACGGCGCTATATATATATATATATATATATATATATATATATATATATATATATATATATATATATATATATATATGTTACAGATATTCTGTAATATGTTTCAAGAAATTAATAAAAAAACTTTTTATGTCATTCCCCAAAAAATAATTGCCATGTGAGAGCAGAAATTTGTGTACGGAATCGTCTTAATCGAATGCAAAATATGGTACAATATCCTTACGAGAGTTTATTAAAACTAACTAAATCTAAAGTCCCCTCTCTCCCGTATCTTTACTGCTGAGAAATAAAAGTGGAGAATATATCTTTTCCACAAAGCATAAAGTATATCGAAACACCTACGCCAAAATATTTTAATGCCCTATTGTTTCGCGATCTGCAATAACCAATGACAAGGAGTAAAGAATTTCTCATTTCTCAGGAAGTAAAATCGTGGGAAAGTGCCTCTCAGAGTCCTTTGCGTGGGGTTTTGCGACTCTAAAGCAAACAGTGTTTGACTTTTCGATTTCCTCACGATTAAGATTATTCTCTAGTTAACCTTCGCAAATGTAGTGCGAATATTAAAACAATTTAATAAAGGGGTCACTCGAATATTCCTCATATCCATCCTACACAAAGTCATTAGATGGGCCAAATGTTAAACATGACTTTTGATCCTATGCAACCACTGGACTAATGAACGACTACATTTACGGACGGAATTTTCAAGTATAACATATCCTTTCTTGAAGAGACTTATTTTAACCTGTGCTAGTTTCCTATGAAATTAATGCTCGAGTGAATGACTTATTATTTATTTTACTGCAAATGCTCGACTAAACGAAGATTTATCGATTTCATTTCAATGGATTTAATTTTCATATTTATATCCCAATGGTTTAAATACAACAATAAGAGTTTTAAGTTGATTTTTAAAAGAAGAAACTAGGATTCAATCAAATAGCACAAATAAAATTCTCAAGAAAAAAGTGGTTAGAGAATGTCAGTTTTTATTTGATTGGAGAGCACACACCCTTCTCGAAAGGACATTGCGGTTACAATGCGAAAGCTTTAATTGCCAAACTTGAATGCATACGCAGGAAAGCAGAAAAAATAAAGCTCATGGCGTGCGACCAGTTTTGAAACAAAAAACATTATGGAAATGAGAAAACGGTGAGACAAAGGGAGATTCCCACCCGCTCCAAAAGAAAGGGGTCGTTCATGATTTTTCTTTTGCGCAACGCCATGAGCGCGCTTTTCGAAATCTTGGATCGCCGTGATTTTTTTGGTCTGGGAATCAAGCTACAACTTACATGGCCGTGAAATATTCGATTTGAATTTCTTAGCGTTATGTCAAAAGTAACGGATTTTTTTATTCTACGGAAGTCTAAGTCAAGTTCTCAGCATTGTACTCGCAGGTAAAGTGAAATCGAGCCTACTATGAAAAGACGCATAGAATAATGTAACAACGATGAAATGAAATTTGTAATATATATTAGAATAATTTGGAAAGAGTTTATCATTCATTAGTCTACTATGAATAGGAAAAATATTACAATTCCATGCATTTTTTTACCAAAGAATTCTTATCAAAAGTGAACAGTGATAATAAATGCATAGCATGGACATTTCAAATTACATAAACTGATATCATAATATTTTCATCCTTGGCCCTTTATTCTTTTGACTTTGAGTGTATGGTAATGAGAGATTTTCTCGCAATCAGTCTTCTTTAAAGTGGTTGTTTGTTACACACTTCGATGCCAATGCTACTAACAGGTAGTTATACCTTTATATCAAACAATACGGTGCAGAAGCCAGATGTCTGCTTTTAGTCAAGTCATTTTCACTTTAAAATATTTCTTTGAGACTAGTTAAAAACCCATATAAAACCGGTTTACACCTGCATTGATTAAATGGCAAAATTCCGTACATGTGCGGATAACCTACATCTGTATCTGTTGACTAGTCTGTGATATTTATAACGCATTTATGCTCAATTGAATTTTAACGGCGATACCTAGAAAATAAAATATATTTGTCATTAGTTACTTAAATATTACTCATATAAATGAAGTTATTGTCTTAAAACAGCGACAGTAAGAAGTATTTCTATCGGCAATGGACTAATGTAAAAAAGATATGTTTTCGGAGGAAACTAAAAATATCTGGCCTGATACGCGTGTCACTACGCCTCTATCCTTTTAGTATGATCGATCCAAGACGAACACCCTATTGTTACAGCTTTAGTAGTAGAAGTATTACTTAAGAGTCCTTCTATTACATTAATACTCATAGCCCATTGTAAAGAAAATTAAATAAAAGATTACATTTAAATAATGATAAATTGCGCGACTTTATACCCTAAAAATGAAATCTGTGAAATAGGATCTACAAGTCAAAAAACCACAACGTAACCTCGGCCAGTTTGCACCCTATGCTTTTGAAACATCTAAAACGGGATAACCGTTTTAGGAAACGGGTTCGTGCGTATATTTATTACGTCTTGCGATCTCTTTACCCTCTGTGTATAATTTTCGGTGGCAGAGCATTGACCTCCAAGAAATTACTAATACGTTTATCTAGGTTCGTTGGTTACATGACTCCATATTCGTGAAATAAATTATTATTTTCATTGAAATTCATTAGAAAGGAACCAAAAAATCCAATATAAAATTTTAGAAAATATAAACTGTTACTCTCTATAAAAAATATGCATAGAAATAAATCAGATTGTTTTTGTATGGTTCTCAAAATTATCTACAGGATTACTTGTCTTACTTTTCTAAATTGTCTTGTCTTAGGATAACGATTTCTTTTTCTTTCTTAAATATGATAATTTGTAACTTTAAATAGCTTTTAAAATTAGAAAGAAAAAATTTCTTTTTAAAACTGGTTAGTAGTGGTACTAATTATTCTTCCCCACCGAAATTCAGTTAATTTTCTTCCGGCTGAATATTTTAAAGTTGGGGACAAGAGCTGGAATTGCCTCTTTTTTCAACATTCTGTCGGTAATTAACTAGAATAACATGGCACATGTCTCACCTAAATTCCTATGGAAAATTTTACTGAATGACACCATCATTCTACTTTCTCGTGTAATTTAGCTGTATACAAATTGCAAAGGTGATTAAAGGAAATTATTCGGAACAATTTACCTGAGATGAATGCATATTTCGGATTTTTATTAGCAATTGCTTCCATAAAAGGACCCACCCCAATTGGGTAGAAACAATTTTAATTGATTTTTTAAAAATCGCTTAATATGGAATACAAGGATGAAAAATTCAACTGCATTGCTGTTTTTATCATACTAAGAGGAACCTAAAGAGATAGTTGCACCCGATACTTTCAATGAAAATTTTAATAACCGCAAAATGCATTAATACATTAAAATCCTTCTGAATAAAAACCCTTTTACTCACGGCGATGTGGTCTAAATCCACACAAACATTGTGTCGCATCTTGGTGTCTTTATATTGTATTGAACGGAAAACTACACCGAAAATAATGTTGCAAATGCGAAAGTAATTCATATTAAAAAACGAGAAGTTATCCTGCCATTAATAAATACAATTATTAATGTCCCGCACCTATGCGCTCCTGCGAAAGGTTAACTAACCCTTCTTTTTACCCACGTCCACATTTCAGTCTCTGGTAGTTCCTTCCCCGCCCCACACGAGATAAACCTACGTATCCAGTCACTCCCTTAGTTATAATTAATTAATTGTTAACAAGGAATGAAGATTATAAATTAACCGGGAAGGACGTCACCACTCACCTACCACTGACCGCCAGTGATTTCTCAGCTGACCTTCTCTGCGCTCATACCAGTATACAAGGGCTATTTACACCATTGTAAAGAGAGAGTACCTAGCAGATAGATTTTTTGTAGAGGTTAAGGTAGAACTATTTCAACTTGTAACAAAGCCGAAAAGCATATCGACTTATATGGGCATAAAGTTTCCGAGAACTATTATGAAATAGCGGTGAATACACGTATTTATTCTTCTAAGTTCCCATAAATACGGGAAAGACCTTGACGCCAAGTGGCTTGGCCTGAAAAACACTAGAGCCAGTTGGGGTGCTGAAAGATGCGGAACTGAAATGCCTTCCACTCAGAAGGTGAAAGTGGATTTGAAAACGGAGACGTGGAAATGGAATGAGCAAAAAAATCATTTCCTACGCCTCTCTGGGAATGATAAATTGCCTTCTCTACGGATACTTCTGGCGGCCCATTTAAACAGCATGCTTACGATGATCCGAAGTTGCCATTGGCACAGCACGAGAACTCACTGCAATCGAAAGAGACATATTTTTTTTCAGCTATTTCGGAATTTTGAAGACCGATCAATGCTTTATATTGATGTAACGGGTGACCGAACCAGCACAAAGTGAAAGGAAAGCTATATTGTTGGCTCGATGCGTCCGCAAATTACGCCGGGGAACCAAACAAGAGTTAAACTAGTATATGGAAGAAAAAAGATAATAAAAATGAACTACGGAATAGAAATTCCTATGAAAATATGACGCAACCGAAAAGAAATGACTGTGTCTGGAATTTGGCCAAGTCGGATAAGTCATATAATTAAGGAGTACCTAAACAGATATGCAGCAGAAACAACACTCTTTCATACAAGGGCGAATCCTTTTATGTATTCATTTGTTCTCTTAAAATAATTGAATAATCCAATTACCAGCCCCCATTCATCCTAGTGTGAAGAAAGCAAAATCTCCTTCAATATAAGCAAAAAAATAATGTGACTTTAACGGTATTAGAAGGTTTTAAATGAACAGAAAATTAATGAATTTTTTCACAAGTTCCACTCGTGAAAATATGCATTCTTGGATTATTACACAAAACAACGGAAAAAAGCTCTTTACTAATGTTCAACCTGTTTTCACTTTAAGACATCTGCCCGAGTATGTCGCCTTTAAGTCGAAATAGGAATTACCTTTATCAATAGTCGTGAAATTTTACTAAGTTTTCTCTAAGACATGGGTAGTTTCTTTAGATAAGCGATGGAGTATTTACTTGTACACTAAATAACCTGAACAATTGAATCAAAAAAGAAAAAAATATTACGTAGGCTAGACTGGAAACTAAGCGTAATTATGACTTTTTAGTACAAGTAAAAGACAAATAAGAAAATGCCAAGAGAGTGGTGAATAATAAAACCCGGAGGTGTGTTGACTTTGACTGACTTTATAATCATAAAATAAAGTTACATGAAGCTTTTAAAATTAAGATTAAATTCAACATTAAACTAATAAATCGAATATTACTCATGTCAATGAATGTGGAAATAAATTCCTGATAAGATAAACCAAAGCTTTCCTTCTCCTTCCTTTGAGCTAGCTCATGATACTTGCTGGGTTACCGTTCTTCCTTTCCTCTTACCCTGCGGCTGAACGTTCTCTGAACTAACCAATGAAATTACTAGCTACCAGATTTACCAGGGAAACAAAGCTTCTTTGCCGCGAATAAGTGATTTTTCACGCCTCTAAAAGAACTGTGGCCCACGAAACCAACTTAACTCCCATTCCATTATGTCCATTATCATTATTATCACTATCATTATATATTCATCAGTATCACTCTCTCTAGGTTGATAGGAGCAATGAATATGAAATATTGTGACACACATTTTTTTATATGTGAACACTAATTTGCCTTTTCCCATTCCTTAAATGAATTGTAGATAGGTCTTTTAATTGGTTTTAATTTGATATCTGGGAGAATGTTTTTTTTAAGTGAATAGAAAACAACCAAAATGTTTGATGTTCATTCAAAATCTCACATGAAAATACCATAAAAACTAAGGAAATCTGTCGAATTAGACACGTCCTCTAAGTGGAATCACTTCACTTCCGCAGGTTAGGATGCCACAAATCATTGAGAATTTACTAATGCCCGAAGCAGTTCACTCCATCCAATTTGCTCGTTGGGTTACGCACTTGTGTCTGTCTTTGAGCCAGCGTAGTTTTGTTGTCATTGTAATGAACTTTACCTAACTGAATTGACGATACTTTATGAACTGAGCCATCGGAGCACGTTAAAAAATCAAATCCAATGATCATAATAATTATTGCAGTACGCCACGACCCTCCCCTCTTTCGAATGTAAATTTCGAAACACACCCACGGTAGTGAATCTGAATATCTATAGTTTGAGCAGGGCTCAAATTCATTTTCAAATTTATTGCTCGTTCCATTAAAGCTTTCGTCTGTTTCACTGCCTCTCACAAAGAGCGGACAAAAATTTCATCTTGAAACGAATGCCTCCTTTTACATCATCACCTTTTTCACGATGGGGCCCCTTCGAGACTTGTTCTGAATACCCTTCTGACCCAAATATGACAACTACGAAAGCCCAAAGATGAAACGACTATTATTTAACACTAATTTTACTTCGGCATCATCATTTAATTCGCCGCCACAACTTATGTGGCCCATAAAGTGCCACTCCCCTTCCGACTCCGTCTGAGCCATAACTTCATTCCTCCCATTATAACGTTCTCAATCTAAAAAGACTCACCTACACGCGCAGAAAAATCTCTTTTTTTCCTTCGCCAACCATCATCACTCGAAGCTCCCCGACCCTCATCTCCTCCTTGAGGCATTGTTACCTTCGTTTCTCCATCCTCCCACGCCGCTCTCCCCACCCACACACACACACACAAACACATCGCCACACCCACCCCTACTTAACACTCCCTCGTTGCCCCCCAATCCTCCCTCTACTCCCCCCGACTCAACACGCCAGTCGTTCCTTTCACTCCCACCCCCGCCACGAATCATTATAAGGGACCGCGATTCCTTCAGGCATCATTTTATGTGTTGTGCTCCACCACGGGATTTTTGCGGTGGATACGTGAGGAAGTAGTAGAAGAGTTCTTCTGTAGCGGAGCTAGACCTATGGGAGGAGCGAGGACAATGAGGGCACTAGCGGTGAGTTATACTGTGTTTTTAACATGTGTTCAAGGAATTTAAATCATTGCCGTGGGCATCTTGAATTGCTCAGTGATTCCAGGAAACAGCACGAGCACATCAAATACGATAGATGCAATTACGTACTGCTTCATCCTAAGATATGACTGCGTGCTATTCTTAACATAATCTGATAGATTTAAAGTCAAAAACTCGACTTTTCCTTGAAGTAAAGGTCCCAACTAGCAGAAAAATATTTTAGTTTCCTCAAGTTTCCTGGAGACAACGAAGAAATGATAGTCAGCCCACCCCCCACTTGTGGATTGGAATCTCGAAGAAGCATCTGCTTTGTGAGTTTGGATGAAATTGTCAAGAACAATTAGTTTGATGGACAATCGATCAATGTTTTTGAGTGGAAGTATATGGACAAAGAAATTTAGAAGAAAAAATGGATGGAGAAAAATTTATAAAAAAAGAAATGTTGTAAGACTTCCTGTATCTTTGAAGGAAAAGGGGAATGTTTGGGAGTAAAGAAAGGAAAAAAACAAGAAAATATTTCAATTGTGAAACATCAAGATAGAGGGCACAACCTATAAGGGTCGAAGGCCACGGTGGAGCAGAGTATCGAGTGGTCGTAGTAGCAGCAGAAGAGTTCCACTTTCTTTAAAATCAGTGAATTAGTTGATTGGATTTGACTTGTGCTTATTTCTGTGAACATCAGTGAACACAATGGGCTGTCAAACTTTGCATGGATATTCCGCCATCTAGACCTACTCCAAGCCTGCTATAGTTAACTGGTCTTGTCAATCGAAGTTGACCGAATGCGTTCTGAAATTTAACCTAAAACCTTACTAACGCACCGCATGCGCGCGCAACAAAGGTTCCCGCTTCGAGCAATCGTATATCATGGCCTTTGAAGAAAATTCAAATTGAAAATGAAAAAGTTTTTTGCACGATACGCACTCATCGACAGTATTCTTAATCGCGTGATCTTCAATGTAGACACCATACTATATACTAGTCAGCATAAATTTGTTTCTTGCAAGCTAGAAAAACTAATGAAATGATGTATCAGATTGTTTCATAAAATCTCTGGTGATATGTGCTCCTAGATACAGAGTGGAAAGAGTAATTTATAACCAGAGGTGTATTATGCAAGAATATCGTAAAGGGTTTGAAGAGAGTATCTCAACTTGATTTGTAACCCGTCCTATTTATTTTAAGGCTTATAAAAAGTTTAGTTAAAATCGATTGCTTTTTTTCTCGAAATATTTTGTTCACAATGTAATGTTTCCAATTTGCCTTTAAGTTATAGAAACCTCAGAAACGATAGGATTTATTCCCGTTTATAATAGGGCGTATTCTCTTTTGGTTGAAAGTAAGGGTTTACTACTGTTTATTTCGGAAGAAAGGAGGACGAAAGCCAAAAAGTTCCACATTCAATATCACAAGGGTGCACATGCTGGTGCGATCAATTATTCTTATTTCGAGTGCTGAAAAACGGAATAGTAATTTGAGGGACAGCCTGAAAACATCAGCCTCGATGGGAAAATAAAATGACGGATTTATCTAAAAAGTATTTGTATAAAACTACTTCCCACTTATTCTTGGCTCTTATTCTTGATCCATCTCTGCTTACGGAGCAGAGCACGAATATATTCAATGACCAAGTGAGATGTTATACGATCGAGAGGTTGTCTGCGAACAGATCAGTCTCACAAGAGACTGAGGACAGCGGCATTTACAAATATCACTATAACAATAATCAGGTTCTGCCGAGGGGGTTGAGAGAGGGTCTTTTGGTCCAGGGGTCCGTTTCTCAAAGATAAAGGTTAGATTAACAAAATTATTTGTTTAAATCAAATAAATGTAGCTCCTGAATGATAAATCTGAAAGCGTTCCATTAAAAGACGAAAATTACATTTTTTAAAGAATTACTTGAAAGCAAAAAATGAAGCGGGAGGAGGGGGCGCACTAGGGAACTGGAAATGCTCGGAGTCTGAATGAAGTCGCTAGGAACGAATGCTTAAATACGCCACTAAGCTTCAGCATTTCACCCCTGGAAAACGCCCCAAATCCTCATCTGTACTCTACTGATTAGACACGAGGCTTGAATGTGAAGAATCACTTTCAAATTTAAAAAAAAAGGTGTTGTAACGCTTTTAACTATTTTTCAGATGAAATTATTCTGAAAACACGAAATTACTCGTCTAAATTTTTTGTCCAACTTTTAATCGCATCACATTATGCATTGTACCTATTCGTCGATTAACGGGAAAGTGAGTGTTTTTTTCATTATTAAAACCGTATTCTCTAGGAAAAAAACAGGACATATTTCCCGTCTCTCATTCCTTAAGCCTGTATTAGATTATTATTCGAAGGAAAATTTAATGAAAAAAAAGGAAAATTGAGAGGGGATCAGGATGGTGCGGAGACTAACGTATAGGCTTCCGTGCTACTTAAACCGTGAAGGCCCGGGTTCAAATGCTGGAGACAACAAATATTTTTCAGTGGTATCCCGATTCCTACTTGAGATGCATTGTGGAGAGCATTTCCCATCCATACCTAATGGTGCAAATGATCTTAGCTGTCGGTCGCCTCCACGACAAAACTACTAAAAGAAAAATTGATCAGCCGTGAAAGTTTTGATAGTG
Organism: Hetaerina titia; assembly: GCA_037158775.1. NCBI lineage: Eukaryota > Metazoa > Arthropoda > Insecta > Odonata > Calopterygidae > Hetaerina > Hetaerina titia. Next base: position 114,007,769 of record CM073770.1, read on the forward strand.
TACAGTAGATGAATCACTCACCAGTGGCAGAGGTAATATTTGCATTTAATTTCCCAGCGGCAGTCAACCCTTCCAAATGACCTTAACCATTTTATCCATTGGATACGGGAGTATGTGGGCCAATTATCACGTGTACCCACTACTTCCGTTAAACCTGATCGATCCGTCCTTGTGCTTACCACATGCATGCACTTAATCATTTTTGTTTTTATCACTGGTAAATTTCTGGCACTCCTTTGCCTTTGTTCTCTTTACACTTTGGTAATACAGTACCAGTAAGTTCTAAGAATGTTCATTAGGGTGAATATTTATGTCAGGGCAAGCAAATTTAGGATTGAGAATATTAGCAGAAGTTTTCTAATATCTGAACAACATATATTTCTCGGAATGTAAACTAATAGTTATTGGATTCTGAAGATTTTATTTATTCCGTTTAAAATTTGCCTCACTTAAAAACGCAGATCAAACTCGACGATATGACGAAGGTTGGGAGAATATTATCTACCTCGAAGTGCACACCCATCCTGTTAATCATGCCTTAGATCATGAAATCCTTCCCATCGGCCGCATGCCAGCGTAAAATAAATCAAGAAGTCCTAAGGTAAGGGCCTTCACTACCGTTAGCATTAAGGCTGTATCGTCATATTTCCCCTTCGCTCCTTAAGGAACTACTAATGATGACACGTCGTGTTGTTGCGAATTCCTTCTTCTGGACAGATTACAAGATATGCATAGCATACAACTAGGGTTTTGTGCCGCGATGTAACTCGTCAACCTATAGCGAACCGCAAAAAGCATACTTAACGATACAGAAACAAAGAGAAATGTGGTTATCGCTGCGAGAAAATCTTATCAGTCAATCAACGGAAAAAAAGTCGAGTCGAGCCTGCGTTGCTGGATTTGTCTATCAAATAAGATAACTTATTTGAATGGAGTTACATATTCAGGAAAATAACCTTCTATGCATTTACTGCTGTACATTGAACATTTTGGTCGCCTTAAATGAACTTTTCCATCACTTCAATTTTAAAAAGTAAGTTTCCGATCCTAATATTCCGACTTAGCGTACTTGCTCTTCTGTAATATGGCAGTGTATCAACTCGAGATTTCAAATAAATAAATCCAAGGTTGCTTTTATAACAATTCAAAGACAAATCTATTGCACAAATTCTTGTTAAAGTTGTAAAACCCTGCTAACTTCGAAACAAGCACGTATGATCCGATTGGTACTTGAGCTTACAATTACTGAATTGAATGTAAGAGCTTCGAGTAAGGGAACACCCCAGTAGAACATGATTTTGCAAAACCGCGAGAAATGTTCGTCGAGCTATACGCATCAGTCAGTTCTTCAGCCCAACAAAATGTCGTCACCACTGGAAATTTGAATTTTCATTCTAAGGTAACTCCGAAGTCATTTTACTTCAAATGTTTGCCCCATCCACAACATCGATCATTACCGAGTTCGGTGTCGCTAGAACCTGCACTGAAAAATGCAGATAATTTGCGCTGGTCGGTTCTAATGCTCGCACCTTAAAGTTTGGAACTCATTCATCGCTCGAGAGGAGGTACATCTTCGTGCAGTTCTTCCATAGTGCACTCTACAAGTGACTGTGGTGCGCACAAGGTGTGCCGATTTTCTTAAATTTTTTCATTTGTTCATTAATTATTCTTAGGGCTGTGAACATTGGGATTTTTTCAAGGGTGTTGTGAGCAAAAATGTTAAGAACTCTAGCTCAATGTTTGCTCCTATGCCTTATTTTGTTCAATACTATCAACTATAAAAAGAATGCTGTTTCAAACGAATACATAATTCTGTTAGACAAGTGAGAATTTCTACTTTCCCATAGCATTTTTAAACTTTAATTACAGACATTTATATTTTGGGTGCTATACATTCGAATTATGTATTAATTAATGAGTACAGAAAGTTTAAGAACTAATTTGTAAATACCTGTTAAAATGGAAAAATATATCAATATTCATCCTTTACATCAAAAAACGTATAAAATATTAACATTTTGAAGCTTAGTGGTAGAGCGTTGGCTGCTATAGAGTCCTTGATTTTTCAAGAAACTTCGGGGGATGCCGCAACAGTAACTTTTAATGGAGTCATCCGCTAACATGCATTTCATTGCTACAATTTAAGAGCATAAAAATCATTTGCTCAAGCTCAAGCGTAAAAATCATCCCGGTCAAGCCGAATGATTTTTACACTCTGAAATTGTTGCAATGATCCCCGGTTTTTATTCAAGTCTTGACTATGCATGGGTATGTTCATGATTTGGGTTATGTTCCAGGATATTTCCAGATAAGCCCATGCTGGGTGCTTTTCTAGGCACAACCACTCTCAGTTGGAGGTACAGGGATAGCAACAATTTAAATGTATGAAATGCACACACCCCATGAGAATTTTGTCATGGGTGAACTCTACCCTTGCATAACAAACCAGCATTTAGACAGCTTTTATGAAAGCAAAACAATTCTTGGTACGTAATTTCCCACACTTTTTATTACAGTGGTGACTGGTTTCGTTAGTTGACTACTATCATCAAAGAACAAACATATATGCATGCTTGTACCTGATGGTGGTACAAGAATTGAAGGTGGACATGGTAAGGAGGGGGAAAACAAGACAAAATAAGTCAAAAGGCTCGGGGGAGGGGGGGGGGTTAAAGAATAACCATCTCCACCAGATAAAGGAAAGATAATTAGGCAGTTTGGGGAAAACCATTGGAAACAGGGGCATTGTGAACTCAAGATTGAGATTCATAAACATGGTACCCAACCCCTAAACATTTCCATCCTGTGGATGACAGTAACTGTTAAAACCAATCAATACTGCAATGAAAAATGTAAAACATTACCAAAAGGTGTTTTGATTCTGTAATATTGAAAAAATCCACAAATTAAAGCCTAATTCCTTTGGTTATATCCAAATTTTTGTCAGCAGATTCAGACAACAGAGTTAGCAGATCCTCATTTATCTCTTCTTCTAGCTTACAAAGATTTTCTATTTTTATAAATTAGCCCTACTACTATAACATTTACGGTCACTCATCCATCATCAATTAGTATTCATTTGGTCCATATTTACACTCTGCAAGCATCTGAAAATACCTATGTACTTTTGGAACAAATATTACAACAGGAAAGTTCATTCCTTATCTATGTTAATTATATGCCCTTTCTTTCATCTTGCATTTCTTTTACCATCATCATCCTTCTATTAAAGGGTTTAAGGATGCAACTGCACACTACATAAGTAGGCACAGCTAATTCAGGGCTGCCATTTCAATGCATTTTTTAACTGAATCTCATAAAAGACATTTAATAAAGAAATTGTTTTCCTTCAATACCATTCCCATAAATTTTATTTACAGTGGTAAACTCCTTATGATCCTTTAGTAATTTTAAATGATGCATGGACTGAATTCCAGTTTCTTCCATCCAATGAAGATTCTAGAACAAATCCAGTATTCAATATACAGACACTTTCAAGAACCATTTTCCTTGTCTTTCTCAAGTTATACTATTTGAAACTTCAAATTTTGGTACTTATTTCAAATTAAAATTTTTCCCTGTACAAGTGCATTTTAGTTGCTGTCAGTGACTTCAACAAATGTCCCTGACATCTCATACCTTAAATAGTTCTAGAAATATTATCCTCCTGAAACTCTGCGCATAAGTACTACTAAATGACTTAATATATGTCTACTACGTAATATATTGCAAACTTGGCAGAAGGTTTATTATGAAAATATTGTGTAAAAATCAAAATAAAATAATTCGGATTTGATTAAATAGTGGAGGATTCATTTTATCTTCTTCACAAAATATCTCCCCAGGAAATTCCTCCTTGAAGGAAGAAAAAATGGTGGTAAAATAGCTAACTCGCTTTGTGGCATAGGGATATCTGGTTTTCTTTGTCAGCACAATCATATAATATTATCATAACATTTGTTGATACATAAATAACCAGAGCACTAATGCTACCACCATTTAATTAGAGGCGTACATTTTTGGTCACAACCACTTGCCATTTTGATTTAGCCTCAGGTCTTTGTATAAAAGATTATAACAAGAATAAACTACCAAATAATTATGAAAAGAGCAGAGATATACTTAAACAAAGACCGACTTGTAATTAGAAGTAAAGGAACAAAGAGTAGTATTCTTGCTTCTACCAGAAGAGGACAAAAAAGACTAAATAAACCAAACCAGCCAATGCTACATTTATATAATTTGACATGAAGTGAAGTGGAACATAATACTACTTATCTGAAAAGAAATCAGAGAAAACTAGTGACAGGAAAGTGTACAGACTATATAAAGAACAAACAGCAGTGAGCAGATGCAGTGATATCTGAGCAGAAGCAAATAAAGGAGTAGGGCAATGTTTCCCTACAACCCATAAAAAATTTTCTGTAGATCAATAATTTGTGATGATGAAGATGAAAAAAACCAATGCTGCAGTCTTTGTGACAATGAGCAAGCAATCCTTACCCTAGGATCAAAATGTTTTTGCCATATAGGTAAGACAAATGGAGTAAATAGAAATTCAATCATTGCCAAAAACAATAAAATTTTTATATAATGTTTGCCAAGATCCTGTCCAAGAAGGACAAAAAATTGAGAATTTAATGGTATGAAGAGGAAAACTAATTTTTCAGTTAAATATTCACATTAATGCATGCTTTCAAAGTACAATATTTTGTTTAATTGTTGTTTCATTAGTTTGACTAATGATGTTAAATCATCTAATATGGTAACATCATGTGATCTCTAATTGGTGGTGCACATTATAAAACAATAATGGACACTTCCGAAAAAAAAGTTTTTTAGAATAAACTAATTGAAAGACACATAGCACACTCAATATGTACCCATAGTACAATACCTACATTCGATGTAAGACAGGATAACTCCCACAAAACAGTGAAATTTCAAGAAATATTTTATTGCTGACAATGCATCTAGCATTGCTAACTTTGGCGGTGGATAGGAGTTAATTGATACACAGATTCTGCTTCTCCATTGATTTTATATCAGACAATATCAATACATTGTTCTAAAAAGTGAGCTATCCTTTAAATGCACTAAACTCTGGTATGGCAAGCTCTTTGCATTCCTCCCAAGTTTCTCATAAAGTGAAGCCAATTGCAGCGATTTTCAATTTGTGCAGTTGATGGAGCCATTTGAATAAAATGTACTCCAAGATGAAGGATTCTGCATTTTCTGGTTTTCACCACGTTGTTGTTTAAAGCTGACAACAGTTTCGCCGAAGTTGCATTCGGCATCTTCAGGTTGAAGATGAGGGACTCGGATTTTGGCCGCCCTTATAAAGGTGGTCCCGTCCAGTGGCTGCTTGCTGATTGGTCCTTTCCTGAAGAACTCTCTTTCAGGTGTTGTGGAGATGGTAGCCTTCATCTCTGTTGAAATTTTCTGGGTTTTTAGCAATCTCAATTGCTTCTCTAATTAATCGTGGATAATATCTGCTCTCCTTAGTTATGATTTTTGTATCATGGAATAAAATATCTTGACCGGGTTCACTCAATTTGTGTTCGGAGATGCACGACATGGTGACAAGATTCAACTGCATCAATAAAATAGTGGATGCTCTCCCTGGACCGAAAGACATAATACCAAAAGACCTATATGAGGGGTCTACCAAGTACCCTGTTCATGTGGGAAAGCCTACATCGGGGAAACATGCTGGCCAATGAAAGTTTGGATGAAAGAACACCTCTGGGCAACAACAAACAAGCAGTTTCACCTGTCGGCCATCTCTGAACACAAATGGAGTGAAGCCGGTCACGGCATTTTATTCCATGATACAAAAATCATAACTAAGGAGAGTAGATATTAACCACGATTAATTAGAGAAGCAATTGAGATTGCCAAAAATCCAGAAAATTTCAACAGAGATGAAGGCTACCATCTCCACAACACCTGGAAGAGAGTTCTTCAGGAAAGGACCAATCAGCGAGCAGCCACTGGATGGGACCACCTATATAAGGGCGGCCAAAATCCGAGTCCCTCATCTTCAACCTGAAGATGCCGAATGCAACTTCGGCGAAACTTTTGTCAGCTTTAAACAACAACGTGGTGAAAACCCAAAAATGCAGAATCCTTCACATCACTGCCGCGAAAATCTACGCAGCCATGTATTCCAAGATATTGTATTTTCCTGATCCAAATTTTCTCTTCTTGGAAACTCATAAATTAGCATTATCTGTTATACCTTTGTCATTATTCATGATTCCTCATAAAGTGGTTGAAGAGAGACTCATTTTAGTCACAAGGTCTTATATGATTACATCTGTTGCTCATACCAAATTAAAAATTTTTCAGACACGGAAAATACCCCCTTTTCCTCTTTGTTGATTCCATAGTAATGGCTTGAAGAAGAACAGGAGGAAGGCACTGCTTACAACCAACACTCAGTGAATGATATTCACCTAAGTGGGTGCACGTATAGGCCTTCTATATTCAAACAAGCATGCACTCCAAAGTGATAAAAATCCAATGGGTATGGAGGAGAAGACCCGTCTAAGCAAGAATTCTAAGAAAGTGGTGGAGAAGGTTAAGTGCTGTCCATGGTACCCTTAGAGTTTTGTTTTTAATGCTGAATACCTTATGTTAAATAGCTATATCACCCATAATCTATGATCACTCAAAATGTTTGAGTGCTGAGTAATATCAACTGCACTTGACCTTCCTATACTTCCTTTGTCCCCTTTAGAAAATGTGCTCTTTGCATTATAGGTGCAGCCATATAGATGCATGTTAAGAAGATTTTGAATGTCAAAGAGTTTTATATATAGGAGAATTTTTACTTCAAGATAAAGCAGTGTTAGAAGCCGTAAAGTTTTAAATGTGGTAAAATGTGGTGTAAGTAAATTACATATGAGAAATTCAACACTGAGTCTGAAGGTACAGATCAAAGGAATCTGAGAAATGAAGGTGGAAAAGTGTTTTTGTAAAAGGATTATAAATTTGTATTATTATCCCTTTACTAGGTTATTTCATATTTCTCTACAGTTGGTGGTTATGCTTTCAATGGCAGCAAAAGCTCAATACCCCATACAAGCTGAGAAAGGAGCCAAAGTGAAGCAATCTCGATTGTCGGAGTTGTCACCACGTGCAGGACCAGACAGGCCTAAAACAGCATCAGTGCCCCTGTCAGTCCTTACACCATTGACAGCACTAGGGGGTCTAGGAAGACATGTGACTGCATCACAGGAGCCACAGAAAACCTCCCACTTCATTCAACCCCAAATAATAGGATTGAGAACTGACCAAATTGGATCTCAAGTGTACTCTTTACCATCAGGAGGTATGTTTATGTATCTAATCAAAGTCTATAACATCCCACTAACTCTCAATATATGATCCATACTGGTTCATATTTCAAACACAATAATGGTAAATACATAATGGGTTTAAAATATAAAATGGTATCAGTATGGTAACAATTAAATTACTGCATGTGAATTTATACCAACTGAAAAACACCAAGAACTAACAAACTTAATGTAAAATCTAATAATTATCAACTTATGAATGAAATACGGCAACTTTTGAGCCAGGATTTTGCTTCCCCAGCATATTTCTTGGGTGAAGAACTATTGAGACCTCTAGGTCCATCAGTTTGCTACCAAACTGATGTTTTCCAGGGCTCTTTCCATTGTTGAATTCTTAAGCAAAGGAATAGTGTGAGTGAAAAGATAATAGTCAACTTACTGATTGGTACTGATCTCATTAAAACTGTTCAAAATTAATTTTAGAAAGTTTAAGTCTGATGAGAAGCAGATAAACAGCCTAATAAAAGATCTGTCCAAAAAGTGGTAGTACTGAGTTGGTTAAAAAAAAATTATTGCCAGAGTCGATAAATTCACTCAAAAGTCTTCAAAGCAACACCCTTGTGGATCCACACACCACCACCAGCAGGTTTTACACACCTTGTTTGCCTTCTGGAAGGCAGTGCCTGGCATGCTAGTAAGCTCCCTCATCACAGCCTGTTATAATGCTTCCACTGAGCTGTGGCAACATCCTTTATGCATGGATTTGAGATGGAGGAAGAAGTCTTGTGGGGCAATTTCAGGTCTGTAGGGTGGCTGAGGCATGATCCAGATGCCCTTGGCAGATCATATGTGAGTTTCCTTTTGTTCATCTCAGAACCCTCGCAGCAAAATCTTCGCATACATTTTTCTCATGTCCATGCTTTCAGTCACAAGTCAATGCACATCACTTTTAGGGATAGTGAGTTCATCAGAAGCAAAGTGAATCCTTAATATACAATCCCAGTCTAACAAAACCTTCACTCTTGCAAGATTTTTTGTCACTTTTTGATGTCAAAAGGCATCCTGAATCTTCTCTACCCTCCCAAAACAACTTGTGCCACTCAAAATCACCTGATCTACCCATACCATTATCACCATAAGCTGCCTTGAGCATGTAATGAGTCTCTTTCCCAGTTTTTCCCAGTTTCACACAAAATTGGATGGCATAGAGCTGTTCCAATAACTGGTTCATGATGGAGCATAACAAGGCCTCGGGAAATGCTAGAACTCCACTCTGCAAAGGCTGGGAGCTAAATGTCACTGGCCTCCAACCTTCCTTGAGACTCCTCTCCCTTGAACTCAGCCACAGAAACTGCCACCAAAAAATAAGTCATATTACTTTTGGGACTGACCTTGTAACTGATGCAAGTTAGCTGACAATATTGGTTATAATCTGTGTTTGAAATGGATGTATTTTCTACCTGGAAAAGAAAAAAAACAGCATATTAGGTGGGTGAAGATAAGCCTTTTGAGGTAAGGATAATCTCCTTCAAAGAAAATTTATTTTATATCAACATAGGCATTGTCAAAAATTCAGTCATAGGAAGATCTGAAAATGTGGAAAACCATTGTGAAGGTTTTGAATTTCTTCACTACATTTAATATCTTCACAAATGGAATGAAAAAATTGAAAAAGGTTTGCATGAATCCTCAGACAATTTTGCCTGATGGTAGAGAATGCAATACTGATGGTTAGGTACTAAATCAAGAAATACCAATTTTGTTACCTAAGTAAAAATAAATTTTCATTGACCCTTTAGCTGCATTCACACACATGAAGTCACAGTTGTGGACCAGCAATGTGTGTACCTTGACGATGAAAAAAATGTTAATGATTAGAACTAACTACTATTTTTGTTGCTTTTATGATCATAATGACTTATGCACATAAAAAGCTAATCACAAGAAAAAAAGAATTATTGGATTGCATGATATTAAAGAAAAATATATTGTGAAACATTTTGTTTTCCCTCATCATACCACCTCGCTTGTGTGCTTGAACCATATACTGGCATGAACATGTAAACACATCTAATTTTCTATGCTGATTTGGTCATTGGCATTACGACATCCATATTTAAACATATTAGGTTGTAAAAGTGACTGATTCAAGAACTCCATATAATACATGACTATCTACTGAGACATGCAGGTACATATTTGAACCTCCTTGTATCAACAAAATGTCTGCTTTACAATCACGGCTTTGAAAATATCACCAGTGCTAGATTTACTAAACTTAACTATTCTGAAATAAAATTCCTTAGGAGTTCTCCCATGGGAGTCCATATACTTTTCGTTATTCATATATATTTGTTTAGATAATCACTCAAATTTCCACATGCTATGGTACATCTCAATATTTGATGAAAAAATTGATCACTTTGATGCTCACAACTTTAACTATGTGATAACATGATCCAAATTAATATTTTCCTTAATGGAAAGGAGACAAACTATGCAAATTTCACTTGAATAGAGATTTATTCACGACCCGGGTTTCAAACACTTAATGTCATCTTCAGGTGACAGAAATCTACAGAAATCTCTATTCAAGTGAAATTTGCATAGTTTGTCTCCTTTCCATCATGGATAAATTTCACAAGGTTAACCCTAATACCGTTCGGTTTGTTAATATTTTCCTGTCAAGGAGCAGTACTACCACAACTGCAGAAGCAACGTGTCAAAGGGGGTTATGCTGTACAAGAGCCACCCCAGGAAGATCCCCCAGAACAGACATCTAAGGTGAGTCAAAAATTACTAGACTTGTTAATAACATAAGGGAACTATCTATCATGTGAATGAAATAAGTCTAACTTAGGTACAAGGGTAGGCTGAAAACTAATGCACACATGCTTGTAGACCACAAAAATGACCTGCAGCAGCCCTCCTGGTGGCATGTGGAAGTAACATTCTCCCGAAACATGCATGTGCTGGTTTGAAGTCGTTTTATTCATCCAGCATATTTTGAGAAGCGAAAGTATGGTATAGAGGCATGTTCTAGTGCTATGTCAATGCAAGCTAAACAGCATGCTGTTGCTAAATTTTAACTGCTGAATAAGTGACTCCTACAGAGATTCATCATCATTTAAAGGATGTTTATGGTGATGATGCTACTAATACACCTACTGTAAATCAATGGGTAGTAAAATTTCATGGTTGCAAGCTTGAAAAAGCCATAATTGTCGATGAAACTTCTTTTGACTGTGTTTTGGGATGCTCACCAAGTTTATGTTACCAATTTTCTGGAACAAAGGGCAACAGTAAACTCTTCTCAGTCTATACAGACTGTAAAACACCTCCAACATTGAGTTTGTTGGGTTAAAGGCAGCGGGGGTACCAATAATCTTGCAACATAACATGGCTCGTCCACACACCTCGCACTCAACTGGAGAGGTTCTGTGAAACCTGAAATTTGAAGCAATTCCACACTCTCCTTATTCCCCCTATCTTACATCTTGCGACTTTTAGTTTTTCCTCAGCTCAAGAGACACCTCAAGGGTAATCATTACACCTAGAATGATGAGGTGGAGGCAGCTGTCAAGTCCTAGATTTGGGAAGAGTCAGAAGAGTTTTTCAGTGACGGAATGAAAAAAATTGTTACTTGTTGGGAGAAATGTGTTATGTTAAAAAATAAACATATGATTTTGAAACTTAAGAATTGTACTTGAATGCACTTTTTGCCCGATTATGCTATTTGTTTTTGTTTGTGGTTAACAAGCATGTGTGCATTACTTTTCAGCCTACCCTGGTATAATGATTTCCAAGCCACAGAAAATACTGAACTTCATAGTACTCTACTCTAGTACTAATACTGAGCTGATACTCATGATCTACTACACACAGATGCGTGTCACATTTACTGTTATTCCTAATATCCTCAAAAGGAAAAATAAAAAATGCACACTTATGCACTAGTGATAAAAACAAATGTTAGCATATTATTTATCACAGGACAAATGAAAAAAAAAACGTTTTTACCACACGCAGAAAAGAACAAAACAATATTTTCAAACTGATGGAGAGGTTCAATGGATTGTAGAGTTCCAAACCCTCCTACACTTGACTTCAATGGTCATCATTGCTTTGTCATGATACCCTAGGCTGTTGTCATCCATGTAACATGGGATTTTTGGAGATTTATAATGAAATATGGGGATGAAGACTATACTCTTAGGGAGTAATCAATGAAACTCGGAATGGGGAAACTACTTCATCCAAAACCATTGGAAACAATGAGCAACATATTATTAAATAACCTTTCATTATTTACGCAGTACAACCTGTTTCCTCTTTCAAGCACATATTTACTTTTTGGCAATTTATCATACAAAATAATTAACATTAATACCTTCTCTGCACATTCTGATGATAAATATCATAATATTTTCAATAAAAAATAATATACATAATTTTGGTATGCATTAGATGCACCTACCAAGTGTTCAAGTACATGGATCAAATGCTGTGCAATTAACCTCTTCTTTTCTGAAGATTAATGTGTTTACTAACCTTTAAGAGTAAATTCAGATATTTTTTATTTAAAAGAATGATTTATAGCAAGGATGAATACCTAATACCATAGTCAGTGAATGTCTGTATCTCTCTAGACTGACAGCCATGGAAGATCCCATCTCCAAACCTACTTCAGCCATTGCAACAATTTCAGTGTGTAAAAATCATTCGCCTTGACCTCTGAAATTGTTGCATTGAAATGAATATTAATGTATTAGTCCTTTAAAAGCTACTGTTGTGGTATCTCCCGCAGTTTCTTGAAACCACTTAAGCCATTTTACAATTTTTACAGAGAAATGGTTCACCATAATTACTTACTGCAAGGGTCGCTAATTATTTCCGATTTCAATATTCCCAGGATTTCCGTAATGTATGAAATGAAACAGATTAGCATGTGCGACCATTTCACATATCAAATAGAAATATAAATTCAATGGTTACAGTTGAATCGCTTAATTCTAAATTTTTTAACCAATGTAAAAAAATTATGTTAACCAGGTCCCTTATTTTTCTCATTATGCCAGTTAATTGGATAAACAAAGGATAAAAAATCGGACAAATTTGCGCTGAGGGGATTACGATCAACTGGAACACAGAAAAAAAAGTTTGGTCCAAAGTTTGAGCTACGATTTACAGCCACCCAAATGATCCCAATCCCCACACTACTGAGCACGTCCTGCGTCATCGCAACCCGAGGCAACTTCACTCAGAGATTAAGCCAGCAGGTCACGGCGGAGTCCTTGAATAGAGGGGCAGGTTGTGTGAACGGAAACGACACTCTTAGTAAGGACGAGTCTTGGTCATGAAGGAAAAGAGTTAAGGAATGCCCGCGACTGCACGCGAATGTGTCTATGTTCGCGAAAGTTACTTCACGACTGTCATTGCAGGAAAAGGAGAAAAAATGTGCACATTGCAAATGTGTCTGCTTCTATTTTTATAGCAGTCTGCCTAAACTTGCCCCTTCCCCCTGCCTTCTCTTGCCACTCCCTTTCTCCAAAAGACCGCATTACAATGCCACCGCAACTAGTATTCCAAGATCCCTTAACGCTACCGCCTGCTAATGCCTGTACCATCATGTTACTAATTGCACTCCAAAAGTAGTGTTGTCAGTAGATGAGTTAAAATATTCATCTGAAGCATACCAAATTAACAAAGGCATTCCATAAGGCTCAACCCTAGGGCCATCCCTTTTTCTGATAAATATATATTTATATAAATATAGACATATAATATTTAGGTCTTCTTCAGGTCAGACCTCTCTTGGCTTTAGAGATTGTGTGAAGGATTTATTAGAGACTTTCGGAGACCTCGGAGTAGGCCGAAAGCTCAAATCATCTACAGTGTGAGTGTCCTTTTATGTGTTATCTGTTTTATTCTGTGTTATATTGTGCCGTCCAAAAGTTATTTTATATATATACATATATATTTCTATATATATATATATATCAATGGTCTGCCAAACTGCTTACAGAATTATGAAGGAATAGTACCAGTGTTGTATGCTGATGACACTAATGTAATAATATCAACGCAAACATATCCCAGCCTTGTGGAAAAACCAGAGTGTCACACTTGCAATAAACAAGTGGTGTATAGACTATCTTCTAGACTTAAATGTAAATAAAAGTAAAATAGTATACTTTTCACACAATAAGAATGTGACAGACAATCTGCTGGTAAAAATTAATGACCAATCAATTGAGTATGTGATGAAATGTAAATTTCTGGATATATTTCTGTGCAAATATTTCTTCGGATACGCATGTAAAATTCCTTCAACTTAAGCTCAGTTCAACTTGCTCTTCTTCTGCTTCTTTCACTATGTAACTGAACTACTCAGCTAAGTTTTACTGACTGGTAGGTTTAAGTTTCAACATGATACTAAGGTGTGTAATTAGACCAAATTTTGAAATAAAAATTGGAGCTTTGGGAATTTGCTATCCAAACATATCATTTTGCTTGTTTCACTTTGTGATTATTTCAAGAGATGCACATATCAAAGAACAAATTATCATAAGTACTTAATGATCAAGTTGCTCAATTGATTTAATCTCACATTAGAGTGTGAATAAATACAAAACTTGGAATTAATTGAAAATATTTAGCAGAAAAAATGTGACATTTAATATTCACTCTAGGAATTGAATGAAAATGAACTCCAAATGAATTGAGACAAAACAGATACATCCAAAACCAATGGTGTCTAAGAAATAACATTTTCAAATATTAGTTTTCACATTCTTTGATATTAGTAAGATTTTTTTAATGATTTTCAAGATGGTTTGTAGATATTTATTTTATCAGGTAGAGGCAATCATTGTAAACTATTGAAAATGGCCACCAGGAATAGTTTCGAGGGTGGTCCCAAAAGTAGATACCTTTTATAGATCTTTAGAAAGATTTTCCAACCGTGAAGAAGTAATGTAGGCAGTTATGCGTTATTTTAAGGAGCAAGACAGTTCTTATTATAAAAAAGGTATCAAACTTATTGAGCATCGCTGGATAAAGTGTATAGAGCTAAAAGGAGATTATGTTGAAAAATAAATAATTCCTAATGTGAGATGAAAATTGCCCAGCAAGGAAAATATAAGCATTAGTTAGGGAAGTGAAAACAATCCAGAATTATTGGTTTCTTGTGAGTCATGCAAGTTTACGTAGAGTTCTTTATTATTGGAACAGATCATACATGTTTTTTCCATTATTTAGTTTCCACATACCAAAATAGAAACTAGAAATATGCAGGACTGTATCGATGAGTTTCAGCTATGTTAAACATTCTACTGTTACAATGTACATTTATATATACTTGAGGCTTATTCCAAAATTCATGAAAATTGTCGCCTTTCACGGCTATAACTTTAAAACTAACATCAATGATTGCAAAAAGATCATTCGTATCATTTGAATACTTGTATCACTTGAACACACGGAGTTTGATTGATTAATTAATAAATATTAGCATTAATAAAAACAGCTGCACGTTTTTCCCGCATTGGGGATTAGTTTCCCTACATCAGTTTTATGCCAAGGTTATTGTGAACATTATCAGCTTCAGGCTTCAAAATCAAAAGCCACACCAATCTCGTTCCCTCCCTCGTTAATATTCTTTCCATTGATTAAAGCTGAAATGGTGCAACTCATGCCATCTCGTATTTTTTTCTGAAAACTTAGTCCAATACTGGAGGTCTCATCAACTTTAGCACGGACGAAAATATTTTCATCAACGTTGTACTTGCATCCAATTCCTAGTTTTGAAACTTTTAAGTCTCCTGGCTGCCATGCCAAATGAATACCCGTCTCTAGTCGAGGATTCACCTTCCGGTATATGGAACCAGAGTACTCCTTGAGATTTCCGACCCTGGAGTATAACACGAAATCGTCCAACGAATAACCAACTGCGAAATTATTTTGGGATATTACAGAATTGGAGGCGTCATAGGCCATTTGATAACCCATAAGCCACCTATCGTATGCATAAACGATGCTGGCGCTTGAAGTACGTGCATTCGAGATCATATCCACATCCATGGTCAATGATAGATTCTGCGTGTTATACTGGGTCTTGAATTGACAAGCTGTATCTCCTGATACTGTTGACAACGATGTATCTAAACCTAGCTTCAATCCCTCGGCCAGCTTATCTTCGACAGATATTTCTATTTTAAGGGTATTATTCGTATTCCACTTCTCTGTTAAGTTCAGCCCGTGTTCTTTCATTTTATATGACGTTGACATGTTTCCAGAGAAGACTTGAGTTTCACCACAAAGTGAGCCGCCAGCTTTCACCTCAACTGAGTCTTCTATTTTCGCTTGAAAATTCACGTTGATTAAACCAAAATTATATCCAGCTTCGAAAACATCGCGGCAAGCTTTGCCCAATTTCTCAAACGTCGGTGCCGCAACGGTTGTTTTTGGTGCTTTTGAAATGGCGTCGACCGTTTTGAAAAACATCGTGAACGCATCCATCCTAAAGAATTTGAGGGTAATTTTATTCGGGTAATTGATTTATTTATGAAAAATTAAATGAGAAATTACCTTGTTTACCCAAGTTTAAAGGACATAAATATGTTTTTGGTTGATGCTACTTTGTCTGTCTTGATGTACGAAGCAAAAATGTAAACTTATGTAGCGCCTGTGGCATCCACCATAGTCGCCGTTGTTTTACATTAATAGGTAGGAGGATAAATTATTATCATTAAATATTATGCGAAGACAGGCTTTGATACCAGGAGGAAGTAAATATTTACAATAGGTTGTCACGTTCCAAGGGTTTATAGCCAACACCAATATCATGCGTCTACTGGTTTCTAACAAACATTTCTGACAATGCACGGGGAGCTTTAAATGATACTGAGCTTGATAATAGTGCGGTTTTAATTTAATTCAATGTTAGTTTTAAGGTCGGATTTCTTTCAACATTGAAAACTTCTAAGGTGGCCGATGGTACCGATTGGTACAACCAAGTGCGGATACAGGGTTGATGCGAATCCCATCAGTATAATCCGAATTGTACCTCAATATGAAAAAACAAGGCAAAGAAGCAGAAATGATAAGTTTTAATCATTGATTTGTAATCAATAGCGAGAAAATATAACATCTCTTCTACATTCCCCATAAGAAATAGGCAGTGCTTAAGCCCAATTTCCCTCCAGGCAAAAGAAGAAATAATTATATGTACTTCATAAAATTTGTTACATATAAGTAATTTTTAAAAAATGGTATAACACCAAAGTAATTGATAAATTTGGATTGAACTTGTTTCCTGCATCCGGAGGGGGTGTGTATTCACTATTTTATTCAATAAAAATTTCAGGTTGATATATTTTCAACAATGGAAATTATTACTATTATAGCTGAAAGATTGCCATATTTCAGTTTAGCTCACCAGTACTAACCTAATCAATAATGTGATTTAATTTCCATTAGTAACATAATTATGATAGAAATTATGGCATAGTCAACAAACACCAAGGCTCTTGAAACAATACAAAATATTATGACACGCCAATTATGTAGTACCATCTAGGTATCACAGTGTATATTTCTGACAATCCGAAATGTATGGATACTGTAGTACTTATGCTATAGGCAGTAATTAAAAATCTCTTTAGCTGGCTTTCCAATATTGGAATAAATGATATTAATTGGTTATATATTAATAAAAAAAGATGCTACAGGATGAAGTCCTTGTTGTGACAGTGAGTGGTGATAATTAGTCTATTTTTAGATTACTTATGTTAGGTGTGAATGAATGATGAAGTTGGAGGAAAAGAAAAGTGTTAACAAATATAAGGAGGGCAGGGCTAATATTTATACTTTTGCAAAAAGACATGGTCTGAATTTCACTCCTTGCTTCTGAAGGACTTCATTAATTGAGAGGCCTTGAAAGTAGAAAATCATGTATTTTGGTTACTATTGACTGTCATGAAAGCTGAAGTCAGAGCAACTCTTCTTTGTATAAAATTCTAAAAACATTGGTATTTGACTATTTAGGCTTGCTTTATTTTAAAGGCAGCGAGTCATTGCACACAGATGTATTTACTTGGGTACTTAAATAAACTGGGTTGTTTGATTATATTATTTAGATATATCATCTGATCGAAGACGAAAGTAGTTAGAATAGGAACATGGGATGCCAGGACAATGTTGAGGACAGGCAAATTAGAGAATATTAAGCAAGAGATGGAAAGAGGTAATATAGATGTTTTAGGTCTATGCAAGGTGAGATGGAAGGATAGTGGAGATTACTGGAGTGATAATTATAGAATAATGTACAGCGGCAGGGACAAGAGCCAACAAGGGGTTGCCGTAATATTAAATAAAGGGGTAGGAAGAAGCGTAGTCAACATAGAGCAAGCAACTGATACAATATTACTCGTAGAGATTAAAGCAGAACTGATGAACTTGGTCATTGTTCAGGTATACATGCCACCGAGCAACCACAAAGAGGAAGAAGTCGATAGGATGTACGATGAGTTAGAGGATACTATATATTCGGGTGTGTTCCTGCAGAGAAACACCTGATAGTGATGGGGGATTAGAATTCGACAGTAGGTGAAAGAAGAGATGGTGATGAGGTGGGGGACTATGGGTTAGGCACGAGGAATGAACGTGGGGAGAAAGCAATTGAATTCTGCAGGAGACAGGGGTTAGTCATCACCAA
This sequence comes from Hetaerina titia, assembly GCA_037158775.1. Lineage (NCBI taxonomy): Eukaryota > Metazoa > Arthropoda > Insecta > Odonata > Calopterygidae > Hetaerina > Hetaerina titia. The sequence continues at coordinate 114,025,790 of CM073770.1, forward strand.
CACATGGTTTACACATCACAAAAGGCATAGGTATACATGGAAAATTCCAGGTGACTCAGAAAGGTACCAGTTAGATTATATTATGGTTAGGCACAGGTTTAGGAACAGTGTGATCAATTCACACAGTTTCCCGGGAGCAAATGTGGACACTGATCACAATTTAGTTGTTATGAAATGTAACATCGGTTTCAAAAAGATAACACAGGGGCGGCAGGTTAGGAAATGGAATGTAGAAGCATTAAATGGATTAACAAGGAAGGAGTATCAGTAGGCTGTAGAGAAAATGATGGATGATGGTAAAGAGCTGAGTACTATCAAAGAAAAATGGGAATGTATCAAGACAGTGATATCGAAAGCAGCAAAAGACAGTATAGGAACCGTTAATGAGAAAAGGATAAGGAAACCATGGATAACAGATGAGATGATTGCAAAGATGGATGAGAGACGATGATGGAAGAATGTAAACACAGAGTTAGCCAAAATGAAGCACAAAGACTTAAACAATAAACTGAGAAGGGCCACAAATAAAGCAAAAGAAGAATGGTGGAAAACACAATGAAGATATGGAAATTTTACAGAGGAAGGGGGAAATTGGTGCGCTATACAGAAAGGTTAAGTTATTATTGGGAGGTAAGAAGGCAAGATCTGTGCTAACAGTTAAAGATAAGTGGGGTAAGATAATAGTTGACACAGAAAAGATCCAAGAGAGTTGGAAAGAATATATAGAAACACTGTATGGTAGAGAACTTAGTCAAACAAGGTTAGACATAGAAAAGGAACATGACGTAGAAGAATATAGCTTAGGTCCAGGCATACTTTACAATGAAATTGAAAGGGCATTAAGGGAGATGAAACCAAATAAGGCCATGGGGGTGGACAACATTCCTGTAAAACTATTGAAATGTTTGGAAAAATGTGGGTAGAAGACTCTATATGGACTGATTCGTAGAATCTATGAGGAAGGAATCTGGCTGGAAGATTTTGTGAGATCAGTGTCAGTTCCTATTCCGAAAAAGGTAAAGGCTACATCATGTGAGGATTACCAGTTAACTTTTTACCAATTAACAGAACGATAAGTTTGATATCCCATGCAGCTAAAGTTATTCTCAGGATCATCAACAAAAGGATAGAGTAAGGAAAATGATTACTTAGGGGATGATCAGTTTGGGTTTAGGAAGGGGAGAGGTACGCATGATGCCATTGCCATAATGAGATCACTAATCGAGAGGAATATAGAATACAATCAGGATGTATTTGCCTATTTCGTTGATTTCGAAAAAGCGTTTGATAGAGTGAATTGGGAAAACTAACGAGTATATTGCAGAAAATAGGAATAGATTGGAGGGACAGGAGACTAATCTGCAACCTGTACATGTCTCAGACTGCTCAGATGGGGAACGGATGGGCAGTGTTAGAATGAGTTCTAAGGCAGGGTTTCTCATTATCACCGGAGCTGTTCCACGTATATGTGGAGGAAATGATTAAGGAGGCATGGGAAGAGCTGGAGGTGGGAGTGAAAGTCGGAGGGGAATTCGTGAAATCGGTTAGGTTTGCTGATGACCTAGCATTAGCTGCTCAGTCAGCCAAGGCATTGCAAGCTTTGCTGAGTGAATTGGAAATTCAGTGCAATAGATATGGGATGAGAATCAATGTTAATAAAACAAAGGTTATGCGATTTTCTAGAAAGAAAAAGCCTAAGCTAAATATTAAAATAGGCGGGAAAAAAATAGAGCAAGCAGAACAATTCATGTATCTTGGAAGTGTTTTGGACCAACACGGTCAAAGTAGTAGGGACGTAAGGAGAAGAATTGCGCTAGGCAAGGAGGCTTTCTCAAAGAAGAGGGAGTTGATCACGGGGACGTTGAGTAGGGAGGTTAAGAAAAGACTTGTAAAAACTCTGATATAGAGCGTAGCTATGTAGTAGTAGTATTGTTGTGGAGGCGACTGACAGCTCAGGTCATTTGCGCCATTAGGGATGGATGGGAAAGGATGAAGGGTGGAGAGAAACCCGGCGTCAGCATTAGCCTGCTCTTAATGAAAGGCGCCAAGGGGTCCACAGCTTAACGTCCCATCCGACGGACATCGTACTCACTCAAAGTGCCCTCCACAAAGCACCTCAAGTAGGGATCGGGATACCACTGAAAAATATCTGTCGCCACCGGAATTCGAACCCGGGCCCTCTCGGTGGGAAGCCCATACGTTAGCCACCGCACCATCCCGATCCCCGCGTAGCTATTTACGGTGTGGAAACGTGGCCGCTGAAGTAGGAGGATGGACGTAGATTGGAGGCTTTAGAAATGTGTGTGGAGAGGGTGAAATGGACCGAAAGGAAAACAAATGAGGAAGTACTACGGATGGTGGGTGAGGAGAGGGGTTTGTTGGGAGATATCCTTAGTATGCAGGAAAAATGGATGAAGGGCATATTGATCGGTAGTGGGATGTTGAAGATGGTAATAGAGGGGAGAATGTTGGGCAAACAAGGAAAGTGCAGGAACAGGATAGGGATGTTGGACGGGATGAAGGGAGGAAAGAAGTACACAGAGATGAAGAGAGACCTGATACAAGATATTTATTTACATACTTCGTTGCAATTAGGCAATTTACCTGGTGGCAACGGTCCAGTGTGATCACTGGTCACTCTTACAATGCACATACATACACACACAAGAAGAACAGATATGAGACAAAATGCTCGTATACTCAATGACACTTTTAAGATTACCGACCTCTCCTTTACTATCACACAAGGATTAGGTGTACACCACACGAGTACATACTACGCACCGTCCATCGCCACACTTCGTCCGTAATCACGTATCTTCAATTTCATATACCGTTCAAAATCGCGTCCCGTTAACACATTATTCATAGCACAAGTACATACGGTTTTATTTCTCACTCACACGTTTTTAAGGCGAGCATACACCTCGTTTTAAATTTATTTAATGAATAAGGTAAGGACTTAAAGATATCCTCAGGTAACTCATTCCATTCTTTTATTCCACGATTGAGGAAGGAGTTTTTTTTAATGTTTGTTTTGTGCCCTCTATGTTTTATTTTGAACTGATGGTCCTTCCGCCCAATGTAATTTGGTTTGTCTAATCTTTCTGAGAGCTCCTCCCACCCCTTCTCTTTATTTACTATCTTGAACATCCCACATAGCCTGTTCAGCTTCCTTCTGAGTCGGAGCGGTGTCCATCCTAGTGTCTCTAACATTTCTGTCACACTATCTGTCCTGTTATGTCTTCCTAGAGCGTACCTAGCTGCCTTTCTCTGTACTTTCTCAAGCTTATTTATATGCACCTTTACCATAGGGTCCCATACTGTTGTTGCGTACTCCATTATTGGTCTTACAACTGAAGTGTATGCTAATTCTTTAGTGGATTTGTTGCTCCCCTTAAGGTTCCTCATGACCCAGTGTAGAGTTTTAAAAGCCTTACCTGCCACCTTATCTATATGATGTCCCCATTCTAAGTTAGCTGTGAGATAGACACCTAAATATTTACATTTCTCAACTCTTACAAGATTTTCACCTAGCAAGTTATAATCTCTATTTTCCCTTCTCCTTTTCCTACTAAATGTTATTAGTTTACACTTTTTTGTGTTTACACCCATCTTATTATTAGTAATCCATTCCGATACTCTGTTTAGATCATCCTGTAATATATCACTATCCCTGTTGTCTTTTATTTTTCTATATATTATACAGTCATCTGCAAAGAGACGAATGTTACATTCTGCTTCCTTACCTATGTCATTGATATAGGATAGAAACAGTATCGGGCCCAGTACACTACCTTGGGGGACGCCCATCGTCACTATTGATTCTTGAGAATATTCTTCTCCTACCCTGACCCTTTGGGTTCTCTCCCTGAGAAACTCTTTTAACCAGGACTTAACTCTTGGGTCAATGTTCATCTGTCCTACTTTATTTAGTAACAGATCATGTGGGACCGTGTCAAAAGCTTTTTTAAAGTCAATTACAACTGCGTCTATTTCTCCTCCATCATCTATTACCTCAGCTATATCTTGACATAGGCCTAGTAATTGTGTTTCGCAGGAATAACCTTCCCTAAACCCATGTTGGTACCTAACCAACCAGTTATTTTTTTCCCAATAGTTGCGCATGTATCTATTATTTTTTCGACTAATTTACAGACTACTGAGGTCAGACTTATAGGTCTGTAATTCTCAACCTTCGTTTTATCGCCTCCTTTAAATATTGGTATAACACTTGCTTTTTTCCAGTCTGAAGGTAATTTACTGTTGTTAATGGTGGCATAGAAAAGTGATCTAATGTATGGAACTATAGCCTCTGCTCCAAATTTTAAAGCATCGATGATGTAGAGTAGGTTGCTGGATTGGGTTTTATTTGGAGTTACAAAATATTTATTTGATAGTTGTGTCCATCCAAAAACCTACCATAACCAGTAGATTACCTAATAAAAAAAATCATCTGATTATAAAAAGAGCTGCCTGTGGGGCATTGAGGCCAAAAGTTTTGTTAATGGAAACAAGGAATATGAATGGCCCTAGTATAGATAGGAAAAGAATAGAAAAATGCACGAAAATACACTTCAATGAAACATAGCAATACCAAGTGATATTTAGAAAAATACATGGAAACCATGACATGCAGGCTTACTTGTAATATAGTTGTCAATCACAAATTACCACTCATGAACTCATCCACTAAGTATTCACTCTTTAGTAGAAGGTTCTTAAGGTCAGTTTTAACCATATCTGTGGTGAACTTATCTTTTATATTCATTGGCAATTCATTAAATGTAACTGAATGTGAGTGATGGGGACCTTTCTTAGGTACACCTGGAGACTGCTGAATTAAAGGTATGATGTCTTTCCCATGAGTGAAGTAACAATGTACGGATGAGTTAGGCAAAAAATAAATCCAAATGCATAGCAAATGTAGTTCAGTAGTAGGAAAGGCCAGTTATAATAGCCATAAGTGTGTGGAAGTCATGCTATGACTAATGAGTAAGATGATGTGATTTTAGAAACTGAGTGAAGTGATTACAAAGTAATTATCCAAAATTTTGAACAGCTACAAAGGGTATAAAAAGGCTAGCAATTTTCGGAATCTGATATGGAACTTTTCTTGGAACAAAACACACAAGGTTAAAGGCATGTACAGGAAATGATCTCCAGAAAAGCATTGTCTGTTTGAGTATAAGAAAGATGCTAATCCAATGCTTTAATTATGGGGGAATTTCATTAAACCATTTAATACCATTTATACTTGAAAGAATGATGACCTTAATGACTCCCAGTACAATAAAAACCATAAACACAGTAATCAACCCGAAGGTCAGTATGGTAGGTGATGGTAGAGTTCACCCAGTACTAAGTCGATGGCATGGGAAATTCACACATAAGGGTAAGGGAGCCAGTTCCTTTCTCTGTGACGGTTATGGTTCCCATAGAAGATCTGGTAACCGAAAAATCAAATAGCTTGTGTGGAGCCGAGCATGAATGGAGAGGCTTGCCTGGGAATCGAACCTAGACCCTCCAGTCAGTAGTTCAACACTCTAGCCCTGAAGAAATGGAAGTGGATGAAGTGGAAGAGGAGAGTAGGAATTAAAAGATGTAGGTAACTTAGGTAACATTAAATAGAACTAAGAGTTAAAGCTATTTGCTACTGGATTATAGAAAGTCATCAGATTAAAAGTGATGAATAAACAATTAAGTGATACAAATAATGAAATCAAATACTGTAATTTAGTACCTACAAATATGATATTTTGAAAGACTCTTGTAATTATTTTAATTTCTTATAATTCATCCTTCTGTAATAGGATGCATGCAGTTTTTAATTTAAATGTCTTGGAAAATCTGTATGGCATTTTAGCCCATTCACAAGTCAATATTTTCTATTTCTGTTGTGGAAATTTGCAGATGTTCTAAGGATAAATACATTTGCCTCAACTCTTGTGTGTTGATTTGATGGAACACTTATGGTAATAAATCACTGCAGAAAAAAATTCTTTGAAATGTGTGGTACATATATAATCTTGCAAAATAAAAATGTAAACTGTTGTTAGTTCTTAATAATATAACAACAAGTACTTCTCTAATGCTTTCTCTTTCATTTACAGGACTACCAATTCGTATTTGAAAGATTGCCTTCAGGAAAAAATCAGCCTATACCAGTTCAGCAATTTGACAGTCCTCTTGCTAATCAACCATACCAAAATGTACCGGTGCAACAGCCACTACCACTGTTCTTTAATTCACCTCAGCAATACTCCCAGAGAACTCAAGTACTCTTCCCCGCCCCCATTAGTTTCTTTCAACCCGCTAAAGAACAAGATCAGGCATTTTCTCCAAGGCAACAAATTTATGTGGAGAAACCAAATGCCAACTTCATTCAAACAAATTCACCCATAGCTTCCACAACTGTAGCACCTCCAACAATTCATTTGGCTTCCATCACCTCACCAAGCTACCCTACCTCTACAGAAGCAGTGTTTCCAGTTTTAAATAAACAAAACCAGGAACTAGGACTTTATAAGGATGGAGTTACATATGAAGTTGTTAACCCATTGAACTATGGCAACTCACCTCCATACTATTCTTATGCATTGGATGACCCACAAAAAACATCAGCTGAGGGGAGATTTGGATCCGAGACTCCAAGTTTTTATCAAAATCAGGTTCCCCAGACAACGACAGAGAAACCATTACTTCCCATTTCCCGAGGATTTCCAGTTGAATACCACCCACAAATATCTTCTTCGACTGCTAATGTGGGCATTTCTAGAGGAATATATGACTCAAATTCAGCACTTATAACCATAGGGTCACAAAATAAAGATGGGATATCTGAACCAGTGGGAATCCTTGCATATATTCAACAGCCATTTCTGGGAGCAACCAGTCCTAGGGATTCCAATTATAATGGAAATCAGGGTAATTTTTTACGAAACCCAATTGAGTACGCTTCTCCATTTGCTCGTCAAGAGCTCTTGGAATTGAGACAGAAGAAGGGGTTCTCCTAAAGTCATACTCAACAACATGAATCTTTCATGAATTTCAATAAGAACACTTCTTAACTGTACACACAAAGTTAAGTAATAAAATGGTGACTGAGTCAGGTCAGTGATAATACTCTGACTGTAAAAGTGTAAAATAGATATTAATTTTACATGTTAATGTATGATGAACCAATGATAGTGAACAAAACCAGAAAATAAGTAAGCAACTGATATTAAAATACCTTCATTTTTGAATTATTATGATAACAAAAAGAAAGGACAGTTCACAATCTTGGCACCAGCATTAAAAGAAGAACATTTTATGAAGCATATAAGGGCAAGTTTTGCGTATTGGTAAATTAAGATTAAAATGTAGCGGATTGGTTTACTTAGGATGGATAGTGTTAATTTTATTAAATTTAATCATTCACTTGTAAATATTTAACTAGGATTTCTCACAGTGATTACAGCAATTACAAATTTAATCATACATTTGAGAATAAAAAATTCAACCAGAAAAATTTGATGCTCAAAATTTTGAGTGCATTTCGTGGTTTTTGAAGAAATTTTATCATGTTGAAGTCTTCACTTTCTTTAGATAGTTTGAGTAGAGCTATGGCAAGTCAATGAATTAAGTCAAATTTCAAGAAACTGCGGGAGATACCACAACAGTAACTTTTAACGGAGTCATCCCCTAACATGCATTTCATTGCAACAATTTCAATCCCGGTCAGGGCGAATGATTTTTACGCTCTGAAATTGTTGCAATGAATTAAGTCAAGTTGATTATTTTTAAGAATTTCCTTTCAAATTGAGACTATACATGCATTAAAAGTTTTGAGCTTTGCTTTTTCATTTACCTACTTATATAAAACATCATGATTAATCCACTAAAAATGATAACACTTCAAATTTGACTTGTGCCTTGCAAACTTAATAGAACTTAGTCAATTTCCATACATTACATGTATGAAAATTGACTAATTGTGAATTACTGATAGCAGGAAAAAATGTAACTGACTTACATATGGAGTCATATATGTATCAAATATATTTTGTAGCTCACATTTAAAATAAAATAATTTTCATAAGATCTATGTTGGTTCTGCAGATTATGAAAACACACCCACAAAGCAATTGGAAATTCCAAAGTTTTCACTAAAAATCAACAAAATTCCCTTTTCCATTCCCAATTTCACTGGTTACTCAACTAACATTTTTAAATATGAAATTGAGAAACCTTTCAGATTACTGGAAATTCAAATCAAAATGGAATTCAGCTCTGCAGATACTGCATTTGGATTTATAATTTCTTCAATTGACTGAAAACGATACAAAACTAGAGATTGATGGGGAAATCTGGACAGGGATTTGCATTCATAGATGGATGGGGAGTATTGTATATCATGGTGGCATGCCATTGATCAGCTGTAGCTATCCACCAACTGTTCATGGAAAAGCTTGCATGGAGATATTTAAACAGTTGGCCGGCACCAAATTCAATAAAGTTATGTAGAGATCACCTTTCTTTTGTTGAGAAAGGTGGATAAGTCACTGGAAATTTAAATCTTCATGTTTTCCTTTTTTATGCATCCATTATGTTTTTCTGCCTGTCACATCTGTACGTAAGGAGAAGAACTGCGCTAGGCAAAGAGTTTTTCACAAGGAGGAAGGAGTTGATGACAGGGACGTTGAGTAGGGAGGTAAAGAAAAGACTTGTCAAAATTCTGATATGGAGCATAACTATGTACGATGCGGAAACGTGGCCATTGAAGCAGGAGGATGGACGTAGAATGGAGGCTTTTGAAATGTGGGTGTGGAGAAGAATGGAGAAGGTGAAACGGACCAAAAGGAAAACAAATGAGGAAGTACTGGAGATGGTGAGTGAGGATAGTGGTTTGTTGAGAGAAATCCTATGGAGGCAGGAAAAATGGATGAAAGGCATATTGAGTGGTAGTGGAATGCTGAAGAAGGCAATAGAGGGGAGAATGTTGGGCAAATGAGGAAGATTCAGCAACAGAATAGGGATGTTGGGTGGGATGAAGGAAGTACACAGAGATGAAGAGGGACCTGATGTAGAGTGGGTTTGGAGTTATAAAATATTTATTTGGTAGTTCACCTTAGGCATACAAAGAGAATATGACAAATAGGACAGCTTAGGTCAAGGCAATCTTTATGTTGGTATAGAGGAGGCACTGAGCGAATTGAAATCAAATTAGGCTTTGGGGGTGAACAACATTTCCATGGAACTACTTCAAGGTTTAGGAAAAGGTGGGAGAAAGAGTTTTTACTGATTAATTTGTAGCATTTATGTGAGACGAACTTAGATGAAATATTTCATTCAATCAGTGTTAGTTACCACTTTTTCTTAAATTTTCAGAACTAATTATGCTCACAATTCTCCCCTAGGTACATGATGATATTGATAACAATCCTCATTTGATCAGCCTGTTTTGATATTAAGTTAATGATATGGAACATATAATGTAGTCTAATTTTATGTGCCATACACTAATGTAAAACACTTCTTTTATATTGGAAATATTTAACTCACATTAAGCATCAATAATGGGTTTAATGTTTATTTAACTCCATAGAATTATTAAGATTTGAACTCGTTTTCGTATTTAACTTTTGTTTAACTTTATCTTCTGCCAAAAGAACCAATCTATAAATTAACATGCAATGCAATGTCTGCATATGTTTGATAAAATAATTGAGTTGTTGTTGCCAATCACTACCGAAAGATAGACTAAGGGCATAGTCATTTATCCTACATTTTTCTATCTTGGTGTAGGTACCCCTAGTTTTAGCTTTTTAATATTAGAGGTATTACTGAAGTCATTAAAGAAACATAAGGCTAAGTTTTTATTTATTTATTAAACTGTTCCGTCATTCAGGCATATGACATGATCACAAAGATATGCAGAAAATATAAAAATGCACAAAAATACACTTCAATGAAACATAGCAATCCTAAATGATATTTAGAAAAATACATGGAAACACTGCACATGTACACTTACATGTAATATAGCCATCAATCACAAATTATCACTCATGAACTCATTCACAATGTAATAACTCTTAAGTAGCAGCTTCTTAAATTCAGTTTTAAACGTATTTATGGTGAACTTATTTTTTATATTCATTGGCAATTCATTAAATGTAACTGAATGTGAGTGATGGGGACCTTTCTTAGATACACCTGGAGACTGCTGAATTAAAGGTATGATGTCTTTCCCATGAGTGAAGTAACAATGTACGGATGAGTTAGGCAAAAAATAAATCCAAATGCATAGCAAATGTAGTTCAGTAGTAAGAAAGAGCCAGTTATAATAGTCATAAGTATGTGGAAGTCATGCTATGACTAATGAGTAAGATGATGTGATTTTAGAAACTGAGTGAAATGATTACAAAGTAATTATCCAAATTTTGAACAGCTACAAAGTGTATAAAAAGGCTAGCAATTTTCGGAATCTGATATGGAACTTTTCTTGTGAAGAAAACACACAAGGTTAAAGGTATGAAAAGGAAATGATCTTCAGAAAAGCATTGTCTGTTTTAGTATAAGAAAGATACTAATCCAACGCTTTAATTATGGGGGAATTTCATTAAGTCGTGGAACACCATTAATGCTTGAAAGAATGATCATCTTACTGACTTCCAGTAAAATATTAGGAAAAAAATAACTATAGAGAAGAAAGGAAGAAGAATTAGGTTAGGAATTAGAAGATGTAGGTAACTTAGGTTATATTAAGCAGAATGGAGAGTTGGAGCTATTTGCCACTGGATAAGAGATAGTCATCATACTGAAAGTGATGGATAAACAATTAAGTGATACAAATAATGAAATCAATTACTGTAATTTAGTACTTACATATATGATATTTTGAAAGATTCTCATAATTATTTTAATATCTTATGATTTGTTCTTCCGTAGTAGAAGGCATGCAGTTTTTAATTTAAATATCTTGGGAAATCTGTATGGCATTCTAGCCCATTCACAAGTCAATATTTTCTACTTCTGTCCAGGAAATTAGCAGATGTTCTAAGCATACATGCATTTGCCTCATCTCTTGAGTGTTGATTTGATGGAACACTTATGGTAATAAATCACTGCAGAAAAAAATTCTTTGAAATAAGTATGGTACATATATAATCTTGGAAAATAAACAAGTAGACCGTCCATTCTTGATAATCACTAAAAAAGATGTGTGATGGAGGTATCTATTGGTATTTGAACAGAATGGGAAAGATAAGTCCAAAATATGAAAATTTTTTCATTCATCGACTTCTGTGATGAAATGGTTGGTTTCCTTGGCACTGACATTTTACTTGCTCAAATGTTTTTCAGCAAACAAATTTGAATCTTTAATAATATCATGAGCACATTTTCATGTTTTTATTACCTCTATGTTTATTTTTCATCACATCTGATGCACTTAAGCATGTGATTTTGATCTCAAGACAGTTTCAAGAGAAAGTATTATCAAGGTAGTTTCTTTTACCTAGATGAAAACCTCAAATTTTAATTTTGCAAAATGTTAATGACTTTTGTGATTAACATTTTGATGGAACATTAATTTGGACCTGCACCAAATGCTAGAAATATGCACCAGATTGATTCTAATCCAGGTCTACTGCTGAGGAAAATGCCTATGGTGAGGTCATAGTCTACTAAGACTGTCTAACACCAGACCTGAACTGGTCTCATACCATGAGGAAAATTGTCTCAATCAGGAACTCTTGATTTGAAGCTTACACTCTTAACTTTTAAAAATTTTTTTGATTTAATTTTCCTGATCTTTTTGGAAAAAATTTCAATATTCACAACTCTTACCCATATTCCAAGTGGCCACCCTGCTGAAGTGAGAACTGGAACTATTAATGTATTCTGAAGGATAGTGTCTCACTGCAAATAGCATTTCAGACATCAAGATGCATAATGTGCTATGTCACCTAAGAGAAAGGTGAGGTTCATCATTAAAGACAGTTTTTTGTCACGTATCTTCAAAATGACCTAATCAAGTTACGATGGATATGAAGCAGTTTGTTTTGCAGTAGTCTACCACTGACCATTCCAAAACATTTGGCTACCGCTAAAGAGGCAGTACTATTTTGGTTTCTCATTCAAGGCAGAACTGGAGGCGAATTACACAAAAAACCTGATGTACAAACTCCTGACATAGAGCTGATGAATGAACAGGATTTTCGGGTGGGAACTCGTGCTTGATGTTTGAAAACATTAATATGAAAAATTTACCCCCTTGGAATATTCATGTATTACTATACCATAACAGATGCTTACACATTCAATAATTCCAGAAATTATGTCATGTTTCACACATTTTGCATTGCGGTCATGTTTATGGAAGAGCATCGGTTGAGTGCCTCAATTCTACTACATGAAACAAAATGAATTTTTCATCACAATTTATTGTCATAAATAATGAACATCACTGTAAACACTCATTTTTAAGGAAATACTAGTAAAAAATACGGGATATGTTGAACCCCTGCATGTCATCCAAATATAACAATTAGCATGAACACCTGAGGAAGATTGGCAATTGGAGAAGTCATCTTTTAAGAAATCGCATGTATAAAATTTTATTTCATGGGGCTGGTGAATCAACCAATCTGTGATGTTCCCATTTTTGTACCGTCACTAACTTTTCCTTGGCTCACTGCTTCGGCAGAGAGAGCACAGAGCTTATCCTCATAGTTCTGTTCTTGGGTATACATATAGCAACAAATTTGGAAACTTTCAACAATATCTTTATGGTTGAGCCTAGCAACATTGAAATCATGAATAAATGGGTCTTGTATGCACAATAGATGATCAACTTTCAAGGGTTCTGTCAAATCTTCACAACAATTTGACTTGTAATTTTCAAATTCTGCAGGGAGTAGATGTTCATTGCCAGGAAGAAATATACTTTTGTGGATTGGCTTTCCTAAGAATGGGCATACCACCATATTCTTAGCATCAAATTCTGCAAAGAATTTAAAAAACCCTTTCACGAGGTGGAACAATGATGAATCATTCACTAACTTAGGAATTAGAGAAATGTCTTCACAATAACCACAATTCCAAAGGCCATATGAGGCTTTCTCATAATCTCTGGCTAATTTCATCAAAAGTGAAACACAGGGTAGAACAGGATAATCGGGTATTTGCTGGAGATAAAAGATACACATCAATGTTAAGGAATAGCTGGTAAACTTTCCTCTACCCAAAAAACCATGAGTGTTTGCCCAGTACCTGAAAAAAAAAGAAAATACTCAATTCATTAAACAAAACATAACTCTAACATTAGCTGGAGTATTCCATACAGTAAACCCTTTATTTAATGCACTCTACTTAATGGAATAGTTTTTCCCACTTTTAATACACAAGGAAATAGATAAAAAAAAATTAAAACAGGCAAAGAGAAAGGCTTGCTTTAGAGAGAACAAGGAAAAGTTAAATTGACTTGAATACACAAATGTTTTATTATTTTCCAAATGTGGGAGGTTGAAAATCCCAACCTGTTTTCAAATCCTAAGAAAACAAAAACCCAATCTCAGATTCCAACGTGCATAGCCTCAAATGTAGTATGGAGTAGTACTTATGCCAATCCTAATATCCATGATGAGTCCTCCCTACCTGCCTGCAGCCCCATCTCATACTGTTAACCAATAATAGGGTGATAAGGAATCACCACACTAGGTTCATATTCTCTAAGACAATGGCCCCTGGATAATGGGAGGTTCTCGGAGTGATTTCCTGCATGGCTATGTTGTGATTCACTTCGGTTTCTCAACATTCCAAGTGACTATGTTCATTAGGATGGGTCAAGGTTGAAAAGAGTTTTCCACTTGGAAATGGCAAGAATTGCCTTTAACTCTTCTAATATTTGTTAGTATTAATATTTACATACTTTCCTGCTACATATTCTGGGTGGCCACTCAATTTATGGAGAAATTGGCCTCTGAAAGATGATAAGCATAGGATAATCACACTGGCATACTTAGTTTCATTTATCCTGCGTGTGCATATATATGTATAACAATTTATTTACTTCACAGCTCATGAGGAATTTGGTATAAGAGAAAATGGCTGCTGATAAATATTTAATCGTGAACTTTCAAAGATTACTTATTGTGGTTTGTTAATTCATCCATCATATCTACACATCCAAGTGCTACCTTTTCATGCACAAATAGAGATTGAGAGCTAATTCATAAGTTTTGTAAACTGAAAATCAATCAACCATAAGGGTTTAAAACTATGCATATAATTAAGCAGAATATCCATTTCCTACACTATAGGCAACCTGAGGGAATGTTTTTCATAGTTTTGTAATTTTGATATTAGGTTATATCTCCGAAAATTCTTCAGGTAAAATGGTCACAAGCTAGGTAACACTTGAATTCTTCTGGTGAACAGTGCCTGGCCTTGAATGAAAAAATTACCTTCTACAGGTGTTAAAAAATCACCATAATTCATGAGTAATTCCTTCACTATCATGTGGAGAGAGTATTAATTGGAATTTTTACTAACTAGATAATTATTTCCTTTGATCCCAGATTATTGAGAGCACTGTACCTATGTCTCATTGTGTCACAAAATTTAATTTTAAGCAGATATGTCGATTTCAATTGATCATGATTTGTCTGAGCCTGAAAGAGTTCAAGTTTTATGAAATATCTATTTTTAAAAAGATGAGGAATAATATTACTGCTGCTGCGTACGCTGGAGTTATATAAGTTGTGTCTTACAGTGGGAAGAAACGCTACATAAAAGCTATTACATGCATTCTAACTGATGCAGGTTTTTTGAGCATAATGGTGTGCAACTCTGTAACTTTTGAACTAAGTTTCTAAATTCCAATGTGCAATTTGGTATTATCCAAAATCTGTAAAACTAATTTATTTCTGTGTACTAAAATAAAAAAACTATAGTGAAGGGTTTATCTCCCAAAACTTGTTTCGTAATCATAAATAAATTCATTATGCAATTTCAAAAATACCATTAACTACTTTTCATTCACGCAAGAATGTAGCAAACTAACCATTATCTAACATTTTAAAAAAGATATTCTTAAATATTTATTGTCAAGTACAGGTGTACATTTTGTACAATCATCTTTTTGTTTTGAAACTTAAAAAAATCAAAAAGATTTCCTGCAAAACTCTGTATAAGATAAGGTTTCTCAATAGTTGTACGTATAACTTCTAACAAGGTGACATTCTTTTAAACATGATTGACTTTTTGTATATGATTTTAGCCATAGTGATCTTCATTTCTATCCATTCACTGTAACTATCAGAACCAAAGATTAGAACAAAAAATTGTGGTGTTAAGAGAAAAAGGTGCTCTACAGAGCAACTATAGAATGATTATGTGAAGAAGAAAATTCTAGAAACCTTAGACCCAATGCTCCTCCACAATGATTAGAAAAAATGATCTTCAAGGTGAGCACCTGAATTCAGAGAAAACATCTCTGATTATTCAGGACATGGAATCTTATCTTTATTGCAATGAGGAAATCAATACAGATAGTAGAAAGATTACTTGAAGGCAATAAATTCTTAAGTTTTTTCTGCAAGAGATTCAGGCAATACTTTTTATATTCAAAGCCCTTAAAAGCCATGATAAGAAAGTACACTCCACCTTAGCATCAACTAAATTATTGTTAAATTAATCTTCACAATTAATTACCTACTAAATGAACGTAATACTAGCAAGTGAGTTCCTAATTTTTCTGGAATCAATGATATTTATAATGCAGTAGTTTGTAGCTCCACCTATTCTTTACTAATCAATGAACTTTTAAAGAACTTACAATTGGAGATGCCAAGGACTACACTTAAATTACCAAGTTTAGGAAAGGATAAAGTGGCATAAGGTACTTTTGCAGTAATTATTCTTAAAAAGTATTAATTATTCTCAGTCAGCATACCAACAGTAATAAGAACTCACCTTATAAGTAATATCAGTGGCTTTACACGATGGTCTATGGACAAAAAAGTAAGAATAAGACCAGTATTATATACTTGGTAAGGATAACGAAATGTCAAGTCACACTTTAATCCAGTTGGCAAATGTTGACACCTTATGAGAGGAACTAAGGCTTTTGGTATTTTAACAACATTCCTAAAGTCACTGCTACTGCTAATACTATGTGCAGCTTCATGAATGATGAGCTCTTGAGTTTGTCTTAGGTACACTTTCTTGAAATATTTATATGGTTTTGCTGAAATTGAAAATATATGAATTTCACTTACAAAATATAAATTACTAATTTACTCATGGTACAAAATTTATAAATAGTTCAGCAATAGACTTACTAATATACACAAAAATGTCAAAGTCACTATTTTTAGAGGCCAGACCACTAATTCTGGAGCCATAAGGATATATTCTCGGAGCAAATTTTTCCAAAGAAGAGAGAATAGATTCACATACAACATGCTGCTTTTCAATTTCATCATGGTCCAACTGAGAGTTTTCAAGAAGTTCATTCACTTGGCTAATGAACTTTTCTTCAATAAAAAATAACTGTTTTAAGTTATCTGGAATTTTTTCAATTTGTAAGCCTAAAGAAAAAAGAAAGGTGAATGAAAGTACAACTACGACAGAAAAAGATGATTTGGTTAATTGAGAAATTCACTTGAAGGTTGGCCCTTGTTAGTCTAGCTAAATGGATGGAGGTTGGAGTGGATACACAATTCAATGTACACCAAATGAACCTTGGATTTTTCAGGGACAAAGAATTAGTATTAAATATATCATCAATCAATAGACAATCTCAATTCAAAACTATATCAAAATTTGACTTTTACATACACATCAATATGAAGATAAGAACAAATAAGAGAGTGAGAAAAAAATGTCTCATTCTATGCGAGTCCCCTGTGAATCATAGGACTCATAGGACTTCATCATCATCAATCATCTTCATCATTAAACCCAACAAAGAGTCATTCCCATATGGAAGACCCATTGTTAAAATCATAACGATATCATAAGGTGTAGGTCAATTAATGGGTCTAACAATACTAGGTTGTCAGAAGAGATTTTTCCAAGTACTTATACTGCCAATGAGACAAAAGAAAGAATTACTAATCAGAATATAGGCTGACCGAATAATAAGTCACCAAAAAGACTAAATAATATCCCCAGAAAGCAGACCGCAAAGGTTTTAGACGAGAATATAATTTCCGTACTAATAGTTAACTGCCGAAGTTTAAGTTTAAAAAATAAAATACTGGAATTTCACCATCTCATTCATAGCAAATAGTCGGATATCATTAGAGGAACTGAAAGTTGGTTAACAGATGACATCGCAGACTGAAATATTTCCCAAGTCCTTCATAGTTTATAGAAACGACAGAATAAATAGAGCCGGAGGAGGAGTGTTTATTGCGGTTAAGAACTCTAACATCAGTAGAGTCGAGTTATTTCCTGATAGCTGTATAGAAAGTGTATGGTGCTCAGTGAAAACACCCAGATTGAAAAGAATATATATCTGTGCGTATTATAGACTACCCCACGCTAGCATTAACTCAATACCAGACCTAGAAAGACAGATACAAAGCTTTACATCCCACAACAGTGAGCATAGCCTAATTATTGGAGGCGATTTTAATATTCCCACAATAGATTGGGATTCGTACAGTTCTATAAATGGAGGTAAAAACAAGGATCTATGCAAGTGCCTCTTATTAGCGTTCAACTCGAATTCCCTACATCAATTAGCCAGTTCATCAACAAGGGGAAAGAAAATTCTTGATCTGTTAGCCACAAATATACCCGAAAAGGTCTTAAATATAGAGGTTGTTGACGGAATCAGTGATCACAGGGCTGTAAACGCTAAATTTTCTCTAAGCGTAGATAAAGTTAACAAACCTAAGAGAAAGGTTTATTTGTTCAATAAAGCTGACTATGATGGCTTAAAATGTGAATTAAAACGTTCTTTTTTTATATTTGATGAATTAAGCAAAACTAGTAGTGTCGAGGATACTTGGAATAATTTTCTTACGATAACACGCTCAGCAATGCAGAGATTTATACCTACTAATATATATAAAAGAGAATATGGAACCTCGATGGTACAACTCTGAAGTCCGGATATCTCTTAGGCAGCAAAGGGTGTACATGCCAGAATGAAAAACGCAGTTAAAGATTCCTCCCCTGATAAAATCAATGAAACCATACAGAACTACAAAGCATCTAGGTCCACTGCCAAGAAGGCCTTCCGGAAGGTGCTAGCGGAATTCAAAAGGAAAAAATTAGGCAAACATTTGAACGATAACCCAAAGATGTTTTGATCTTATGTCAGGGAAGTGCAGGGAAAAAAGTCCACAGTAAACTCATTGAATAAGGAAAAGGGGGATAAAGTAACGAGTAGTTTAGATAAAGCCAACATATTAAACTCATTCTTCCAGAGTGTTTTCAACATTTGCTCACAGAATATACCTGAGAACCTTCCTAAAACATTTCAGCAGTCAATGCAAGCAATCAATTTTTCCACCCTCAGAATAGAACTCCTTAAAAACATAGACCCCAACAAATCTCCGGGACCTGATGAGATACCAGTGCGCCTGTATAAAGAACTGTCGGCTGAAATTACCCCTTATCTTAATATAATATTTAAGAAATCATTAGCAGAAGAAAGCGTGCCAAACGGCTGGAAGGTAGCTTTGGTAACGCCCATATTTAAAAACAGAGACAGGGAGGGCCCCAGTAATTAGAGGCCAATATTACTCACTTCCATTTCCTGCAAGATTCTTGAACACATCATTGTTAGTTCCATAATGAGGCACCTTGATAGCCAAGATTTATTGATTAATAACCAACACGGCTTCCGTAAGGGTAGATTCTGCGAAACTCAAGTCGCACTTTTTGTACATGATATATTGAACTCCGGTGAAAGTAATATTCCAGTTGATGCGATATTCCTAGATTTTAAGAAAGCTTTCCATAAAGTCCCTCATTGCAAATTACTCGTGAAATTGGGAACTTATGGAATACATGAGAGTTATTAATTGGATTAAACAATTCTTAAGTGATCGTGTCCAAACAGTAGTCCTGGACGGTTTATCATCCGATACTGTCAAGGTCACGTTGGGTGTACCACAAGGAAGTGTCATAGACCCCCTCCTATTCTTTATTTACATAAATGACCTCAGTACTGTAGTTAATACCAAGCTCCGTCTTTACGCCGATGATGCAGTAATTTATGGAGACATTTGAAGTCACGAAGACAGAGTCGTGTTAGCCAACGACCTAGATGCAATTCAAAATTGGTACGATACAAGGCAATTGGAATTAAATTTTTAAAAATGTGTAGTAATACATTTTTGGGAAAAGAGTAGTTCCAGTATAGTTACAAAGTGAAACAAACCAAAATCGCAAGGGTAGATTCCTTTAAATACTTGGGTGTAACAATTCCTCACGATGTCCTAGGGAAAACACATACGAGAAATATGAGGTTGTGCTAATAAAAAATTGGGATTTGTGAAAAGAGTGCTAGGTAAATGTGACGAAAAAGTGAAAGAATGATGTTTCCTTGCCTTGGTCAGGCCCCACCTAGAGTATGCTGCCAGTATATGGGATCCTCATAATACAAATTTGATTTTGGAATTAGATCGAGTTCAGCGGAGAGGGGCTAGATTTGTCAAACATTGTTATGACCAACGCAGCAGCATATCCACTTTGCTAGACAATTTAGGTTGGGATTCTCTTATACATCGGCGTTTACAATATAGATTAAACTTATTAAAAACATTTAAAGATGGGCCCTTTTCCAATGACATCAAGAATATAATACGAACCCCAACGTATTACGCTCGAAGGGATCACGAATATAAGACTAGAGAGATAGACTGCAAGACTGACATGTTTAAAATGTAATTTTTTCCAAGAACGATAAGGGACCAGAATGCTTGTAGTCAAAATTCCCCAGGAGTTAGTTCATTACAATAAGTATTAAGGTACAGGTTAGGGACTGCGCAAGGATATGTATGTATGTACATGTGTATATATTTGTATGTATATGCATATATATATATATTTTTTTTCTTACAGGTTCCCCCTATCTTTCCTCACCTATTTGATAACCCCAACCCTCTCATCCCTTACCCTTCCCTCATGATGCTACACCTGCTGCCACACACCTTTTTTGGTGGCTCGCAGGGTTTTTATGTAGATCATGTAAGAATGGAAAATAGAGGACTTTACACCCACATTTTTCTGTTAATGCATCAAAAGCTATGGACATCAAGAGGAAATTAAGTTAATGGGTTTTGTAGCATTCCTCATAAACGAGGAATATTGGCAAAACACCATTGAGATATCAAAGGTCAAGGTTAATTTAGAATATTGGACAAAAATTAGACATATGTAAAAATGGCAATAGTCTTAAGAATTACATTAGCAATAAAAACTGGAAAAACTTTGTTTCACTTGAGGATGAATATTTTCACAAATGTTTTTCAGTAAATAGAGAGAAGGAATTAGGCAGTAATATTATTAAGTAATCTACCGCTTAAGGTAGGTTTTGGATGGACACAACTACCAAATAAATATATTGTGATTCCTTACAAAACACAATCCAGTAACCTACTCTATATAAAATCCTTCTCCACTTCTGTGTACTTCCTTCCTCCCTTCATTCCATCCAACATCCCTACCCTGTTCCTGCCCTCTCCTCATTCTAACATTCTCCCTGCTATTAGTCTTCAACATTCAACTGCCAATGAATACGCCCTTCATCCATTTTTCCTGCTTCCATAGGATTTCTCCCGACAAACCCATCTCCTTGCCTACCATACCTAGTATTTGATTTGTTTTCCTTTCAGTCAATTTCACATTCTCCATCCTTCTCCCCAGCCACATTTCAAAAGTCTCCAATCTACGTCTATCCTCCTGCTTCAATGACCACATTTCCGCACCATACATAGCTACACTCTATATCAGAATTTTGACAAGTCTTTTCTTTACCTCCATATCTTTACTTACCTACTCAAGTGTCCCCGTCATCAACTCCCTCCTCCTTGTGAAAGACTCTTTACCTAGCACAATTCTTCTTCTTACTTCCCTACTACTTGGGGTCATTTTGGTCCAAAACACTTCCGAGATACAAACTATTCCACCTGCTCTATTTTTTCCCCCTCCTATTTTAATGTTTAGCTTAGCCTTTTTTTCCTGGGAAATCACATAACCTTTGTTTTATTTATAATATTCTCATCTTGTATCTATTGCACTGAATTTCCAATTCACTCAGTTATGCTTACAACCCTTTGGCTGACTGATGAACTAGAGCTTGGTCATCAGCAAAACCTACCTGATTTTACGATTTCCCTGCTGACTTTCATTCCTACCTCCAGTTTTTCCCATGCCTCTTTAATCATTTCCTCCACATTGATGTTACACAGCCCTGGTGACAATGGACAACCCTGCCTTACACCTCTTACTGACACTGCTCATCCGAACTCTCCCTTTATCACTCACATCTGAGCAGTTTGAGACATGTACAGGTTACAGATTAGCCTCCTGTCACTCTAATCTATTCCTATTTTCTGCCTATGTTCATCGGTTCTGCTTTAATCTCTACTAGTAATATTCTATCTGTTGCTTGTTCTATATTGACTACGCTTCTTCCTACCTCATTATTCAATATTATGGAAACCCTTGTTGGCTCTCGTCCCTGCCGTTGCATAGTATTCTATAACTATCACTCCAGTAATCCCTGCTATCCTTCCATCTCACCTCGCATAGAGCTAAAATATCTATACTTCCTCTTTCCATCTCTCACTTAATATTATCTAATTTTCCTGTCCTCAACATTCAACATTGTCCTAACATTCCAAGTTCCTATTCTAACTAAATTGGTCTTCTTCTTCCGCATCTTCTGTCCTGCTGTTGTTGGTTTTCCCTTGCAAGGATTTCATGGGATGACGACCGTGGAAACCTTGCCTCCCCCGCAACTGAGCCTGACACATGGCTGATTAGGCTGAGTCCCGCAGTTGCCAGGACTCATATTCTCTATTGTGTCCATAATTATATTCTTGGGAATGATGATTGAGGTGGTTTCCCATTGCCTTCCTCAATAGTGTTTTTAATGTGACACCATCACTCAATGGCTGCCCCACTGGGGTCGGATGCCTTTGCAGCTGCCTTGCTGAGGAACAGATGCTGCATGGACTACCTTTCGTCTGGCTCCCAACCTTCGACCTATCTGGTATGAGTGACCCTACCAGGAGCAATTTTCATAACTCCCACCAGCACAGCTCTAGGGGTCATTGGAATGCACAAGCCCTTTCACCATGTTAAGGTTGTAGTCCATGGGTGGGAGGCAGTAAGAAATACTGATGAAAATTAAAAACTCCAACCAACAAAATAAAGCTATACTGTAAAATCTTGACTTTTATGATTTTAAGATTTTAAAAACTTAATATTACTCTGTCTTGCTATCCAAAATATCTTGATTTTCTGCAAGCATATGTCAATGCAAATAAAAAAACGCCAATGCATGACAAACAGTCCTCTTTCAGAATTCAGTGACCTTGTTTTTCCGCAATTACTAAATAGTGGGCTTAGGTACTTTTTCGGCATTAATAAATTTGAACTTCTTCGTCATATTTTAAGATCCAAAAGAGTCATTAATAAATAAACTAAAACTTTCATAAAAGCTCAAATTCAATGCTTTGGTCATACATTGAACATTACCCAAAAACAATCTACTATTCTTTCCATTTCACTAATTCTATGGCTTACCTTTTTTCCGTTTATTTCTGTTTTTCTTGACTAGAATTTCCTTTCCATTGATAGTTATTAATCCATTGGTATGCTCAGCAAATATTCTTTCAACAGATTGCCTACAGATATTAATGCAAAACAAAAAAGTAATCACACATTAAGAAAAAATTGCAACCAAAAGGCCAAGCTTCAACATCTGTCATACTGTTGGGCTTGTATGAAGAAACTAAATTTGACACTGACAATATGAGAGAGATCCTCAAATTTATGATAGCTGTGTCATTATGTCAAATTTTAATTTAGCATGCTGGTAGTTTCCTGAAGCCTAAATTGAAATACTTCTACAATGAAGGAAGAAAAATTTATTTCTCCTTTGCACCAATAGGCTTTCTGACTTGCATGATATACCACCTGCCACCATTTTTCATAAATTTAACTCTTTAGTTCTTAATTATTTAATTGAAATTTTCGGTTCAAACCATTAAAACGAACTGATTGCAAAGTTCTGAAATCCATGTCTTATCACCACTTAATCAAGAAAAAAACATTTAAATATTATAAAAAGTCATAGTGATGCAATAACTCATGAGGAACATAATATATTAAAAAGATTTGACACTACATCAGCCTAGTAGGGTACATTGTTGTGAAACTGACAGTTGCCATTAATATTAGGGCTCTCTTCTTCTCACTGATGCATGATGGTAATCTCATGTGATATCCAACTAAATTAAAATGACAGAAATCTTAAACTCTTACTTTCTCTCACATCATAGTTTAGCATGAAAAACAATAACAAAGTAAAAATACCAAGGTTATTCTACCATATTTCTAAAACATTATTATATTGGAATTTACATAAATGCTAGAGTACACATTAAATTATGATTCTGATTTAGTTCTAATGATATATTTTATGAATTACCAGAATCATGCCTTAAGGAAACATTGGATCTATCTCTCTGCTAATTGAGAATATGGGCTGATTAACTGGCATCTTCACTTAAACAATAAAATGTGTAGTCACCTATTTTTCTTAGCATCAAAAACCAAACCTGTAATATAATGCTGCTAGGATAAAATACATCTGTCAAGGTAAAAATTATTTTTTTTGTTTACTAAACAGAAAACAAGCTTTGGAATGGGTTTATATGCTATATATTGTTATTTTCTTTGAATTTTTGCCACTATGCATCTGTATACAAATAAAGCATATTTTATATAATTGAAAAACAGGTATGGGTAAATTTATCCAAGAAACATGGATGCTCTTGGGACAAACAAGCAAAAACCAGAATCTTGATGTAGTAGTGTGTAGATTTTCTTTGCTAAAATAAAAAAAAATGGCATGTTCAACTTTAGGTGACATGTGATATAAATTGGTAATGAGCAGGGAATGGAGAATTTCATCATGGAATTAAAATGAGTGAGCACTCAGAATTGACTTCATGAGAGAGGAGAAAACAGCACCATGATTTGATCAAAGAACCACAGTAGGTACCCTCAAAAACTAAAAAACCATCGCACACATACTTTTATCTAATACTGCCAGTAACTAACTTTTTGCTTAATTGAATTCAACAATGAATGCATCTAAGAGACTATATTTTTGCATTTGATAACCAGTTGCCAGGTAAAATAAAATCATGGAATTCCCTGTTTTTCCAAGTTTGCCGAATAAATTTCTTAACTTCTTCAGATCTTTGTCAAGATTAGAGATCAACAGTGCAATATCCATTGGTGTTAGGACACAAACTCTGTGTTTTGTAAAAATAGCCAAATTACTAAGAAAAATTTCTAAATAAAAATGAGCGGAATATGAGGCATGAAGAATTTAATAATGGCTATTTTTTCTAAATTTATAAACTTTAAAATTATAATTGAAATTTAATGAGCACGAAGGCTTAAGATCTTGAAGGGAGATATTACATGACTTAAATCATTTGCTTTTCACTTTAGGGGGAAATAAAAAATTCAACTCCTTGGCTGAAATTTGCAGACATTTGAGGAAAGAATGAAAAAATATTCATGAAAAATTTAGTCTTAAATATAAAAAATTAGTAAAAAATCAAATGGCATTTCCATCAATACTAGACATATTTTCTTAGACATTCTGTCACTGGTTTGCAAATCATATCATTACGGAAACAATTTTATACAAAGAGATTAAGGGTTTTTCTGTAAAGTTGCTAACTACAGAAAGGCAAATAGGTAATCATGATATGATCAATTAAAATGAGGTAATCATGGAGGTGCAACTAAGATTTGCCAAAATAAGCTTCTACGTCCACTTTTGGTGAACCAATTCAAAAACAGGCTAGGGACACATATGCCTTGTGGGGCAATTAAATAATTAGCATTACGATACAAGAATATAGAAAGGAAGTTCCAAAAAAAAAAGACCAAAGGACCAATGCTTGGGATAAATATAATGGGATACAAGATAGAAAGGTGTAAGCAATCAGCATTAGAATTGCAGAAGAATAAAGGAATAGGATTTTTTCTTCAGTCAATGAGGGTAAGGAGCTAGTTAACAATGTGTGATTTTAATGAGGATGCATGCCCTGCCTTCTGTTCTTCTAAAACATCCCCCCTGTTATAATTCGTTGTCTCGGGCGTGACTTCATGGAATCGACTTAACATAATGAAAAGAGAAACTTTATAATTCCACATAGATATCTATGTGGAATTATAAAGTTTCTCTTTTCATTATCCCCCCTGGTAGCTTAGAGTTCTACCACCGAAGAAAATCAAACTGCACTACTTATCAACTTTTCATTAAAATGCATGAAAGACTACCAACATTTGAGAAATAAATTGACAGGATTTCTTATAAGAAATTATCACTCTGAATTGCAAATCAAAGGAGCAAGTGAGACAAACTAACAAACATGAAATGCACACCATGTGACTGTTTTCTCAGGTTCACTTTGCAGTATACATTACCATATGTAGTATAAAGATTGGGTTTCACTAATGCAATGGCATCCTTGGATAATGAAATGAAATACTTTACTTTGTAATTCCACACAATTTATTTAAAAAACACGACCCAGGTTTTGATGTTAAACGTCATCATCAGGTGGTCCTCCTAAAAGCACACTTTGTTCATATACCTTCTGATCAAGATAGGGGGGAGTTGGTCAGACAGGGAGGGTGGAGGGGTAAAAGGTTACAATGTAGCTGGGAAGAAAAGAGAATTATATGTTTCAGTGTCAATCGTTGACTTGGAGGAGTGGTAGGTCTAGGAGTGGGAGGGATACAAAATTTCGTTGGCAAGTTCATCTTTGCAACGGACATATTTCAAAATTTCTAACTTCTCCAAAGAATTGAGCCTGTGATCTTTATTTTCCAAATGAATAAATTTAGCCACAGTCACTTTTGTGGTCACTTTCAATTAGGTGCTTCGCAAAGAGGGATGTTATGTTCTTGTTTTTTACATGTTTGGTGTTCTCTAATTCTTTCTTTAAATTTACGTCCTGTTTGCCCAATATACTTTGTATTACATTCTGAGCACTTTAACTCATACACTCCACTCCTCTCATTTTTGGGGACTTTGTTTTTATCGTGAGAGATCAGGTTCTTAAGGCATGAACCACTGTAAAAAGCTCATTTATTTTTTCTTTAGGTAAACTTTTAATTACTCTTTGAGAAATGGTTCCTAAATAGAGTATTCTTCGCAATTTGGCAGTGGGATCTTTTCAATGTTCGGGGTTGTAAATTTGGGTTAAGGCTATTTTTGTAAGTTTCTTCCAGTAAAGTTTATTAATTATTTCTTCTGAATAGCCATTGTTTACTGCTAACGATTTTATTATACTAAGTTCCTCATTAAATTGAATTTTGACATCGGGAAAGCGGTTAAACGGTGGATCATTGCATGAAATGCTGAAAGCTTTTGGGCGAAGCAATGCCTTGAAGAGGAATTAAAATTGTTTTTTTAAATAAATTGTGTGGAATTACAAAGTAAAGTATTTCATTTCATTATGTCATGCAGATTCCATATTACGCCTGAGATAACAAAATTGCATCCTTGAATTTTCAGTGCTCATATAGCAATGACTGACATAACACACCTAGCTCCAAAGTGATTCAAAAGGCTTGGATAGAAATAACAAACTAATCTGAATATTGAATCTTTTAGAAAATGTAAACTGCCTCCAAAAATAATCTGCCTATACCCACCATTTAAGTTAAGGTCAAGAGTATGTGTAACATCATACTGAAAAAGAACGATACCTATACTTTGAAAGATCTCATTCCCCTTTGTTTATCATTGCACTTTTTGAAGTCCATAAAAATAGTAATCCTTCCCATGGACTACAACTTTGAAATGGTGGAAGGACTTGGATGTTCTGATGATCCCTAGGGCTGGGCTGGTGGGAGCAATGATAATTGCTACTGATAGATAAAATCTGTCCATGCCAGATAGAGAAGAGAAGGAGCCAGACGAAATGTAGTGCATGCAGCATCAGTTCCTCAGTGAGGCAGCTGCAAAGGTGTCTGACACCAGTGGAGTGGCCATTTAAGTAATAGTGTCACATTAAGAACACTATTGAGGAAGGTAACAGGAAACTAACTCAATTATTTCTCCTATGACAATGATGAACACAAATATGAGAATAATGAGTCTTGGGAGCTATTGAACTTGACTCACTGTGCCAAGTGTTATGTCTGGGAGTGGGGAAGGAAAGGCTTCAGTGGTCACTATTAAATGAAATCCTTGCAAAGCAGTAGACAGAAGCAGAAAATAAGACACAAAAGAGATCTGCCATTTTTAGAATAGTGATTTGGAAATACTAGGACAATGCTGAGGCCAGGTAAGTCAGGAAACAACAAGCAAAAGATGGAGAGGAAATATATACACTTAAAGCCTGGGTGAGGAGATAGAAAGTTAGCAGGGCTTCTGAAGCAATTATTACACAGTAACACATAGCAAAGAGAAGGAGAAACGGAGAGGAGTAACAGTTGCACTGAACAGTAAGACGGGAATGGACTGATTCGTAGTATCTATGAGGAAGGAATCTGGCCAGAAGATTTTTTGAGATCAGTATTAGTTCCTATTCCGAAAAAGGTAAAGGCTACATCATGTGAGGATTACAGAACGATAAGTTTGATATCCCATGCAGCTAAAGTTATTCTCAGGATCATCAACAAAAGGATAGAGAGTAAGGCAAATGATTACTTTGGGGATGATCAGTTTGGGTTTAGGAGAGGAAGAGGTATGCACGATGCCATTGCAGTAATGAGATCACTAATTGAGAGGAATATAAAATACAATCAGGATGTATTTGCCTGTTTCTTAGATTTCGAAAAAGCATTTGATAGAATGAATTGGGAACAATTAATGCGTGTATTGCAGAAAATAGGAATGGATTGGAGGGACAGGAGACTGATCTGCAACCTGTTCATGTCTCAGACTGCTCAGGTGTGAGTGGGGAACGGAGAGTCCGGATGGGCAGAGTTAGGAAGAGGGGTAAGGCAGGGTTGCCCATTGTCACCGGTGCTGTTCAATGTATATGTGGAGGAAATGATTAAAGAGGCATGGGAAGAACTGGAGGTAGGAATGAAAGTCAGAGGGGAATTCGTAAAATTGGTTAGGTTTGCTAATGACCAAGCATTAGTTGCTCAGTCAGCCAAGGGGTTGCAAGCATTGCTGAGTGAATTGGAGGTTCAGTGCGATATATATGGGATGAGAATCAATATTAATAAAACAACGGTTATGCGATTTTCCAGAAAGAAAAAGGCTAAGCGAGACATTAAAATAGGAGGGGAAAAAATAGAGCAGTTTACATATCTCGGAAGTGTTTTGGACCAATACGGTCAGAGTGGTAGGGACTTACGGAGAAGAATTGCGCTAGGCAAGGAGGCTTTCTCAAGGAGAAGGGAGTTGATGACGGGGAATGTGTGTGGGGAGGTTAAGACAAGACTTGTAAAAACTCTGATATGGAGCGTAGCTATGTATGGCGTGGAAACATGGTCGCTGAAGCAGGAGGATAGATGTAGATTGGAGGCTTTTGAAATGTGGGTGTGGAGAAGAATGGAGAAGGTGAAATGGACCGAAAGGAAAACAAATGAGGAAGTACTAGAGATGGTGGGTGAGGAGAGGGGTTTGTTGAGAGAAATCCTATGGAGGGAGGAAAAATGGATGAAAGGCGTATTGAGCGGTAGAGGAATGTTGAAGAAGGTAATAGAGGGGAGGATGTTGGGCAAACGAGGAAAGGGCAGGAACAGGGTAGGGATGTTGGATGGGATGAAGGGAGGAAGGAAGTACACAGAGATGAAGAGGGACCTGATGTAGAATAGGTTTTCTTAGGAGTCACAAAATATTTAGTTGATAGTTGTGTCCATCCGAAAACCTACCTTAACCGGTAGATTACCTAATAATAATAAAGAACACCTATGATGGAAAGGAGACAAACTATGCAAATTTCACTTGAATAGAGATTTATTCACGACCCGGGTTTCAAACACTTAATGTCATCTTCCTCCTGAATCCACCCGGGTTGTGAATAAATCTCTATTCAAGTGAAATTTGCATAGTTTGTCTCCTTTCCATCATGGATAAATTTCACAAGGTTAACCCTAATACCGTTCGGTTTATTAAAAGAACACCTAGTTTAAACACCAGAGTAGACATAAGAGTACATGAAAATACCAAGGGATTCAGATGGTATGTTAGATCATATTATGGTTATGTGCATAATTAAGTACAGAATAATAAATATTCAGTTTCCTGGAAAAGGATATGGATCCAGATCATAATTTAGCCCTCTTGAAGAGTAACACCAAATTCAAGAGAATAAAAGGGAAGATTTGAGAGAGGGACATGGAGAAGATGGAATGTATATCCTTTTATCAGGATGAAAAAGGAGTACCAGAAGATAGTTGAAAAATTTCCAAGAGATAGCATGGGGATGGGTACAATGGAAGAAAGGTGAGAATATCACGTTGAGTATCAAAAACTTCATACCAAATAATAGGAATGGAAGTAAATATGAAAAGGATGAAGCTATGGATTACGGGAAAAATTATTAATAAGATAGATGTGAGAAGGAAATAGAAGCATGTAAACAGAGAATCAGGTAGAAAAATTTGCAAAGTGAATTAAACTAAGGCAAGAAACTAATTGGGTAAAAGAAATTTGATGGAAGAAATAGTTGTGAGGATATGGCAGAGTGAGGAAATGGAGGAATAAGGGTGTGTTGCTCAGGAAAGTGAAAGCACTGATAGGAAGTAAAAAAAGACAATCCATGAATCCAATCATCAGAGATATAATGGAAAAATAATTAATGAAACCAGGTAGGATTCAAGAGAAAAAGAAATAATATTGAGGGAGCTATATGGTAGGAGAAGACATTAAGTCTGATATTATATAAAGATATTAGGTCTGTAAGTTTAGAACAAATTGCATAGTTTCAGGCATGCTATGGTCCATTCAAATATAATAATGACCAAATGATAATACACCTCCACTAAATATTGACTTACTACATGACCGGTGTCAATGTACTATTTATTATCATCATATTCAGGTCTCACTTGAAGATGATGTAGTACTCGTCTATAAAAACCAGTCATGTGATATAACAATATCTAGTGAAAAAGCACTATCATTTGTTCATTATTATATAAGTTTAGACAAGTAAGACACTGTTAATGAGGACAGCTTGCATGAGATAAGCTTGATTGTGAGATAGAAATGTATTATAGGAAATGATACTGAACAAAGCTATGGGGATAGTTAACATCCCCATGGAACTATTAATGGGTTTAGGAAAAATGGAAGGAATTTTTTAAGAGTTAATTTGTAGCACATTTAAAGGAAGGAATTTCGCTGAAAGACTTCATTACACCAGTGTAAATTCTCACTTCAAAAAAGGGAGAAGTAGCTGTGTGTAAGAGCTACAGGACACTAAGAGAACTTTGATTTTACAAGCAGCTGAGGTAATACCCAAAAACAAAAATATGGAGAGAAGGGAAAATTACTGCTAATGGAATGATCAATTTGGGTTCAGGAAGGGATAATGTATGCCTGATGCCATATGCTTAAATGAATTTTTTATAGTCACATTCATAATCGTTCCTAGATTTCCCAGTTTGCTGGTCAATGGCCGTCTTCTTTATACAATTCTTGAAAAGCTGAAAAGGCACTGTAAGACAGAGCGACTTGATGTCAGGAAAATTATGTTCAGATGCAAAGGAAAATCTATTCAAAACTGTATATACCTTAAAGTTGTAGGTACTGAGACTTGGTCTTAAAGATGAGGATGGAAAGAAGATGATGAGTATAGAATAGAACATGTGAAAAACTATTAGGGAGAAAATAGTTTAATTCTGAGGAAGATGAATAATGGAAGCATTGGGTACGATGAGGCAAGGGAGGAAATTGCTGGGGCAAATTCCAAGAACACAGAAATTGTAGATGAAGACTATTTATGACAATGAGATTTTGAAGGCTTTGATAGAAGGAAGATTGCTAAGTAATTATGGAATACAGAACAAGGCTAGAGACAGCAAGAAGGGGGCACGGAGTATGAAAATCTAATGACAAGCAAACTCAAGGGCAACTGGAGTTAGACCCAAGCAGAATAAGTGTTTCATAAGTCCCAAATTATGTGCAATTATGACATATTGATTGGAACTTACTTTATTCCAATCAAAAACCTCTGGCTAGAACATTAAAATCAAAGATGCAAGGCTATAGAGTATTATGCAGCACTTTCTAGTTCATAAAAGCAGAGCTCATCCCAGGTCAGAAAGAAATCTAGTCCACTTTTTCCACATTTCAACTAATTAAGGGAAAGAAAAATGGATAACATGACTTAATGATTGAAACCTATACTCCACTAACAAGCTGTGCACATATCTTGCAGTATGTAAGTCCGTACGGTTTGATCATTTTTAAAGTAGAACATAGTTTTTAAACATTAATATTCATAATATTAGGCCAAATATTTTATGGTTTGTAGTAGTATTAATAGGAAGCTATGAAAATATAAAGGATATATATATATATATATATATATAAAGGATATCTGTAATTATTGGCTTAAAAATGGCTTTCTGTACAGGAATGAATTGATGAACTACATTTGGATGACAATGTGCTTAGGCCTAGGCCTGTATTATAAGTACAAAGTCTTTGAATTAATAAATATACTCACAATCCTATTTTTTGACATGTATGATTGCTCTTTATTCTCTCTTAGCACTTGAATTTAAAAATTATCTTCCTGTCATTTACATTGGGACAGCATGATTTGCTCTCACAATCAATTGTCATTTAAATGCAACTAGTCCTTCAACCACACAATACATACACACACATATACATATGCAACACACCAAAGCCCCATTAAAGCATTCCTCTTTGTTTTATATGAATCATATATTAGGTTGGGGATAAAGAAATCCATAACGTTTGCATGAAATTCAAAACTTTATTTAAGATGTTTCGGATTATCTGATTTGGGTCAAATATGCACCGTTTTGCTGTATAATTTGTTGTCAATTTAAAGGTAGCTTCAAAATGCCTCTCTCATAGAAGTCTTGGTCCTTATTGGAAAAAAACTCAAGTAATCTATTTTCACAATCTTATCTTGATCGCCATTTCTTAACAATCAGGAAGTTTTGCTATGTGAGAAAAAGGTGGTAATCACTTGGTGCCTGGTCCAGACTATATGGTGGATGCATTAAAACCTCCCAACCAAGCTCCCGGAGTTTCTGGCAAGTCACTACAGACGTGTGTGGCCTTGCGTTGTCCTGATGAAACACAACAACTCTTCTGTTGGCCAACGCTGGCCGTTTCTGGTCAATCGCTAGCTTTAAACGGGCCAGTTGTTGACAGTAGAGATCTAAATTTAGTGTTTGGCCATATGAAAGCAACTCATAGTAAATGTTTCATTTAAAGTCCCACCAAATACACAGTAGAACCTTCCTGGCCGTTAGTCCTGGTTTGGCCACCATTTGAGCTGCTTCACCATACTTTTACCACGATCGTTTTCGCACAATACTGTCGTATGTGACCCATTTCTCATCCCCAGTCACCATCCGTTTGAGAAATGGGTCGAGTTCATTCCGTTTGGCCAAGGCTTCGCAGATGGAAATTTGATTCATCATGTTTCTTGGTGTTAATTGGTGTGCCAACCAAATATCGAGCTTCTTTGAGAATCCAGCTTTGCGCAAATGGTTTAAAACTGTTTTATGGTCGATCTTTAGCTCCTGGGCGATGCTACGACTACTAACATGCTGGTCAACTTTGATCATTTCTGTGATTTTATTGACATTTTCGACGACGGACCTGCCTGTGCGAGGTGCATCTTTAACATCAAAAATGCCTGAATGGAATCGACGAAACAAAAACTGCACATAATTAGCTGTTACAGTATCGGCACCATAAACACCATTCACAATTTCAGCAACCTGACTTGTGTTTTCCTCTTTATCAAAGAAAAACTGTAAAATGTACCAAATTTTCTCTTTGTTGACTTCCATTGTTAACACCCTATAACTCACAACTGAATGGAACAAACAAACAACAGTAAAAGAATTTTTTTGGTGTAAAATATCACCTTGACAACGAGCATTTGTTTGAGAAATGGGTCGAGTTCATTCCGTTTGGCCAAGGCTTCGCAGATGGAAATTTGATTCATCATGTTTCTTGGTGTTAATTGGTGTAGTAAAATGTACCAAATTTTCTCTTTGTTGACTTCCATTGTTAACACCCTATAACTCACAACTGAATGGAACAAACAAACAACAGTAAAAGAATTTTTTTGGTGTAAAATATCACCTTGACAACGAGCATAAACTTGAAATTGTTTGATCGAAACATTATGAGATATCAATCACTACAGCCATCTACCGAGAAAATAATGGATTTCTTTTTCCCCAACCTAATATCTACTTGAACAATTATCACAATGGATATAAAATGTTACTAACCGTTCAAAATATTCAATATGAATAGTAGCACCATTAAAAAATTGTGATTTAATAAATCCATACTTGGAAAATTGTCTTGCAATAATATTTTTGTTATCTCCAGCAGAAATGCCTGCAACCAAAAATGAAATTAGCATCATATTTCATTTTACCACTAAATAAACATCAGGAGGTAACTACTGCGGTATCTAGACTGAAATAATCTGATTATATACTTACCTTCTATGGTGATCCTCTTACAATTACCTATATCAGGAGGTTTCTGGGAACATTTTGTAACTAGGTCTTCTTTAACATTATTTGCCGCATCAACAATACCTTTTTGCGCATCAGAAGATGTACATAAAGCTTTGAATTTGTCATCAATATGATCAACAAAACTGACCTCTTTGTTTATCACTAAATCATCTGGTACTGCCTTGATTAAATCAATCCCTTGCAAATCTTTTGATGAGCTAGTAGAGGTGCCACTAAACTTGTCAAGAAAAATATTTTCTTCCAATTTTCTACCATTCTTAGAGTTAATATTGCAACTATCCTGGGTAAGACTACATGGAAAAAGATCATTACCCATTTGCTCAAAAATTTTGTTCCCGGAACTACTTTCAGTCTCATTAACTGTTAATCCATATGTTGTGGTGGTGGTTTCACTTGACTGGGAATTTAATAATGATGACGAAAACAGAGAGTTATAAAACACAACATTTTTTTTTGAACTCCTCTTATTTTTTGACTTAACATCCCTCTTGATTTCAATACTGACCACAGGATCACTAATAAGAGCACCACATACATTGTGTTGTTTATTATGCTCCAATAAATTTGGTTTAGATGAGGCCGTTTCTTTCCATTTAGATTTTATGTCAGACTCAGCTTGGCACATAGGAATCCTCCCTATGAAGAATATAATAGTTAATTTTACAAGCCAATGACTGCAGTGGGTTATTTATACATAAGTTCAATCCCTACTCTTTCATCTACCCAGTATCCTGAAAATCACCACTAGGGCATATAGTAGGGATGTTAAGACAGCAGCAATTTATACATTAAGAATTATTACTTTATACATTCAATTAATAAATGTTAGCTAATATACAAAATCTCCTGGGAAAATACTTGTCAATATGCATCATACATGCCCAAGTGATGGTTTGCAGGGTATTGGGTTGATGTAAGAGTAGGGATTCAACTTTTGCAAAAGTAACTGACTTGGCATAGTCCTCATGTTGGACCCTTGATTCATATGCCCACAAAAACATAAACAGCAATTAATATGGGGTTTGATCCCCAGGAGCTGAATCCACAGATACAATAGCACCCTTACTTAGATTAAGAAATCAGTCAACATGAGGACATGCCAAAAGATAGTACAAATCCAGGAGTCAAGAATCCATTTTTTTCACACATTTTACAATAATTTGCAAGACAAATAGAAAAAATTAGACAACAAATTACCAACAGCCTAACTTTACAAAGACAACACCTTGGTGATGCATTGTACCAAGGAGGATATAAGTCAAGAACAAAAAAACTGTAAAAATGTGATCAGTTGTACAATGTTGTAATTACTAGAAAAAGAGAAAGTATTAGCTGAGAGGTAGAACAAACATATAGGGGATAGGATAACTCTTTGCTTACTTCTTGATGACAATTATGAAGCAGTGATAATAGCAACAAAGTGAAATCTCTGAGATTTGGCATCGAAAATGAAAACTAACATGCAAAAGAGAAGATATATCTTTCAAGGACTTCCAGCAATAGTTTTATGTGTATGAACAAAGAAGTTACAAATATCCTGAATGTTGTGATAGCAACAATGGCAACTCAGCTATGTATTTGGGGAAGACAGAGAAGGCATGGAAGAAGATATGACTTGTGCAATTGTGACCAAAACCCTGACAAAATAATTCCTGGAACAGGAAGCAAATGAAGTGTGGTGGGGGCAGGAGCAAATGAAGGAAATCTCCTTTATAGCCTTGAGTGCAATGGTTTGATAAGTTGAATTCTGAAAATATTTTTATTTTATATTTATGAGATACACAGCATCTTGTGTTTGACAAATTAGAAGTTTTAATATCTTTAAGTTCAGAAACTGCAAATGATGCTGGAGAAAGAAATGTGGGTGCTCTTGGGTTTCCCACCAGGTTGCAATATTGGTTAGCACTCGCATTTCAAAGAAAGAGAAAATACAAGGGAACAACCAAGTCAAGAAAATGACGATGATAATGAGGAATGAAATTCAAACTTGTGAACGGATGAAAGAAGATAGAGAAGCTAAGAAGAAAATAAACAGTTCATAAAGAATTATCAAAATTCCTAAGAAAATATTGAAAACATACTGTACTTAATTTACTGTATATGTTTACGAAATTATCCCACTAACTGGAAAGTAGATATTAAGATTGGCCATAAATGGCATGAGGCGTTTGACCAAGAATTAGCTCATCAAAAACTAACACCAGAAAAGCTGCAGGATGGAAAGAAGATGATTAATACTAATTGCACCTACAAGACAAAAGAAAATGATATATAGAAAGCATGACTGACTCCAAAAGGAATGGATTTTGAATGTATACAAGGCCTTCCTTTAGGGATTGCCCCTGTAGTACCCTGCACAAATTATATCACAACTACTGACACTCTTTTCACAGTGTAAATATAGCTGAACGATCATCATTGGATAAGTATTAGGAATATGTAAGGGTTCCTTACTTGACATCCTTTTCTGACTTGTAAGATATTCTTCAATATGCTTTGCATCCAATGAATGTAGCAATTTCCCAGAGCTGTTAATGCAATCAACAGCACAGAGTTTGCAGTAAAAATCACTTTCAGGTGGTGGATTACTTGTTTTGGAATGACCAACTGCAACAAACAAATGATATCAATTGAATTACATGAATGCTGGTAATTATGCAAGAGAAATCACATCTAAAACTGGTATGAAATTTAAAATCATCATATGAAGAACCTGATAATCTAAGGCATAAAGTATTCATTTACAAGTTTTCCATGATACAGGCTTGACAGGAAACGCCTTTTAAAAACTCTTAAACTTTTAAATTAAATTTGATGGCAAGTAAGACATTTTGAAACAGGAGAGAAAAATACAGGAAAAATATCAAAGGATTTTAATTAAAATAATGATTAATTAGAATGCGTAAACAAGGGCAACAAACATTTGCCAAGATGGGCACCGGTGAGTCAATGCATAACATTACTTACCTTGAATATAAGGAAAGTAAACAAAATAGAAGTCCCAAAGTTTTCAATTCATGAGCAGTAAATCTTATTAAATTAATAATGATCATATTCTTTTTATCAAAAACATCAAATTTCATACAAATTGCCATGTTCTTCACAAATATTAAGTAGAGATGAATGGAAACATAAATTTGAACTTAAATGTCGAATAAAGAATGATTTACTA
Organism: Hetaerina titia; assembly: GCA_037158775.1. Taxonomy (NCBI): domain Eukaryota; kingdom Metazoa; phylum Arthropoda; class Insecta; order Odonata; family Calopterygidae; genus Hetaerina; species Hetaerina titia. The sequence continues at coordinate 114,062,910 of CM073770.1, forward strand.
ATGTTACGGTTAAAGGGAGGAAAAATGAAATTAATTTTGACAGTATAAGGCAATATCTCCTGTTGCTACTAATTTTAAATAACAAAGTTTGATCAATGGCTTTTCATAGAAAGTCCAAACTTGTAAGGTTATATATCCTAATTAAGTTCTTATTGGGTACATGCTAACTGCATGCACCCAATTTACCAAGCTAACTGCATGTACCCAACCATTTACAATGAAGTAATCTTCAAATTTCTTATGAACATTCTCAATTTTATTTTTATAATAAAAATGTGGAACTCCAAATAACTTCAGCATACTCAAGTTCAGTGGGTAGAGAATCTGACTATTGACTGGAGGGCCAAGGTTCGATTTCCAGGGATACCTCTGGACACCCTTGGATTCGCCCACAATGAATGGTTCTTCAATTCCTCATATATTACATCTCCCTTCATTTCATTCCACATGCCATTCATTTTCCTACCTCTACCTAACTACGCTAATACTCTCTCCTCTATCAGTCTTCACCATTCCTTAATAAAGCAGGATGGACTATTATCTAGTCCAACTGCCTTCTTGGCCATAATTTCCTTAATTGCAGAGATAATACCACCTGATTTTCACAGTAATGCTGATATTAGTTAAGTTATCGTTGGTCTAGTTTCATCACAAAATTGGTATCTCTTCTTGGAACAAAGACTGATCGAAAAAATTCTAAAATGTAAATGCAATACTCTGAGAGTTACTGTAGTTAATTTCATTAAAGCTGACCAACTGGGAATAGTCATATTATCCTTACTATTTTCCACAAACTTTCAAAAAGTATTGGAACTACCAGATGAGAAGCCATTTTTAATGTTGGTCCGATAATTTCCATATGCACATTTCAGTTCCTTTTAGATAAATGATTCCAAAGTTAAAAACTTGTGCACGTGATATAGAGAACCATTACGTTTGTACAATTTCATTGGTCTACGTTTCCACATTCAAAAGTTGATTATTGTTTTATCAGCTAGGATGGTGACATTTCACTAATTTGCATATAGAAATGCAGTTATTCATGAAAATTTTTAATTATAAAATACTGAAACAGCCTCATTAACACCCTTTGAGACCTTATCAATAACGGGTTACAAAAACAAAGTTCTAAATACAGCCTATAGTGATTCTTCTTAAAATTATATGGGAGTCACAAAGTTGAAAACAACTATCGCACATAAATAAGAATTGCTTGATGAGATTATAAGGATCAACTGGCACCAGCGAGTAGCTTTTGTATATAGTAAATCGCAATCACAATTTAACAAAATTAAGTGCAAAATCTTTGAAATAAAGTATTCTATTGTTAATGAAATTTAACCATGTAATTTACATATTACCTCCGGCGTTTAAGATAAAGTTGCTAATGCTAAAACACCATGAAGATTAGTCGCTATGCCCCCCTGTAACAGCTATGAAATGAAAATGACACGCTAAAGGATTGTTACAGTTCTCACCTACGTTCCAAGCTTTACGTGGTTCAATACCCTTAACTATGAAATTAGCTCTAAGATACATTCATTAACTCAATTAACTGGCATTCCGTCGGAAACCTTTAAAATTCTTCACTAGCAAACTTGAAATCACATTCCCAGGCTTGTAGCAACCCTATTTTCAATATATGTGCTTACTATTCAAACCACGAAACAATGATTGAAATTTATTATTACCCGTTTGTGTAACATGGACTGTGAATGATGCTGAATGCCTAGAAGTCAACTCAGCACAAGGCAAGAATACAGTAGTGCTAGTACTAGTTTTTCACAATTACCTTTTCCTCCATTATCTCCGGCCTCCTCCATTATTATAACATTTAATGCTTCTACCATCTCATGGTATACATCTTTGAGCAACTCCACCACATATACTCCTTTGTGGACCATATAAATTATTCATAAAATACTTCATTCAATTAGACGTTATGCATCAATAATACGCCTGTGGTACATAGTACTACAGGGAACTAACATTTTCAACCACGAAGTCGATATACGAGAACCAAAATACAACACGATTAGGATCAATTCGTCAATCTACCAATTAATCGCGTACTCTGCCTCGGTGGTGTTTCTGCTTCCTTTATATTTTCGTATAACTCCCTTTACCGCCTTTAGAAAATTTACAGTGTTGCATTATTCCGCTTAAAAAGTTAGAAAGCATTAAAATAGCAAAATTGATCTTAAATTTGTGCTTAATTTGAAGTACTCACAATGTTTCACTAATTTCTCAGAAACAATTGTGATTTCATGTTACGTCCGAGAATCAAATTTATGCACTGTAAACACTTGAAATATCCCCAGTTCGAAAATGTTGCCTTTCTTTCACATCGGCAACACTGTTTCAGTAGCAAAAGACTGCAGTTAGACCATGAAAGAAGACTCCTGCGACTGCAACGCTTGTAGTTCTTGCAGAATGTAATTCACTACTCTTGCGTTGCAGCGTCTAAATTTTACTTTTGTATTTTTTCAAGAATATTTTAGAAATATTTTGAAAAAAGCATTGATAATTTCAATTTTGCTCAAATCACGCATTATTGTTTGTTGAATTCATCAGATTAGTATTGCTTGTGATCTCAAAGTAGTTCAATCGGAAGCCTAAGTGAGTGATTGGGTGAATGGCGTCTTTGTAACCGAGGGAATAATTAATAAATTTAATCTAGTAAGTCTGACGTTTAGTTATGTAAAATTGTAATTTGATGATCTTAAAACGATGTACTAATTTTTTTTCACACTTTCTCAGTGGACCGTACAATGTGGCACGAGGCAAGAAAACAAGAACGGAAAATCCGTGGAATGTTAGTCGACTACAAGAAAAGAGCAGAGAGGCGGAGGGAGTACTATGAAAAAATTGTATGGTTGACTTAATAATGATATTTTGGGTTAGGAATGGCCATTTTTATGATTGATTAATGAATTTCGATTTGCAGAAAGCAGACCCAACGCAATTTTTGCAGTTACATGGCAGGCCTTGCAAGATCCATCTTGACCCATCTATTGCGATGGCTGGCGATAGCCCGGCAAACATGTAATGATTGTGCTTTCTTTTTTGTGTTTTTTTTATTTTGAAAATGTTCTCGACCATTGTTTGGTGTGGAACACTTAAGTCTTACTCAATGAAAATAATTCGACTAACTATATTTAATTTTTCAAAGGATGCCATGGCAAGGAAGGTCTGACATTTTAATTGATAGATTTGATGTGAGAGCTCATCTTGATCATATTCCTGAAAGGCAATCCTCCCCCGAGGTCTCTGCTATGACCGGTGATGAGCCACTTGAAGATAGACAAGCAAACTATGAAAGATATAGAATTCTGGTTCAAAACGACTTTTTAGGAGGTAAGTTGATGTCATTTACAAAGAGGTTTATATTCGCTTGATTGTGAAATAATGCCATTGAAGTAAACTATTGTTTGATCTTCATTAGTGGTTGAAGAAAGATTTTTGCATCAAATCTACTTGGAAGAGCAGTTTGGCCCCGTTGGTAAGACAAACACAGAGGAGAAGAAGAAATTGGCTGAGAAAAAGGCAGCAATACCCTACAATTACGAAGAGGGAACACCAAGTGAACTCGAGGAAAAAGAGAAAGATGAGGAGGAGGAAGAAGAAGATGATGATAGTGATATAGATTTTGGTGAGCTTTTCGCATGAATGTTCTGTTTAAATTTGTTAACCTACTTAGTGTGTTAGGATACGGTAGATAATTAGAAGCCAGCGGAGGGTTATGAGATGCTGTTTCATGTTCAATGGATTTTCTTTCTCAAATTGACGAAATAATTATTGAAATTTCCGAGAACTTTCGAGGGATAGAAATATTCTTAATTAGAATTTCATAGAGAGGCTTAAGACCCTGAACTTTCAATTGCGTTTTGGTGTTTCAATTTTCCTGGACCCCATTCCACTTATTGAAAGATTAGTTAGATTATTATTAATTCCTCTGGCATAGATATTTATATTGGCAAGATTCAGTTAGGACTGAAGAAGCATATTGTTAAATGTTTATAATGACAAAATTAAAAAGGTGTTACTTCATGGTCTTAGCTTTAGCTCCACTAGAGAGGTTATCTGCCACCGCCAGGCAAGAGATATTATTTAATATGCACCACTCATTTGGAAACTTATGGAAATTAAATGTGCATATGATTCAAAACTTGAGAATATGGGATGCGAAAAATAGCAGAAATTAAATCTGGGTTAGTTGGGATTTCGATGAAGTAGAAATCATATAATGAATTAATTTAACATTGGGTTATTCATTGGCATACAGATTCCATAGGTTGTACAGCAACCAGGGGTGTTTTTCAAAACAATTAGTTCATTGGCAAATTTTTAAACGTAATATTTTACAATCAAAACCAAATTCCCAGTGAATTGAGGATGTTTTTTGCATTGAATAATGTAATGCCATCAGATTGTTTTATATGAGCAAATCACTAGCAATTTTAAATCAAAATTTTGAAGTTGAAGAGATTTGAATGGAATTTAAGAGAAAAGTCCCATAGTTGGTTTTATGCAGCCCGTGAAAACTATTATACATTGATGTGAACTGTTAAAATGGTTTTTCCCAAACCATATTTATTCCATGTAATTTCATTTTTCACTTAATATTTTCATTCACTAATAATGCCACCCTCTTCCATTTCTTTTTATTCTGTACTCACACACAGTCTCCCATTTAGAATGACCAGCAACATCCCATTAACACTTTACTTCCATTTGTAGCTTCATTTCAAGCTCTCACATTTTGCTTAGCATCTTTCTGCCAACATATATGACACTCCCTCTTATTCTCCAACTATGTACTCAGTAATAGTGTCTCATTCTTTCCCATATCAATAACTCCTATTTGCACTAACCATATTTTGGAATGATATTTAAGGCTCCATTTTAACCTCTACTGTGTAGTGGATATTGCAAAAACAAGCCAAAAGTCTACTGATACTCAGGATACTAAGATACATATTTTGAGGTTCAAAGGTTTTGTTACTGCAAGAATGTTACTAGGCAATGGAGTTTAAGTAATGTTTGTGAACAATAAATATTATTTTGAATCACTGCTAATTGAAAAAACTATTGACATAATTAGTGTACTCATGGATATTTTTAACCTTGGGGATTTTTCATCGATCAATTCTGAATGGGAATTTTGAATGCTTTAACCATACATTAATTTCTTTCAGATATTTAAACATAATATATTTATAGAACTGTGTAAACAATGCCTTTCAAATTACTTAAAATGGTTTACTTTTGAATTTGTGTTTTGTATTGCAGACAGTCCTGAAAACAATATTAGATATTAGGGAAAAAGGAGGTGTTGGAATAAAAAATTACACTACCCTGTATCAATATTTTTATTTTTTAAAGTTAATTTCATAACATTAATAATAGTAAATAATACTACCCTGTCCAATAAATATGCAAACTGAGGCCGTGAAAACTATTTTGCAAAATTTAGTCTACATTGATTTTGTCCCCTTTGAAGTACACTCTATTCAATGCACTTATTCCATCTTTTCCACTGTTTAAAGCACCCTTGGAAGTCCTCGGCAGTTAGGCTTTTTAGTTTTCTCGTCGTTTCTTGCTTTATTGTGTCCACATCTTCCCAGTGATGTCTCCTCATTACATTTTGGGAATAGGAAAAAGTCGCAGGGGGCGAGATCTGGCGAATGAGGAGGATGATCAGGGATGGTGATTGAATTTTTTGCCAGAAACTGATGAACATTCAATGCTGAATGTGGATGTGTATTTTCATGGTGAAGGATCCATCCATCATGTTCGGTTAAAATAATGTGCCTTGTTGATTTTCCTAAATTCAGTTCATTGGCTATCATTCGGAGAAATTTTTCGACAATCGGCAAGGACAAGGGACCACACACAATCAATGTTATCATAAACACAAGTGGTTGCCCTGGCCTCGCATCATCCGTGGCGTCTTCTCTGCTGTCTTTAAAATGCTTAATCCACTTGAAAATGGATGTTTTCTTTAGAGCATTATCACCATAAACATCTGTCAACATTTCAGTAATTTCTTGATTACTTTTACCGAACTTCACTAAAAAACTAGATGTTGATTCGTTGCTCCGTGATTTTGTCAATTTCCATTTTCAACAAACAGTAAAAACAAGGACATCAGAAACTAACACACAGCTTGACGATCTGCCAAGCGAAGACAGTCCATTGGGTCTCAGGCAACTAGTGCCGCTAGTGGGCGGGGCGATAGTCCTGGTCATGGCCACCAGATTGCACCAGTTCACACATTTATTGCACAGACCATGTACATAATCATTAGTGGAAATGTGTGATGAGTGAACAGTAAAAGTTCTGTTCTATCTTCGCTGCTACGTAAATAAGCCAGCTGATTGGTGCAATAGCAAAAGTTTCGAATACTAAAATCACATTAGAGATATTTAAGTGTTTATGTGCGATCGTGTCTTTCCAGTAAAAAAGTACAAATGCACAAATAAATGAATGATTTCACGGTGATAAGATGTTTCATTATCCAAAAAGTGGAAATATGCTGCATGTTAAACAAATGTTATTTTGTTAAAAAAGACTAAATTTTGGCTAAATGAGAATAGTAAATGTCCAAAAATACTATTGGTGGTCATTGAAATCCAATCTAATTATTATTAGGTAATCTACCGGTTAAGGTAGGTTTTTGGATGGACACAACTATCAAATAAACATTTTGTGACTCCCCACCTAGCAAACTAATCTTTATCAGGTCCCTCTTCATCTCGGTGTACTTCTTTCCTCCCTTCATCCCGTCCAACATCCCTATCCTGTTCCTACCCTTACCTCGCTTGCCCAACATTCTCCCCTCTATTACCCTCTTCAACATTCCACTACCGCTCAATACGCCTTTCATCCATTTTTCCTGCCTCCATAGGATTTCTCTCAACAAACCCCTCTCCTCCCCCACCATTTCTAGTACTTCCTCATTTGTTTTCCTTTCGGTCCATTTCACCTTCTCCATTCTTCTCCACACCCACATTTCAAAAGCCTCCAATCTACGTCTATCCTCCTGCTTCAGCGACCACGTTTCTGCGCCGTACATAGCTACGCTCCATATCAGAGTTTTTACGAGTCTTGTCTTAACATCCCTACTCAACGTCCCCGTCATCAACTCCCTCCTCCTTGAGAAAGCCTCCTTGCCTAGCGCAATTCTTCTCCTTACGTCCCTACCACTTTGGCCGTATTGGTTCAAAACACTTCCGAGATATGAAAACTGTTCTACCTGCTCTATTTTTCCCTGCCTATTTTAATATTTAGCTTAGCCTTTTTCTTTCTGGAAAATCGCATAACCTTTGTTTTATTAATATTGATTCTCATCCCATATTTATCGCACTGAACCTCCAATTCACTCAACAATGCTTGCAACCCCTTGGCTGACTGAGCAACTAATGCTTGGTCATCAGCAAACCTAACCGATTTCACGAATTCCCCTCCGACTTTCATTCCTACCTCCAGTTCTTCCCATGCCTCTTTAATCATTTCCTCTACATATACGTTGAACAGTACCGGTGACAATGGGCAACCCTGCCTTACACCTCTTCCTAACACTGCCCATCCGGACTCTCCGTTCCCCACTCATACCTGAGCAGTCTGGGACATGTACAGGTTGCGGATCAGTCTCCTGTCCCTCCAATCCATTCCTATTTTCTGCAATACACGCATTAATTTTTCCCAATTCACTCTATCAAACGCTTTTTCAAAATCTACAAAACAGGGAAAAACGTCCTGATTGTATTCTATATTCCTCTCGACTAGTGATCTCATTATTGCAATGGCATCACGCGTACCTCTTCCTTTCCTGAACCCAAACTGATCATCCCCTAAGTAATCATTTGCCTTACTCTCTATCCTTTTGTTGATGATCCAATCTAATATAATAAATTTTATTGATTGTGAGTTTTTGTGGTGATATCATATATGGTGGCTAGAATAATAATATTATTACCAGTTTTATCAGCATTCTTTAAAATTACTCCCCGACGTTTTGCTATCTGAAATCCTATTTTCTTTCTTTCTTTATTTTCTCTCCCTGTAGTATTCAGTGGTAATTTTTCTTCCAGTGACCATTTTCGTAACTTTAAGAGATCAGAAGTGAGTGATTATAACTTTTTAACTGCCCATAAATGTCAACACATTAGGCATTATAATAAAGGTGGATGCATGAATTAGTCCATGAAATTGGATGGTTCAGTAATATTTTGTCTCTGCACAAATTCTGAGACATTTTAATGGAATTAAATTTTTTACCTCTTGGGCCATAAGATCCTAATCATTTGTGAGACTGCTCTGTTCTTCATTTTTCCCCTGGATTACACATTAAATCTACAATATTTTAATATTTATATTTTCCATTTGATTATTTTAATGTTTATATTTCAATATTTATGTTAAGTGACTACAACATTAATAAGTGAAAATGCATTTGACTGCATTTCAAGTATCACATTTCTGTGGTTTCCATTAAGGATTATTGTGATCCCGAGACTTCAGGAATTGCTGACTTTTTTTTATCCTCCTAAGAGTTGAGATGAGAAAGTCCTTCCCTAAAAATAGAATTTTCAGAAAATTGAATAGTTTGTTTGTTCATCTTCCTTTCCAAAACTCAGTGGAATGATCTTGAAGACATCTACTAATAAAATTTACATTGTATTGTTCATCAGTTCATCATTTCAGTTTTGATCATCATCACAGGAAGTTGCCAAGTTTTAAAAAGAATTTTGCAAGATTAATTTCCCTTTGATTGATATTTTGATTAATATTCATGATAATAATGCAACCATTTCAGAGAGTAAAAATCATTCGCCTTGACCGGGATTCGAACCCGGATCCCTCGATATCCGGCCGAGTGCTTTAACCAATTAAGCTACCGAGACGTCCTCTTACACTCTGAAATTTTGGGGGCTTTAAAGGAACAAGATGTTATGACGAAAGACCGTACATACAATGTCACAGGCATTCGTAGTCGTGCGCGACGCGCCACAGTCCACGATGTTAATAAAGCCAATTTCAAACACTTAGGCTGTTCATATCTTTTTTCAGAGTGTAAGAGGACGTCTCGGTAGCTTAATTGGTTAAAGCACTCGGCCGGATATCGAGGGATCCGGGTTCGAATCCCGGTCAAGGCGAATGATTTTTACTCTCTGAAATGGTTGCATTATAATGCACACATAGCGGGTGACTCCGTTAAAGTTACTGTTACAGTTTCTTGAAATTTAATATTCATGATATTTTTGTTGGTGGTGTAATTGTGGAATCATGCTGAAATGGTGGAGTATTTCCATTGGGATCTTGTGGCATTTTTGTTTGGATGAACATTACCAAAATGGCTTTTATGTTATTAGCAATTGAACTTGACGGTTTCACAAGTTAACAGAGATTTTGCATCAAATACTAAAGTACACTTGATCTTCATATTTTGTTTGAAATTTATAATGTTATTACTGACTTGGCATGAACGTAAGTTTAATGTAGATGAATTTTTTTGCCAGTAATCATAGAGAGATGGTTTTTTCTTCCCAGATTTAAATGTTGATGTGACTCAACTTGGACCTGAACAGGCACATGAGATCAACTCTTGTGGTGCATTTTATGGTCTATGTGGGAATGATTTTTATAGCTTTCTTACAAGAGATCTTGAGGAACAAGAGGCACTGCGTTTGGCTCGTGAGCAAGAGGAAGAAAAAGCAATGTACTCGGTAAGCACTTCACCCATCATCAAAGTATATATCATGAGATACTTTGTTGTATTTTTTAATATTAATTTTTATATTGTGTATCTTTAATTCAGGGGAGGAAATCACGAAGGGAAAGGAGAGCTTTTAGAGAAAAGAGACTGTTGGGCAGGAAAATAAGTCCACCCAGGTACTTTATAGTAAAATATATTATTAAAATTATTGTTGTTTAACTGCCTTTAGCTAACTGATTGTGTTGTGGATTACAATTCTCCAATGTCACTACTCTTGAACAGTATGAAGTAACTGGGTAACTTAAATGCATAAAATCATTTTTTTTTGCAGTTATGCAGCCCGTGAGAGTCCTACATACGACCCATACCGAAAATCACAGTCAAAATCGCGATCAAGATCGCGATCACCTGTTAATTCTGGCCAGATTACGTACATCACCAGCTTTGGAGGGGAGGAAGAAGAAGAAGAGGATGAGGGAGGGAAAAAGGAGGATTCAAAGAAGAAGAATGGTTCTCAGTCTTCTTTGGCAGCGCCATCTGGGTCTGGCTCCTCTCGGCAACAGTCACTCAAGAAGGGTGGAACTGATGGCAGTGGGCAGGGCGGAGGAGCAGCTTCCTTTCCAGCACCGAATCATTCTGTAGCTTCCAAGTCGAGACCACGTAGCCGGTCGGTATATACTGTTTGTGTTTCCTCTCTCGGGAAGTGGCGGTACTCCTGCTATTTGGGGGTTATCGGTTGAAGCGGTTGAATCAGAATTGGTGCAAGCTTATAATGTAGATGTTACCCTGAGATATTTAGGACATAAATTGATGACTTTTCCTGCAAGAAAAACTTTCCATGACTCCTGTGTGTTGCCGATGTTTTCTCTGAAGCTGATGGTAAGTTCAATTAGTACTTGTGGATGCTTTTCATATACAGAGCTGAGAAGAAACCTGTTGTAATATAGCTGGAGCAAAATTTGCTTTCAAAATGAAACTTAATTTTTGGTTCAAATTACTTAGTTTTTATCCTATATTTAGCTTCCGATTAAATAGTTTGTTAATTACAAAGCTGAAGTAGAGGAGCAATTCCAGGAGTAAAATAGATTTTATGGTCTTGAATTATGACACCACTAAAAATGTCAAAGGAAAGGGAATTTACATTCTTTTTACAAATCCAGGTTAAGATGCTGTGTAGCTTTAGTTGAAGGTGTTACAATTAGTAAGTTAGTCAAGTAAAACTTAGTAAGTTAGTAATGTTACCATGAGTAAATTAGATAAAACGTTAAGTTTATTTGTTGAAGGCTATGTTACAGTGACCAAGATTCAAAATATTATGTAGTCACTTAGAAAAAGGTCTGTTAGATATATATTGGAAATTTGAAATATTATATTTAATATTTTTTTAGGTAGCAAGGTTTTTTAGATCTATTTTGGTGTAGTAGCTCTTCAATTGTGCAAAACTTACCAAAATCACGTTCCATTTAGCAAAAAGTTGATTATTTACAAAAGTATAAGGTTTTTCAACTGCTTTGTTTTTGTGCTAATTCCTTTTTTAATTGTCCTTGTAAATAGATCGTACCTTTCGAATAAATTGAGTTCTTTTACTTTGAAAATGTGAATATGGTTTACAAAATTTCAGGCAAAAATGTGTAAATGACAGTAGCAGTTAAAGAGAGAATTATTTTAATATAAGTTACTAGTTGCCCTCAATAAAGGCATTCATTGTATAATTTACAAAGTAATTTTATTTTATTTTTTAGTTCTTCTCATTTTTATGATGGGTTTGACTAATAATGGCATGTTCAACTAACTATTGCAGCACAATTATATTTTGTAGGGAACCATTATTTTTTACTTTTGAAGCCTTTTTGAGTGTCTAAATGACTCTGACTAGGTTGTGTTAATCCAAGAGCAAATTCATATTATTTATGTTGAATCCAACTTCAGTACATTTTATTCACGTTCCTAATCTTTTTTCATGTCAAAGGGAGAAGTTTTTAAATTGTTCACCATTTGAAAATATTTATTATTTATTTTCTGCTCTTTCTAATTTTTGTATTGCTGAGTGCACATGCTTGAAAGAAATAATTTTTGATCATTTATAGTGTGTGTGCAGAAGATATTACATTACTATGATTCTTACAGGCACACCCGTGCATGTACAGAAATGCTAACTTATGGGCCATTGGTATTATGTATTATTGTATATTGATTTTGTGATTAGAGTTTGACAAATTATTCTCTTAGGTATTATCATTGTCTCTTGCTATTAGCATAATGTTTGGTGAGTACCATATAGGCCTGAATTACAGACTGTGCTTTACGTGGTAGTTTTTTTGCGGTCATCCTTAGAATAACTTGATGCATGCAGGAATGGTAAGGGAAGTTTGCTTTGAAGATTTTTACAATTAGTTTTTAGTATGGATTACAGCATTTAATGGATTTAAGCAAAACAAACATTTAAAATGACACCACAGTATACATAGTGGGGGAGAGTATGTAAATATCATTACTAATACATTAGTGACATGGTTGATGCTTGCTGTTTTCATGGAAAAGCTATCATCAATGAGTCCCATCTTCACCCTGAACATGGGAGACAAATGTTTGGTGAATTTATTTCAAAGCTAGGTGAATTGAACCTTAACCACTTTTGTGGTATTGTTATAAATTTGCCAAAAATTCTCCTTGCCTGCAACCTTAAAAAGAGTTAATGACCCTGGTCCTGTGAGTACTAATACCATGTTAGTAGTGAAGAATATCATCTTATGGGGCTACAAAATCTGTAAGGTTATAATTGATGATAGATGGATAGATGGTCGTACTTATTTTGAGGTGAGGTTGACACAGTTGAGTCTCTTCTACCATGTAACCTCTTGTCACACATTTTCAAGACGATAGTTCTACATAAATATCACTGGTGATGTGATATCCCAAGTGATGTGTTGCAGAGTACAATTCCAGACATTTTGCTTTGGTTGGCTTATGTAAATACAATGTTTTTGGTTAATATCATGGTGGGATTAAGTTTGACTGCATGTATGTGCAAAATAGTATTTTTGCATCACACAGAGATTGCATGGATTGCATTCTACAATTGATTTTCGTATGCATCAAAAATGAGAAATTGCTATTTTTGAAGCCTCTATAAAGTATAAAAATTACTCATCTAATGTTCAGTCTGCTACAGAAGTAACCTAGAAACATTTGCAAATTATTTGCCTTCTTGATTGATAGTTTCATGCTTATTAAAATAATGCCATTGATAAGCTTTGATAAATAAAACCTTGTAAGGATAGGAAATTTTTTTTTAGCAATTTCACTACATCATGACGGGATTCATATCAAATGTTCGAAAGTGGTGATGAAAAAGTTGAAATGTAATCATAAATGCCACACTTTTGAGTGCTTCTGCTATCTGGTTCTGTTATCATATCTAATGTGAGCAAAAGAAGTCATTTGCCAAAACTATTTGGTTATGGTGTCTCAACTGTTAAGAGTTGAAGTTTAGATTTTTAACAAACTTATTGTGGTTTTGCCATGCTTTAGTGACCACTGATATAACTTTTAAGGTTTTTCTTAGTATTTGGTTATGGGTATGTGATTCATATTGAGGACAAGGTTCTCTTTGGCAAGAATCAAAAATGATGAAATTTTATTTAGTTTAACTTGTTATGGATTTTACAATTTATCACTTCATGGTTTTTTCTTTTACTGGCTTATGTGAAGGGATACTTTTTCATTAACTATTTTCATCTGTGTAAATATTTACTAATTTATTGTTGTGTGTGGATGGTTCAGTCATTTGTATTTTGTAAAATTAGGTTCCCAAGTAGTATCCCTGTAGTTCATTTACAATTATTATAGATGGGCCCTAAGATTTCTATTATTAATTTGGTTTTTAATGAAAATCGATTTCTTTTTGCAAAGAAGACTACCCGTGGCAGTCTATACCATTAATACCCATATAAACCTGTTTAGAAAATAAAATGAGGGAAATGATATGCCATATTACAGCTTAACATATGTTGTTATGAGTGAATGTATAAATGGATTGCAAAGGATTGAATGTGACATTTTTAATTGAGTTTCATTAAAAAAAATTATTTTGAGATTTTTCTTTTTTATTTCTCAACTTGAGGAGGACGTTAGAATTAATCATTTTAAATTTGTCTCAAATTATATTGGTGTGATGGCAATAGGTCTGTGGTTTCTCAGCTCCCAAGAATTTTATTTTTGAGTTGTGTACTTTTCTTTAACTTTAATTTCTGGAAAAATATCCATTTACTCATTGTCATAGTTAAAACCTAGGGTTAGTGTTGAACTTGGTCACATTTGGAAAGCTCCTGGAATTTCATCTGACCCTGAAGTGTTTCAGCTTCTAAAGTATAATGTGCAGCCATGGGCTCATATTTTGATATAAGGAAGTTATTTGCCTGAATTTCATCGGTGGTTCATTAGTGTTAACTAGAAGTTTGACTAGGGACAGGGGTTTAATTATTTATCTAGTGAGCTACAGTTATGTTTTGTTGAGAAAGGTCACAGAAAAAGTTTTGAACTTCCTTGTGAATTTTGAGAGAAATTATTTCAGTGTTGTTTTCCGAGAGGTAAATATTCCCGAAGGGGTATGGATTTGTATGTAAAATTCATGGAAGCTTTAGTAATAGCTTTTAATTTAGGTACAAATTGGTTGGTTTAGATTTTGATTGGTCGGTACATTGCTTTATTAGAAGTTTGTATTCATTATTTAGTGCTTACTTTTCTTGTTAATATAATTGCCTGTGAAGTAGCACGTGGCTTGTCCCAAATTGTTTTTATTCTGCTTCAATACTTGGAGACTGGTCGTGGGGATATTCCTAACAATTAATGGGAATTAATGAATTTCAATCAGAGAGAAATTCCACAAAAATTGAAATTATGTGCTACATGATTTTGTTCATTTTGATAAGTCCTCTCTTTAAAAATTAATCATGAAGTTTGTGTATCATTGTTTTTAAACTTCCTCTTTGTATTCATAAATCATGTATGTCCTAACATGCTATAATTTATGGTCGGATAGGCATGTCAATGTTGTTGCTTGTGCCGCAATGACTTAAGATAGATGTATTACCTTTGACCAATCCTGTTAAGGGCTAATTCAGAATGCCTGGCCTTAATCATAAATACTTTGTAGCAGAGTTTTATTGGTTTCATACTTAATATGTTGTTAGCAAAGTCATTGCTAGCCATTAATCCTCCTGTTGCCACTGACCACTACAATTGAGGACTTTTCTTTTTCAAGTCTGTTGATAAGAGAAATTAAGTGTTAAGGAATTTATAGGAATATTCCTTGGCCTTTTTTTGCTTCCTCATTTTTTTGGCTATATCATTTACTTTCTAGTTTTTTTTTATCTTTATCAACCTTGATGTCATACCATGCCACAGACTATTACTAAAGCCTACTATTTAGGAATATTTGACAATGGGATCTCCAAGAATTTTTACTATCTTTTCTGTGATATGGTAATTCAGTGTGGCAGGAAAAGCATGCAGTGCACCTAATTTTTAGGGGCCATGGATTTGTAATGGAGAATAGGATGCAAGCTGATTCTTGGGTCATTGAGTCAGGGAGTAATTCAATCATTGAAATTTTTATCAGATTTGTTCAAATTTTTTACTTTGTATGGTTCTTTATATATTTTTAATGAGATAGAATTCTCTTGACGACCGCTTGTTTTGTAGCATATGGGAAAGAAGGTGAAATTGATCAGGCAATCAAAATTCTAGACCAGGCTAATATTTTAAATTTTGCACTCATTTTAACTCGTTAATAATGATGCGTGAAAAATTTTTCTTTCTTCAGTAGGTTGATTGTTATTTTAGTGATAATCGCTGTAAAAGAGCTTGTAAACAATCATAAGGTTGTCTATTACTGTAAAAATGTCAGCACTTTTTTACATGATATTAAGATTCTGCAAAACATTGAGTCAGTAGATAATTTGTGATTCCATAGAGTAAAACTTCTGGAACTTAAAAGAAAGCTTTTATAATGTAAATATCAGCTTTGCCATTTTTAGACCTTTTTCGCTAGCTGTCTGTAATGCATTTTATTTTTTAATGTATTTTAGCTGGGCAAAGCTGTTCAGGATATACTGCTACAAAAGGAAGTACATTAATGTTTGGAGGCAAATGTGAATTAACTATGTTTGATGAGTTATTGGAAAGTTTGAACTATCAGAAGAACTATAATAGTATTAAATATTTCATAGTTCAAACTTAAGGAATTAAGGTTTTTAAAGTACATTCATTTTTGTTTTTCTTCCTGCATTTGTTCTCACATTCAGGTGAAGGGAGGGTTTTGCAATGCTCAATTGTTTTGGATTGTTTGCAATGATGCATTACATTCATGATGTTTTGATTAGTGCACATTTCACAAGCATTGATTACACTTTTACTTGTTAGAAGTATCATCTGAGGTACAGGCTGATCAAATCAAGTGAAATCATCTCTGGTCTTCCACTGGGTTAGCATCTCCAATGCTGCTGGCTGCTGGCATTTCAAAAACTGACTCATTCATCATCCTCAAGGGCTTCTGAACATTCGGTCAAACGGTGGAAGCCCTGAGAGGATTTCACTCAACAGATATGCTGTGAAAGCACAGAATCTTTCATGGATCAAATCAAGCCTGCTTTCAAATATTTCGTCTCGTCAGCAGCAGTGGATATGCTAACACGGTGGAAGCCCTGAGAGGATTTCACTCAACAGATATGCTGTGAAAGCACAGAATCTTTCATGGATCAAATCAAGCCTGCTTTTTTACCAAATAATTTTATTGAATTACTCAAAAATGTGGTTATAATCTTATAGTTAATAAATATTTGCTATGATTCTTCTACCTGTCAATTTAAGGAGTAATAAACAGGAGACACCTAAAATATGTGTGATAATATCTAATTACAAATATTATTTGTTTCTCTTCATGGCAGACCTCTCATTATATTGATATTATAATACTTCAATTGTATACTTCTTTTAATGTTATGATTTTTTGTATCTATGCATAGTAAATTTTTAAAAACATAATAGTAGTATTTGGCCCTAACTTATCACACATTTGAAGCCAAGTGTACGTGTTAATGAACCTATGATGAGCTTCACTTAATTATCGGCAAAGCTGATGTGCTTTATAAATTTAAAAAAGTAAACTATATAACTGATACATTTCTAATGAAAAAGTAATTTGCACAGAAGTTGAAACATTTTATTAATTTTTCCATTGCTTTAAAATTATAATGTGTACTAAAGTTCTTTCTGCAAAACAACCCAAATTCACTGGTTACTTTCACAATTTTAACCAATTTGTGTAAAAAATTGTGATGGCTGTATACTGTATGGTTTCCTTGCATAGGTTGATTTTTGATGAAAGCTATTGGCAATTAGTGAAGATTTTAACTATGACACTAATTATATTCTTGCCATCTGAAAGCATTCATGGGGAGAACTGATAGCATGCAACCTTAATAGCCCATATAGCAGAAGTTTTATCAACCAGAAAACTTCATTTTAGGCACATTTGTGTTGGCTGCATGATGGTCCTTGGTTATTTATAGTCTAGACCGTAAAAGGGAAATTTAGAAAATATATTTAAACAGATCAGGCTATGTCAGGGAATTTTTTCTAGTGTTCACAGTTATGTTTGTTACCTATTGCTCCATATCTAAGTTATTGCTTCTTATCAGAATACTCCATGGCCTAGAAGTTAGATAATTAGAGTGCATTACCATACTTAAGTCACCAACAATATAGGCTCCTTTTACCTGAATGAGATCTTCAAGAGAAAACCAGTGCATTTTTGCTTTTTAATTTTATGCAATGATTTTAGTCATTTTAAAAGGTTTTTTCCTAATGTTTATAAATTTTCCTTGGTTTATTCAACGAGATTTTGATGTTTAATAAATGCAGGCTTACCAACGCTTAAGTATATAATAGAAATATTCGTTAAATGCTGACCTTTCGACTTTGGACTACTGTTAAGCATGAGAAATATTCAGGATTATGCATGGGCATGGATAAATCTGTATAATTTGATTGCTGTTTTTGTGACTGACTCACCAGATCTTTTTTAGAATATTTAAATTAAAGTTGCCAAATTATGGTGATATGTTTACCAACGTTTCAAATAAACATTTTAATGCATTTGTTGGTTTGTGCAGGAATCAATAATTTCTAAGCAAATGGTGCATTCGCCAGTAATATATACTCATAGCAGTATTTTTTTGCCCTCTTTTTAAATTTAGTTAAAAAATTGGTGAAGTAAATGAATTACTCTAACAAAGATTTTTGTTTTTATGATAAGTGTCTTAATTTTCAGTTTTTAATCTTAGGGAGTGAGTAATTGTGTAAATCAATGTGCATTTAAAATTTAGTAAAACCAAGGATTGTCTCAAGGCTGGGAAAGGTCAGGAGGCATAAATTTATGTTTGTTTGTTTTCAGTTACTTTCTACATTCAGTGACACAGAAATAGTCGTTTCATAATATTCTGCAAGTTTTCTTGATACACTATTAAATGCCTTGCTTTGCTTCTATCAAACTTATCCATTTTCATCTAATAGAATCATAGTGTCTAGGGATGTCATTCAGAAAATATGTACAAATCACACATTTGTACTAATTGACTTATTTGTATGTGTTGACATTGTGCTTCAGTTTTTCCATTGAAGTGCGTGAACTGATTTGAGATTTAATTTGTTCACTGTTATTCATGCATCGGTAATGATGCCACCAGATTTTTTCTTTCATTTCTAGTTGCACAATTTTTTTGTATAAAAATTTTTAATAAATATGTGAATGAGGTCCTGTAATATGTTTGCTTGATGTAAGTATTTTTGGCAGATTGTTGATTAAAAAATTTTTTCCTAATTTTAGCTTTTTGCAATGGAGCTAATGTATTCCATTAATCTGCTGTTTGTCAGAGCCAACTGTCTAAATGTCTTATTTTTTGCCTTTTATGATACCATTGACAATGGGGGAAATCTGCAGATCGCGATCCAGAAGCCAAACCTCATCACATGCATCATCAACCAAAAAGTCTCATCAGTATTCTACTATTAAAAGTGGGCGTGGATCATCTCGTTCCCCTTGCTCATGGAGTAGAAGAAGATATAGCAGGTCTAGAAGCAGGAGCAACTCTCCAAGGTCCCAGAGATATAGGCGTCGTTCTCGGGAAACTATAAAAGATAGGTATGATACAAAATATTATTTTTCAATACCCCTTTATTAATTCAAATATTGACCTTAAGAAGTAACAACTGTTGTCTTTTATGCAAGTAAAAATTGATAGCAGTTTGGAGAGCTTTAATATAAAATTGCTCATTTTGCTACAGATTTAGTGAGATGATTTATGATATCTTTATCATGGTGGCAGTTATTTGGGTTGACAAAAGCTATGGCATTTACATAAATATTTGTTATCATTACAATCATTTTGCAAAGACAAGTGTCATTTTGAAACTATGATTGGTCATTAGTATTTAATGCAAAACATCTTTGTGTTCTGAGTGGTAGAGTAAAACTTTAAGTATATGTAATCCTTGAGTTAAATAATTATTAATGTATTCTAATAACTGCTGTGGTATTCTAAATTTGTGTAAATTGAAAAGTGCACCTGTCATGTTAGAGGAAAGAGATGAAATGGCTGTTGGAGAAAAGTTCATTAGTTCATATTATAAATTCCTCTCCCAATCTTTGAATTCCAATATGGTATGAAGAAAACAGTGGTTTGGCAGGTCATAACTGGTATTTATTGTACTTCATACATGTTACTTGAAATTTTTATTGTTACAATGACTATGGGGGAATAATTGCATTATATAGTAATATTATGAACAAAACACTTCTCTAATATATATTTCCACCTTCTTTTTCAGAGGAAGAGATAGACGGCGAAGAAGTTCTTCCCTATCATCTAGAGGGCATTCATGGTCTAGATCAAGGTAATATGGCATTGCAATTCAATTCTGTTAAACAGTCATTCCTAAAGTATATTTTACTTTAGCTTCAGATAAACTGTAATTAAGTTCAATTTTGTAAACAAAATTGAATTCCTTTCTCTCATATAATTAACCATCAAAGCTTCTATTATATGATTATTTTCTTTCACCAACCTAGCTTCTCCCAAACCTCCATGCTCTGCCCATGGCTCTTATCTAAAATCATGGATGTCAATTTTTAATTAATGTCTATCTTGTTGTATTGCGTTAGTGTAATGAAGACTGCCCTACATGATTAAAATACATGTGTATCAGAGTCACAGCGTTTGCACTCATTCCCTCCTTTTAAATACTCCCTTTGTATTGACTAAGGGGAAAACCTTGTTATATTTGTACCATTGTGTTTTTCTATGTTTACCGTCTTCAGGTTTAATTTTTTCTTGACATAGAAGTACCGTAGTACCAGGAGTGTCCAATTTTGACTCTCTAATCAAGTTGTTTACCAGAGTGTTTTTCAGTTTATGAGTTTTTTTAAGTGAACTGATATTTCAGCTATAATCCTTGTAAATTACTTAGAGAAATTCATATAGTTTTGGAGTAACTTTCTAGTGTTATTTTTTAATGTGGTGTCCTAGATAACCTTGAATGGAATCACTAATGACCAGTGTAAATATGGCCTCATGGTTGTACAGATACGATTGTAGAAATTTATTCCTGTGTTTTAGGACATTCCACAAATATCCAAAACTACAGAACATTTGTATCAGAACTTGCGTATATATAAGGATTGTTAAATGGAGAATGGTTATCTATTTTTCTCAGCAAGCTAAACCAATCAGATCACTGGTATGGATTCATGTTAAATTAAATTATGCTATGTCGAATTAAAATTATGTCATGTTTTCACTTATTTGTTGCTTAGTAAAGCTATGCATTATTATTATTATTATTATTATTACTTTTTATTTGCCCAGAGATCACAATACAAAATACCGGGTGGATGGTGTATGTACATGATATAAGGCACGTCAATAAGGAGCAAAGACACAGGCTCTAATTAAGATACAAAGAAATGAAATGGTGCTCACAGTTACATAATATATGACATAACGCCATGAACATTGGCTGTTACATGCGCATAAAATATCAATTAAGGCAATAATTGAATAACCAATATGAATCAGACCATGACAATTGCTATAAACAAAGAGTATAAACCTTCTAGTCAGGAATGTTGTTGAGATATTCATCAACCGAGTAGAACATATTGCATTGTAGATATCTTTTTAATTTATGCCTGAATGCAGCAGTTCCCTTAGTTTCCTTTATACTTTTGGGTAGTTTGTTATATAATCTGATGCCCATTGGCTTGCCTTAGAGGAGGAAATTCAATTTTCAGGGCTAATAAATGCAAGAGAAACAAATGATAATGGGTTAGTAGTTACAATACTATTGACAAATTTTAATTTTGTAAAATTGAAAATCTTGAAGAAAGCGAAGGTAGTTGAAACTTGTTTTTTTTAAAAGAGAATATCAAAGTTACAAAGCATTTAATTGTCTTTACAAATGTAATTTTAGGAAATTTTTAAGGTGCCAGGAAGAGAAGAGCACTGATAATTCAGGAAGCAGATAATCTGCGCATGATAAATCGAGATTTTACTGTAGTAGCATAGTGTTGTTCAGTGCATAATACATTCCTTTCTATTTATTGTGTATAGCTGCTTTTACAAATGGAAACTACATGTTCCATAAAAGCTTAAAATTAGAATAACTGCATGGGATCAAAAGAGAGAATATGTGAAATAGTGTCATGTTTTAACTTGAAGTTGTGTATAATGCTTCAGAGTATGGAAACGGAAGCTGAAAGGAATTATGGTCCACCTCCGACTGAGATAATGATGTAAAAATGGTGGAAGCAGAAATTGATTTAGTGGATGCTGTGAGGAGAAAAAAAACTTAATGTTCATTTGCTCTTAAATGGCCAAAGCTCAAGGAACATGTTAAGAACTGGATAAAACGGAGGACAAGGGACTCTCTTATGAATAAGCATTTACACAGTTGCTAGTTTTTTCATGCAACAATTCTAATAACTTCCTAAAAAGTGTTATCATAAAAAATAATTTTCAGTCTGATCTAAGAATTTTTGTATATTATAACCTTAAAAATCAGTGAATATTTTAGGCCAAGAAATGCAGTAAGGAAAAAAATATATTAAAGAAACTGAAATAACTGGGCAACATAACCGTAATTTAAAAGAAATTTGATTCTGGCAGTGGGTTTTCTATAGGATAATGTCATAGAATTAAATAAAGTCAAGTTGTCTTTTTGGTGATTACATTCGTGAAATTTTTTTTCTGCCTTGTGGCATGCTTTGTCATGGTTGACCTCTGTTTTCCTGTCCAGAGCCATTCTCTTAGTTTCTATGTACTTTCCCCCAATTTTACCATGTCCGTCATTGTATGCAGACATGCCAACTCTCCCGATTTAAGCGGGAGACTCCCGATTTTTCCTTCTTACGTTCTTGATGAACTGTTCAAATTGTGTACTTAGCTTAACATGTTAATAAAGTGTGACATTCATTAAAAATTGGCAAAGTGTCATAAAGGGATTAAGGTGCCATGCAAATATTGTGGTAATTAAAAGTGATTACTTCGTGATACACTTCTAAAAATCTCCCGATTTTTCATTTTTGAAAGTTGGCATGTCCTCCCGATTTTTCATTTTTGAAAGTTGGCATGTCTGTGTATGCCTCTTCCTCCCTCTGCCTATTCCTCCTTCTGTACACCTTCCATCATTCCCTCCTACAAAGTCTTCAATAGCACTCCTTCCTTATGCCATGTCCTATCCAATGCACCTTCCTTTCCTTGATTATATTTACAATTGTCTGTCTTCCAATCCATCATAGTACCTCCTCATTCTTTACTCTATCTCCCGATCTAATTCTTTCCATCCTCCTCTGTGTCCACATTTTGAAGGCCCCTATTCTTTTTATGCCATCTTTCCACCAAGTCTTATGTCTCTACTACGTATAACATCACACTTCAGATGTGACATCTTGCAATCTCTTTATCAGTTCCTTTTTCACTGTTCAGTAGTTTAATATGGATCTCTATGTCCAAAAAGTCCTTTGGCGTTCATGATGTTAAATGTTTGTCTCGGAAAAAAATTAATAATTTAAATGGTACACTAATTATTGCTCATCATAAACATTGATTTTTTGGGGAAGTGAATCACTTTGAATTAATTCACATTGGCAACAAACACATCACATCCATATAAATCTAATGTTTTGTCAGTGAAGTGAATTCATTATTTTCTTGGTTAGTGCTGCAAGATTTCATGTTTCTTCATAAAGTTTCTGACCAAGTTCTATCCATAAAAAATATAATTACTTCAAAAGGATTTGAAACCGTTTTTTAATATTTTTGGAAAACTAAAGACTAAATTTCCTGCATTTCAAAATAGGTCACGGCACAGGAGCAGTAGCAGTAGTAGTCATAGTAGTTCAGTAAGATCTAGGGGAAAGAGAAATGAATCTCCTTCCCCCTCGCCTCAAAAATCATCCCCATCTCCTCCCAAGAAGCTCCCAACTCCTCCTGTGAGGAGGTATTATGGCAGAAGAAAAGAAGACTCTTCATCCTCTTCTTCAATCGAATCAGATCCAGAAAGTGCTGAAAAGAAATCAGAAGATCAGAAATTGTTACCAGTGAAGTGAGTATAAATGTTGTTTCCTATATGTTTGTAGTGGTATTTTTAACAGAATTAAATGGACCACTTTGCTAGCACTTTGCCAAGAGTCACCTCATGTTTTGCCAGAAATTTACTTGGTTAGAAAATAACCAGATTTTTTCAAGCATGAAACCTAACGTTCTTCCTGAGTTTCTTCCAGGTCTTTGTGAAGTTCTCACACAAAACTCTTTTCTATGACAACTTTTCATTTTAATATTGTAACTGGAATTTTTTTTACAATTGCCATTTGTTTTCACTGAGGAAATATCAAATTTTACCCTTTCGCTGCTGTGATCATACCTTTTCATCCTCTCTGTGTCGCACTATCTTACCTTGAACTTTTATTAAAATGATATTCGTCTCAATAAATGAATAAAAAAATGTCATTTAATAAAAAGTGAATCTAGATTATTTTTATTACATTCTTATTGTTATTTATATTACATTATTTTTGGAAATAACATTTTTTGGAGACAATACCCTCTCCATTCACCACATTTAAGGAATAAGTTTCCGGGGAGTGAGCCACAGCAAAAAGGTTTATTAATGAAATAATGAGTCTGTAGGTTATCAATAATATTTGGAACTTGGGTAGAATTGAATAGTGTGCATTGAACAAAGACCTTAGAAAGAGGTTCTTGCCAAATGAAGGAGAGGACACCTAAATTGGTATTCAAATTATGACTAGCTGAAGTAAAAATTATTGCCCCTTTAGAAGCAGTAATCGTGGTTGTTACTCTTATGATCTTCTCTCAAGTTTTCACTGGGCCAAGGTCAAATATGAATCATAGAAAGTGTTTTTCATGTAGTGAATCCTAAACTTTTGTGGTTAAATTTTCATGAAAGTTTCTTCACAAGTTGAGAGCCATATAATTGGAAGCATGTTTACCCTAATGAAGTTTTCTTGGGTCTTCCACCAGGTGAGGGATTCCATATTGGCCGATGTTTCGATGCTGGACTTGTGAATCATCCTCAGGATAGGTGATTGATCCTGTGGATGAATCATGAGTTGAGCATTGAAATGCCAGCCAATATGGAACCACTCGCTTGGCGGAAGACCCAAGAATACTTCATCAAGCAAATACGCCGGGAAAGCACCAGATCTTACTTCATGTTTACCCTATTTTGACCTATTTTTTTAACCAATGTGGTCAGCTGCACCATTTTTACCAATAGAGAGACTTCAGAAATGGACAGCATAAATGATAGAAAACAATTGCTGAGCAGCTGTTCAGTTAACCTTAAACAAGCATATGGCATTTATACAAATTTTATGTTCACCTCATTAAATGATTATGGCTGTCGTGAGTAGGACTTCTACAGAAATGTAAAGAAGAATAAATATATTATTTTCAAACATTTTAGGTTCTTAAGCCATTGGATTACCATTTTTCTTGCAAGCTACTCTCTCAGAAATACCATTTATTTTGAGAAAATGTTCTGTTGAGCTATAACGTGCGATAACTTGTTAAGTTTATTATTTATTTTAATGAAAATTTTTATGTATCTGGGTTAATGTTTTGCCAATTATAATTTGTTGATATGAGCCCCTTTTTTAATTGAACAGTATAATTACCAATTATAAAAAGTTTGCAAAATTATAAACAAATTTTTGTGTGAATATTTTCATAAATAATTTAAAATTTTTATTGTATTCTTACTGTAAACTGTATCGATATTCATTCTTGAAAGTTGCATTAAAATTCACCTAAGGGTTCTGGGAGATATTTTAATATATCTGGTGAAATTCTGAAAAAAGTTGACTGTCTTTGTCATTTTAACCCAAACTTAAATAGCTTCTTTCAACATTTTTAGATTTTTCATAAATTTTAATTGACCTGAATTCTTATTTGGGAAACCATATGACAATGTAATATAATAGCAAATTCTGTTTGAACAAATCATAAGTTTTAACTTTAGGTATAAGCTTTTTTTTATCTGCCAGACTAATGCTGCCTTCATTTTTACTAGAAAATTCTACATTTTCTTCAATACTATCAATTCTGAATAAACAGAATTATTGGCATAACTTTCTTCATTGTTATAACTAATACTGATGTCACCATCAAAAAGAAATTTTTCTCTATCATCGTCCATTAAAATCTTGTTCTTTTTGCTGGCCATTGCTTTGGGGGAGTGTCAATATACATGGCTTCAAGCAAGCGTTTATTTGTGGCAACAGGAATACTGGCTGCAAATAAATGTGTATTATGAGAAGGCCGTAACTTCATTTGGTAATTCTATTTTCTTTGTTGATGTAGTAGCAACTAGGAAAAGATGAGAGGAAAATTGTGTGGCAGCAGAAAAGATAGAGTATCTGTTGCATAGTAGCAAGTTTGCTTAAGATAAAGATATTGGGTATCTTACGTTTAAGTTCAGTGGATGCCACTCATAAAGTATACCAAAGTGAAATTTTGCTTCCTTTATCTTATATTACCTTTAAATAAGTACCTCAACAATAATTTACCGAATAGCAGGAGAATGGGAGAGAAAGGAGATGTGGAGTAACCCAGTGCTGAATGTGCATAGGGTTCACGATAAAGAAAGACTGCATGGTAAAAACACTTTGAAACCATTGAGTATCTACAAGAATGAAATATGAACTTAAATGTAATAACAGCATCAGAATATGTATTAGGAGAATATGAAAACAACAAAGAACATTAAATATGAATCTGACATTTTTGCTTTAAAAGAAGATTGGAAAAAACTGTACTAGATTGACAAATCGCCATTCTTGTAAGCAAGGGTCAATTTTGAGCTGATGGTAATTTGCCATCTTTGTAATCCAATGGTTTAACGAAAATGTTATGTAGCGGGAAATATTAATTGATAAGTACATAGTGCATGGGAATGTATTTTTGCCAGTTCTGTTGGTGATAACAGTTTTTCATTAGTTTATGCTTTACGTACTCGATTAGTTGATATATACTCGATCGTACAAGATTATTTCATTGAAGTTTGTATGGTAGCTCTGTTTATTTAATTTAAATCAATGTTCAGATTGAAATTGGATCACCATATGCCAGGATAGCTTTATAAAATTTTTAATTTGGCTCCATCACCTCAAATTATGTGTGTGCTCTCTCTATCATGTGAAACAATTCCACTAATCTTGAGTGTGTTAAGGATTCTCAAGGTGGTCAAGAGTTATGGGTTCTTGTTGTCCCTTAAGTTTCACTCTTAATACTTGTCTTCCAGCCCCATCAAATTCTCATTCCTCAATTTATTTGCATCATACAAAGGTTATATAAAAATTATGGGGAAAAGTTTCGAAAAAAGAAAAAACTTGAAATAAAAAATGTTCAGATGTTGCTACAATTCCTCAACATTCTTGAAAGTGCATCCCTTGAGCATTGACACACTTTCCAGTGTTTTTTTCACGATTCGAAGGTTCCCTGGTAGGTAGATTCTTGAAGGTCCTTAAGGGTATGTGTGCAAGCTCCTTTGATAGCCTTTAAGTGTCCCATGGTGGTGTCCTTTGAGGAAATATTTCAATGTTGAGTGTAGGAAATAGACTCCTAGTGCCAAGTCAGGACTGTTAGGAGGTCAGGGAATCATGGAAATGTTGTTTTTCATATAAATTGTAGTCGGGCGGGTAGAGCTTTACAGTACCTTGGGAGCAGATGTGATTGGGTGCATTGTCGAGATGCAATTTCTGGCGATGGCTGACCTCATCCGGTTGACCCTTCTCTTTTATTTTTAGCACTTAAAGTTAAAAGCACCATTCGCTGTTTACCCCTCGGGTACAAATTCATTGTGGACCACTCCCTTGGCGTCAAAGAAAACAATGGCTTTCACTCTGGATTTGCTCATTGGAGCCTTTTTTGTACAAGTTGATGCTACAGTGTTCCATTTGGATTTGCGGCTTTGTTTCTGGGTCATATTCAAATGTCCAAATTTCATCTCCCATGATTATTATGTAGTCCAAAAAGTTGGGGTCTTCTTCAACGCGTAACACAAGGTCTTCGCAGGCAGACACTTTGAGTCTGCTCTTGTTTGTCAATCAAAACCTTTGGGGCAAGTTAAGTGTAGATCTTTCGCATCCCCAAATTTTCAGTGATAATGGTATGCACTGTCATCTTATCAATGCCTAAACGATCTGTGATTATGCATGCACTTAACTGATGGTCTGAGCTCAGTGCTTAATGCACATGCTGCACATTGTCATGTCGAGGGCTGTCCAGCACAGGGCTCATCCTCCACAATTTCTCAGTCATCTTTGAAGAGCTTGTGCCGCTTAAAAACTGAAGTTTGTGACATGTTTTCATTCATCCTTGAACCCTTGATAAGCCATGCCCAACGGCTCTGTACCCGATTTCAACAGTCCAACACAAAATTTGATGGTGTACTGCTGTTCAATCATTCACTTGCACTCAGTCACTCGACAAGGGTCTGCTAAAAACATGATCTAGCCTGAACGAATGGTCGCAGGTGATTGGCACTTGGCATGTGTTGAAGGTCAGACCCCAAACCACGGAGCCAATGTGGTGCGATGTACAATTACATCAGAAAAAAATTTTTCCCGATACTTTTTATACAAACTTGTAGTGTAATAATTCAATAAAATTATTTTCTTTAATGAAAATTTTTTGCCTAATTTATTGGTTTATAATAATAAAACCACTTTACTTTTCGTTATGTTATAACGAAACCTAGGTAGTAAAAATTAAAAAAATTATGTGGAAAAGTAAAGTGGTTTTATTATTAAAAGTCAGTATGAAGATTTTTCACCAAGTTACGCCAGAAACTGTTTTATTTATTGGTTTAGTTTTCCTCTTCAAATCCAAGGGATTCTTATGGTCATCTGTGAGACATCAACTCATATTTTTGCCATTATTTTCAATTGAGATTTCCATTGGGCAACCAATTAACTACTTTTGAATGTAACATTGCCAACAACTGGGAAGCAACAACATAACATGAGACTCTAAATCTGTATAGCTGTGGATCCATGTACCTCAGGTTGGCTTAAGTTGGGGGACTTAAGTTTGGGCAGACCTGATCTCTCTATGTCAAGGTGTACAATTTCACCAGAAAGTTATTCAGTGACAGATTTTTAGGCTAGTATTGCATTTTTAAATCATATGTGTGTACATGTAAGTCATACCCATGACTTAACATTTGAAATTTTTATTGATAGCCATAATACTGTGAATTTAAATACTCTATGCATAGATCAATGAATGAGACTATTAATCATTCCAAACATAGTTTCATCATAACTCTTTGAGAATACCTACTAAAAAAGGGGGTAAGATGCATGAGGGGAGAGCTTTAACTCAGTGATGTCATTTCTCAGTAGTCATGTGGTAAGAAACTATTGCCTTTCACAAGCATCTGAAAAACACACTTGGGAATCCAACAGTAGCTGAAGTTAAATAGCAAGCTACTGATTGTTTTGCACATAAACCACCATCATTTTCATTCATTCTTTTAGGCTTCTGAAAAACCATACTTCATCCACTCAATCAATTAGCTGACAATATACAGTGGAATCTTGATGTAATGAGACCCCTTAAACTCTAAAGTAATTTCTTGCTGTGTTGAATTCTCATTATTACTGATGTCAATTTATGACACATATATGCTAGCTGGATATTTCAGGATAGTATAGCTGTTGCTGTGGGTATTTAATGTTTTAGTTATAATGATATTAAAAAATATTGCCATCAGAAAATCTCAGTTTTTATCATTAGCTTAGAAACTCATCCTTATCCTTAATTATGTTGCTGGTATTAAGCACCTCAGCCAGATGCTAATGAAATCAGTTGAATTGGGCAGTTGGCTTGATGTCCAAAATTTTAATCTGAATTTGTGTATCAGTTATGATCGTATTGCAGTCTGACTGAAATACTTAGAGAACATTTGGTACAGAAAAAGCATGCACACCCAGAAATAACTAATAGGCTAGTTGACACAGGAAAGTATGTGCTCCTAACCATAAAATGTTGCGTTTTTATTAATTCTATTTTTCACAGATATTGATTCACTTGTAATATCAAGCAGTCACTGTAGGTGAGATAGGTAACCACCCCCTCCCGAGTGGGACATTGTGTTACAACCAAATGAGATGAACAATGTGTACTCTGGATCACAAACCTTTGTAGGACTGTATCCATTAATGTTGGGTATTATTTTTTTTCAATATAGTCTTAGGATTTAGTATGATGGGTGGGTACATGTTATGAGGTTAAAATCTCTGTAAATCCTGTGTTTTATATGTGGAACTTGCCAGGGATATTGTGGATCATAAACTTGAAGTAGCCGAATGTGTGAACCAATGTTGTGTGCGCTTCCTTATTTTTTACATTTTAGTGATTGATTGGGCAGTCCCATGGGTATTTATCCCCCATAAGCCCCAAGTGTTTTTGTGTGTGTGTATAAAACTTCCTAGAGTCAATGTGCATTACAAACCTGAGTCAGTATGAATGATATTTTAAATCTAAATTATTTAATAGTTTAACTAAATTGTGCACCGTCATCACTTTGTACCCACTAGCTGTACGGCTTCATGGTTAATCCTTATTCTTAGTGTTATATTAATGACCTTATATAAGCTCTTCCATAAACCAGGCTCTGGGATACAAGGGCTCGGTGATGTCTTTATCCATTAAGCATTTGTAGACAGTTATATGTGTCATTCATTCATTTCATATTTGGTCGTATTGGAGTTAATGTGTTGATTTAAAGGAAAGTAGTTCTCATATTTTGTTATTGTTGAGACTACTTTAAATGCAATTCATTATTGAGCTTAAATATTTTGTAAATCTGTTCTCATTTAGTTTATTTCCAGTAAAATTTATGCCATAAGAAATTGCATTGGTAGCTCTATTACAGGCTTGGCAAAATTTGGAAATAAGATCTTTCAATGACAAAAAAATAATTTGACTTGTGCCTGTGTAGTAACTATTGTGACGAAAAGAGCTATATGTGAATAATTCATATCTCTGTGCATTATATGTTCAATGTCAATCCATAATCTTATCTCATGTTAAACTCACAATAAATGTCTATAAGCTGTGTAATGGACCAACGTTCTTGCAGTGAAACACCCCTTTTGCATTTTTGGGGACTAGGAAAAATAAAAACTTTTATGACAGGAATGTAGAAATGACATAATTTTGTAGTGAAACGCCTCTTTTGCATTTTTGGGGACCAGCGAAAAAAAACTTTCAAGGCAGGAAACATACATTGAGATATGGTATAATTTTCAGGAATAAAAAAAAATCATTTTCTAGGATGCATAAGGCATAAGGCTAACATTGCTGTATTTACCCTGTGGAAATGTTCTGCTCCAAATTGCAGGTTCTTGTAATGCAGTAAATTAAAAGAAATACAATTTTATTGCCTTCAAAACAAAAATATCTTTGTCCAGAGTAATGTGCATGTCAGCACAAAGAAGTCAACTACTATTTACTTACCTTTAATTTTATTGGATTCGGGTACTAACATTATTGTATTCACTTCATAGAATTGTCCATAATTATTAAACATCTTTGGATTGATCAATGAATGTGTTTATATGAATACCTTCGTACCATTAATTCTTAGTTTTGCTGTGATTTTAGTATTTTTCTCCTTTCAATAGGCTGTATTTTGGGATGTATTCAAGGCTGATTGAAATCAGATTGTCAATATTTCTAAATTTTAAGAATATTTTCCATATTTCTGATGTTTAAACGTTTTTATTTTTCCAAGTTGCTTGCATTTGTTTCTTGACACACTGTGTGTGTCAGTCAGGTGGCCAGGAATAATGAATCTCTAGAAAACTCTGGGAAAAATTATATTTTCTACAGATATAAAAAATTTAATACTTCTTAAATGCATTCCAAATATTTGCATTTCTTTGAGAACAATGTAATACTTTCAAAATGATTATTTGCAAAAGAAAATAGCAAGGTCTTCAGCATATTCACCTTTGTAGTAGTAAAGCTGTTATTCCAGTGGAAGTACTTTGTATAATTTATCTTCTTCAATATTCTAAAATTATTTTAGCTAGCCGTTATTTTAATTTAGTTTTTAGGTTGATTTAAAGAGTGGATATAAGATACAATCTTTGAATGTTGTTTACATTGTCTAAGAGGTTTCTGCTTCAGGTTATATTTTTTGCCAAAAACCTTCAGAATAACCTTCAATTGAGGTAAATCAATGTCAGACAATACTTCAAGAGGAACATTTGAGAATCTTGAATTCTACTGAAATGGGTGAATCCCAATCTTTGCTACTATTGTAACATAAAATGTTAAGTGAAGCTAATGATACCAATTTTCATTCAAAATTTTAAAATCTAAATATTATGGATAAACCAATTATGGAATTCATTTAATGAGAACAGTCAGGGAACTTTGTGACTGAATTTAATTGGTCACCCTGGTCAGCTCTAGACTAAGATAAATATTTAGTTTATCTTTGGATGAATTTTTTTTACTTCTTTGATATCCATTTTAAATGATAGATGACTCAGGATTGGCATGCATAATTGTACTCTGAAAATGATTGTGAGTTAAAAAAATGCATTTTTGCTTAAAATAAGTGCAAATACATGCAGTACAAGAAAAACTTAAGTAGAAAGATTCACTACCTAATATGAGAGTAAAAATTCATTAAATATTTTTCTCCAATTTTGACCTCATAGCAATATTAATTGAAGTAAAAATGCTAATTAATGTTTGTGACTGAAGCAATCAAATTTTCTTTAATTGGTACCATTCTATGATCTTTAAATATGGGGAAAACATTGTTAAAAAATGAAACATTATGATATTTGATGAATGACTTGGGCATTTTTTATATGATTTTGCCATAAAACATTGAAGTATACTATTTATGTAAGCATGTTAGCCATTCATGAATGTTCATTTGTCATGAACAGTTCACATTCCATCTTCCTGTTTTCATTGACTAATGTGTGGGAAATATAATTTTTAAGTGTAAATATATAAAAATGCATTGTGACAATCCAAAAAATATAAGGAAATGAAAATGACTTAATATATTTTTGTCCAGCAGACAAGTGTAGAATATTAAGATATTTATTATTCTAAACATTTTGGGGATGTAAAAGTGAGGTTTCACTGCATCAGGGTTTTTGAAGAGCAGCTGTACTTATCAATTTTTATGATCCACTCCCAAAAAATCGTTTTGTAGCTCTATAATCATTTATTTTTTTCAAATGACAATTTTAAATTAACTATTATTATGTCACATTAATAACTTTAATTTGTTTTCCAGGAATGTCGGTACAGGGATGGGTAATTCTGGTGCTGGAATCAAAGTCAGTAAGAATCACTATACTTTAGATATTTTATTGTTGTATATAATTTTGGAATGTAATTATGTTTTAAGTATAATTTGAATATTTAACTTGTAAAAGTAAAGTAAATTCTAATTTAGTGGAATTATCAGTGTCGGAACAAGTAAGTTCAGCTGAGTCAATACATTTTGTCAAGCCCCTTTTGTATCCAATTAACTTCCTAATTTTTGTATGGATTTCTTTTATTTTTGCATATTTAATGGATAAAATACATATCAATTTACAAAATAGCTTCTTCTAAAGTTACTGTGTTGTACTTGTTATGTAGAAACTATAATTCTTTCCTTTGAAAGCTCATTTTTGGATAGTCAACTTTAGGAAGTGTTGATTACTAAAATAGTGATCATTTGTTGAAGGACTATAAAATTAGGCAGTTGGTCATTGTTATAAGCATGGCAGGAATGACTGAATCATTTATTCCTTCTAATTACATATAACTATGTTCAGTAGTTGAGGTTTATCTAATAAAGGTAGTTACTCATGATTATTATCATAGTTTGGCCGCATCATATTCAATTAATTCTTGGAGGTTAATGCTGAAATACCCAGGTCTTGAAGGTTCTGGCTGCCTTGGCCTTGTTCCGCAATTGATGTCCTATCTCTGATATAATAATTTAGTTATAAAAATCATGAATTTATAGTATGTAATTCAGTAACTCCTAGATGATATATTTGAATTTTTAGAAATTATAATTTTATTATCCATTGTTGTAACAATTAAGAATTGTAATAATATGTGGAAATACTGTTTTATATTTATTTAGTATTCATTATAGTCTAATTAGTGATTTGATGTTGCAGTTACAAGTGAGAATGACACCTCAAGAACGCCTTAAAAAGAAAATGCAAATATTGCTCAATCGACAGTGTAAGTATCTATATTTTACACTGAAAACAATTTCATTGTTTTATCGTTTGCATTAGATGATCCTTTAGATAATTGCATTTGATTTGATTTGATACTTGCTTTAGATGCTTGCATTTTATAGTCATTGTATTATTGCCATTTTTTATTCTTTTTATGTGAAATGTGAAATTGGTATCCCTTACTGAAAATTATCACTTAAAATAATTGCACGAGTCCATAATGGACTCTAGGTTTGATTAGTAGATTAGGGGTATGTTAATTGCTATGCACAATGGAAGCCCTCCATAGTACAATGATAGCAACCAATATGTAAATGCATAGTTTAATGCTAAACTATGCTCATCATTTTAAAAGTGAGCAATTGGTTACACAAAGTATTGCTTGTGATCAAAGTTGTGGTTTCCTACCAATTTCTTGTAATAAAAAAAATCACACTGCTTAGATTTTGATCTGGGATGTTGAAAACTACCTTGATTTGATGCAGTGATCCTCGTCACTAGTCAGATGTCGTCCTCCACTCTTTGGCTTTATTGATGTATAGAAAATTGTGCTGGGATTCATGAATTTGATAAATTTTCCAATGATTGATTCCAATAAATGATTCCAATTAAATTTTATCCACATTTTTATTATGATGCATATCAATGAAATTTTTTTATATCATCTGCAGACAAAGCTGACAAAAGGGCTGAAAAAATGAAATTAGAAAAACAAGAACAAGAGCGTCAGGACAGAGAAGATGAACTTCGAGAAATGGCCATCAAATTGAGGAGAAGGTAGTTTCCAAAGTTTATATTTTACTTTTATAACCTAAAAAACCTAATGTTGTGCGTAATTATATCCAGTGTACATCACTATTTCAGTCATTGTTTCATAATTACATTTCATTAAACATTAAAGAGTAAAGATCACATACCTATGCCATTGAATTCAATTGTGGAAGAAAGTATATTTTTCCTTTTTTTATTGAAACTGGCATAGTAGGGCTTTCCAGATATCAACCTGAAATTTGGTAGCTTACAGGTTGTGCAGTGTACAAGCTCTTTTCCGTATAAATCCGTTATATTACACAAGTTTTTTTTAGATTCATCACCATTCAGGATTTCAAGTCCATAAAAAAGATTTTGTTGGTCAATTTTACTTAGGTATTGACAAGTAAAGTTGACATTGTATTTTCTATTTAAAAAATGAAAGAATATAAACTACTAATAGAAATGTCAATTACAGCATTTTCTGTTATAATTCAAGTCTGAATGTAATGCTGGAGATGATATTGTTACTTATGCACAGCTAAACCAACTCTTATATAATGCACTATTCATCACAACTTAATTTGCATATTGTGTTGCAAGGATTATCAGGAGCTATTATTCAAATCAGTTGCGATACCATGTAAGATTTTTTTCTAGGAGCTTACTTAACCTTGTCAATTGGGCATTTTAAGTTATTATTTTGGGATGCACAACAATTCAGAGTAAATGCCATATAAAGTGGAAAAATATCAGAAAAGATTTGCTTTTAGTAAGCCTCATATCTTACTAGGCTGCTTTAAAAGTTTGAGGTATATCCATTGCATGGTTTTGTTTACATAGTTAATTAGAACAAACTTTTGTTTATTTAGAACAATGGAAAAAATGAGTTGTGCAATGATTAACACTTCAATTTAAAAGGCTTAGAACTAAGAGAGGTCAAAGCTGAGTTGGTTGAAGTTCATGGTACCTATACTCCTGTGTTAGCAACTGTTTACAATTCATTAATAGGTGGTCGTACATCCAAAAATGATGACTATTATTTGGGATGTCCAGCTGAAGTGAATTTCTCCAAATTGATTGGCAAAATCCTCAATATGGTTTTGAGTGGTTGATCAATCAAAATTCATGAAATAGTTTAGGCCACAGGTGTATAGCAAGGTATAGTGTTTTGAATTTTCAATGAAAATTGGGTGTACAAAATATCTTGGCAAGATAAGTGCCCAATTTGCTCTCAGTGGAGAAAAAATGTAATTGTTGATTTGGAGGCTGGTTTGGCGCTTTTCTGTTGCAAGCCTGGTGAGTGTCTGTATTGATTGATAACCGTGGACAAAACATGGATACACTACTCACTCCAGAGACAATTGAACTGTTATAACAGTGAGTTTCTAAAGGCAATCCGGCTCCAAAGGTGAAGATGGTGAAATCAACCAGCAAAATGATGACCACAGTTTTTTGGGTGTACATGAAATCATATTCATTGATCACTTACAAAAATTAACGATAAATGGAGAATATTATGCATTGTTATTGCACCAGTTCGGCAAAGAATTCAAGAAAAAAATGTTCTTATTTGGCTAGAGAGAAAATGGTTTCCTTCAATAAAATGCAGGGTTGCTCTCCAGTACAGCACAAAAGGTGAAAATTATGGAATGAAAATTTGAATTAAAAGGGGTATCAAGAAAGTAACTTAAGTTTCGGCCTGGTATGGTGGTGGGTAGGGGTAGAGCCACCATCTTGGTGTCTAAACATCCCTACACTCCAGACACATCCTGCTGTGGTCATGTTCAGACTGGTTCTTCTACTTTGCTCAACTCGAATTTTCAAATGTGCCCTGCAATAAATCCCACGATTTGTGATTAGGTTTTTTGGCATAAAACCACTAGCTAATTGAATTCATAGGTAACTTTGTGAAGTGTATGGAGATGGAATAATGAGCAGAGGTGGAGTGAGGCAGGGATGCATTTGATTTTAAAAATGGCCGTACCAATGTTCACATTGAGGACCACAGTGGTCAACTTAGCTGTGTGATGGATGAACTGACAGATGGCCAGTTCTTGGACATAATGGACATTTGTCTCTTCACTCTTAAACTAACAACACCACTGACGCACATCCCTGTTACTCTTCACTTAGGTGGTGCACATTGCAAATTTGCCGATGAATGTCAGCGCTTTGAAGTTTATTGCATGTCAAAATCTTATCAGTAAATGAATGTTACATTTTCTGGAATTTCCAATTGTATTGTTCATTTGACTCACTGCTGTAAACAAATGACTCACAGTGTGGCCTTCCAAATGCTGTAGATTGAAGCATTCTGCTCTATTGTGTGTGTCAATACAGCAAATATAGGCAGCAAGATATTTGGCTCCCCCCGATACTTTGCTCTCTACATGCAAACGTAAGTTACTTACTGGACAGCCCTTGTATTCCAACATCCACCACAATATTCACCTGGTTTGAGCCTCAGTGACGTTTTTTATTTCCAAATTTGAAAAAATGGCTTGACAGAAAACGGTTCACATCAAACAAGGAGGTCATCGCCAACACAGTTTCCTATTTTGACGAATGCCTTAAAAAAGTTCAAGAAATGCTGGAAAAAATGTATCCAGCTAATAAGACTGTTAAAAAATTTAAAGAAATCTACCCAAAATAATTTTTAGACTTATTAAATGATTCACAGATAAGCTCCAATTAATAAGTTGAAAGTCATCTTGTGAGTAACCAATGTTTTATCAAATTAACCTACTTGAAAGTTTTCAACTCTGTCTGTTGGCCTTGTGAATTTGTTATAATTACTGAAAGTTTCCTCTCCTAATTTGTGACCCATTTTTAGATAAATGCATCTCATGGAACTTCATTGCACGATCAGTTTCTGATAGGTTAAAATTTAGAAACTTGAAATTTACTTTGAATGGATTGAAACTACACAGCTATTCCACCTATCATTTGAGGAGAGTTTCGTGAATACTGAAAAAATTTACAGGAAAACTCTTCAAAAAATAAATCTTATATCAGGGAAATTCAAAAATTTTACTTGCATAAATTTTTTTTGAGATTGCTGTGGAATATAGATATGGATCCTGTAGCTTACATCTTGACTTCTGTAACAATAATGCTTCGTAGTATTCCAACTGCAAGTCAACTCAAGCAAAGTGAACTTCACTGAGAATTTAAAAACCCAAAACCTGACTTGTAGTGCCTCTCGAAAAAGGTTTTAACATTTTAAAATGTGAATGCAGCTGTATTAATCTTATGCTAATTTTGGATGCAATTTTTATTTATTATTAGGGAACGGGAGCGGCGTCATCGTTTGCAAGATGATGATGACGATGATGATGAATTGGGAGGTGGTGGTTCTGCCAGTGGGGGCAAAGAGGGAAGTATGGGAGGAAAGGACAAGGAGAATGAAGGTCTCTCTGCTCACTCGAGGTCTTGCTCACGCTCTCGATCGCGGTCATCATCGAGGTCACGGTCTAACTCCTCTCGATCCTCTACTTCATCTTCTGTTTCTTCAAAGTCATCAAGAAATCAGACATCTCATCCTTCTTCCCACCCTTCGCGCAGAAGGTTTTCACCACCAACTAATTATTCAAGTTCCTCTTCGTACTCCTCAAGGATACCACCAAAACCCTCAGGGTCTAATTCATATCACAATTATCATGGTGGTAGAGGACAGTATCAACATTATCAACATTATTCTCAATCTTCCAGGGGTCATGGATATGGAAATTACTCGCGTGTTCCTCACAGGTTCGTATTGTGATATGCTATACTTTGTTGGGGCATTAAATGCTATATGTCTTAAGTATCTATTTTATGGTGAAATGTCTTTTTCTGCTCTTTAAGTTTCATATGTAGAAAAGGCACAATTTTTCTTTTTTTCTACTGTA
The DNA here is from genome assembly GCA_037158775.1 of Hetaerina titia. Classification (NCBI taxonomy): domain Eukaryota; kingdom Metazoa; phylum Arthropoda; class Insecta; order Odonata; family Calopterygidae; genus Hetaerina; species Hetaerina titia. The sequence continues at coordinate 114,101,137 of CM073770.1, forward strand.
TTCGTAGTTGATGTAAATTTGTGCAACATGAAATTCATCTTAGGTGTAATCAAAAGGCTGTATGTCATTGGTACTAACTAATGAGGTGGATGTGATCCACCACTGTTTTTACGTTGCCTGTGATAATGATAGTTATTTGTTGATTTTTTCAATTGAACAGGAGTTGAAATTTACTTTATGATTTGTGTTTTTAGTAGTTAAAATATCAAAAAACTTGGATAAAAACTCAGCTCTCACTGTAGTATGCTGTTTATTGCTTGCTGATTGGTAAAATTAAAAATGTGAATATTTTCAAGAAACTGCGGGAGATGCCGCAACAGTAACTTTTAACGGAGTCATCCGCTATGTGTGCATTATAATGCAACAATTTCAGAGAGTAAAAATCATTTGCCTTGACCGGGATTCGAACCCGGATCCCTCGATATCCGGCCGAGTGAATACAAAATTTCAGAGTGTAAGAGGACGTCTCGGTAGCTTAATTGGTTAAAGCACTCGGCCGGATATTGAGGGATCCGGGTTCGAATCCCGGTCAAGGCGAATGATTTTTACTCTCTGAAATTGTTGCATTATAGTGAATATTTTATTTCAGTGTTGAATATATTAGCCACCCATCATAAGAAATATTGAGAATCAAATTCTGCGATCATTAAAACAAATCATATTAGATGTACTTTGTAGGTATGCCCTTCTTTTGTCTCTTGATATCATTTCTCCACTCTGAACTAATACTATATTATAATATAAACCTCTTTGCAATTAGGCATTTGTCCTAGTGGCAATGGTCAAGTCTGGTCAATGGTCTATTTTACAATGCACATGCATACATGCACAAGAAGAACAGATATGAGGCAAAATGCTCTTATATACAATGACACTTTTAGGTTACCAACCGCTCCTTTACCATCACTTAAGGGTTAGGTACACACCATACCTACAACACACTGACCATCCCCGCACTCTGTCCATAATCACGCACTCTTCAATTTCATATACTGTTCAAAATCACGCACCATTTTCTCATCATTTACTTTTGCAATACAACTTTTCATGTCGTCCATATCACATACAAACAATATTTTATTTATTTATTATAACAAAATAATATTTTATTATGAATACAATATTATTAAAACAATATTTTATTTTAGTACAATAGCGTAATAATCACTGCTCAATGAAGTTTATCACCCAGTGGCTACTTTACACTTATTCTTAAAACTCCTAAATTTGGATGGAAAGGGCTCAAACAAACCTTCTGGCAGCAGGTTACATTCAACAATAGTTCTGTTTACAAAGGAAAGCATATTATGATGGTAATAATAAAGTACACAAACATTAAGTGGATGGAATTTTATTGTGCTGTCATAAGAATTAAAAAACTAGGCACGTAATTAAGAAAAAAATATCATTCATTGTTGAAGTAGACATTTTTTTAAAGTAGTAACTTGCATTGGTCTTGAGTCCAATGCTAGTTAAGTCTGGATGGTATGAAACAATTTGTTCCTTTGTGGTCTTCAATGGGAAAAGCACATTAACAACAGATAGCACATATTGTTGGTAGTGAAAAACATATGGATGAACTACTAATTACATTGGTAGTTACTCTGAAGTTAACCTAGATTTCTGATTTTGAAATCAGTTCTTCATGTACTTCCATGAGGGTATTTAATGTTTGCATAAACAGATGGTGGTTTTTTATAGTCTTTATTTTGTCATAATCCTGTGAGTGATTTAGTTGTTCAAAACAGAAATAGAATGAGTTGAGATAAATAATAAGTTATGGCACTGAAAAGGTTTCAGGCTCTGCTTTGTGGGAAGTTATGATCACTGAATAAGGAAACAACTTTTTCTCACTAAACTTTATTCCAGTATTACAGGTTTTGATGCATAGGTGGTGTCATCAGGTCTGAGGAGTACCTGATGATATCGCTTTTGTGCCAAAACCAGTAGTGGTGTACTAAATTTAGTGTGAAAAAATGCTAAGGTTACTTATTCATTGAAGTTATTATACTCTTTAGTGTGGGGTTTAGGGATTTTTTGCGTTGTGTTAGTAAAGGCTTCAAAACTGACTTTTAATAATCAAAAATCAGGTGATGATGTTATGCTATAACGAAACCTGGGTTGTAAAAATTAAAAAGTTTATGTGGAAAAGTAAAGTGGTTTGATTATTAAAAGTCAGTATGAAGATTTTCCACCAAGTTACGCCAGAAACTGTTTTATCTATCAAGGCTTCAAAATACAATGTTGTGTAGTGCCTGGGCCCTTTGAAAACCTACCCTAACCTGGTGGACTACTGCTAGTAATAATAGGTGTATACTGTGTTTTTGTCTAATTAGGTCAATTTTATTCAAACTATTATAAAAGATTATGGGCTATCATTTATTTTCTATCTAATTTCCATTGTACTCTTACAAGTACAACTTAAGTAGTGATCATTTAAATTATAAATTTATAAAACTGTATCAAACTTCACTGGAAATATTCATGTTTACAGTCTGAAATTAATAGTAGTGACTGGGATTAGGTTCATTGGGAGGCTACCAAAATTTTTCAAATTTTTGGCAGAAAAATCTTGATCCACCCCATTTTTGAATCTTAAACATTTTAAAGCCTTCAGGAACAAGGGTAAATATAACTTTTAATTTTTCTCTTTTCAGGGACCGTAGTGACTACTATAACAGGGAAGATTATCGTGATGATAGATACAGTAGAAATGGAGGTGATTACCGAGGGAGGGATTGGGGAAGGGATCGTGAACGTGATATGGGAGGTCGTGGTAGTCGTAGCAGGAGCAGAAGTCCAGTAGAACGACGTACGAGGCATAGGTAATTGGTTGAATGAAATTGGAAATGATTACTATATTTCCTTTTTGTACTTTATATATTTCCCCAACACCAAATCATTTTATTTCAATCAGTGTACCTACTGATTCATTAAATCAAATGCACATATTTTATTTGCAAAGTAGCTATTTTTAGTTAAATTATTTACAATATTTGATCATAGGTAACCAAAAATGTAATTACTCTAATTTCTTTGTTTCACAGAAGGTCAAGATCACTTTCAAATCAAAGGTCTCACTCATCAAGACCTCTTGTTGATTATTGAGCCCTGGATTTGACTACCTCCTGTTCAAAAACACTTCTCAAAATGTGATTTTTTCAGTAATTGTTAAACACCAAGAGTTTCTTATCAAGTAGGGTGATTATTGTAAAAGTCTTGTGACTTTTTATCAAATTTGGGCTGTACTGTGGGATGGAAAGGAAATATTTTCTATCAGCATTGCTAAAATGCACTTTGATCCATTTTATCAGAAAACCAGTTGTTAAGCACTTGTTCTTTTGTAATTATGATTTCTACCAACTGGTCCAGTCATAAAAGGGATACAGATGCCTTGGGGTGCTTGTAGATGGTTTACATTCCTGTATTATTTCATGTAACTGCGGCAGTTTTGTTTTCCCATTTCTATAAGGTTGCTTAATTGTCTTTTGCAATCTTTCAAATTTGTAGTTTAACATAAAGGGTGTGTCAATTTGTCTGTAAATGGTGATTTAGTCATGACAATATTTATAATAATTAATTATTTCTTTGGAAGGTATGTTTCAGCTTGAGAGACAACTTGATTTAGTTACCTTATTAAACTTAAGTTGTTGCATATTGATTTGTTTGGCTACCTTCTTTCCAATCTTTGTTTTTGATAAGGTTTATAAACCTATGTGAGACTGATTGTTTTACCTGTTATAATAACAATAACATAACTGTGCATAATCAAAGTTGACTGTATAGATGATGTTTAAAGCTAATGATAAATGGATTGTTTCAGTGCATGAGAGTCAAATGTTTTTCAGAAAAATATTCATGAAGTTTGTTCAACTCAGCTGTAATTTGTAATAATAAAAAATTTAAGTGTTTCTGTTGTACTTCATGGAAAATAATTTAAATACTAATTAAATTTGTGATCTGTGCTATTAGAATTTTATTTCACAATTGCACCCGTTTCATTTAAATAGTACATCTACACATTAACAGCTATTGCAAGGGCATGTGGTGGGAGGTGCTAGGGCATCAGCCATACATGCAGAAATATTAGTTCATTTTGATACGTGCTGGTTGATGTACAAAATTTGTACTTATAAATGTCTATGTACAACATGCAGTAATTGTTATGCTTAATCAAGTCACCAAATTCTAATATTTCAGATCATTTTTCTGGACTCGTGGGTTTGATTTTGTTTGCATAGCACACAAAGGGAAAATAAGTGTTTGAATTTTTTGTGATGTTGTTTATCTCTCTCATTTTATCTGGGTGGTTGAATCTTCTAGTATAATTTGATGCTATAATAATTATCTCTAGAAAATTGTTGCCTCTTTTGCCTTTCTAAAAGTCAGTCTTGCCTGCTCTTTTCGAGAATTAAAGCAGCTCCTATCCTAAGTCATCCAGCATGCCTGTGATCATACTCTCTACTCTAATAAATAGAGTAATCAACCCGCAGGTCGGTTTAATAGGTGATGGCAGAGTTCACCCAGTACACATTCACACATCAGGGTAGGGGGGCCAGTTCCTTTCCCTGTGCTGGTTATGGTTTCCTAGGAAAGATCTGGTGCCCGAAAAATCACATAGCTTGGGTGGAGCTGCAGGTACCCAGAGTGCCTTGCCTGGGAATCAAACCCGGGACCTTCCAGTCAGTAAGTAGTCCAACGCTCTACCCCATGGACTATCGCGACCCATCTCTACTCTAATATTTTTTAATAAATCTAGTAGATTTTCTCTGAACCTTATCAGAATCTTTGAAAGTCTTTTAATTCATGGATTCTTGCTTCTGGGGTAGAGTATTCTAGATGTGGTTTAACTGAAATGAAATCGCACCTCTATCTTCCTTTTTAATTACATTTTCCTGGAGAGTGGTAATGTTTGAATTGAAATTCTTTGCTCAAATTTGTGAAAATTTATGAATATTTGATAAGGTAATTTTTTAAAGATTTATCTAAGACCTCCTATTTATTAGTGAATCTATGGATATTAGAATTAAACTAATTTAACTTATGCTTTTCTGACATGCAATGTCCACAAATCACTGTTGTTACCTGGCACCTAGCAGTAAACTCAGGTTTTACATCCCAACTAGTATATGAGCTTTTTTGGTGAATTTCTTGAATGTAGCATTTATGTGTGGAATGACATAATGTTCTAAATATTTAGATTGTGGTTTTCTTTAACTAAGTCATGTTGATAAATAATCAAACATGGCTTTCAACCTCTAAAGAAGAAAAGAGAGTGCCAAGTTCTGGTTGAACTGTTAAGTCAAGAGTGTGGGACACAGATTTTAGATCGGAGGGTTGAAATGATCTATTCCGGTATGATTTCGAAGAAGTTATTTGAAGGAAATGGCTCACAATGTAAAGGCAGATGGAAATGTGAGACCATACAACTTCATTGTCCATAGAGCATTAAATATTTACTATTTAACATTATTAAGTGATAAAATAAATGCTTTGACAAATTGCAGTGTTTGTGTGCACATTTTGTCTCATTATTAGATGAAAAAGCCAATATTTATTCTTAGCATACAAAAGCAAAAACTCTGGTTTACAAGGAATTTTTTTTTAGTGCTTGGTTATTATGAGCAAGTAATACTTATAAAAAAACAAATTAATCACTTACAAATTTTATCTACTGTATTAGTAGGTATGTTAATGCATTTAAATGATGCTTAGTTTATAATTAATGAAGAAAAGCCCTTCTAAATCTTAGTGTCCTCTGCTCAAGATTTGGGCCTGAAATCTGGTTGCTGACAAAATTTTGATATATTCTGGTGACAAAATTAATTTCAAGATTTACTACCATGGTATCATTATGAAATGTGATATTGCAAGATTGTATATAAATTATTATTTTGTATGTCAAACTTCAGCTATTTTGGTGTTACTCCTTCATTAATTATGTCTTATAACTTGGAAATAAATGACTGAGTGAAGGCAGGAAAGCACAGATGGCATAAGGATCAAACTTTTTCATACTTGATTTACAAGGGTAGTTGGAAAGGTTCTCTGAATCACCACCAGGTGTCAGTGCTAGCACAATGAGTTTCCCACACAGTAATTGGTAATCCTTATGAGTAAAGACATAACACATCAGTTCTCTTGGAAAAGACCTGTGGTGGGGACGCCACTCTGAATTGTCCCAGTGAATTGTGAAGATGGAAAAAATTGAGATTCAAGCAGTGATTAAATACTTCATAAAGAAACGCATGAAAGCAAAGGAGATTCATGCTGACTCTCAGAACACTGCTCCTTCGTATTCAACTGTTGCCCAGTGGACAAACGAGTTTAAGTTTGGTCGGGATAGCTTAGATGATGATCCACTAAGTGGTTGGCCAAAATGTGCCACTATCCCAGAAATTATTTCAGAGGTGCTTAAAATGATCATGGAATCATGCTGAAGCTGTAGGGATATCATCTGAATGGACATATTACATTTTAACAGAGGAATTGGATATGAGAATATTCTGCCAGATCATTGCAGTGACTCTAGATGCAAAATCACACAAATGCATCGGAATGGACATTTCCGAACAATATTTGGACTGTTTTTAGAGCAACCAGCATGATTTTCTGTGCTGGTTTGTGACCACATGAAACTTGGATCCACTACTCCACCCCATAGACAAAACAGCAGTCAAACATTAGACACATGTTGATTCATCACCACCATAAAAAGCAAAACCAATATGGTCAACTGGGAAGGTGTTGGTGTCAGTTTCCTGGGATTTGAATGGGAGTCTGCTGATTATCTTCCCACTGGTCGAACAATTACTGGAAAATACTACGCTAACCTCATGGACCAGCTACAGCAAAAGGAACATGAAAAAAGACCAGATGTGCTCTTTCATGAAGACGATGCACACCCACACACAAGTGTCATTGCCATGACAAATATATATGAACTAAGATTTAAATTGTTGCCACACCCACCTCATTCACTTGATTTGGCTCCATCAGATTTCCATCTCTTCCCCAAGCTCAAAATTTTCCTTGGTGGATGGAGATTCTTTTGAAACAAAGACCTAACAGCTGGAGTAGATGGATATGTTGAGGGTTTGAAGGATTCTAATTTTGAGATGGGATCAAGACATTGCTGGACTTCCACTGTCCCTGTACACTGGCATTGGTGTACAGGGAGACCTCATTGAAAAATAAAAAAGTTTCAGTTAGGTGAGTCCTTTATTTTTATCACATTTCAAGAACTTTTCAAATTATCCTCAGTATTGGTGCATTAGCTATATTGTATTGTAGAAATGATTCTCATTGAAAGTAGCCAGATGTTTGATCACAATTTTTAGAACATTAAGAACATGAGCAGAAATATCCTCCATGCCACCATCTTCACCATTACCATACCTCCCATCTTTTGTGGCCTAGATTGTCATCCTGAACTGTGTTATTTTTATGGGCTGAGTAGTATAAATTTTTCCTACATGTGAGCACTCAGTGTGAATTAATAAAACCAATATATAATGCCAAGAAAATTTACTTGTTTAGAATCATCAGTTGATATATTTTAAAATTTGTTGTCAGATATCTAGTAAGCTAAAAATATTTCTTCACAATGAAAACTGAAAAATCATACTTTTAAAATTCATCAAGATTTATTTTTAATTGAAAAATATTATTCCTTGGCAAATATTAAGCCTTTATTAAAGGCAATTGATGCAGTGAGGATAGAATGAAATGGGAAGAAAAATGGGGCAGAGATGCTGCTTATGGCCTCTACTAAAACAATGGACCATGAGTAAACCGACCAAATAGGCAGAGAAATGAAATAATGGCAAATGCCACTATCCTCTATAGCATCTGTGAATTTTTTAAAGGTAATCTACCGGTTAAGGTAGGTTTTTGGATGGACACAACTATCATATAAACATTTTGTAACTCCAAACAAAACCCAATCCAGCAACCTTATCTACATCAGGTCCCTCTTGATCTGTGTGTACTTCCCTCCTCCCTTCATCCCATCCAACATCCCTATCCTGTTCGTGCCCTTTCCTCATTTGCCCAACATTCTCCCCTCTATTACCTTCTTCAACATTCCACTACTGCTCATTACGCCTTTCATCCATTTTTCCTGCCTCCATAGGATTTCTCTCAACAAACCCCTCTCCTCACCCGCCATCTTCGGTACTTCCTCATTTGTTTTTTCCTTTCGGTCCATTTCACCTTCTCCATTCTTCTCCACACCCACATTTCAAAGCCTCCAATTTGCGTCTATCCTCCTGCTTCAGTGACCACGTTTCCGTGCCATACATAGCTACGCTCCATATCAGAGTTTTTACGAGTCTTTTCTTAACCTCCCTAATCAACATCCCTACATCCCTGCCATCAATTCCCTCCTCCTTGAGAAAACCTAGGCAAGGAGGAGAAGTGTTTTGGACTAACACGGTCAAAGTAGTAGGGGCGTAAGGAGAAGAATTGCACTAGGCAAGGAGACTTTCACAAGGAGGAGGGAGCTGATGAGGGGGACGTTGAGTAGGGATGTTAAGAAAAGACTTGTAAAAACTCTGATATGGAGCGTAGCTATGTACGGCGTGGAAACCTGGTCGCTGAAGCAGGAGGATAAATGTAGATTGGAGGCTTTTGAAATGTGGGGGTGGAGAAGAATGGAGAAGGTGAAATGGACCGAAAGGAAAACAAATGAGGAAGTACTGGAGATGGTGGGTAAGGAGAGGGGTTTGTTGAGAGATATCCTATGGAGGCAGGAAAAACGGATGAAAGGCGTATTGAGCGGTAGTGGAATGTTGAAGAAGGTAATAGAGGGGAGAATGTTGAGCAAGTGAGGAGTGAATATAGAGCTAATTTGAATAATAGGTGGCTGCTTAGGCTGTAAAAATTTAAGGCCAAACTTTTGAATAGTATTTTTATATTGAAATTATTTACTCAACAAACATACATTTCTATTGTGGGATGATAATACTTTTCGTATGTACTGGTGTGTAGTCGAGGGTGTTCTCATGAAAATTTACTAAGGCAGAAGAATTTTTGAATATAGGCTGAATGATAGCATTACTTAAAGAAACATGGAGAATCTTTCTGTATTAAGGATATATATTCAAAATGTCAGTGAAATCATGATGCACTTAAAAGAGTTTTGGTATTAAGTGTGTAGACTTTTTCTTATTAATTGAAAGAGAGAGATATTCTTAAAAGTGAACCACATTTATTTTAAATAAGCATTTAAGAAGAGCAACATAGGCACATCAAAAGAGGGTATTGAAAATATTCAATGAATCATTCGAGCAAATATTAACTTTTAATTATAAAATAAAACAAACTGATTAAGTTTTATCATAGAAACTAAAAAAATATTAATGCATCTAGATATTTCTTGGGTGTCAACCCTTGTTGTTCAAAGATATTTTGTTAGGGCTTTTAAACTATGAGAAGATGAAAAATGTTTTATGGAAATTGTAATAGAACTTATGACTTAGGAGCCAAAATTATAATGCTGGATACTCTAAGCTTTATTCAAGCTATGTGATTTATGGGAAAGCAAGGTTTACTACTAACCTACTGACCTGATGGCCAACATTAAAGTTCTGCTGACATTATCAATTTTACTTATGCAGTAATGTCTTATCTTCCTGGAAAAATATGACCCAGGAAAAACTTTGTTTCCCCTCACAACTCTGATGTGTGAATCTCTTATTCAGCATGATCTTAATTCTCACATATCAAACCAACCTTTAGGTTGATTGCTATTATTAGAGAAATTCCATGAATTGGCAACACTTAATGACATGAATGGGAAAACATTGGAACAACTTTAATTATTTATCACTTAATTTAAAAAAACAAAGCTTAATAACTGATTCCTGTCTGGTCATCCATTCTTGAATCAAGTTAGGAAAAACCTGTTAAAAATCCTACGGCAACATTTTTTCTTGTCAATGTGTTTATTCATAGTTATATAATGTTTTCTAAAGCATGCAATTATTACCATGCTACTTCTCGTACACATTAGTTACCTCACATTAGATCCAATGTGAGATAGTGGTTTGCCAATTACAATATAATGATATTTTTCAGTAAAACAGTTAAAATAGAAGCTGTTCAGGGACGTATTATGTCTTCCAAAGGAAGATAGCGTTTTAAATGAACCTCCAACACCTCTAATATGTCTTTGGACCGAAGTCATAATTTGGTGATGCATACAATGCACAGTACTTTACTGTTCATGAATTAAAACTCAGGGATTCAAAGAGAAAGGCTTGTGGTTAAACCCACTCCTAATTTGGAAAAATCCAGTACTAGTATATGACTGTCATTATCGTCGTTAATTTATTTTTGAATTATTTTAGCATTTTATTGCCAGGGGGATTTTTATTGTAATTGTCACCAAGATACATCTGTACGATGTTAACACCTTTGTGCAGTGCTACAAAACGGGTAAAAAAAACAAGATCGCAACCATCATGCACCGGGAGCCATTTTCGAATTTCGCGTCAATTAATTTTCGTTAAACCTCGGAATCTCATCCTTTGAATACAGTGATTGAAGCCGTCCACTCCCCTTCAGTGTGATTATCTCCGGAAGGAAAATTAAGAGGTAACTATTTTCACTATATTTTTGTGCGGTTTGTGAGAATGGGAAAGGTTGAAGGGTTTTGGACCATTTCACTTAAAATTATACAAACTTTATAAGGTCCGTACATAATTGCACAACTGCGGTTGAATGGTAGGCATTATTGAAATTTCATTTAAAAGTATCTCATCTGTCAATGGTTTTGTCCCAGCTAGTTTTTTGACCGTGAAATACAACATATGCACGTTATATGTACATTTTTTTAATCTTCGTTAATATACATTATGATTACCAGTCGCATCTGTTGGCATTTGTGATTTCAGACTATTTTATTCATCTATCAAATATTTAAAATGCTTTAATAAGTGATATAGATATTTTAAAGTTTCATAGTTATATATTGTCTTGGCGATCAAGTACAATCTCAAATAGTGCAACATAAAATTGATACAACTGTGAATAATTGATGTCAGATCAAATCGTAAAGTTAGAGTTCTTGGATCAGATACTTTTATGACCACAGTAAGGTTTACTGACGCTAGAAAATTAACAAAAAATTAAACTTTTAAAACGACTGAAAATATAAGGAATGGTTTCTAATACCTAAGGGTAAGATGTATCATAGTCAACCACATCACACAAGGAGCTAACATGAAAACCTTTTTATTTCTCAGCTATCAATCTCTGAAAATTTATTTTTACAACCAATATTTTTGGCTGGAATTTCTCAATTCACTAGTTTCTCTGAGGCAAGTTCTTTATAAGAAATATACACCAACATCAAGATTTTCCATTAGCTCACCAGTGAGACTTTGATGCTTTCATTATGATTGATTACAATGGTGTGAAGTACATAGAGGATGAGATATATCATTAGAAAGTAAGTGTCTGAATCCCGGTCTGAAAGTAAGCTCTTGCCAGCTACTGTCGACTAGGCAAATGCATTGTCAAAGCATTTCTCAAATATTGGGAAGGGTAAGTTAAGCATAAAAGTTGGGGGGCATAAATTGGAGCAGATAGAACTGACCACTTGTGTGAAATTACGGACCAAAATGGATTCGATGGTCCCTGACCCAACTTTGTGGAAGCTCATGTTCATGGAATGAAGAACTCTATGTATTTGTCCACTATTCTTTATTTTGGTACTATTAGTTTCAACGCTTAGGTGTCATCATCAGGTAGACTGAAGCAAGGATGTAAAAAGCCCTTTCAATGATTCACAAACTACATGGATAAAAACAGATTAGTACTTGAATGGAATACGTCAGTACTTACACAGCCCAGTAAATACGCTGTTTATACACTGCACAATCAAATATTTGACTTAAGTGCCTTCTTGTGTTTAATTCAATTGTTTCGAAAGAGATTAAAAGGGTTTTTTTGGAACTCTTCAATGCACCGCATTATGCACTACAAATATCAGTATGTCACGAAAACCCCATCCTGTGGAGTTTCTTGAGAAGTTATTGGTGGTCAACACAATCGAAAGCTTTCGAGAAATCAAAAAACATTGTAGCAACTTCTCTTTTTTTATCTAGAGCATTTAAAGTCTAGGTTATTAACTGATAGTTAGCAGAAGATCCAGATTCAGTCAGTCACAGACTATGAAAAGGAGTAAAATAAAACTCCTTTAGCTATAGGTAATCTATTCATGAAGAATATTTTTTAAATTCATATTTTTAAGAGAATTTAAGTTATCATGCATTTTTCCAATGAATGTAAATGTTTGACTTCAATTCTGTTAAGATCCAATTTAATATTGAGGCAAAAGAACATCAGAAAAGAAATAATTCTAATTCTAAGTTCATAAATATTTGGGTATAAAGTTATCAAAAAGGCAATATACATTTAATAAGCTAACTAAACTTTAACCAATTACTTACATTTAAATAATTAATTTTAAATTAATAGAAACATTAACTAATTGAAAAGGAAGCAGCCTCAAGGTTTTTGAGTATGTGCCACTGCTTTTCAAGTTAGGGATTTAAAGTCACTCTGTTTTATCAACCAAGATAACAATTATAATTTATTGATTATGATTAAATTTACTCTTTAATAATGAGGTGGTCGTTAGTCATTCAGGTTGTGGTTACTTCTTTAAAAAGTTTGAGGCGAGGAGTGCATCAAGCATGCACAATACAAATGGCAGTGGTCTCATACCATACTTGAAAAATTGGTGATTAGAAAATTTTTCTTTCAAAGAAGAATTACAAGTTTCAAATTTTTGGGGAGGAGATGATTATTATCATCACCATTATTAAAGTAATTGTAAAAAAACAAGAAATGCTGCTATCCCTAAAAAATTTATAGTTTTTAAATCCGGAAAAAAAGAGCATCAACCATAAGGAAAAAATAAGAAAATAGACCCTGACATCCTTAGAAAACAGGTACATAATAAGTTTAAGGATGGGTGAGTAACCTCAGCCAGATAAAAATGAAAAGGAATGATGCTATTTATTCCCCTATTGATGTGAGTTGCCAGTGATTTCTTTCTCTTATTGCTCAATGGAAAATGCATCTTAAACATTTCCTTTTTGTAATATATCTCTATTGAAGAAAAATGACATTGGCATAATTCAAGGTTAATGCCTAACCAGAAGAAAACTTGTTACCTTTTGGGAGAACTTAGATTCCAAATATTTTTCAAACATATTTTCTATGAAAGAGAATTCATTGTTGCTTGCATTGTTGTTAACAACATTCTACTCCTTTTCTCTAGTTTATTTTTGACATTACAACATCAGATTTTGGGTCTTGGAATTAGAACAACAGCCAATTATCAGTGAGCATCAAAGGCACATTGTGATATGAAGAAAATCTGAAAATAAAATTTTGGCATGTATTCATAAAAATCTCTTCATCATCTTGGGTTGTTCTATCACATGGCATGTCCACCACTCATGGTTGGCCTTCATGCCTGTCTATCCTGAGCCAGTTTCTTGGTTCCTTCTTACTTTCTTCCAAACTAAATCTACTATGTCCAACATTGTATGCCCCTTTCTCCCGTGTCCTCTCCTTCCTTCTACCAGTTCCTCTAACACAGTCTTCAGCAAGCACTCATTCCTCATACAATATCCTCTTCAATTTATATTTCTTTTCTTGATTTTCACTACCAATTGTCTATCTTCTCCAATTCTTCATTGCTTCTCCTAATTCTTCACTCTAACCTCTCATCTAATTCCTTCCATCCTCTTCCATATCCATATTTCAATGGCCCCTACTCTTTTCACTTCATCTATCTGTAAAGTCTATGTTGCTGCTCTGTACATTAGCATTACACTCCAATTGTAACATTTTGCCAATCTCTTACTCTGTTCTTTTTGCAAAGGTCCACACAGTACAAATTGAGTAGCTTCAGGCGTGATGTGGTGGAAGTCGAACATAATGACTATTAGATTGTAGCACTTTTCCACTTGATAGAATTTATTTTATGACTGGATTTTGATGGATTACATCATCATCAGGACCAGATGATGATGTAATACATCAAAAGCCAATCATAAAATAAATTCTATTAAGTGGAAAAGTACTACGATCTATTATTCATTACGTCCACACAGTAGTTTCTTCTCCTTATTAAATCCCTCTTTTGTCATAGTATTTCTTGATTTGATTTTCTTGGAGCATGACATGCCTACAGGTATGACATTTCACAAATGCCTGAATCTCTCCTCTTGTTTGATTGCTTTACCTTGACACTGATCTTTCCACCTTTACCTCCTAATAAGATACTCATAGTCTTTTTCTTGCCTATTAAGCAAGAATCTATTGGTTGTATTCCTTACATTTTTTACATTATTCCTTGCTTATATTCCTCACATTAAGGTCTGCTAAGATCTGTACAACTATTTTTCTACTACTTGCCACCAACAGACATATCATCAGCCAATCTGATACATTCCACTCTTTTACTTCTGATATACTTAAATCAGAGAATTCTGTTATTATCTCCCTTTCAAATATACGTTAAATAGGGTCGGTGACAGGCAGTATCCTTGTCTAACAACCTTTCCTATTCCAATCTCATCAGTCAATCAACTTCCTATACTCTGACTTTCTGACTGAGATACAGGTCTTTTATCAGTCTTCTCTCCGTGTAATCAATCCCATACTTTTTCAGAATCGCCATTAATGTATCCCATCTAACTCTATCAAAACTTTCTCTATGTCAATGTTTGAAATATATACTTTTTTGTTTTTTCCCCTTGTTTCTTTTGCCAATTACTCTCAAGAGACCTATTGCATCTCTTGTCCCAACTCATCTGAGTCTATATTGTTCTTCTCTAATCGAACTCTTTAGTTTCCTATCATCTATTGATTGTTTTGAATACTATTTTAGACACATGTGAAATCAGGCTTACTGTTTTGTGTTCTTCACATTTCCTCTATTTTCCTTATTTTCTGTAGGAGTCCTTGTATTTTCCTTGAAGTCTTTAGGCCATTGTCCCTTTTTGTAAGTCTCATTACTTAAATTTGTTAATTCTTTTTTTCTTTCTTATTGAGTAGTTTCAATAGTTCAACTGGGATTTTATCAATTCCTGTTTCTTTCCAGTTTCTCATCTCTTGAATAGATGCTTATATTTCATTTTAAAACGTGTCATAATATCCTTTTTCATCATCAACCACCATGTTTTCTTTCTCTAGTTCAATTCACTTTCCATGGGCCTTTTCTCCCATTCAATGTATTCCTTCAGCCTGTTTGTTACTTCCTCTAGTTTACTAATAGTTTTCCCATCTGCCTTCTAACACAAAACTACTTACTTCAATATTTATTTTATTAAGAACACAATGCATACATCCACTGTTTTCAATGTTTAAAGAACAGTGGATGTATACATTGTGTTCTTAATAAAATAAATATTGAACATGAACTTCCACAAAGTTGAGTTTTCAACAATAGAAAACTACTTACTTGTCCAATAAATGTTAGGTCTCTTGCTTCTTCATACATCACATCATATTTTTATACATGCTTCATATTCATGGTAAAGGAGTCTAAATAATATCAACAAGTAAAATAATTATTTTTGAAAATCAGTAGAAGGTAAAATATTGCATTTAAGCTAGATTTCAGGTAGACATTGAATTTCCTTTTCATTGACCCAGCGATTCATCAAATTTATTCAATCTTCATAGCACCAAACTGGTTAAGTAAGTATTAAGTAAGCAAAGTATTAAGTGATCATTCCAAATGGTTATGAAGGTGATGCATGCTCTTCTGTTCAATGATTTTTTTGTTTCTAGTGGAGTTTCCACTATATTCTCTCGAAAAATATTGTGGCTCCCTCCTGATTTTGTGTTCATTTTTTGTAAATAGTGATATACTCATTATTTTTTCAATGCAAAACATTCCAAATGTCACTGCTTTGCTAATCGCTACCCTCTCACAAGGATAGACACAGAAAAGAACTTTTCATGACATAATTTATCCGATACAAATGTATTGATTCTAATTTGTGAATGAGATCTCAGGTTTGATTCCAATAAACTCCTTTCTCGAGTTTGAACAAAAAAACAAAGCGGATATTATTTTCTTCAAGCGCCTTGTCAGTTATCTGAACAATCCTGTGGGGGCAGGTTACTGTTCGCTCAATTTTTTTCCCGACGTGACCATTAAAAGAATTATTTTCAGTTATAAGAGGTCGATTTTGAAATGCGTTTCAGGCACAGACAATTTTGTTGAACGGACAGTTAAATAAAATGTGAATTTTAAGAAATATCGTTCTTCCATACTGGTAACTACGACTCTGATCATTAAAGAGTTTTCACGATTTTATATCAGCATAATTTATTGTGCGGAAGCGTATTTTTAAATGAAACTGTTGGATTAATGTGTACTTTTTACAGGGTTCGTCCGGAAGATAAGTGTGCTGAGCGCAGGAAAAAAATTTATTACACTCTTACATATATTAAGCTAATATTCCTCAAAATAGGACCCTTGTGAGTCGATACACTTGTTCCAGCGGCGCTCCCATTCCTGGAACGCTCCCGCGAAGGCATCATAGGGAACCTCTCGAAGACACGTCGTCACGGCCTCTTTGACGGCGTCCAAAGTCCCGTATCGCGTTCCTTTCAAACTCCTCTTTATCTTCGGGAACAGAAAGAAGTCCGGTGGTGTTTGGATCATTTTTGCAGTGATCCGCAAGTTGTGTCGCGATTTCCAAACGATTGAGTCTTTGATCATCACTGAGCACTTTCGGCACCAACTTTGCACAAATTTTTCGCATCTGTAATTGGTCCCTAATAATCTCGTGCACTATTGTTTTTGGCACATTACACTGCTCTACTATCATCCGAACACTAAGACGACGATCAGAGTTCAGTACATCGCGAACTTTTCGCACATTTTCGTCGGTGAGTGTCGTTGATGGGCGTCCAGGTGGTTCGTCGTCGACCTCTTCTCTGCCCTCCACGAACATCTTGTGCCACCGAAAGATCATGTTTCTGGACATGGCTGACTCCCCGTAAGCCTGGTTAATCATACCGACAGTTTCGGTAGACCATTTCCCAAGCTTTACCGCAAATTTGATGGAATAACGCTGCTCCAAAAACTTCGGCATCGCGTTCCGTGACGTGGGTCGAGCGTGGAGGTTCGCGTTAACAGAGCTCCTCACTGCACCACAGCTCAGAGCCTACTGCCTTTTTCAGCGTCGCTTGCCAACATACCCCCCTCCAATCGCAGCCCGTCAGAGCGGTGCTGGGCGCGCCTGGAGCGGCGGGAAAAAAATTAGTACACTTATTTTCCGGACGAACCCTGTATGTTGTACAAGTTACAGTATTTCATAGTCTTACTCATTTGGCTCATAGACTCACTCACTCAGATTTGACGCCAATATTGCAGCCGTAGAAATGTGAAACATGGTCAGTTAGCCAGTCTACCCTGCTTCTGATGTTGAAAAGCCCTTTTCGTGAAGATGTGTATTCACATTGAGGAGAAAAAAAGTACCATGGGGACTAGGTATGGACTCTGGTGAAGATTAAAAAAACACATCATATTGGTTTTCTCGAGAAATACAGCAACAATCCCAGAAATATGGACCTACACGGACTAAATCCCGGAAGACTTCTTCAGCAACAATATTGGTGTGCGGGCGTGCATTATCACGGTGCATCCAGCATCATGATTTGAAAGGTGGCCTTTCGCGATTGATATGACCTTGGATAATTTCCAGTACATATTACTACCTTGATCAAAAAGTTCCCGGAATTTATTCAGAAAATTAAAAATACAAGTTTATTCATCTAAATCTATATTGTCCCCTTCAAAGTAATCCCCATCGACTGCAACACACTTATGCCAGCGCTTGATCCAATCCTCGAAACATTTTTTATATTCGGTTTTCGGTATGTCCATCAGTGAGTGCTTCCTGCGATTTTTCCATTACTTCCTCTCGGCTGCTAAAACGCGTTCCCCGTAATGGTTTTTTAACTCGATTGAACAGAAAGAAGTCACAGGGAGCCAAATCAGGTGAATTCGGTGGCTGTTGGATGGTATTTGTTGCATTTTTCGTCAAAAAATTACGAATAATGATAGCACTGTGCGACGGTCTCGACGCACTGTGCGACGATTTCTGGTCTCTTTCGGCGAATTGCTTCACGCAAACGTCTCATAACGCCCAAATAATACTCTTTGTTTACTCTCTGGCCTTCTGGCAAAAATTCATGATGCACTACACCGTTGTAATCCATGAAAACCGTCAGCATTGCCTTCTTTTTTGACTGAAAACGACGTGGTTTTTTTGGTCTCGGCTCATTTGGTGAACGCCATTCACTTGCCTGATGTCTGGATTGCGTGTCGTACTCATAAACCCACGTCTCGTCTCCAGTAATGATCCTTTTGATGAATGTGGGATCGGATTCAGCCTCGCAAATCATGTCTTTTGCGACGTCAACACGGTCTCTTTTTTGCATGAAATTGAGGTCTTTTGGCACCAACTTTGCTGCTACACTACGGAAACCCAAATCATTAACCACAATGTCTTGGGCGGATCCATAGGCAATGTTCAAGTCCTCCGCTATTTCTCTGATGGTTAATTTGCGGTTATTGACCAACATTTCTTTTACTTTATCAATTTTTTCACCGACTTTCGATGTCGATGGTCTGCCACTGCGTTCATCATCTTCGATTGACTCACGACCACTTCTGAACCGCTCGTGCCACTGGTAAACGACCGTTTTTTTTTAGAGAATCGTTGCCGAAACACTTTTCCAACATTTCCAACGTCCGTGCGCCACTAAATCCGTTTTTTACGCAAAATTTAATACAAGTTCGTTGTTGCAAATTTAAATCCATTTCTGCAATTGTAACAAATCGCCAACACACACAGAGATAGATGTACTCTTGGCTACGTAACTTTTGCAAATGTCAAGTTATGACACTAAGATTTAAAGGGAATATCAACAACAGATGTACCAATTTAACAAAAAAAAACAACTCAAATCGGAACGATGGGAGCGCCACACGGTGGTTATTCCGGGAACTTTTTGTTCAAGGTAGTATACTCCCTTCAGTTATGTGTAGATGTAGTTTAGTTTAGTGTTAGCACATGTGATTATCTGTTCTAGTACTATATGGCGATATACCATTCCTTGAATATCGGCAAATATTATGACCATAACTTTTTCAGTAAAAGCTACCACTTTTGCTTTGTTTGGTAACAGTGATACCTTTGATTTGCACAAAGAGACTGCTGTTTGTTCTCATGATTCAAATGATTTATTTAGTTTCATCTACAGGAAAAACTTTCTCAAAAAAAGAATCTCGTCATCTTCCGATAATATTAACTTCAATAGCGAACGAACTTAACAGTAGAACGTTCTGTTGTTCAGGCACGAGCAGTCTCGGAACACACCGCGCCGAGGCACGACTTAATTTTCGCAAACACGTGGATTTTTATGTTACCAACTTGTGGGTGGTAACCAATGAAATTTAAAATATTTATGCTGGACTATCTTCCCTAGCAATTACAGCTGCGGCGTTAATACGATTTGTTCTGGTAAATTTCAAATGCAGTGTCGCCTATGGACTCCATTTTTACTGTAGGCGAACTTCCCCGGGATGCAGCTCAATCAATGAAACTTATAAAATGCGCATTTTTCTAAAACTATAACAGAATTAATATTTTTCACAATAAATTATGTGAATAAAAATTCTATGATGCCGCTGCATGGCTTCGTGTGATTATGGGAGACCAACTGTTAGTATGCATGAAATGAGGAAATTTCCGTGAAGAAACAATGCTGTCTGCGGAAAATCATGTTAAATGGACTGGAATAAACGTTGCATCTAAAAGACATAAAGTGACCACTGAAAGTGGTATTAATGAAGGAATCGATAACTCGCAGAGACCGCACGTTCTCTCTACTTCTGGAATCTTGAAAGTCGGTTGCATAATATCGCGCCGGTGCCCCCAAGAGTCCTTGAAAATGACCCAAGCTTGAAATTGGGGAAGGCATTTCCATAGGGTCGTCATTGACGGCGATTTGACGCTAACAGGAGACGTGCGAGCGCGGTTCTCGTTCCGGGGGCAGCTCGACGACTCATCACTGCCCCTATGTTTGTTCATGACGCATAAAAGTCTTGACAAAAAAATACTTTGGCTAGGTTAGGCATTCTTTCACTGCCGGTAGTGGCGGTGAACATGAGCTGGTGTATGTGGACATGAGTATGACATGACATAACATAACATGAGTATGGTGGACTGGAGGATTTGAAAACCCTGCATTGTTCTAAGATGCGCGAATTTCAGAAAGTCCCAGATACAAATGAGTTACTTATTTCTTGCCTGTCTTCTTGAACTTTGATGTGGTAGAACAGACAGGTATAATTATTATTACTGGTATTCTATCGGTTAAGGAAGGTTTTGAATGAGCACAGCCTGTACGACGGTATATTTCCTTAACTCACCTAGCAAAACACCACCTGACATCCGACACTACCGTAAGCCTCTCTTCTATTCCTCACATTCCAATCCTTCCTAAACAAGTACTTTTCGTTTATATCGACATCAAATGCTTACTATGTATTAAGTTTTGTTCAACAGTTACTAATTTTTAAACTCGTTGTCGCTAAGAATCACTTTAAGAAAGAATGAACGACTAGTTATTTTTTAACGTATTACATGTCAGTTAATCGCTGTCCAAATCTGGTTAATTCCAAATATCTTGGTAGGTTACAATGAGTAATATAATATTTTTTAATTTTTCTGACTATTTTATTTCTGCTTGGGAAATATTAAAATCTCATTTTTAGGCATTGAGAGTGAATATCATATAATTGCTAGTAATTAATAGATCGTAGATGGAAGAAGAACGTACACGCAGAAATAAAGAGAAGAAAGTACAAAGAGATAAATACTAAACTAAGACGAGTAACTGATATGGTGAAAGGAAGATCAATGTAAATGTATAGAGAGTTTACAGAAATTGAGTAAAATGGGTGAGCTTTACACGAAAGTGAAGGAATTGTCAAGAATTAAGAAAATAAAATCCATGTCCAAATCCACTAAGAGTAGAAAAGTATTAATTGAAGAATTGATAGTCAGTCAGATTAATCAGTCAGCCAATTGATTAAAATCATTCCTACTCAGATTGCACAATAAGTACGATAGGTATGAAACGCAATTCAATATATATTAAAACAAAGGTAATAAAGTCCTCTAGAAATGAAAGGCCCAGTTGAAAATTAAAATTAATCAAAAGAGTAGGGAAAGCAATTCACTTTCCTAGGAAGTGTTTCAAAGGAAAAAAGGTCAAAATAGTAGAAACATATGAAGAATATCTGAGTTAGACAAAGAAGCTTTTAGAAATAGGAGGGAGTTGATGATAAGGAGTAAAGATATAAATAAAATGTTAGCGAAAACCATACCAAAGAGCGAAGAGCGAAAACCTTGCGTTTCTACTTTTACGGTTCGAAACTTCGCTTTTGAGGCAAGCGGATAGGAGGTTTTAGAGATTTGGTTGCGGAGGATGGAAAAAGTGAAACGCACGGAAACAAACAAGTTCCTAGGCATGGTATGGGAATAGAGAATATTCTAGGGAGAAACTCAGAAAAGGCGGAAAAACGGATGAAACATTTAGAGCACCTTGAGTAGTAACTCAATATTGAAGACTGCAGTGGACGAAAGAAAATTAGGTAAACGAGATAGAGGCAGGGGAAGAATAAGCATGTTTGACGGAATGAAGGGATGCAGGAAGTATATCGATTTGAGGAATGGCTCATTGCAACTCAGGTTTTAGGGTATTTATTTGGAGACGCGTTAGATTAGAGTTAGAAACGTAACAATGCTTAGGAAGTATAACTAAAAACCAACCTTAAACGCCATACTCGTCTTAAGGAAAAAATATTGACGATATTTTGGAACATATTTGTCAAATTTCAGCGAAATACTCTACACTCGAGTCGATCGTCATCAAGACAGGCTACTTTTTAACTCTTGATCTTAAAATTATTAAAAAAAATCCTTCTTAGCCTCTTGCTTGAGCAGATAATGTTTAATAAAAGCTAATGAAATGCTCCAGACGTCGAGACACGTCAAGTTGTTTCACTGTTGTAATCACTGCATAGTGTTGGCTATTATTTCACTAAGGCGAGTTATTTTCGAGCTGTAAAACTCCCCAAATTAATATGTATAGATTACAAAATATTAATTGCCTCTAATTAGATTTATGTCGTTAAAAAATAACTCATGATGTACTGCTTTCCCACCAGACTAGTATAAAAATTCTCGATCATTGAATAACTGTAGTTCTGCAGAGTCCATGAAAGAATTATTGATTTTTATTTTCAATAGATGAGGAATACAACAGTGGTTTAAGTTTATACATGCTTGTTTAAATGTAATCGAAATTTTAATACAAACCGCTACTACTGCCCAGAATGAGAAGTTTGTTGTAAATAGTTCCAGTCCAGGTTAAATATAATAACATCAATGCAGTGTATTTTGAAATTTCACTCATTTATTTCACCACCTCTCTTTAATTTACTTGTTGCTAACGTTATTTTAGCATTACTACCCATGTATCATTTTCTGAGTTACCGTACTTAGGAACAGAGTAATATTTTGTTAAGGTCACATTAGTTGTCGCATTATTTAAGTGTAGAATTGATAATACTGTGACTTTTGCAAGTTACTACCATTGCATAGCTAAATACCAACAAATAAAGTAGTGATTTAATTTTTATGGAGCTTCAGAATATGGCGAGTCTATCCACTAGATCGGATATTACGCCACTGAACAAAATACCAATATCAATAGGTAGTTTGATTGGCAATGACAGTAAGCAACTGGCATAGGAGGATTCGAACCAAGGGTATTTTGCTCGCAGAAAAAAGAACACGGATCATTCGCTGCTCTACCGATCCTTATGGCTCTTTATGGGGCTTATCCTTCACCGTCAACTCACGGAGGAATTACTCACCAAACATTTTTCTCTCTCCCTCCACTCTATAATTTCTCTCTCTCGATTGCCACTTGCGTTTCAAAGTCTGCTTTTCAATCGAGAAATCCTCAATTCCTCGCCTTTCTGTTTGGAGCCCCTCGGCGTTCTCTTCGCACTTGGAAGAGGGGCATGGGGTGCGGTGGGGACTGGGGACAGAGCGCGAAGAAAAAGACGAGGAGCGTCAGGAGAGGAGGTGAACGACAAGGGATTATGATGGTCGGGGAGGGAGGAGGTAGAACAAGCAAGGGGAGGGTATAAAGGATGTACCACATTCGGGAGAGGTAATTTCTCGTTAATTGGGAGGTAGTTAACCTAAAACCACCTAACCCCTAAATTCACTACTCTCCTTTCACTCCTCAAATCCCCGGTTTCCTTTCTTCTCCCTCCCAACCCCACAGCGTTTCCTCTTTCCGTTCCCTCTCACTCGAGCCCGCCCCTCCCCGCCTCGTCTCGGCTTCCGCTTTGCCGCACCCGTGCTTCCTCAACGGTTAATGAAAAGACTTCTACGGGTGTTTTTCTTGCTTGCAGCTTCAGTCTTGCAGCCCGTCTTCCAGCCTACCGCTCCCCCCGCCCCATTCGCGAGTATTTGAAAACGGCGACTTCTTCGTGGGCGTGAGACTACCTCAATCCTGCTCGTGTACGAATCCGTCACCATACTTCACTTCTTTGTCATTCGTGTTTTTTCTTAGCATCAGTTGGTCTCTAACTTCTCTTAACTTCACCATGGAAGCTAAATTTTGCCCTCTTTGTGGTGTAGGTAACTAGAACATTGAGAGGAAACCTGTGCAGTTATGAGGA
Source organism: Hetaerina titia (assembly GCA_037158775.1). Lineage (NCBI taxonomy): Eukaryota > Metazoa > Arthropoda > Insecta > Odonata > Calopterygidae > Hetaerina > Hetaerina titia. Next base: position 114,124,952 of record CM073770.1, read on the forward strand.
AAGTCCTAATAAGAGTGATCAATGAAATGTTAATTCATACTTTTTGGTGAGGCTGCCATAAAAGCTACGTAAAAACGTTTATCTTCATCGCCTTAGGTGAACAAATATTTATCGCACTCTTATATGCGATTCCTTTGTCATTATTTTTTTATTTGGATTTTTTGTCACCATTTTATCTCATGAAGAAAATTATGTTCACAACAAGGCATATTTACAATGCCACTCCTTAAGAACTGAATTCACGTAAACCTGCTAAAGTAAAAGGATAAAAATTGAATTTAAGACATATGTTCATACGCGATATGAATGTACTTGAAAGTACATCCCTATCCGATCTAGCTTAAAACAATATTATTCCTACTTTTACTGAATGAAAGCCCATTGTCATAAAAATCTTAACAATCGTCTCTTTAATTCTGTCAGATAATTTAATACAATGCTTCAGACATCAATTGTATATGCTCAATGCCTCACTGACATTTTTGGTCGATCCTCTGAAACATGCCACGCAATCGACAGCGAATTAGCGCGCAACGCACTAACATGTAATGAACTCCATTCCGCGGATCAACCACGAGCAGCTAGTACTCCGAGTTCCTCTTCATCAGCGTTTGTGTTCAACTTCCTCTGTCTGTGGTAGCGATTTCTCTTCATCTTGAAAGTTTGGATATAAAAAGTTGCCTTCATTTCACCTTCTGGCTATTTAGTCTTTTTTACTATCTTGTAGGAGTGTGAGATATTAATTAAATAGCACGAGAGCGTCCATATATTGGCATCCTGATGCAAGTGGAAGACCTTATGTTTTAAACTTATACAAGCATATATACGTACATCTAAATGATTGCATATGGAATTTACCTACATTTGATACGTACGATTTATCGACATTTACAGCGTGTGTGTTTGCTTCACTCCTTGCTACCTAATAGATGATACCGTGATGCGACGTTGGCGATGGATATCCTCGTTACTACCATATTTTTTTCAAGGATCGAGAGCTATGTGGGCTACATTGCATAACTTGGCAGATTGGAATCTCAGTGCCTTGTTGCATGAAAATGGCACATATGTCAGTCGTTACATTGAAATAACACACATACCGACTCTCAGGGGATCACTTCGAGGGAAGGGACCGCCGAGGTGAATTCTCATTATGAGGCATTATGCCAAAATAATAAAATGCAGAGCCGAAATGGAAGGAGGAATTTGTAAAATGGAGTCCCACACTTTCGTCCCCTCCTCTCTTTTTAACTCTCTCGCCCCCCCCCCTTCCTCCAAATCATACTTTTAATGGAAGTTAGAGATTGTATGGCGGATGAGTGGGGTAGTTAGGGCGTTGAAGGAGCGCTTTTTCGAGAAGTCCGTATTTTTTTCTTCCTCTTTCTCTTGTCTCTCTCTCTCTCTCTTGTAATCACTTCCATCTTCCCCTTCCATCCACTCCTCCCACAATGCCCTTCCCAACCCCCCTTCAGTGCGACCCCCACAAAACCCCTCACCTCCGCATTTGTCCCCCTCCACCATTTCTTTTGCCCATCCACTCTTAAGATATTTTTTCCTCCCTCAAGTGGCTAATTAATGCTATTCCTGGAGGCACACGAAAATGGCTCGCGTTTGATACGCGTCTCCATACGGCGGAAGGAAGAAATGGTATCGCTCTCCACAAGAGTGACAACCGCGCTTACTGGTGCGGCCGATGGGGTAAGTTGGAAGAGCCGCCGTAGGAATGGGATGGGGATTGAAGGGGAGGAATTGAGTGGGGAAGGGGAAACGGGGGTGGGGCAGCTTTTGAGAAGAACTAGAGTGGCAGTGGGGAAATGAGGGAGGATTGAGGGGGATAAGGAGAGTCGGCAGCGGTCCTTAGCGGGCGGATCATTTCGGACGGCTACTTTCAACTTTTAATGCCACTAACGAGCAATGAAAGATGTGATATTCCTTATTGAAAACTGAATAGCGGATAATCATGGCGAGGGACATCGGGAGGTATGCAGCTCAGTTGCAGTAAAAGGCTCGGATTATGGATTTCTATAAAAGTACTATAAATCTTTAAGTGGGATGCAAGTCGTAATGAATGTTGGAAGGAAATACATCAGGATAGAGCTATAGATGGAATACGAGAACACTTTTATGGCATATGTGTTGGATAGTGTGACTACAGACAAATAAATCGAAGAGGAAAGGACGACATTACGTTCTTTTCTCTTCGACTCGTAGGCTACAATCTGGAATTCCCGAGGCAATGAATTTTGCCGTTATTATTTTAAGATGAGATTTACGCTCTCGAAGATTTTTTTCACGGCTTCTCAGTGTAGTCAAAATCCTAATAGTCGCAATTCATTTTGTTAGTCATCATTTTTAGCTTATGCTATATAAAAAAAACCCGACATCATCAATTTCCCCATGCGTTTGTTGATCCTCGCCTGTTTAAAATCCGCATCGTAAAATGGCGGATTCAAATTGTTAATCAGGTATGGAACGCGGGAATCTCTTCTAAAGGTTGTCCGCAATAGGTAATTAGAGTTCTGATTAAATAAATAAAAAATGGTTGCTTGAATTCGCGATGACACTATTAATAATGTAACGTCGAGCCGTGCGTGGAAATTATAGACAGTTTTTAGCTGCGTATGTAGATGTCATTGAAAGAAAGAAGTTGGCAGAGCAATCAATTTTCAATTTATTTTATAATTTATCATTATTACGCTCTTTCATGATGTGACGCCTAGCAATATACGTTTTATAAAAAATCGTTTCATTATATTTACCCCTTTTGTAATATTTACTAAATATTTCGTAACAATGGATTTAAAAAGGCCATCTTGTGAAACCAACCACTTTTAAATATCCTAATCTGCAGGAAGGACGTGTGTTTTGGCAAGAAATGGTTTAGGTACTTGTTTCGCTCTATCCTATAAGGCTTTATTTCCACAATTTTTAATTGTTATTTGCAATTATATGCTCAGATTTCAAAGTAAGGTCGTTTCTTACCTGTAAGAAAGGCTCATACATTCCGTTTTTTAGCGACTTAGAATCGGAGCCTTGGATGTGATTTGGAGTCGTAAACTTGAGGTTAGCTAGAGAGGTCTGCTGCTGCTCAGTGTGATATCAATAACGCCATCGAAAGTATGGCATTATTACTTCATTGATTTTATCAGGTGCCATATACGTATATTGAATTACTTATTCCTTATTTACAGGAATAATGGACTGGTGTTTCTGCTCTTATAATTGTTCTTTTAGGTATATACGTTGACCGTACTCTTGCACTAGTCATTTCACAAGTTGTGCAATTTCTTTTGTGAACATCTCAGCAGTAAATTTAAAAGCAGCGGTAAATCAGTAATGAAAATACTGCAAACCTCAGTGAAAAAGTCACCAGAAAACAGTGGCAGCAAAAAATTTCTCGACCACTCTCGGTTTTTCGCCTTTTCCCATACATACATATTGAATACGAAGAACTTTACTAGTTATTGTCACGGATTTGCTCTTCATGTGAACGAAATCATTAAATTTTAAAACCCAGTTCCTTTTTTTGTGACTTTACTATTGTTCGTATTTTATTGGACAATTCGTTTGTTTAACCAGCTACATTTGCAGTTGTTTTGCTTTCAATAAGCTTAACGTCGGGGCTTATTAGCACTCTCTTTTTCATAATTATCCTTTAGTAATAGTTTAAATTACTTAGGTATTTTCTGGCATGTTATTAAAGTACGTATTACTTGCAAAATTTCCTTATTGATAACATGCTCAGGCCATTTTGTTTTTTAATTGTGAGATTTCGTCATTGCGCGCACGGGCCCCATAAAGACGGCGACCAGCAGTTCCCGCATGTCTTATTCCTCTTCCGCCCTCCCGGTATACGACAAATTAGCCCTCCCCCTTCCCACTCGTGAGGCTCATTCTTCACCCTCCCTCGTATTACCCGGTGCTCCGCCTCTTCTCCCGATCCTCAGCCAATGCTCGCATTGATGGACTCAAAAGTGGAAGTGCGTGCGTCTGTATTGCGGTTGGAGCACGGATGATGAGCCGTAGGCCTTGGGAATCGAGAGGGCTGGCGATGGGGTGGGGCGAGGGCTAAAAAACAGGCGGGAAAGAAAAAAAGAATGAAAGGAAGTGAAGTGCTCACGATTGGTCGAGGCTGCTATTCGAAAATTGGCTATCTTCTCCTGGTGCGGTCGGGTGGTTCTTTAAGAGAGGAAAACTGCCGTATTTCCTTTTTTTTGGGTAGTGTTTTCTGGCGTTAAATAATTGCGAGAAGACCATACAAGGGGGTTTCAGCCGTTAGTTAGGAAATTATTTTTTTTAATTCGAAGCTTTCATTCATCCTCGATTATCAATGAACTAGATTAAGAGGACGTTCTTATTTCATTCGCAGTTAGCTGCTCCTCGCGGCTCAAAAGTTTTTCGTGTTGCACCAAATTTGCTGAGGCATTTTTCGACTGTGTTTGTATTATGGTCGTCATAACGAAAGGTTTTGGAGAAAATTGATTTTTTTTCGTCCGAATTGCTCATATACGCCTATTCGGTAGTGACACATGTTTGAGATTAGTTAGCTGTGATTTAAGATGGAAAAGGAGGAAGCGTCCTTTAGTAATTTTTTATTTATTCCTTTGCCATGTTTAAAGAAATACCGCGAAGTTGGACAAATGAACAAAAAGTGGAAATTTTAACTTTCATCTTGACATATTAACTTGATCATGGGAGGGAGAGACAGTAAGTTGGAGAAAAGAAAAGAAAACCTCATGCGATGGAATCGTGTAGGATCATTGAACAAATAATAGGCCATTATTGCGAGACAACTATAGTGATAGTTATGTCATAAATTCAAAAAAACAAGTGTGTTCGTTCAATCTTGTGTTTATAAAATTAAAAGCCATTCCAAAACGATTTTCGCCGCATGATAAATTCAAAGATCTAGGAAACGAGGGGTTTTATTCCGTAAGATTGGTTATTTTACGATTTTTACTACAAGCAGTGAGGGTGTGCTCAAAGTAGGGCGGCGAAATGGGAGTTGTAACTTGATGAGATTTATTTCATTTGGTTTAACCAAAAATTATTCATTTTATATTTGGATCAATTAGGATTCATCAATAAATATGATAGGAGAATGCGAAGACGTTGATTCTATTATTGACTGATTTCCTATAGCTTAAAGATTGAATTTAATTCCTACCGAGAATGACTTTATTATGAAGCAAATACGCCGAGAAAACACCAGATCAAACAATTATCTCCTTCACCGTCCCTTAGTAATTATGCCAGTCCTCACTCTTCGGAAAACTTGCCGCCCTCCAGGAAAAATGGGATAAATTTAAAATAATGTTAGTTTACGAATTCTGGGTTGATAGGAGTAGGAAATATCGACAGTAAATGGACTACAAATTTACATTTAGCAATCAATAATAAACTTCTGTAATGAGTAAAGCGTTTGAGAGAAGCCTATGGTAGATACAGATTTTGCCATTGATGTACGAAGATGGAGTATCTGAAGTATTTAACAAGGGCCTTTTAAAAAAATCACATTTTCATGAGATAAAAATAATGAATAACAGCACCCCGCAGAGATAATATTTACTATAAACGAAGTTATACGAAGCCATTAGGATAATTTCTTCAAGGATAGTGAAAAACCTAGGGAGCAACTTTGTACACGGTCAGTTTACTTTTGGAAGGGGAGTTATATGAGAAATTAGTAATTCCAGAGATGAGAATGGAGAAAGAAATAAATATAGAATAAGCGAGCCGGTTTTGTTTATTGAATTTCAAAAAGTTTATGAATAATTTATTTTGGAAAAGTTAATGGAAATATTGGAATTCACATGACTGTAGAGATATGTGGAATTGCAGAATACATAAGTTGTCTTAGATAATACGAGTTTATTTTAAATCTGTTAAATTTTTTAAATGTATGCTTTTTATTGCTTTTAATACAAGGCAGAGCAAGAATAAGACAAAAAAAGAATGCATTTATTGATACCTCATTTGCTGTAATTTAAATGTATTAGCTGATATTTGGATTACAGCCGTTCCTAAAATTTTCATTCACGTGTTACCTCCCCTTGGAGGAAGTGATAGTTCCATACTTGGAAGCTATTTTTAATTGAGTGTTCAAAATCACCTTTGGAGCTTTCATCGTTGATTCTGGCAATTAAAAGTGCATTCCTATAAAGTCTGTCTTCACATTGGGAAACAGAAAACCATCACTTAGGTCAGGACTCTTAGGGAAGATGAAAAGAATACTCCACAATGATTGTATTGATAAATTCAGTAACAAAATTTGTGATGTTCAGCCGTGAATTATCGTGGTGTAGTATCCAGCCTGTTGCTTAGAAATATATTCTTTTCCGATTGGTATGACTTTGGTATGAAAATGATATTTCCATTCCCTTAATCCCATACACATAATACATTCCCATAATCTAATACACCATTCCCTTAATATCGAAATATAATGTGGCCATAACTTTTCTAGCAGAAGTCAAAACCACGTCGGTTTTTCTTTGTCTTGGTGATAACGGAACTTCCACACAGAGCTTTGTTCTTTGCTCTCATGATCAAAATGATGTGCCAAGTTTTATCTGCAGTTAAAACATTCGAAAGTAACTCATATCTTACTGTAACTTCTACTTCAATTTCGAACGTTCTGCTGTTTTGGAATGAGCTGTCTCGGAACTCCTGCTCCCAGATGCGTTTCAATTTTTATAACCATAGGTAATTTTTCTCTAATTAGCGTGTGGGTGGCACGCATTGAATTTTATATTATTTATGGTATTACTTCTAAATTTGCTTGACAATATTCTTTCGCAATTGCATCAGCGGTGTTAATGTGTACTCCCATTAGATCAATGATTGGTGCTACTGGTCCATCATCCTTTGAAGTGTTTGTCTCTCCTCTCTAAATATTTTAAAATATCTTGTAGCCGTGCTGTAGGAAAAAATACTCCATGTGCCTTCTGTACCATCGCAAAGGACTCGGATAACGATGTTTTCAGGTAAAATTTAAGAGTAGCGTCTCGTGTTAGCTCCATTTTAACTTTTGGTGAACTAAACATGTTTCAACTAGCAACTAGCGTTGAGGCAAGACTGGATTCAAATTGATAAAAATTGCACTGCATATTAAGTTGAGCAAACACAAATTAAAAATTGTGATGAAAGAATTTCGTGAATAAAATATGTACGATCACTCTTAATTGCACAGCCCTCATACATGCAAGCTAAAAAATAATAATACTTTTATTGGTCAAAGATATCCAATGTGCAGCTTTTTGCGATTGATATGGCCTTGCCAATTCATGCATGGAAAATATGTAAATGATATATAAACCAACGAGAAATAATAACCCAAAATTTTAACCTGAAAAAAATCCTCCCCTGAATGAAAGGGGTTTTAAGCAGCCATGAATGGAGAGATTATTTAAATTTTGGCCTTGACATGAATATTTTCACCTAATTTATTGTAACAAATTTCCCACCACATAATGACCGTGTATTGATTTTTAAATCTGAAAGATCTCAGATTAAGGCTGTTGCGAGTATGATGAGAGTGAATAAAAACCACAGTTATCAACGTGGATATTCACACATCGGCGTAGGCAGGCCAGTCCTTTTTCCATACCGGCTATGGTTTTCCAGGACGATCTGCTACCCGAAAAAGCATACATCTTAGCAAAGCTGAGGGTGCCCAGAGACGTTCCTGGGAATCGAATTCGGGTCCTCCGGTCAGTAGGCTGGCGCTCTATCTACTGGAATACCCCATTCCATGAGCCTGAATTTCACTCTTAATTTTAAGGCATAGCTTGAGTATTTCAATCAAATCAAGGGGTCTCTTACCAGAAAGGTAAATAATTGAATATCTGCATAAAGAAGCAATATAGATTGATAGATACATTTACATAAAAGCCATTACGGTTATCATGATGATATGAAGAAAAGGTCCCAGCGACAGACTCTTGAGGAACCTAATTAGAGACAGAGACATTAGACAGGGAGGGATTCACTATTCACAGTAATCAGTTCAGTTAGTCGAGAAAAATAGTATTAAAATATTTTTGCTTCATTTTTCCTTATATCATACATGCATTAGTCTAATTTCTCTGCTGATACGTGATGATTAACACGATAAAATGCTATACTAAGGCCACACAGTATAGTTTTAGTTTTGTTATATTTTTTTCAGTTCATCCATTACAAAAGTAATTAGCCTATTCAGGGTATCAATATACCAGGTATAATTACAGTCGATTTATCATGCCTAAAATCGAACTGAGATCACTAATAATATTACGTAAGAACCGGTGAGATGATGCTACGCTCAACAGAACTCAAAATTGATCACAATTATTGGCTGTAAATGGAAGACTATGGGTATCCATTCTGCAGTTAATCTCAAGAGTTCATTATTTTCCAAGCAGTCTCACGTATATTATTGGCCTTATCATTTGAATCACCGTATGTATTTCGTTTTCCTTGTAAAATCACTCGCCTATAATTTTTTATTAGTTTTACACATGAATCATTATCTTCAGCTGAACCTTTGGATACATTGTAGAGTCAATACCTTGTTCTTCATATTTACTTGAATTTTTGAAAACCGTTTTAGCACACCAGAAATATTTCTTGGGAATTTATTTTTATACATCACAGGAAAATTGGTTGTAAAAAGCCTAAAATAAGGAGAGAAATTAATGGAAACTATTCTATGCGGTTAGATAAATTGAATGGTCTGACCAGAGTATGTTGCCTAATAAAGGAATAAAGCCATTTAATCTTTCTGCAGAAAAGGCCCTCGATCTAATTCAACGTATTTTTTCATCAGTTAGGTGTGCCATTACTAGTATAACTAGTACACTGTAATATGATAGTCTAGGGTCAATGAAACATACCCTGCATTGGTGCCTGAGAATCTTTGTAGTAATATTATCAAGAAGTACCAACTCCCATGCGGATTTAAAGTTATAACAGACAAGAATAAATGATTTCAAGAAGTTCAAAAATGTTTGAGGTTTACCTTAATGGTAATCTCAATGTTAAAATCTCCGCAGGCAATATTCTATCTCTAAATTACTGGAAGCTCTTAAGCATTTTGCCAAGTTTCGTTAAGAACCGTTACATTTCCCCTTTGGGTGAACCATGTAACGATACATTCATTACCTTACATGGTGTGTTTAAAAAATAAGTAGAATAAATAAAAAAAATATTGCAGATCGAAGTGCAAATTACTAAAATTCTTCAGAATTGTACTCTTGTTCATCGACACCCCGATACCAGGGCCTCCGTCAGTCGCAGTATGATTCCTGGATGGCATTGATGAAAACCTAGTTCAGGCACAGTGTCATGGTTTTTTTAATGGTATCCACTGTTCCAAAAGAGTTGCCTTGAAAGGTCCTTTTCTTTCTTGAGAAGAAAAAGAAGTCCGTCGGTGCCAAATCGAGGCTGTAGGGCGGCTGGGGTAGAGTTGCCAACTTGTTTCGTTAGGTATTCGGCCACGAAAAAGACGCTTTGGGACGGCGTGGCACGTTGTCATGGTGCTGCCTCCAGTTAGCAAAGTCTCCTTCCTGATGCGTTGCACTATTTTTCTCAGCCTTTCGAGGGTTTCCACGTAAAACCTATTGTTAACTGTCTGCTTCTGAGGCACAAACACTTTGTAGATAACACCTATTGAGTCGAAAAACTCTATGGGCATAGGGATACATATTTTTGTAACAAACCCTGTCTGTATGTTCTACCAGTTGAACAGCTACGACCTCATGGAGTAATTCACAACAGTAGGAACTCACATTAATTGCCTTATATTTTAGGTCATATCTGACAAAAATTACCATTCCACCAATTTTTCTATCACTTCTAAAGTAACTAGAAGCCAAAGATATAGCCAATTAGTGATAGAGCATCAATTTCATCGATGTGCATTAACCCAGTCTTCACATGAGCTGACAACTTTCATCTTAAATTGCAACAAGAGCATATTATGTTAATGGAGCTTATTGTGAATGCACTGTATTATCAAGTGAATGATGTCAGGATGAACTATCATCTTCTTCAAAAATCGAACCCCTCTGGGGTGTAAGTAGATCGTAGTCACTTACACTCACTTTTAAGCATCTCTTATAAGATGTTTATTATATCTCTTTGACAAGAAAGGCCCAATACCTGCGTTGTCAGGCCATAGGAATGAGTAGTAGTAGTATTTAGGGAAGACTGACAACTAAGGTCATTTGAATCATTAGAGATGGACAGGAAAGGATGAAGGGTTGAGAGAAACCCAGCGTCGGCATTAGGATACTATTAACGAAGGGCGCCAAGGGGTCCGCAGCTTAACGTCCCATCCGACGGAGTACTCACTCAAAAGTCCCTATATAAAGCACCTCAAGTAGGAATGGAGGTACCACTGAAAAATAGTCGACCGGGATTCGAACCCGGGGTCTCTGTGTGGGAAGCCAGTACGATAGCCGCCGCACCATCACGATCTCCCACAGGAATGAGTCGGATACTCTTTTGAACATGTCTCTTTCCACTGAACATTTAAAAGATGAATTTGGACCTCTTGTCTTCAATATTACAACTTAAATATATGCCTTGAGTGTTTTTACCGAATAATCTGCCACCTTATTGACACCATTTTCACTCTAGGGTTTCCTAATTCACCACAATCCACCTAGAAGCAGCTTATCTCCAACAGGTCGTCACATGCATTCGTCGAAGTCTCTGTGAAGTTCTCTGATTAAATTGAGACGAGTCACCAACTGCGTTCTCAGAAGGGTAATTACATCTCACTATAATCGAGTGTGTCCTAAGCATCTCATGCCAAATTTTACTGATAAAAGTGCCTTATTTTTCCATTTTAGCGGCATTGTTTTCTCTTGCAACGAGGTCCGCTTGTGATTTACTGAAGGCAATAACTTCATTTCGGAAGAGTTCACTATTCGACGATTGCACTTTCATGTTGTCATTGCAAACCCACATGCCTCGTTTTAAAGGTTCCACAGACCTTACAAATACCGATTGAATTGCCATCATCGAGACAAGCGCTTTTTCAACACTACCAATTTGGCAGTAGGACGAGACTCGGAAACCTTAATAATATACTCAATGTAAATTGCAGGCAACTCTTCCACTTTAATCATCAAATACTTCTGAGAAAAATGTTGCACTGTTCCAGCAACATGTCAACCATCTTGAAAAAAACGAAACACAGAAAATGCTATTGCAATTAATTTTATCCCTTGAATCGAATCCAAGGAAAATGTTTCCTCTACCTTTTGGTCTTTTTCTTTCTCTTATGTCCGAATAATGGTATATACGTATCTTATCTTAGTGTAAGATATATTATGTTGTATATTCTGGAAATACGTACAAAAATAGGGGAACTCTATTCAACGAGGGAAGTCTTCTATTCTGATTGTGTGATTTCACTCCCACTACATAGCAGCTTTAAGTGGAAGTATTTAAACGTAAATGGAGGAAAAAGAACTAAAGGACAGTAGTCCAACCCTCTATCCCTGGACTACCGCTTACTCTTTAGTTGTATTATTGCATTATTAATGACAGCCTGCAGCTCAAAGGCAAGTTTTTGATGGGTCCTCGATCTATTACGAAATGTTGTGGTTACCTAATCAACTCGGAACTACGTAAAACGTTTAAAATAAATCATTTTGAATTAAATTAAATATTTCTTTAAGTGCATATATTTTCTCCTTCGCTTCATGCCATTCAATAGCTATTTTATTCTCACTCTTACTAACACACTCAACCTTCTCTTACTGTGCAAGCAAATAACTGAAATGCCTGTTGGGTTCGCTTATCTTTTTTCTTCAATTTCCGAGTTTAAAAACTGCAATTCTACGTATGCCTTATGTTGAAGTTTTCGCTAGTATTTTTTTCCCTCAGTTTAATTATTAACATTTTTATTATTGCCTGCAATGATTACAAAGCTAATGAACCATTACTCTTAAAGTATGCCTTCCTACTAAGATGTGTACCTTCGTCTTCCCATTTCTTGATGTTTTGATTTTATTACTTTTGTATTGCCACGATTTATCTACTTTCAATATCCCTATAAATGATTCATTCGGCAATTTTTTGATGATGTATTCAGCAATGATTGAAATGCCTTAGACGGCTGGCTAGCTAAAGCTTATTTGTAAATCTGCCAAGCAAGGTATAGTATACTTCAGCCATATTTTCAGCTCTACTACGAACCATTTCTTGATACCTAATTATATCATTTCCTTAGCGGATAGATTGAAAGCGCTGGTGAAAATAGGCAACCTCGTCTGGCCGCATGTAGACGAAATGGCATGTCTAAATAAATTTTCAGAAAGTTCTCTCTGTCGGGGAATTTTGGAATTCGATATAGTAAAATTGTTAAAGGGGTTCATCAAAGCTAGATTTTAAGTAGAAAACTCCTAATTTGTTCAATTAAAAAACTATTAATTAAAATTATAGTGCAAAACTGATTCAAGCAGGAATTGGTACTTGGGCTAATATACGGAAAATTTATGGAATATTTGTCCCATACTGGTGGCTAGGTACATAGGATTAGTACTTGTGCTTAGTGAACGGTATTTTTGCATCATCTTCTAATACTATATATATTATCTTTGAACTGATTTACACCGTCATTGAAAAAAATTATTTGATATTTCACCAATAGATACCACTTTAGGAAATCTTCAACTTTAGTACCTTTCCATTCTGTTGTAAGGATATCGGTAGGTAGGGAGCCAACCATTGCTACTGAAGTTGTACTTTGTAGATAAGAGACTCAGAAGATGTAAACATTGGAATGGAGTGGAAATATAAATATTTGGAATAGAGGCGACATATCGTTGCGTTGAAATTATACTGAATCATGGAAAAATAGGAGTGCAATGGGAAATTGTTAATGTATAGTGTAAGGTAGAGATTTTGCAAACCTAGTTAATAATAGAGGAAAGTGGTATGGAATCAGCGGACCTGTAGGGACCCATAAAATCAATATGGAGACATTTCGTGCCGGAGAGAAACTCTCTTGGCATCTTTTTGTTTATTGTTGTTGCGCATATGATTTATCATTTCTTAAAACAGCTCGGTGAAAGAAAACAAACGTTTGAAATTCGTTCCTGGTCGTGAAATTTTCCCGTATGTTCAACAGATGGCACTGAGGGGACGGTGAGCCGCTTCGCTATGCCCCGCTCGATAAGTGAGCCCAGAGATGGTTTCCTTTGGAAGCCAATTTTTGTTAAATAAAACATATGGAAAATTCTCTTTTATGTATAAAAAATCAAGAGATAAATTACTCGAAATGGTTTTAATTGTATAGCATTTGAATTTAATTAATATTTAGGTTTTTAAAGTTCCATGATTGAGTCAATTGATTACTATAACCTTTTTACATATTATAATTTGTATATTGGAGTTCAAATTGAATAGAGAGTGCCAGAGAAGTTATTTACAAAATTCAAATGCATTGCGTGCCTTCTTGGTCCCTTGGAAATTTCATTTCTTTGTGGTAGATGGCAGTCTTGGTATCTTTCCGTGTACTTTTGGAGACAATATTATTTGCAAACCAGGAAATCCTGAATGCAATTCCTCTGAGGTCAATTTTCTTTGAATAATTTAGCCATTATTTTATGAAGATGCATCAATGAGATTTAATCTGGAATATAGCTTCTTAAAGTGATTCCACCACATAATTTTTTTATTATCGACTCGTGAAATCGTTTACCTCTTTATCTTAGGATAAAAAATATTTTGAAACCTATTTATGCATTAGTCATACATATTTTCTTACTATGTTTCTTAAGCGTTAAAGTAGATTTTGAATGGCCTGTAATTCTTCTACTCGACCTTTAAATCAAAGGTTTCGTTTTCTCCCCAGTATAGCCGATTTTAATTTTGAATATGACCAACCTTTCTTGCACAAACTTTGATTCGTCTCCTCTCTTTCCTTCTTCCTTGATAAGAAATGACACCCCCAATCAGTTGTGAATTAGCACTCAATGTTTACTCCCATTTATTTCGCAAGAACCGTTTCAGAGAGTTTCATGGCCATCTCTGTTCTCTTTTCCTTGAATAGATTTCTGCCCATTTTTTACCTTTCATCTCTTTTGCAAGCCCTAAATCAATTTTTTTAAACCTCCAGCCTATGTGTATACTCTTCCTCTACATCTTCTGTTCTGGGGCACGGGCCACTCTCCAACTAGTATTTTGGACCAACAGTAAACCTTTCCTCCGCTTCAGAGTTAAAGGCCAAGATCATTAATTCCTTTCACCCGGCTTCCTTTTGAAGTCAGTTTCTTTTCTTACAGCGAATTGCTTTTCTTCATCCCCACATAAAATGCTGTTCAAGTGATACATACATACATCCTTTTTTCTTAATACAGTAAAACGTCACGTTTATCTTTTTTAATCTTTTTAATATTTGGAGAGTATATCGTTTCAAACAACTTCATCATTTTCCTAATTTATTACATGATTTGGCCTCTTCTCTAATAGTTGCGTAACGCCTTAAAATCGACGAGGTCCATCGAGCGTCACACTCAAGGCTTGAAATATTTTATGAGATTTATTAAAAATGCATTGAACGCATCAGTGATTACATATATTGCTAATATAATCGACTCATAACCGTATAGTCTTCTTTTACAAATAGGACGCCGTATTTTAGATCGTTTTCCTTGGCATGATTATAATCCTGGGGGTACGTAAACTCATACGCCTAATGAGAACATGATTTTTCTAACTTTTAACTCTTACAGATTATTGATAATAGTTAGCTGTTATAAATAAGATTTTCAAATGTACTTAAAGCTGAATTATTGCAATATTAGTTTACATGAAATTCAATGTTTTGAGGCTCAGGTAATTGCAAACAAGATGTGTAACACTAAGTCAACTAAGTAAAACAATATGTTTCACCAAGTAAATAAAATTAAACTTTTAGGGGAAAAACACATTATATTCCTCATTTCGTGAATATAGTATGTCATAAGCCACAAAATGATACACGATTTCCATTTATAATTAATTTTAAATAAGCACAACACTCGCTTGGTTTTTCACATACACACAACAGTACAATATGCTAAGTTCGTGGAAAAGGAAGTGATTTTTGTGTTTATTTTACCTGAAGTGATTCCACCAAGTGCCGTTCACTTCATTCAGATGCCGTCAATTTGAAAATTAATATTAAAGTTGTACGCCGACGTTTTTCATGCATTTAAAAAAAATCTTTTATGGATGCCAAAATGACGTTTCAGTACCGCGTTGGATTTCTTTTCAACTGGTTGGTAAACTTTTTATTTATTGTTGAGAGTTATGAATTTCCTTGAAAAGAGAATCTAAGTAACCATCGATTAATACTAATTAAAAGTGCTTCCGGGTGTTGCTCTTTTAATTAAATGGCAGTCTATCAATAATTATCGATGTTTATTGAGGGATGTTTTAAGTTAATTAAATATTAGAAACAAGACTTAAAAATAAGCTATATTTGGTCTTCTGTCTATTCTACCGGCAGAGCGCTGAGCTGATCAGTGAGGCTGCGAAATTTAAATTCATTCATTGAGATCAGATTATGCTTCAACCCTTTGTTCACAGTATTTATAAAATATCAAGTTTTATAATGTACGAATAACAATATACATTGTTTATTTTCATTCGTACTTCCAGCGTAATTCTATACATATAAAAATTTATTTACATGTTAAATATTGATTAGGTTATGGTGCGTAGCAAAAGGCCCGAATCGGACGTAATAATCAGAGTAAGACGTTATTAACAGCGGTTTTGTGCTCATGAGGTGATCAAAAGTTCGTGTAACTTGGCAATATCATGAATTTATCTGTGGTATAATTATTAAGTTATAGATAGAAAAAAGTATGAACATGGTGTGATGGAAATGCGAATATTAGATTTTCCAGGGAGAATGTTGTTAAAATTCTTTGAGAAAAGTTACACTGATAAGCTTGTGATTACTCTTGTGATTAACAACATTTAAAGAATAATTAAAATGTATGCTTAACGGTGAGTTACACCACATCGAAGTTATGTACAAGGTTAATCAAATAAATCCAAATTAATTATCATTTCTTTCATTCTAAACTCACGTTTCTACTCTTCTGGGTAAATCGCTTCATTCTTTTATTATACGTAGGCCAAATGTTGATGAAAGGAAGACAGTGTAATCAGTACAGCTTTATTTAAAATATTTGCATTGCTTTGGGTTTATTATAGTACTTGTTTACGTTATAGTCTAGCAAGTATTGTATATTTTACTGTCTCTATAGTATTTTTTTGACGTCTCTTAGGGTCCTATTGGGGTGTCCTTTGAGAGAGGAAGGGTTTCACTTTTATAGGCAATAGGAAATAGTCTGCTAGTGACTATTCGGGATTGTATGGGGGTTGGGGAATCGTCGCGATGTCGTTGCAAGAAGGTCTTCATTAGAAGACACTCGACTCTGGTCTTGGTTATCTGTCAAGACCTTCGGTAGGGTCAGAATTAGTCTGGTGTGGATTCACCCCTTGCCAAAAACTCTAGCGGTGCCCAGCAGGGCGCCAAAATATCTTTCCATAAATTCTAATGGGCCTCTTTCCATCAGAAAATTACTTAATTTTGAATATTTCTTTATTCAAATCAATATTGATATCTCTTATAAACTACAATTTTATAACAACACTAAATATATATTTATAAGCATAAACAAAATATATTATTTACAGGATTGATCAATAATTAGTACGGATATTCATAATTGCCAGTGAATTCAGGAGGATCCAGGTAATTATCTTCGTAGTATTTCATCATATCAGCGAAATACAATTGCTTCCTGCGTAGTTCATCTTTGAGATCTTTCAATTCTTTGGCGCGCGATTCCTGAATGCCCCTCACATATCGTCAAGTGTAATACAATTCAATCATTCCCTTCTCAATGAAATCTAAAAGGAAGACATTACGGCGTTCTAGTAAATCCAGCTTATTTAAGAGTGCATTAGCATTTCTTGCGGGTCGCGGTGGTCCAGTGGGTAGAGCGTTGGACTACTGACCGGAGGGTCCCGGGTTCGATTCCCGGGCGAGGCACTCTGGGCACCTGCAGCTCCACCCAAGCTAGTTGATTTTTCGGGTACCAGATCTTACTGGGGAACCATAACCGGCACAGGGAAAGGAACTGGCCCCCCTACCCTGATGTGTGATTATTCACACGCCGTCGGGCTTGGTACATGGGTGAGCTCTATCATCACCTACTAAACCGACCTTCGGGTTGATTACTGTGTTTATGGTTTTAACATTTCTTGTCAATGCTCTCTCCTTCTCTTCCATTGCCTCTTCCCGTGCCCTCATGGCCATTTCATGTCACCATCGCGCCCATTGGTACTTCTTTTGAGCCTGGCTCAAATCTTGCCTGAGATTCTCTCTCATTGCAGCCAGCTTCTGGTTGAACTCAGCAATACCATCAGCCTGAATTTGCTCCTTTGCACGTTGAATAATTTCTCGAACATGTCTAGACTAAAGAAGGAAGAACACGATGCTTAGAAATGGTCCTTAATTCAAAAATTAATGTTATAATGGTAATAGGAATGAAAAAGTAATTTTTGAAAGGTGGCTATTTTGAAAACTCTATATTATCCACTATAATGCTATTCCCATGAATATTTAATGTTGATCCTGGACATAAATGGTATGAACTGCATGATGAAGTGAATGTCAAGTTGAAGCACAGAGAAGAAAATTGTCTAGGAGAAAACAATGGGTGGTAGTTCGCATATAATGGCAATATGCACGGCTTTTGCAAACTGTAGAGTCATTTAAATTTGAGATACTATACGTACTTTCGTGGAATGGCCTCCTATGTCTCGAGGTGCTGCAGTGGGGATTAATTGATGTTGGGTTGCTCCAGCCCTAGCTTGTTGCCAGTGAATAGGGATCTGTTCGCCACGCCATGGTTTTCGTCGCGTCGCACATCTCCTTAAGTCCTCTCCACCTCTTTCTTGAGTTTTCGGGGGACCCCCCCTTCGTATGCCGTCGCCAGCACCTCCTGACATGCTCACGAAGCCGTAAGCACCCGGCCACCGAGTGAGAGCTCTGGTGGCAACATAGTGTCGCCCATCTTTAGAGGTGTGACTCACTTGGGGGTCCTTTGGATGGTCTGCAGGCGATGGTCTTTCGATCAGTTTTGTCACCCAGTCGGGAATCTTGAAGGCACATTCCACTGTGGGTTCACTTTCTTCAACCGGCTGCTCCTTCCAGTTGAAGCATGTCGGCGGTGGAGGCAGCGCCTCATGCGGATGCGGGGGATTACTGAGGTACAATTCCCTCAAGAGTCCCTAGAGACATATCCAGAAGTAGGCAGACGAAGTGCATGCTTCGAATTCTCATCTCCGTTGCGTTGCGGGGCTTTTTTTCTGATCAAAAACTTGATCCATGCCCCCGCTTGTTTGCGCAAGTGTTTGGGAAGTTTCTGGAGACACCATTCTACGTGCGTCAAACAATAGGAATAATCTTCCAGAACTCTTTCATCTTTAGAACACTGCTTTCCGTAGAGGACATCACTTTTATTGCACGACGCCATTATAGCGATTGCACTTGTAATGTACTAAATGTTATTTCAAGTGATAAAGCGAACCGAAAAGTTAATTGCTCTTCACACTAATACTCGACACCATTGTTGCGATAGCTCCTTGGTTGCAATTGTTTGAATTACCGTAAACATAAATAAAAAATATATAATTTCTTTTAAGAAAAAAGAAGACCATTTCGCATTATTCGCGACAACAATAAAAGGGGGAGCATCTAAGGAAATAGTAGGTACACGCTGTCGAAAATAGGGGTTTACAAGATTAAATTCCCACAAGAACATCTCCAAATCTGGAGTCCATATGCCCACCTAGCGTGCGCCCTTGAGCCAGATGTTGTGTATATGAATGAATATAAAGTTTATTGTATTTGTGAATTGCCCGTCCGAAATGCGTAGAATACTACTCGCTAATAAGTGTCTGAATTGCATGTGTTCCTGCCCTGTTTTAATGTTTTTCCAATCCTCCTTGTGTAGGCACATGAACAGCCGCTAACCATGTAATACTCGTAATACTATATGTGTAGGCCTGTTGCATGAATGGTGTTAGGTCGCACCCTCTTCACGCGGGGTTTGGTGGATCGCGTGGTGCCAGGTGCATGAGGAAGTAGAGGGTTTATATAATATGTAGATAGGGAGGTGACCTACCACCCCCTTCCACACGTCCTTGCGACGGATTGCGGGGTATTTTGTAAATGTAGTGTAATAATATTTTATTTTACATTTTCTAGATTAAATGCGTTTCATATTCATACCTTGTTTTTATGATAGTTCATTCATTGATTATCATCATTTCAAATACATACGGTATCAGTTTATCCTTTTCTTTGACAACTATTACAATTGAAACACTACATTACGGCCAATTAATATTGTCTTAATCTTTCTTTATTCTACCGCTTTTTCCCATCGAATTCACCATATACTCATCCAAATTGAGGAAGATAACAATTTTATAACGTACTATGAGCGTTTTCATAATTAGTATCATTGATAACTTTGCAGGTGTAACTGAATTAAGTAATTTGAACAGTAAAGTGCAATTATAAAAAATGTAAAAATGAAACGCACGATGTATTGCTAAACCTGTCACTCTGTGTTCATGAAAGATGTTTCTTTGAAGAAATTACGGCACTGTGTAACTATAGGTGACTGCGACTGAGCTAAGAAACTAGCGGAATGGCACGTTTAGTCAATAAGGAACGTGCGATATTATCCGAGTCCACTGTCCTAAATTTTGAAAACGATTGCACCTATTTCTCAATTGAAAAAATGGTATTATAATTCAATTGTCTGTAAGTATAGTTAATCAATCAATGCGCACCCATATTCCAATATACTACAATCATTTCAAAGTTTTTAGGGAGGAATTTTAAAATCATCAGATGATGCAGCAGCGTCACGAATAATCCATGCCAACATATGTACATTATCCGGTGAACGGCGAAACAGAAACTAACATTCTCAAAGCACTTATATTTTGTAGGTATTAAAATTAAAATGAATTTCTTTGAACAACCGAGGCAATCCAATAATTTGGACCGGACAATCAGAACACAGGTTAGATCGGTTTTTATTGCTTGAACTACTTTTCAGCATTGAAAACTTATGCACGCATTACTTCAGTGTAGAAAAAGTACCCATGTATTATTATCAGTATTTTTGATTTTAGTGTCATCAAATTTTTAATTGTTCGTTTTGTTAGGTCGACGTGGCGACAGTTTTGCGAAGTGCGATTATTTTCCTTTGTTGCACAGTGCTTTCGTGCGCGACAGTGTAAACCGTGTTTTCTCTCTATTTTCGTTGAATGTGGGCGAGTTTTTTGTGTTATGATAGACCAAAGAATTTCTGGGAGAAGCTCTTTAATGAAGGAAGGATCTTGTTTTCTGATAGGAGCTCTGAGAGCAGATTCCAGTTCTTTGATAGTAGAACTTCGACAATTTTCTCAATAATGATAAAAAGAAAACATTGTTAGAATTTTAGATTTATTTGCAACTTGCAACTGATGGAATCAATTAGTTACTCGTAATGGGTATTTCTCTGCAAATACTCTTTTCTTCATAATGTGTGGCGATATCAAATGTTATCAATCAAGGAAGTTTGGATTTGATTTCTTCGCGTTCAGTTAGGTTCTGCCAAATAGCATGAACAGGATGCTTTATAAAGTTTGTCAAAAATATTTAGGCTAACCCGCGTAGAAGGGGAAAATATTTTTTATTTCTGAAAAATGATATTGCTCTTAATCTTAACAATAATTGTGAATCTACATTCAACCTCAAGGTGAACTAATCAATGATAATGCCATGATGTGATTTATTGTGCTGTAATAAGAAAGAAAATACGTGAATGTGATCATTTTTATTTGTAAATGAATTGTTAATAATAATAGCCATACACATAAATAAGCAGTTAATGAAAGCATTTGTATGGAGGGTGACATTGTATTGATCAGAAAAATGGACCGTAGGAAAGATAGACCGGATGAGAATAGAAGCTTTCAAAAATTGGTGTTGGAGGCGAATACTGAAGGCATATAAAATAAGAAATGGAGTGAATGCAGAAATATTGAAGAGTAAAAGACCACATGGAGCATCTCAAAGAAGGAGAGCCAGATGATTGGATACATCTTGAGAAACAACAAATTTGTTAAGAAAACGTAATAGCAGCGAAAGCAGCTGGAAATATAGTATTTCGAAAGGGACAAATACATCGGTCAAAAATAGGGGGTGTAGGTAAGAAGAGCTATCACGGCTTAAGAGAATCAATATCGGATAGGGAATAATGGAGGATTGCAGTCAATAAATCTTCAGAATGAAGGATTAATGATGACGATTGCAATTATAATCAGAGATCGATTCGAAAAGATAAAATAAAATGTATCAACAGGGTATAATATACCTGATTAGCATGAAAGCAGATAAAGTAAATGGCATGAAAAGTAAAATAAAATCATAAGTCATTCTCCCTCTAAATTCTCCGAAATTTGTTGTCAGTGCCTCAGAACGCATTATGATGGGGTTTTGGTGTAAAAACGCTTTTAATAGGAAAGATAGGAAGTACAGCTATTTTTATTGCATGAAAATATATTTGAAATTTCAGATGCAAAATAAAATGGCGAAGATGTCGATGGGAAGTGTGTTATTCTCATTTGTATGTGGTGCGATTACGGCATTGACTCGTATCGTGTTACCAAGCCTGCTTAGTGGCGTAGCATAACTGTATAACAATGAATGGATTCATTACATCGATTACATACTACAGGGATAAAATAGTCGTTAATAATTTAAAATAAAATATTTTTCCTGTCCATAAAATATAATTTTCTCAAATGCATGTAATGAGGAAAGGGGAACAAAAAGAAAAACGCACAAATACTCGTTATAATTAAATTATTTTATGAGGGGTTTGCGTTTACTCTTACTTAGAGGTTGACATTCCTACTGATGAAACTTTAACTCTACTAGTTATACATATAATTAGTTTTTAGAATTTTTGGATGGTTATTTTATTCTTGCGTTTCTCAGACATTCACTAAACGAATTTTTTAAATTCAATTTTGTTTCCATGAGGAACTAGGAACCAAGTATGACATCTTGCGGCGAATGGCACAGGTTCGGTGGTCAATTTATCCTTTCCCTATCTGTGTCAGTTTTTGTAGAAAGCTTTCATATTGAGAAATCACATAGCTTTGGTTGTGCTATCATAGATATCGCCAGAATTTGAATTTGAGTGTCTCTTGTCAGCAGCCTAGATACCAGTCTACTAAAACACCATGACGATCCTTACGTTGCAGAAAAAAATTTAAACATGTACTGAAAACATCTGTTCTCCCACATTCCTTCTGGACTTCTGAAAAACACCTTCAACCCCTACCAAACAAGCTCACCTCTGGAATTCTCTTTGGTTAGGGACATAATTCAAATGTAACGACAGTTATAATAATTATAATAGTATATAAAACTCACATTTTTTCCCAAGATGATTGACAGATGATCCCGAAAAAACGTCAACAATATCGATGTCCTTTATAGGTATCGTCGAGTACGCCTAGCTTTTAAATTTATGCGCCATATTGCATTAAGGATTAATTGAACTAAAGTAGTGATTTATATCCAATATTTTTCATTTATTTTCATCATTAAGATAGAACATAGGCCTAAAACTGATTTGGCACTGCTAAACTGGGGTTTTCGGTAAAAGGACGATCGTAGATTAGGGAGTATTGAGATATGTGTATGTAGCAGGAAAATGTAAGTTGAAAATGTGATGGAAAATGTAAGTTGAACTTAAGTTGGGCTGTTGGAGTAAGGAAGACCATTGCTGACTTTTTATTATCTTGTGATAGGGGATTAGAAGCTGTTTGGCGAAATTAAAGACGGAAAAAGTGGCGAATGGAAATGTTGAGAGGTAGCGGGATGTTACGGTATGTAATATAAATGGAAATTAAGGTAGACTGGATAAAGCAAGGAAGAGAACAGGCTTCTTAGGTAAAATGAAAGCAGGTTGAAAGCAAAACACTGCAGGAAATAATTAGGGCAAAAAAGATTTCAAAGATAGTACACGCGATACGTACTACATAATAACTGTTTGTGATCGTCCAAATCCTTCCATCAAAAGGTAGATTACCATGGATTAAGGATATCTTTCAGCAAGGTACAATCTCAAATTTTATTAATCTCGAAAGTTGATAGATAGTCTTTACCCTGGAAATGCATCAAATACGTAAATTAATTATTAAATGGAGAGTTTTGGATAAGCGAGGTAGGGGAGGATATTTCGAGAGGGTGTTTTCGATGGGATGAAGTGAGGAGGAGCTTATGGTGCTTAAAGTGGTTTATTTTAATATGGGGTGCAGGGGTATTAATGATCTTATTAGAATCGGATTAGAGGTGTAGCAGTGCTTATGCCTAGATCAATGGAAACCCACCTTGACGGGTAGACTACCGCTGATGATTCGTTGACATATATTCGTAGCTTGTGGATTGGTCGAACTTTATACCGACAAGGTAATAAATAAAGGAACCATCTAAAAAAGAAAAATATTACAACCTTTCATTGTATCACTTTTGCTTTTTGTATGTTTTGCATCCGTAGAAGAGAAATAAATGCTCATGTGCATCTAAATGAATGCAACGACTTGGAAAATAATTCTAAGGTAATTGGAAGCCATAATAGATTCCCTGTAGTGTACAGACGTCGCTCTACTTCACTACTAACGAATATTTTCTCCGATATTATTAATTACATTCAGGACGTAAGCATATGCATGACCGTATCAGTCGGTGTCTGCTGATGGGTAACTTCATGAAAATAAATTTGAAAATTTGATATAATTAATTTTTAGTTTAATAAAAATACTAGGTTCATAGAAGCGAAAGACTACTGCTATCGATTCTAATGGCAACAAAAGGGATCATTCATGTTTTCCTGGATGCCGCGACGAGCTTTTCTGAACAGAATGACATTTCAGGGCGACATCTGGGAAGGCTGAAAGGATTGCACGGGGGAAGAAAAAGAGAAGGGCGCTGCGAGAGTAATTCAAGGCGGCACGAGGGGTCACAGTGGGAAAAAAGAATAACGGTACATCTAGTTTTTCATAATAAAAAACGATCACTTATTTCTCCTCTTGTGGTTTCTGATGGTTGGCATTTATTATCGTTATTGTTTTTTCCCTTTCCTCGGCCCTCTCCTTTCCCGCTACGTGAAATCAGCCCCATCCTTTCCCCAATGCGGTCTCATCTCGAGCACTGGAATAAGCGTGGGGCGTTATATGCAAATATTTTTAATATAGAAGTCAAGGCTGCTTATTAGGGTTCCATTTTTCCCCCTCGAAATTTTACCCCCGAAGAGGGCAAAAAGAGTTCTCATTTTTCTTCCTCTTTCTCTCTCTCTCCACTCTCTTCCATTCCGTCGGTTAGAAGAGTGTCATTTATGCGCTTACCGGGTGGCGTCACCTCGCCGATCCCTCCATGATTGCTGTCAGTGTCAAGGCTGTAAGGCGCTCTTCGCCGTTGGGCGCTCGGTTACAGGGGACACACGCGGCGTACGTAACGCGCGGGCTTTGGGGGAGGAGGGAGGGCGGGGTTGGAGTGGAGAGGAGCCGTATGGGTTGACGGGCGTTGTGGGGAATTATAAGTCGCTTTCGTTGCCCATGCGCTTCTCTACTGGTGCTTGATCAGAACCCTTAGGGATGATGAAATCTTAAGGATTAAGTCGATTTATTTTCTCCCCTTAGAAGTGAATAGGATGAGAGGGATGCTGGATGGAACCGAGTGACGGTTACCGAGTCTCGCTCAAAATGTCGTCGTCCCGCATAAAAAAGTCTTTTAGTGAACGAGTAATCCTCTAACGCTGAGTCAACTTTTCGGGGGTTTCATTTTCTATTTAAGTATTCCTGGGAACTATTTCGGTGGATTTCATACTATATTATGTATACAATTTTTTTGGAAAATGTGAGCATTATTAGAACTTTCCCGACGTCGCCCATGATTTGGTTTTATGCCTAAATATCATAAAAACTTTGATCATTGGAATGAATGCCTCCAAGATATTATTTTAATCAATAGAGGTTCAACGAAGCTGTTATTATGATTGAGAGAGTCCAAAAAATATCTTACGTTGCGGAGTTTCATTAAATACCGTTTTTTGTATATATTAATTTTATAATTTGCCTTAAAGGGTAATAATTTGATGATCGATTAGTAGGGAATTTTGTACATGCTTCATAAATATTGAAGAATTACTTGTACGTACTTGTTATGTTTCATTCTTATCATTATTTCAATGCTGAATAAAATGGTTATTAAAAATATATAGGGTGTTACATAAAGGCAATAATAGGACAAGGTTCGTGAAGATAAAAACACGAGTGAAATTCGTTAGCAGAAAGGCAATTGAAATATCCAATCCTTTTTATCCCTTGTTAGCTGCCGTGAGAGTGTGTTAGTTTGGCGCCTGCTTCATGGAATCATCGCCAAATTACGAAAATTATTATTCCAACAAGGGCAATATTGAAATAATATCAATGTTTCTGTACATGAGGTAAATATAATTAAATCTGTGAGTGTGAAATGGTCGCGACGCGAAATAATTTTTTAAAGAAAAAAATAAAAACTGTCTTAACACCGGATTTAAAGCCGACACCTGAACGAGATAAAACGTGGCACTCGAGCATCGTTAGTCCTCATTTAGCTCAGCTCTCCATTGTTCACGATTGAAAGCTATGAAAAAAGAGTGTGCGGATGGAGCTGTTGGTATGCTAAGAACATAATAATTAAGTTTTTTAACTTTCATTATTATTTCTAGTATGAAGAAATTATTCAGCCAAGTGGGTAAACCGATTTTATTTATTTTAATTCAATATTCAATCGGATGATTGTTTCAACAGATTTTCCGACATTCATTTAGAGTGTTAATTACATTCTGACCGAGTAGTTTGTGAAGAAATACAACTAAATATTTATTTTCTTTATTAGGGCGTTAGTTTTTCTGTTTGGATAAAGATAAAGAATGGAATTAGGGACATTTTGGGAATATTTTGGGAATATTTTTTGTGCCTACAATTTATGTTTTCAATCCTATTTATTGATTGATCGACCATCGATTTAAATGATTGACGATGTGACATAATTTGCTTGCAAGGAAAAGTGCCACTATATCCGGCTATTTTCATTCTCTTGCTGCATTCATTTTACTGATGCTACCCTTATTATCTTAATTTAAGATTTTTCTCTTCCAAAATTTAATGTAATTCCACCACATTGCCTCCTCTTCACTAGTAGAAAAGGTAGTTTTCCCACTTAAGAAGCATGACAAAGTCAATTGTGCTAACTTTTCTTCAGATATTTTAATACCAATTTTCATTAGTGTTACTTGGAAATATAACGGATAATTTCGTTAATATTTCACTAAACTTCGTCTCACTTACCATTATCCTCAAAACTCTATGAAAATATGTAGACCTTAAACAAAATTTGCGTATTTAGATGAAAATTATGTCGTCTCTCAGTTCTCTGTTACCAAATGTTCGATACAGAATAGCATAAAAATATTTAAATAAAAATGATTGGATAAGAAAAATGAAGTTATTCGCAGATAATGAGTAAACAAGCGTACGCTGCGATCTTTACCTAAAAGTACGATACCCACGTTTCGTTAAGTTCCTTTGGCTTCTCACCGGCTTTCTTTTATTTATAACTTTTTTATGGCTCCTGGTTCTCATTTCTCACGAAAAGTCAATCTTCTTAGGGCCAAAATAGCTTAACTGTTGCGAAACGTCTGAGCAAAAATGTTTCACCTGATAAAATTAGCACGAGGACTCAAAATGAATTTATATTTAATTTTTAAGTGTAATTTACAGTTATGGCTGCAAAAATTCATTCGCCATAAAGAACAGCCCAAGAAGTTTATTTCATACAAATCACAATAGTGTTATTAAAAAAGTTTAGATATTCAACTCATTCCGAATGTTTATGTAATTACCTTTGGCTGCGGTTTAAGTTACTTTTTTCACCATGGTGTCGCCTAGGTACGTAAAATCTCGCTTGATCCGCCTTTGGGTCGTAACACAGGGTTTAAGGACCTTATGCCAAGGTTACGGGGCGCGTGGCCTCTTTCCTCCCCACTCGAGTTCCCGTTTCTATGAGAGAAGAGTATCATCGGTTGTGAGCTTTTGAAAATGCTCTTCACATATCGGCGGGGTGTAAGGGTTCTCCTGTTACCTAAAGCCGCGCACCTATTCTTGACTTTTCAGGTATTTTATTTTTGAAAGAGAACTGGTTCGGTCAATCTATAGGACACTGAGACTGGCCACAAGCTGATATAAACTGGTCAAAGGCCTAGTGGAAGATCCATTTGAATGCCCAAGCGAATTGCTCGAGGGTCCCTTGTGGTCCAGATGTCGCGTGACCATTGAGAATTTCACGAGGGGTTTAGATTACATAGGCTTCCCTTCTTTCGTTTGAAAAACCTTCATGTAAACCTTATGTGTTGATTTCTACTGGAGCGCATCTTTACCCGGCCACGAGTAAGGTCGAACAATGAAATTGAGTCGACATTGATGTGATACCTCCAATGGATTACTAATAGTGCCCATGATCGTTTCTCCTGTCTATGCTTTTATTGTACAAGGCTTAAATCATTTTCAAAATATTTTATAAACTGCCATTATTATTTAAACGATAGCGTGGATTTTATGAAAATAGAATTTTTTAGTGATCAGTATCATTAAAAGTACGCCAGAGGGTTGTAGAAAATCTTGTTTGTGCCGTTTGGGAACAATACTTTGACATACATTGTAATCGCATAGAGAATGTAAGGTTAAACAAAATCTAATTTGGAGTTAAAATTCACTCCTCTCATATTTAGGTTGCAATTTTTCCCAACCTACCATGTCAAGGGTAATTTTTGGTACCTTCATGCAGTGTGTACTACACGCTGACAGAACTAAAGAAGAGAAAATTATGACCTTTAAGGGAATGGTAGGGTCTTGATAATGATTTATTTAATTCCTATGACCTCTAGCGTCCTTTGATTAAATTATTTTGTATAAATAGGCTTTTAGGTAATTTCACAGACGTAAGCAACGAAATACTAATTTAAAAACGGTTTTCATTTTCCAGATAAATAATCAAGTTTGCCCATGAGTATCTCTTCAAATTTGGAAAAAAATTATTTTCAATAATTTTAGTTAGTTGAAATGAAGATTCTAATATATTTTACGAAAAATTTGAAACCACTGAACGACGCTGCTGATTGACGAGTATAGAAGTTAAAATTTACTATTCTATTTGGTCCTAATATGCACGAATGAATTAATTTACTTAATTAATTAAACTAGTGTAACTACCTATAAACAAAATGAATTATGCACATCAGAAAAAAAATGGAAATTTGTTGCCAATAGTAAAATTTAAAAAAGATTCCGTATTTGTATGGGCTATTTTATAATATTGTTTACGGGAAGAAATATGCCGTTGGCTATACGAATTGAACGTTGTGAGACAATGCCTGATATCATTTTGATTTAAAAAGTTCAAAATATATTTGCTCGTTAAATAGGAGAACTAAATTCAGCGTTATAAGACCAACACCTCAAACTGTCGAGTGCTAGATGCTTCATCAACGACATTTACGGCAATAGGTTTCGTCAGCACGAGTATGTGCATTTATGGTTTTGGCGTGGAATTTATATTTCACGCTCGCAGTCTCCAGTGCACCCTTCTCTTTCGTCGTTATTTTCCTCTTTTGGAGGCAAGCAAAACCTTTCTGTCCAAGTTCGCGCTCCATCCGCCAGTCAAATCCATCCATCCATCCCACAACTTCTGACCACACGGCGCTCCTCCTACACACATTATCTCTCCACTGCTACCTCAGAGAATGGCGAGAAACGACAAAAGACATTCTCGTTCAACGCCAACCTTATTCACCTTCTCTCCTACCGTGGAAATTCGTCTCGCGCTCGCCGTATCATCTGAATGCGACAGGAGCTAATCTCTCGAAGCAGCTAATCAGAACGGATTGGACCAAAATAAAAATACTATGAGATACGAATGAAATGAAAGCAGGGGGCAAGCAAGTGCGAGAGGAGGGCGAAGTAATAATATGTATATACTGGGGTGTGCACGCGGATTGACGAAAAACGGGACAAAGGAGATTTTTTCCTTCGTATTTCAACAATGCTTGCTTTTATTATTTCTGCTACTCCTCCTATCGTCATTTGCAACAAGAGTCAGTCAGCGCCACCACGGCCTTCGTATCCTTTTTTTGTGAGGGAGGATTTTTAGGGCCGTGGGAAGGTTGCGCGTACCCTGAGCCAAAGCCATTCATTTGTTATCCATTCAGTTCCAACTCCGGCCGTCAGGAGGTGAGGGGAGAGGGTAGGACACGAAACACAGCCGTCCACTGGGAAAGCCAAACGTGCTGAGCTCTCCTGCCACTGAGCTGGGCGGAGGGTAGTAATGGGCGTTTCCGGACTGTTTCCGAGGAGTTAGCGCCGTTGCGCGGAGGCCACAATAGCCATGGAGGGACAATGAAGATGGAACCTGCTAACGCGCTCACCTCGGTCCTCGGGGGGACGCTGTCGTATGTGTATACGCATGTGTGCATATATGTTGTGTATATAGCGAGGGAAAATTTTAAGTAGCATCCAGGAAAAGTTCACACAAAGGAACGGGAGAGAGAAAGGTATATGAAGGGGACTCCGGTATTTTCACATTTCGACCCTCCCCCGCTCCAACCCACCCAGGGTCTCTCGCATCCCTCTCACTCCAGTCCTCCCTTCCCCTATAAGTACAAAACGCACATGCCACTCATTAGGCCACTTCCATACGTTTCTGCACAGAGATGGGGTGGATTCACGGACGGGGTTAAATAAAAAATAGAGGGCGAGGAAGTTTTTTTTTGAAAGGGAGAGAGACAAAGAGATCGCGGAGGCGTTGGGGATACACCATTATTATCCTTCGGATTTCGCCCCTCGATTATTATTTTTTCCTTCTCGCCTTTCGTTTTCTCTTTTTTTTTCCCTCGAGCCCGTATACGTGCGGACACTATTTCAACGACGCATTTGCGTCGTGGGCAGCGCGAGGCGTGGAAGGGATGGGGTGGGTTTTTATATGGTGGGAGAATTCTGTGGAGGTGAATGGAAGGGATGGAGGAAATGAATGCGAAGTCGAGACCTCCAATGCAGAAAGCCAGTCGCTAAACAAACGCTGGAGACGAATTAATGACTGCGACTTCGAATCAAAGTCTCAACTTCCCTTCTCGCCAATCCTCTCTTCACCCCTCACCCTCATCTCTGAAAACCGTACCCCCGTCCCACGTGAAAAAATAAAAAAAATTCCGAACACGACGAAATGTGAAACCGGAAACAAATAAAAGAAAACACCTGGGTGACGTAGGAGAAACGGTGTACCAGGATGCATGACCGATTCTATTTTTTGCTGATAATTAACTCCGCGCATAAAAGGAGCTAAGAATTCCATGAGACGCGTAGCCACCCACGAAAGGATAAAGAAACAGAAAAATAAGTCTGAGTACTCTCTCAGACAAATACAACAATCGGACCTGGATGCATAGAGAACAATTCACAAAAAAATTTCCTTTCTCAAATCCAGGTTATACTCGAAAAATCTTGATTTTTTTGAATGAATCCGAAACCGGAAAGATAGTAATAATTTTGATAGCCTCCGCAGGGCCAAAGGACAGGATAAAACCATTCTCATGTAATGGATACAGGTTATCAGTTTCACATGGAACACGTTCTCGTACAGAGTGATCCTGAATTGCGACTCTTCATTTTTCTTTTATTTCACTTGATGGCGGAATATCGATAATAATTATTGTATTCATATTCGTATCAGACATATTTATGTGAATTTGAATGCCAACAATTTATCGAATAATAATGTAAGGGTAGTTAACTTGGCACTAATTTAATATTTGTATTCAGTAACGTCGAAAGAATCTTGCTGAATTGCTCTTGAGTTATGGCAAAAAGAAAGGACTTGCGAGAAAATGTCGACCAGAAAACTGCTATGCAGATCAACAGTTGCTCCAATCCCGACAAAGAGTACAATATTAGCATGCGAGAAACATAAGTTTAATTTCGAACTGAGCAAAGTCGATTCTTGGAATCGGCAAAGTTGATTCTTGTCTTAATCAATTGGAGAACTGAGAAAATAACCACTTAAATGCAGGTCAGTTTGGGTATGGGAAGGGGAAGAAACTTCTCCATTCAGCATTCAGAACATACATATGAAAGTTGTTGGAATACCTTTGTTTGGTTAGTGAATGCCAATGTTTTTGGCAGTGTTCCACGAAACGAATGAGCGTAAATTAGAAAATGTTTGGATGTGGGTATGGAAAAGGATAGCACAGTGTGCTATTTAGAAAAAAGAAAACAAAGGAGACATAGGTATCCCTAAAACGATAATGGAGAAGCCTTTAGGACAGTACAGAGAAGACAAAAAGTATATTGGGGATATAGTGAGAGAGGGAGAGACAGCGGGATGTTGAAGCCTCCGATTGAGCGAAGATTGTTAGTGATGCGGTGAAGATGGATGAAATTTATCGTCATTGTGGACCGCATGATGTGATATTGATTGCAAAAATTCTTATCAGCAGACTAAAGCCTATTAGAACCCAGGAGCCATGAAAAATCTTCATATAACCGGTTGGTTAACAATAATAAAACACAATGCCGAAAAATGGTATTGGGACGAGAAATAACTGAATTTGATAATTTAATCAAAATTACGTACAAAAGAGATGAATAATGGCCGTATATGGTATCCATACGCTATCATAAATTCCGCATTTTAAGTATGACTCTATTTAAAATTAAATACAATGTTAACTGACAAGTTTGATACAATAAATAAACACCATTTTCTTAATTTTAGGTAACTAAATGAGTTTTGAGGTAACTAAATAAAAAAATAAACAGAAAAAGGGAAAAAGATAGGTCGGGAATTATGTAAATTTTGGAAAAAAATGTAAAAATATTAGTAGTAAAACATGCTAAATTAGAATTCTGTGAAGTTTGAGAAAACATTAAATATAATATATAACTTCAGCCACTAATGTCTAACAATCAATGATTAAGTAAACTGATATAAGGCATTAGAAAAATAAAATCCCAGGAAAAAATTGAACCAAATTAGTGTAGAATAACTTAGTATTGATATGTGTCGTACAATATAAATATTTTCCATAAGAAATTGCTGAGAAAAGGCGTAAGTAAGAGGATTCCACGTTAATATTTTAAGACGATATAATTTATGCTCTATTTTGAACTTGGGGATACGGATATGGGATATAATGCATTTAAGGAATATTAATGATGTAATAGATGAGAATGGGTTTCATCGCTTTTAAATTACAACCTCGCATAAATGCTCAGCATCTTACCTTTCTTTTAGCATTTAGCGTTCTCTCACCTTAGGGTGTTAGACACATATAGAATGTTTATCTATGATTGCTTTTACTTTATGTATGTATTATTGTTGTTGCTCCCGAAATTCTTGCTTCATAAAGGTGGAAATACACAGAGAATTTGATTCATTAATGGTCGAAATGTATCTAATCGAATGTCAAATCGCCTCACATTAAAAATCTATTCATGTGTACTCATTAAAAACTGCTATCAACATTGTTGTAGCAATAGCGAAAGAAGTGATTAGCATTTGATTTAATCTTTATCTCTTCGTTTATTTCTCTAGACAATGAAATAAAATTGCGATGTTTAGGGAATGATATGAAAGCCGACCGTATAGAAGAGGTTAAAATACTTTTAAAATTGCACAACTCTTTTGTGTGATGACCGCTCAATAAATCACTTCGATGTTAGCAAATCAAGATTAATAAGGGGTAGATCATACAAAATGAACGCCAACAATCCACAGACAAGCGATTGATCACAATGCATCGTTATTTTAGAGCTAAATGCACGTATTGCCTATGAGTCGCATTCGATGTTTTATTGTTTCACACCACCCTTGGCGATATCAACTCAAGAAAAATCTGCATTAAAATAGCTTGAGGGAGAGGAGATGAGGGGGCGAGAAGAACGAGAGTGGGCAGAGTGCGGCGGGTTCGAGGAGATTAGAGAAAATCTAGGTGGCTGGTCCTTGTCGCAAGGAAGGGTAGACCGTCCGAGGCCGGGTTTGTTGGAAGTTAAGGAGGTTTCAGATGTGGTGTGATATTCGGTTGAGGGAGGAAAGGGATGAGTTTCGCCCCTCTCATGTTCCTCCTGACCTCATATTATCCTCCCCAAAAATGCTTTTCTGACCAAGGCTGCCCGACCATCTCTCCCCTCACCTTCAGTTGAAAACGTTCAAATCCCATTTTCCTTCCAAATTTGTGTTACTTGACTGAAGATCCCTCGTTAAGCTAAAGGTTTTACAATAAAATTCTGTTACTCTTTACTGCTCAAATGGATACCTATACTATCAATCGCCAAGTTACTTCATATCACACCGGAATTCGCTTTTATTGTCAATATCTAAAAATATCCTGGTAACTCTAGGTAATAAGTGCATCATCAATTTGAAAAGACTTACTCAATTATATTTGTCATTTATGCTGCAACTAAAGGCGTTATATCTCGATGGTCAATCAATAATTTAAAAATTTTTTTAAATCGTAACATCAAACAAAGAAAATATAAAAATACTTGTTATATTAGGATTAAATATGCATATGCTAGTATACACATATAAAATACTAGTATATGTACTTAGAATACTAGGGTTTACCTGTGAAAATATGCTAGTTATATTATATTGATATTGAAGGAAGGATCCCAGAACTTAATTATTATCTCGTATCAGGGAAGCCTTGGTGCTTATGATGCGTTTTTACTAATCATAAGCTCGTATTGGGTTGTAATGTTGCTTATGTGTAAGAGCTGAAAACCAATATTGAAGTAAAATAACATTGAGAATACGTGTAATACGATATGACGGAAATGGAATATTTTCCGGTTATCTGTGTAGAGACAAAAAATATCTAGAGGTTTGGTGGAAATAATCGAAAAGGCAGAAATGGCATTCAAAGACCTTGTTCAAAATTTTATTTTGGGTCATCCCGAAGTGTTATTTGATTTTTATCCTCTTTTCGAATGAGGTTCCACTTCGTGAATTGAAACGCAATTTTGAATTAGATCTTTTCCGATCTGGTTTGCTATGTGGTATTTCATTCGGTTGACGGCTAGATAAACCAGTTTGAATCCGGATGATGGCATTAAGCCTCTCCACATAGACACAAAATGTGCAATTTTCTAGTTGTTAATTGTTTGCGAAAATGAAGATTGGCGGAAAAATATTCCCCTTTCTCTCGCTCTACAAATGCCGTTAGGCATTTTTTTGAGTTGGTCATGAAAATCAAATGAATACTTACGAACTATCAAATTTAATTATTCTGCACCGTTTGGAATTCGAAGATATTGATTGAGCAAGGACAAGCATCAAAATGATTAAGAAACATAGGATTATGGGATTTCGAATAAAATTTAATGATTGATTACTTGGTGAAAAGGAGCGCTGACTATCGAATAGTTATCATGAAAGTTATCCTTAGAGGAAGAATAACGATTCAACTGAGCGACGTAGGCGTCAAATACGCAATAACTTCGATGTCAGTACCCAAAAAGCCACCACTAGGGTATGTAGTAGGGGGTGAATACACACCAGACTAATTGTGACCAAAATATTTTTACCCCTACCGAGGTCGGACAATGTTATTCTGATCACTTATGATTCGTGGAAAAAATGACACCTTAAATCTATCTGTTCTACACGAACGTAATGTATAATTTTTTGGCATAATCTTGATTACCGTAGTACGATCGGGGTAATAATATATTTTCAACATCATTGCTGAAGAGACGTCTTTCCAATTTAAGCAAGATATTTAATCTTAAATTTGACCTTCGCAGTGATTTACAGCCTAAGTACCCTAATATTTTGGATACGCTACTAAGTTGATCATAGCAACGTTTTACATAATCTAAGCTCCTCCACGCTACACGCGATCCAATTCTGCAATCAAGCCAAATTCATCCAGCATCAGTAAACGAGGCACAGACTAACAGATTAACACAGATTGATTATATGTATATGTCTAAAAATATTTCATACAAACTTTTTTCATCCCTAAATACTAACCATAAATGTTTATAGCATTTGGCGAAATATTCCTTGTTGTGTACCTCATTGGCCCATTGTAGAGGTTGACAGATTTTCTCTTATTTCGTATGAACAGTGTTAGGAGACCGATATTTGTCTTTCCTACTTAGCATTAAATACGTACCTATTTGGTATTCAACCCAAATTAGTAGTAATAGTAGGAGTTATTAGGATGTCCCCGGCTAGTTGACTTGGCTACAACTGCATACATTACAAGCTATAGGTAAAATGGTAGGTACCTACCTATTGGTGAAAGATGGAGGGGAATCCGAAGTCGTCAATGGCCTACTGATGAGGAAAGGTGCCAAGGGTTTAATTTTTTTGCCGACCGATGGAGATGCACTTGATGTGTTCCTCACACAGCATCAAATAGTAATCAGGATGCTTTTGATAAATACACAGCCAGCGGATTTGAACCTGGATTTACATTATGTGAGGTCGCCGCGCTACGATATGTCCATCAATGTACGTATTTCGCGGATAACTAAGTTAAACTTGCTTGGGTAGTCAAACATTTCAGATTTAAAAGAAAGGGTTAAAGACTGCGGAAACTAGGCACGATTAATGTCTGAGATTGAACTCAACCTGACTGTACCAAGCACGCTAAACATTTACGAGGCACATGCTACTGAATCACCACTTTGATTTCACCAGACGTAGTCGCATTCTAGGATCATTTTCCCGAAAGTAATCTTCCTACAATAGATTTTGGTCAAAAAAAGATTACAAAATCGGAATGGGAGGTTATAAACGAGGACAATTTTAGGTTGATATATTAATAGGTCAATAGTAAAAGAGAGGTGGTGAAAATCGTGAGGGATATAGAGGAATCATCGAGGAGAGTCGTTGAGCGAAAAA
This sequence comes from Hetaerina titia, assembly GCA_037158775.1. Taxonomy (NCBI): domain Eukaryota; kingdom Metazoa; phylum Arthropoda; class Insecta; order Odonata; family Calopterygidae; genus Hetaerina; species Hetaerina titia. The sequence goes on from CM073770.1 coordinate 114,161,037, forward strand.
GATGAACTCAGTTTGTGGTAATTGGGCTGTGTGAATTTTGTTCAGGAGAATTTCGCATCATAAAGTCTGAGGAATCGTAGGGTGGACGAAAGGGTAGAAGGGAGTGGAGCTGTGGGAGGAGGAGTGTGGAAGAGAGCGGGGCCGTGGGTTCAGAGGCGCTGGGGGTGCCCCCGTGGACTTTTAGGTCCGGGTCAGGGTGGGATTACCTGGATTCTGGGGGTCTTCTCTTTCTTGGTCTGTCTCCACCCCTATTTCCCTACCTCCAGTGGGTCTAACCTGCCCGAATCGCCGCACAAAACCCCTTATTTCCCATTCCTTGCTATCAACTGCATCACACGCAACCTCCCTTCCTCCGAATCTTCCCACCCGTCGCCAGTGGTCCTCCAGCCTTTGCACCGGTGGAACTACGGCGGCCAAAATTGCGTATAACGACTAAAGGGAATTAAGGAAAGGAGTGAGGAAGGGTCCGCCCGTAGGGAGGTTTGCTCGGGGGCGAGGGGAAGGGTGCGTAGTACACTTAGGGGTCGCCTACGTGTGGGTGGGAGGAGAGGCGGAGAGGAGTTAGGAGGAAGGAGGATTTTCAGAAATTCATCTTCCAGGGAAATCGGAATTTCGGTCGGTAGAATAGAAGGGGAAGAAGGGATATTAAAGTGCCTAAGCGATTACCTACTGGAACCAATGTGCGTTCGGCGGGAGGATCAAGTTTGGAGTCGATATTGGTTCAAGGATTAACTGGTATATTAAATGAATAATACCATGCCTATGTTATGATATTAAAGGAAACATTACCTCGGTACCAATAGTAGAAGAAAAGTTTTCTGTTGAATTGGCTACTTAGGTCTGTAGGTGATGAGGTCCGTAAATATTAGAATGTTTTCATTACGAACGACATACGTGAAATGTATCTCTGCGTTTACTTAAGTGTGCCTAAAGGAGGTGTGAAGGTTCTGTGATTGGAAATCATATGTACATTACTTGACTCATACGTGTATATATTAGAATAGAAATCAAGGAAAGGATTTTCCTCCAATTTACCAATAATAATATCAGAAAAGGCTGGAATACTGTGAAACCTAGAAACGCATAGTAGTTAAATCCTTTAACTCGGAGCAGAGACTGTACGGAAGCACAATTTCTTTCCATGAAACCGAAGAAAAATCAACAAGTAATTGATTCACCTATTGAGTTCGTTTCATTTTTTCAAAATAAATAAAATTTTTTCGCTCTATTTTTTTCTCTCACTAGGAGCATGAAATCGTAACTATGTTAATTTGCAGGAATTGACGGTCAGTATCAATGTCAAAATGATATTTATTTTTGTTTCGTATGAATCATTTTACATGAGCGGTAGTTCTTAAATATCAGTGGCCGAAATACCATCTAAACCATGTACCTTTCTGTCTTAGATTTGCAAGACAGAAAGGTACACGAGAAATATCGTTAACGTAAAGTAGGAATAAAACAGGTATCCGATAAGACTTCCCTAGGGAACACGTGAAGAAACTTTTCCTACGTTTCAGCTAACTCCATCTATGACTACTCTTTGTACCCGAACATTCAAAAAATCTTTAATCCAACCCAGGATATTTTTATGTATGCCATATGCTTCTAGCTTTGTGAGTAGTTTATAATGAGGTACTTTGTTGAAAGCTTTTCTTAAAATCTAGAAAATCGCGTGCCCAGGAACATTGTTCTCTCCCGAAATAAGAATACCATGAACAAAAAGCGCAGGTTGTGTCCGACAGCTTCTACTCTTTCGGAAACCGTGCGGATTTTTCATCAATAACTTTCAATATCCCCGCTTTTAAATTTTTAGTACTGACGTTAACCGCTTCGGCCTTTGGGTTGGAGCGCCTCATTCGATTGATGCAGCATCATCGCTCTATGGGCGCATCACTAGAATTTCAAAGTGAACGCACGAGTTCGGAACGGCGTCCAAGCGCTTCACCGAAATGCACATTCAGAAAATAAAGTTGAAAGGTGATTGCGTCACGAGTAACTTTTTTACGGGGTAATGATTTGATGTGATGCCCTTTGTATTCACAATTCACAGGTTTTTTATAATGGAAGAGGGCAAATTAATGCATTAATTGTTCCAATGCTGAAAACACCGTCTGGCCTTTCAATCTTGGTTATATTTTTGACAAATATACATGCATTTCTGATTTCACTATCCTTTACCAAATACTTGGAACGTTCTGCTTAAATGTGGTTTAACTAGACTTGTTTAATGTAATGTAATTTCGATATCTAGATTCAAATGACATAAATGAACCTCTAGGTATGGTAGTGCGGTGTGATATACTATTGTTCTAATGGCTCGGATTCAATTCTGGGTGAAGCTTCTTAGCACCTTCAGTTTCACCCAATCTGTGTGATATGTCGGGATCATACACTTCTAGGAAATAAATGGCGTCACAACGAAAGAAATTGGCCTTCCCTAACCTGATGTGTGAATTTTACTCGTTTCGCCATTGGACTTATATTTGGTGAGCATTACCTTCACCTATCAAACCAAACTTCGAGACGATTAGTGTAGAGTATCGACATCAGTGTATAATTTGAGGTAGACACATTGTTACGATCAGGAGGAAACCAGTTTTGGCTTAAGTATACTCTTAGCGAATGGCACCGTGGGTTCTTCATTTTCCTTCAGTGCCATCCAAATGAAGTAGGGCTGCACTTTTAAATGTTCTACAGATTACTCCAACACAAAGATCGTAATAACGAGGTAAATTCGCCACCCTTTATAATTTGACTCTGGTGGGAGAATTCATTAAATTATATACAGCTACAGGTGGAATTTAAATTGTATTCAATTATAATTTACTTTAATTATGTATGTCCTCTCACTGCATATTGATCACTGAACAATTGCATAAAATGAAATCATTTGACCGGAAAATACTTTCACATCTTCGGAATATCGATTCAAATCCTGGCAATAGTTAATACCCCATAAATCAAGGCAATTGGGAGCGAATGGCAAATTTTTGTGTGCGCCAATTTTGAGAGAATTTTGACTTATGTATTTCCTATTACGGTATCTCTGGCGTGAGAGAAAACTTTCCCCAAGTCTCGTTTTGAGGCTCTAGGCATAGATTTTATTTAAGCGCGCATGGGCCATTTAATTATTACGGCTTTTAGAGACGCATTTTCTTATCTATTTAAGGCGTAGAGCTCCCACTTCATTATTCTTAATAATGGCAAATGTACAAAGTAGGGCAGATAAAAAGGGACTTATGACCGAAGTGCTATCAGGTTTTCTTGAGAGTTACTATTCATTGTATGAGGAAAAATGGACAACAACAGTGAACAAATTTTCGGAATAATGATTATTTACTATCATTCTGTTACCGAAGGTTAAAATCCTTTGGCATGGGAATTAAATTAGATATTTAATATGCTCTCGGACTTACAAATATGTAGAATTATGTGAAACCATCGTTGATCACCCTCCTAGGCTACATTCTTAGCAGATATAATTTTGTTTACTAATCAGTTAATGAGTAATCATATGTGTTGTGCATGTGAGCGAAATTGGGCCTCTTCAATTAACTACCCCCTTGTTCTTAAAAAGCACAATGAATTTCATATAATCTCCACTTTTCCCTTTGAAACTTCCAAACACAAATTTACACTATTACTGGCGTAGAATCATTCATATCCGTAATCCATCCAAAATTTTATTTTAACCATCCCTCTACTTGATTATCTTGTATTTTAATTTATTTTCTTGTATTACCTTATCTATTGTCTTCCATTGCAGGTCCCAAAGTTTTATTTCCCCTCAGGAACTTATTGCACCTCGAACTATGCCCTTCATGTTTATCCCTTGGCCATTCAAAGTTTTTAAAAGACATACTTCTTCACTTATTCTTCCCGAAGCATCTGTACTTTCTACACGAAATATGGATATTAAAATTAAGTAACGAAAAATTGATTCAGATGTGTACCCGTAGAGTATTTAACGTAAAGTAGGAAAGTTTTAATATTTATGACTTTTTGTACACAAAGTATCCTCCACAAATGACTTCTATCATTTGTTGTCTCAGGCGTCATCACGACCCAGGTTTCGACCTTGAACGTCATCATCACCTGATTATGGTCGAATGATCAAGGTTGAAACCTGAGTCGTGTTTTTTAAATAAATTGTGTGGAATTACAAAGTTAAGTATTTCATTTCATAATGACTTCTATCATTGTTTGTAGATCATAAATTAGCCCAGTTAAATAATTCATAGAGCAACGATACGGGTATTTCTTTAAATGCTTTTTAAAAACTTTTGATTCATGCTTTTGTGTCTAATTACCTTTTAAAATAATTACGTAGTTTAAAGCTGAAGCTTTTGCATTTGTTTTGATTTTACAACTTCTTCCGTGATGAATGATGAAATTTCTTTCATCCAACGGTTAATTTCTTAACACGTTGAACTGGAATTGGACAGGTAATTTAAATTTGTCAAAAAACTTTAAAAATTTGTCTAAGGTATGAACAGCCTAAGTGTTTGAAATTGGCTTTAACCTCGTGGACTGTGGCGCGTCGCGCACGACTACGAATACCTGTGACATTGTATGTACGGTATTTCGTCACAACATCTTGTTCCTTTAAAGCCCCTAAAATTTCAGATTTTAAGAGGACGTCTCGGTAGCTTAACTGGCTAAAGCACTCGGCCGGATTTCGAGGGATCCGGGTTCGAATCCCGGTCAAGGCGAATGATTTATTTGAGTTTAACGCTGGCAAAAAAGTAGTACTTTTAGCTCAGTATTAAATTGGTGCTGAATAGATACGCGCAGTAAAATTGACTACCGAATAGGTCGCAGTAAGGAATCACCTTTTCCTTGCACAACCCAAAATGAAAGGGAAAATAGATAACTTCAGTTTGAACTCACCGAGTGGTATCAATCGCGAATCACTAATTACTTAAATGGCTGGTGGTCTAGCACTCTGTCTCACATCCTCGATGGCCTGTAGAGTAAAACTTCGACGTAAAAGCTCCAAAAAATCCGTTAGGACATTTTATAGGCATTTATGAAATTTATCTCAGGTATTTTCATAAAATATAAAATTCAATACGTAAAATTCAAATATAATGACAGAAATATTATCAATTAACTTGTATGCATATATACATATATACTTGTTATAAATGAATTTATTATCCATTACAAACCATTTATTGTACAATATATGTTTTTTCAATAAAACGTGAGGTATTACAACGAAATTTAACTGTAGATGCAATATTGTAGCGAAAATAGCCGTAATAAAGTCATTCCACTACGAAAAGGTTCGTGAAAGGTTTTTTTTTTCGAATTCATGACTTCGACTGAAATAGTGTTCTGCGTGGACACAGTCTCAAAACTTGACTAAATGACCTTTTCAAAACGGCCAAAGTAAAACTTTCTTCCTACATTATTATAATTATTGCATTTAATATTACGTTAAATTGATAGCTCTCTTTTTGCTGTTGCTTTTGGTGTTACCTGATATTACTATTCATTGAAGTATTTTTAAAACTGCGCAGATTCGACATTTATTCCTTAGTTCGTAGGGACTCATCAAATGATGAAACAAAGTTTTCTTTTGGAGTAATTGCGATTAATCGATTTGCAAAAATTAACGTCATATGTGTTGTTAGCACTTACTGTTAAATCTTACGATGCATAGAATGCCCAATAGAGTTAAGACTAGTTCTTGCATGTTATCATCATTTACAGAAATATGAAATGATTTTAAAAGCACGTTATTTATAAGTGTGAAAAATCATGCGTTCCAAATTGTGGTAGAAGTAAACACGTAGTGTATGTTTTATACAAATTTCTTATGGACACGAAAAAATAATCTTATTTTGAATTTGAAAATTAAGAATTCGATCATTTTCCAAAGCTATTTTCTTCATGATTTTCAGCAGTCCCTCACAGCCGTTTCTTTCCTTCAGACGTGGGGTAATGGGCTTGGAGTTACTCGAGGTCATTCGATCAAACATATCTTCTTCCGCAATAGTATTCTGAAGCGCGATTCGGTTCCGACGGAAGGGCGCGTAAATTACGGCGATCGGTCTTGGACGTAGGTTGCAGGAAAGAAGTCATCTGAATCAGATGCAGGAAGTGAGCCAACTGAACAAACGAAATTAACGGGGAAAGATAACAAAGCAGGCAGAAAGGTTCCTGGCACGGGACCAAAACACCTTTTCCCCGACCTCTTCCGGATCCTCTTGCGGGGCAAGGATTGGGGGCGAGAGGAGGGTGGGGAGACACGACGCGGAGGGAGGAAGGGTACCTTTTTTTCAAGGGTTCTCCCCATTTTTTGTGCGACTCATTAGAAAGGGAAAGTTTCGAGCGAAGAGGAAGTCTCCCCGCACACACACGCCTTCATCACCAAATATCGAGGTTTTGGATGATGCTGCCTAGTGACGAAAGGTGCTTTCCATCAGAGCCTGGAATCGAGCGAGGGGCAAACGAGAGGAGGGGAAATAAAGGTGTGCGCGCCACGGGCGGAGCAGGCGGCTGCATATGTTTATGCATCAAGTCCTCCTTTCCCTCTCTATGGCATCCGCTCCGGATGAAAGTTTTTTTATACTCTCTCTCTCTCGGAAGGGTTGAAAAAAAGGGTTGGTCCGTCGGCTGGATGGGGTGAGAACGCTGGGGCCTTATGGATAGTGATATCTACAGGGGTAGGATTGTTTGGGGGCGGACGGGGTTCGGTCCGTGAGCTTTAAGTAAAAGGGGTGGTTCGTAGGGGAGTTTGGTCGGGATGGTGCTACCCCCGGCTCTGCATAATTTGAAGGTGGGCCACAAAAAGTGCGAGGGGTCGGTCCTTCGGTTGTCCTCCAGGGTTGGCCGGGTGCCTGAGGTGGCCGCCCTAAGCTCGCGTTGCCGCCGGTGGGGTGGTGTCCGTCGCCCCGCCAACGACCCTTTGAGGATGTGAAGGGGGGAAGAAAGGATCGCTTGAGTTGGGTCGGTAATACTTCTGCTATCATTGTGTAGGCAGATTTATGCAAGACCAGGTGGGGGACTTTCGGGCGCGGGGGAAGGAGGTGGATTTGCTTATCCCGGGGGGGTAAACGAAGGTTTCGTTTTTCGGAGGGTTGGATGCGAAGAGATGGTGGCTTTTGTAATAGAGTACCATTTACTCAGCACAAATAAATCCAAATTTCTTGTTATTTCTTGTCAGATGAAAAAACTTTCATGAAGCCAACGGCTCGCGCCCTGCACTAGAGTAGCACGCGCCAAACGTGTTTCAAAGCTTTTTTCACACAGAATAAGCTGCACAATTGGATTAAATATGGATCTATTAATGACTTATATTGCAAACTTTCAAAATGTACGCAGTGATTCATATCAGCTAAGTATTGAGAAAAAATCTATGATAATTAGAAATACTACTTTGATTTCGCTTTGTATTCACGTGATAAATGTATTTTGCCTTGTGTTCATTTTGTCTATTTTATAATGAAAATTGAATTGTGATAGATAAAGGGCACAATGAAAATGAACAATTTTTCATTTTCGTTTTTCTAATTACTTTAAAGAAGCGGCCTTTTCAAATTATTAACCATAAGTTTACCAACACTTAGTAATTTTTTATATTTATATCTTCAACTGAAATTGAGCAATTAAATTTTGATACATAGCTGAATAGCCATCTTTCATCAGGTAATAAAATTATTTTAATAATCGTTGATAAGGATTAGCTTAATATTTATTTGTAATGTAAATATCCTATTACATCGATAAACTAATAATATAAGAACTATGTATCCAGAAAAATGCATACATGAGCCTCTCATCTGTGATTGAGGAAATCAGCATTGGTGTTGCTTTGTATTTGCAGAAGTTCCCAAAATGCTGTTCAGCAGGATGTATTTTAATATTTTAATTATTTAATATTGAATATTTTTTCAAGCTACAACAGGTGACTGCAATCGGAGGATTGTAATTTAGGAAAGGATTATATATAGTTATATAATGGCCAAATCTTATCAACGTTTATTCTGTTATCAACTTAAATGGACGCATGTTTATATGTAACTGATGCTAGACTGTAGAAACTACCTGTAAAATTTGTAGAACTATTTGCACTATTGATGGCTTACAATTTTGCTATATTTTTCATCTTTCACACCAATCATTATCTTTGCTTTGGAATTTTTCAAGAAAAATAATTAAGTAAAGGGGAGAATAATGCCCTCTCCGTCCCCGATATCCGCTGGTCTCGAGCAACATTCAAAACCTTTCAAAAATTTTGAACCATAGAGAGTGGAGCATGTCATTCATCTCCGGCGAGCGATCAGCACATCATCCACTTGGGGTCGCTCCTATTGACCCCGTCTCCCAATTAACCACTCCCATCTGTGCAAGTGAGATATCCATCCCTTCTTGGATCCCGTCAAAAGGGGGGAGGGAGCAGGTCTTCACACCGGCGAACGCTCGAACGTTGGACCTCGCGGTCCATGGGCTCATGCCCGTTCCATCCTCATGACCCCAAGTCCCGCGTGTTTCACGGTGCGCGGCTCCCGCATCATCGACCTCCTCCAACTCCACAGCTAGCCGCCAGTGAATGGCCGAGAAGCACGCGGTTTTCGAGCTTTCGATGGCGGCAGCTCGCGCTGAAAAGACCGGCGATGTTTATTGGTATTTATTTTTTGTGTGTATATTTTTATTCATAAAATCGATTACGGGCACGTGTACGGGAGATTTAACTATTTGCTAGTAGGAAAGAGAACTCGATTTTGCGCGACCACACCGAGTCGGTAACTTTTTGGTTTTTTGGAAGCCGTAGCAGTTCACCTGCAGATATTTTATCATTAGTGGATGCTTTGCTTGAAATTCGAGAGAAATAGACCTTTCAGACCGAACCAATTTAACAAGCTCGTCCTTTGACCGTTCAGTCATGAAGAAACTTCCATGAGGCACTAAATTGCTAAGTTCAACTTGCCAAAGATTTTTTAAGCACATAAATGCAACTTCAACTTACCGTTGAATATAGAGAATTATTGCGCTTCAATTTGAGGAGTATTCTATTTTTGATCTTCTCCAATTCCCAGCTGAAAATCTGATGGAGATAGAGTTGGACACTCCATGCACGTACTCAGAAATATTTTACCTGTACCAATATCATTTGAAATTTTAGTTATTTTTCCTTTTAGGAAAAAGCTATTTATATGAAAAGTCTGGTAGTTTTTCTACATTGTTTGCTGCCATTAATATGAACAAATAACAAGAAGTTTTATGACATTAGAAAATATTTGGCTCCAAAACTTGAGTATTTTCTTCAAGAGTGGATGTTAAAAAAATTATTTTTGACGTAGCCTGATATCAAAGGAGGTAAATGTCTGATTTCATTTTCACATTTCGAAATTCAGATGGAATGTCATACGAGGCAATATTATTCAAATAACTGATTTTACGTAGACCCTTTTACCTGGATTGACGTAGAAAAGTACGGTATTAATACTCGTGTTACATTATTACATATTATAGAAATGACCGAGAAATTTTACAAATACCTAAAATATTCTTGCAATGCTAGTCGTCATTAAAATTTGAGAATCATTCATATTTTGAAGCAGTAGTTCAGTCTATATAAATCTATCGCGCGTAAGTGTAAAAGGTTTAAGGGAAATAAAGACGTTGTTAACAATAATGAAGCTTGCTCTTAAAGTTGTTGCATATGATCATAACGTGGATTATTTTGGTTATTTAGGATAATGGGTATATCTAATATTTTCCAGCCAGGCGTTAGGCAGAGTTTGGATAGTTAATGTTGTTAAACGTGGTAGCTTAACCTAAATAAATAATAAATATTCCTTACTTAGAGCAAGATGTTTCTCCAAAAAACTTTACGGAATGATTTGGTAATACGATATTGATATATTAACATTGTGTTGGAAGAGTTATATAAAATTCTCACTTAAGCAGTGCACAAGTTCAAATCATTCAATGAAATAATTTCCTTAGCCTGCCAGTGACACAATCTCTTGTGGTTTAAACTTTGCGTACCTAAATCCTAAAATGACATCCCTTAAGCAAGGTCCTAAACATAGATTTATATTAGGGTAGAATTCATGTACGTGGTCTGAATCAAGGGAAAACACAACTTTTCTGAGCTCTTTCATCGCATTACACAGTACCTGTTTCGTGAATCAAAGGCACTTTAAGGTTTCCAATATATTTTATGCAACGTTATATTTGTTAGCCATGGAAGTCAGAGATGACATTTGTGATCTGATCTGAGATATTGAGATCAATATAATGTATCGTGAGTGATAATATTATCCCGGAAATTTAAGCGCGGCGAAAGTTTTAAGTCTTCACTATATTCGAATTTTTATCGAAATCGTTCTAAAATTTACCGGCTACTTGTCCCAATCCATTTGTCCGGTGTTTCTCGAATATTGTCACCGGTACGTAGATTATTAGGTAATCTACCGGTTAAGGTAGGTTTTTGGATGGACACAACTATCAAATAAATATTATGTAACTCCAAAATAAGCCCAATCCAGCAACCTACTCTACATCAGGTCCCTCCTCATCTCTGTGTACTTCTTTCCTCCCTTCATCCCGTCCAACATCCCTATCCTGTTCTTGCCCTTTCCTCGTTGGCCTAACATTCTCCCCTCTATTACCTTCTTCAGCATTCCACTAACGCTCAATACGCCTTTCATCCATTTTTCCTGCCTCCATAGGATATCTCTCAACAAACCCCTCTCCTTACCCACCATCTCCAGTACTTCCTCATTTGTTTTCCTTTCGGTCCATTTCACCTTCTCCATTCTTCTCCAGACCCACATTTCAAAAGCCTCCAATCTACGTTCATCCTCCTGCTTCAGCGACCACGTTTCCGTGACGTAGAATACAAAATAATTGCTACTCTACCTGAAGATTGAACAGTAGATGTTAAAACTAAATATTATTCCCTTTTTCCTGGCATTATAACTCAGAAACTTCAGACAAGCAAAATACGTAATATCTTTAAAAGCTCGTTGTACTTTTATATATCTAGGATATTTAGCATTCCTCTAAGAATTAAGATTATAAATTTCGTTGGAAAATTGATAGGATGGGCTGCAAAGTTTGAAATGAACGAGTTGCCATTAAAAATCATTACTAAGTCATTGATTAAGGTAATTTCAGATCATAATAAAAAATAAGCCTTTGAATAGCCAGCATCCGAGTTAATCAGTAGCGCATCCGGGTGGAGTTTGCCATTGCCAGATTGCTATTGCAGAATTCCTTTTAGCTTTTTTTCTCAGGACTGAATTGGTTTGGTTTTCAATAGGTTTCCTTCTGCGAGGGATGTAAAGCTACAGTAATTCGAGCACTTTCGACCTTTGGATGGGGCATGCACGATATACCGAGTGAAGCATAATCATCCAATTAAGAGCAAAGTGCCATTTTCAATGTCGCATTAGTATCAACGTACACCCCTGCTACGGTAAGGTATAAGGCACGTTGGGAAATAGAGCCGAAGGTAGTTTGTTCGATCTTTCTTCTAAGCAAAAAATTGCAACCTTTTGAAACATTATCTCATGTAAATAAGTTTCATTACATGAGGAAGCCAGGATAAAAGTGTTTCGGTTAAAGAGGAAACACTAAGAGATGTTTTATTTGGTTGAAGAAAGAAGTAAGTTAGCTATTACATTTAATAAAACAGGAGATATTAATTAGTAAAAATGGCGTGGGAGTCATTGTGGCTGTTAATGGGTATTACGGTTGGTTGAATTACCCAGGCCAACAGTGGTTTTGGTGCCGGAGCTTTTAATACTGATTTAAAGAACAATTGGGGTGCTGAATCCAATTATGACACTAATTTTTTCCTATCAGCTATAGTTTTCAAGATATAGATATGTTGTTACTTACGTAAAAAAATTTTCTACATGATGATATGGGAATATTATATTAATAATAAAACCCACTAAATATAAAGACTTGATTTATTTCTAGGGCTGTTAAATCACCCACATACACAACAGAATTTTACAATACAATTGAACACAAATACTAAAATTTTTTACTGTAATAAAACACATTGAAAAGAAAAAAATACATAAAAACATCACTTAACACATCGGAAGCTTCTTTTGCGCGATTTTCTTGAGTGCACTTGTTCAAACAGTCTCGTTAAAAGCACCAGCGGAATTAGGAAAAAAGGATAAAACCAAAGAATTAGGAAGGTCATAGAAGATATTCGAAAGTTTTTTCGGGGAAATATCTGAAAGTACTTCAAGTCTAAAATAACTTTAGCAATAATGTTAACACGACTGGTAAGTTGAAGATTATAGTAAGCATTAACGCTTAGCTTTTTTAAATGAACCTTACCATGTTTATCCTTCTAATTTATCTTACCGAACAAGATGATTACTTCCTACTGGCTCATAGGACATGAATTGAATAATTTTCGCCTCCCATATGACATTTTTACCTCTAGTGACTCGCCCCCTGAAAAAATCGGATGTTTGTTAATTTTTATGAAATTCATGGAAGTTTTACGGCCGAGAGCAGAATATATTACCCTATAAACCTTAAGAATCCGGTATTTACAAGTGCCTTTTAATACTTCGTTCTAAAGAATGTATCTGAAATTTCAAGATTCCTAAAATACTTGTAGAGGTTTATCCAGAAGGTATTACATTTTTAGATGAATATCTCTTCTCGTCAAATCTCCACCTCTATTTTGATTCTTGATATTTGTTTCTCAGGGACAGGCTAACGGGAAACAGCCATTTTGCATTAAGCACAGAAATACCTTATTTTCAATAAAAAAGCATATACAAATATATTTACGAAAATTTACTAAATTTGAAGAAGAGAGTAAAAATTATTAATGGCCTTTCTATCCGAGGATTCATTTACTGCGGTCTTCCATCATTTCATATCCAATATTAATTTTCTTAGTCCCTTCTTCGTTACTTCCTCATAGCTCATTTTTTCTTATAATTTTTAGCAAACGATAGTTTACTGTGGCATGTTACATTTCTTTGGCCTCATCTTTAATTCTCAATGCCTTTGATCCATAGAGCGTATGATTTTGAAGGAATATTTTCACATAATCTCGCTTCTGTTGCATCCGTAACTTCTTAAACTGGAGTTGTTGCATCTTTATCGTATCTGTATTAGCAAGTGATATTCTGCACTTAACGTCCTTCGAACTTTTACGTTCCATGTTGCACTGCTTCCGAAGTATTTGGAAGTACTTAGTCAGACCTCTTTGGTCTAATTTATAGCGTTTCATCGCAGCAAAACGCCACGTGCAGCTAGTTCACGCCGCACCAGTTCGATTTTACCTGTCTATCATTTTACCAGTCTATTTACCTGGCTATCAATTTTCATGATAAATTTTTGAAGTACTTGCTGCATTAATTACATAGATTTCTACGTAACACCTCTATTTTCTGCTTTTATTCTGATTTTTCTGCTTCTTCAATTGCCTATTACAACCATACAGTGAACAGTGCTTATGATGAGTAGTTTTAGTCCTCCATCAGGAGTAACACTGCTCCTTAAAATTCACTCTTCAGTATATATGGTTCCAGACCACATTCAACCACCTTGGTTGAACCGAATTTGTGGTCTTAATGCAGTTTATCAATGTATCATTTCTATTGTTTTAATCCCTTCATTTTTTTCTTCGCACATCTGAACATGTGGGACATGATTTTCCCTATTTCAAAGCGGCTTTTCAGTAAGTTGTATGCCAATTCGGTGTTGTTGTTTTTCATAATACCCTCAATTAATTCAGCAGCTTTCCGAACACTATCTACATCCATCTGGTACCCTTTGTTTTGTTATTAGTTGTAATGATTTTCCTTACAATGCGAGAATTTCAGTATAAAAATCATTCGCCTTGACCGGAATTCGAATCCAGATCCCACGATCCCCGAGTGCTTTCGTCAGTTAAGCTACCGAAGCTTCCTCTTACACTCGGAGATTTTTGGCGGCTTAAAAGGAACAAGATGTTGAGACGAAATATCGTACAAGAAATGCTACATGCTACATGATATGCTACAATGTGTCATAGTCCTCGAGGATAAAGGCAACTTTAAACACTAGGGATGTTTTGCCCTTGACAAATTCCAATAAATTGCGAGATATGGCGCGCCAATACTACATTGTTACATTGCAATGCACATTTATCGGATGAATCTGTTAAGAGCTACTGTTGTGGCATCTCCCGCAGTTTCTTGGAATATTCTCCTGACCTAGATTTGTTTCATTCTTATAATTTCGCATTTCAACTACCATGTATCTTATTTTCATCGTTGCTTAAGTATACTCTCATGTCATGGTCGCATCTTGATGTCATCTGTCATTACAATGTGAATATCTTATTCAGATCATCCCATTTTGCTCCAAGCTATTCTGTTTCATTTTCCTCTTCCCCGCGATATATCGATTGCTCCGGCGAAACATATATGTATTTATTTCAGGGTTTTCGTGTTTTATCTCAAAACGTATTTAATTCTTTTCCTTTTAGTATATTGGATGGATATCAATGACCACTATTTATATTTAGGACAGGAATACTCTTTCAACTCATCACATGGTTAGTAGTTAGTTCCTCACCTGTCTCTTATAACGATGCATTCGATCTGGAACTTTTATTAGATGCTACGGCACTTTCACGGCATTATCCATTTCCGTCATTATTACTCGAAATATGTTTGGTAGTGCTACTTCGGTTGTTTGTTGTTTGTTTGAAGAGAATCTCCGTCCACCGAGGAAAATTTTGAGATTGGGAAGAGGTGGAAATATGATGGAGCCAAATCAGACGAATGAGTCGGGAGGCTTAGTGCCTTAGTTCACGTATTTTTACCGTGGAAACGGCACTTTTTTATATATTGACATCTTAAATCTATCTGTTCTACATCTCTCTAATATTATTGACATAACATCTCCCACCGTAGTACGATGGGGGTAATAATACATTTTCAACATCACTGCTAAAGAGACGTCCTTCCAATGTAAGCAAGAGATTTAAACTCTAATTTACCCTTCGCTCCGTGAGTGATTCCCAGCCTAGCTGCTCTATTATTATGGATATGCTGCTAAGTTTATCATAACAACGTTTTACAAATCTAGCTCCTCTACACTGCACGCGATCCAATTCGGCAATTAATCAAACTTCGTGAGGATCCCATATACTTGTAGCATGCTCTAAATGAGGCCTAAACAATGATAGATAACGTTTCTCTTTGACATTTTCGTCACATTTACCCAGTACTCTTCTAATAAATCCTAATTATTTGTTAGCTTGTCCACATATTCTCCGTTTGTTTCACCCAGGAGAGGTCGTGACTGAAGGTATGTAATCGAGTCCATACATTCCATTTCGGTGTTCCTGATGCAATAGGCATTCTGGAGGGAGTTGCTCTTATTCTAAAAATTCATTGCTACGAACGATTTTAAGTTTAATTCTAATTGCCATGTGCTGTACCAGCGTTGTACAGAATTTAGGTCATCTTATAAAGCTGCTGTGTCCTAATGGTTGCGGTTATCTAGGTAAACCACCACATCGTCGGCAAATAAACGTATCTTACCAGTGACTACGGGGTCAATATCGTTTACGTAAAGTAGGAATTAAAGAGGTCCGATAACACTTCCCTGGGGAACACCTAAAGTAACTTCTACTGCATATGAGCTAACTCCATCTATCACTACTCTTTGTACCCGACCATGCAAAAAATCTTTAATCCAACCCTGGATATTTTTATCTAAGGCATATGTTTCTAGCTTTGTGAGTAGTTTACTCTGAGTTACTTTGTCGAAGACTTTCTTAAAATCTAGAGAAACTGCCTCCCCTGGAACATTGCTTTCTCCCGGAAAAAGAATCCACTTGTACGTGAGCGTTCATTGTCTTAATGAAAAATGACTTTCTTCCTTACGAAACCAGGCCTTTTTTCGTGTATCATTTGCCTTAGTTGATCCAGGAGGTTAGTGTAGTATTGCTTAGTAATTGTTTGACCAGTTGGAAGATAATCTATCAGCAGAATCCCTTTCGCAAGCCAGCGAACTGAAGCCATCTCCTTTCCGGTCGATCGTATTAGCTTTGCTCTTTTTTGGTGGTGGTGAATCAACATGTTTCCGCTGCTTTTACGGCTGTTTTATTCCTGAGATATAGTAGTGGGCCCAAGTTTAATTTTTGGTCATAAATTGGCGCATAAAATCTTGCTGGTTGCTCGAAAAACGGGTCAAACATATTTCGGAAATGTCCATTCTGATGCGTTTGTGCATTATATGTTAAGAGTCGCTGTACCGATCTTGCAGATAATTTCTCATGTCCAATTCACTGTTAATATGTACTATGTCCGTTTAGATGACATCCCTATTGCTTCAGCAATTTCTCGCACTTTCAGCCGGTGATCCTCCATGACCATTTTATGCACTTTTGCAATAATTTCTGGGATAGCGGCACATTTTGACCGGCCACTATGCGGATCATAATCTAAACTGTCCTGACCAAACTTAAAATTATTTTTCCATTTGGAAACAGCTGAATACGAAGGCGGAAAGTCCCCCAGAGTGCTTTGAAAGTCGGTATGAATTTCCTTTGCTTTCATCTTTTTTTTTACGAAGTATTTAATCACTGTTCGAGCCTTAATTTTACCATTTTTACAAATCACTACATGGAAACAACAACAGAGAGGCGTCCGCGCCACAGATCTCTTCCTAGAGCACTGACGCCTTACATGTTCACTCATAAAGGATTACCTCTTGCTACGCGGGAAAATCGTTGTGTTAGCGCAGACATCTGGTGCTGATTCTGAGAACCTTTATGACTACCCCTGTATTTTATATTTTTTATTGCAGAAATATTTCTTCGTTGGCATTTTTTCCCCTGCCCAAAAGGTCCTTGGCTACTTACATTCTTATCTAATCAAATGAATGAATTACCGTTACTACTATTGTGGTTAATTTCTTCTTTTCTTTTTAAGTTGAAGATGTATTTCAGTACTTACACACTTCAATACCTACTATTACTTATTGTTTGGCTGTCGAACCGTATATCTACTTAATCCCTTTCCTTTAAGCGTCGTCCACTCTGACCTGGATTTTTAGTATTTTCATCATTTGAATGAAAGAGAAATTAATGTGTTGAAGACTTTTACCTTTCCAATCAGTGGTTTTAGATTAATATTTATGAATTTTCACCTTTAGGATAGAATAAAACTTAGTCGACTGTCGTGGAATATAAATTTTTGTTGATTTATCTCGCATTTTACTCTTAATCTTTCATAAATTGTTTATTACCACTTATTTCAGTAATAGTAATTCAATTAATGGACTCAAATATGGATTTCAGTTATACCCTTTTAATGATGTGTCTATTTACGAGTATTTATTTCTTAATGAATTTCAAGAAACTGTAACAGTAACTTTAACGGAGTCACCCGCTATGTGTGCATTATAATGCAACCATTTCAGAGAGTAAAAATCATTCGCCTTGACCGGGATTCGAACCCGGATCCCTCGATATCCGGCCGAGTGCTTTAACCAATTAAGCTACCGAGACGTCCTCTTACACTCTGAAATTTTGGGGGCTTTAAAGGAACAAGATCTTATGACGAAATACCGTACATACAATGTCACAGGTATTCGAAGTCGCGCGCGACGCGCCACAGTCCACGATGTTAATAAAGCCAATTTCAAACACTTAGGCTGTTCATACCTTAGACAAATTTCAAGAAACTGTAACAGTAACTTTAACATACCTGTGACATTGTATGTACGGTATTTCGTCATAAGATCTTGTTCCTTTAAAGCCCCCAAAATTTCAGAGTGTAAGAGGACGTCTCGGTAGCTTAATTGGTTAAAGCACTCGGCGGGATATCGAGGGATCCGGGTTCGAATCCCGGTCAAGGCGAATGATTTTTACTCTCTAAAATGGTTGCATTATATTTCTTAATGTATTAGCTGTGTATTTATATCGCAATTTTTTTGTTAAGACAACGGCTACTTGCAATGTTTTATTGCGCAATTTCATTTCATAAATGAATTTTTGTTTTCGTGTTTTAGCCCATAAAACCATTGCAGACAGATGTCAAAATGAATTTCAGTTTAATATGCAAACCAGGCAAGGGTTCCTGCTTCCAGCGCTAGAGGGAGTCATGCAGCATTTCTTAGTTTCTCGGATCACTTGATCGCGGTAATATCTAGTGAGTCTAAAGTTAAATCGAGTTAATTCGTTGTTTCACCGAAAAACCTCTGCTGTTTCCTCCTAGGTAACTAATTACAATATTGAAATCATTCAAGTAAATTCATGGCGCTTGCCAAATATTTGGAAGATGTAAATGATGATTGATATGTGCGTTTAATTATAAAAAAAATATATTTATATACAAACACAGGAAAATCTTAAGTTAATATCTTCGTTTGAAAGACATGTATCCAGTAGTAGGAATATATAAATTTCTATGAAGTAAAAAAATGAAAACTCTTTGAGTTTCAATGATATAAATTTCATATGACATTATGAAACGCCGTTTTGTGTTTATGAATGTCTAAATTAGATGACATGTAGAAATACAAAATGAATACATTACCATACTTTTCAAAAGTCGGCGATCGGTAAAAACAACATAGGGAGACTTTGAACAGGTCATTATAAATATATATAGGTAATCAAAATTAAATTGTAAACTTCAGTTACTCAAGACCTATCATTGTTTTTAGCAGAAACACCCATCTTCGCGTGCGAAACATTTATAATCACATAAGTCATTACTTATCTTGCATATAAAGTTTATTGTATAGAAGTAGTTTTGAGATATCTCTGAATGAGGCATGCTTCGTGACATCTGAAATTATCCGCGAAAAATTAAAAATGAACACTGTCATACACGATTTCGTTTGTCATCTGGTCATAATTTGCACTTATTCATGATGCCAATGTGGCATATTTCATATTTTTTCCTCCCTTATTCCCCATTTAACGCACTCTACTATATATCACCATTCACGTACATCTCCATATCTCTCTTCTCCACTTCACTATCGCATTCATCGACAAATTTCCTCCATCAAATTTCTATCTTTCTTTTCACTGACCGAGCATTTCTTTGTTTTTCTACCCAACTTAGTTTTCATTCCTCCTCCCCTTAAATCTTCAGGTGTACCTTCATCCTTCTTAAAACCTAAATGCCCAAATGAAGTAATGTCATTCAGCGTGAGATAGGAACAAAATTGAATGCTCTCAGGATGGCAGCAATATAGCAAGACGTACTTTACAGAATCAAAAATGGCCCGATTCGTTAGTGCAGAATGACCGTAGCTGTCGATGCACCCAAAAGAAACCCACGAAATTTACTCACTTAAGGTACCGAGTAGCTCTCGTATGGTCCTAACATTCTGCTGCTTTAATCATTTCATTGTTGTGGATTGAAATTGACCTTAAAAAGTGTAGCAAAACTCCTTCCTCATACACATTACGATGCTAAACAAAAACTTATCTCTTACTCTACTCTTAGCACTTTAATGAAGAGTATTTGAATTAGTTTCAACTATCCTTATACGTACATGTACATAAACATACATACTATATGTACAAAACTATGTTGCTATATGTATTATATTTATTTATCATATCCATATTTTACTATGGTAAATGGGGTTAAGGATATTTTGTGTCATATTATTTAGAGTTTGCGAGTACAGAGGGGTGCCCAGGTTGATCAATTCCTTAGTTGAAGAACTAATTCGTCCAGCCAAATAATTCTTCTACAAATAACCACTAATTCATCCAGAATGAGGGTGAATACTATGGTATTAAATATTTAGGGTCATATTAATGTGTAACATTGTTTATGAATAATGATTCACAATGGCATTTTTTGCGGTTTTCTGGTCAATAACTATGTTAACAGCCAATTTTTATCTGAAATACAAATGAATTACACAGGCCAACAGTGTTTTTGGTGCCGGAGCTTTTAATGCTGATTTAAAGAACAATTAGGGTGCTGAATCCAATTATGACGCTAGTTTTTTCCTATCAGCTATAGTTTTCAAGATATAGATATATTGTTACTTACGTAAAAAAATCTTCTACATGATGATATGGGAATATTATATTAATAATAAAACCCACTAAATATAAAGACTTGATTTATTTCTAGGGCTGTTAAATCACCCACAAACACAACAGAATTTTACAATAAAATTGAACACAAATACTAAAATTTTTTACTGTAATAAAAAAATTGAAAAGAAAAAAATACATAAAAACATCACTCAACACATCGGAAGTTTCTTTTGCGCGATTTTCTTTAGTGCACTTTGTTCAAACAGTCTCGTTTTAAGCACCATCAGTAAACTGCCATCATATGGTTATCCCATCTTCCTTGGTAACGAGCTTCCATTGCTTTTATATCCTGGTGAAATCTTTCACCTTGTTCTTCACTTGTGTCTCCTAAATTTCCAAGAAAATTGTCTAAGTGGCTGTGTAGGTAGTAAACTTTTGTGCTCATATTACATCCAAGTGATTTGAAGTTACTGAGCATAATGTTTACCAGCTCAATATAATTTTCGCTTTTGTGATTTCCTAGAAAATTTTTTATGACCTCAACAAATGACATCCAAATAATTTTTTCAATCTCATTCAGTGATTCGACAAAAGCAGGATCCTTTGTAAGTTGTCTGATTTGTGGCCCCTCAAAAATACCAGCTTTAAATTTTCAATACTTATATGGGGCATCTTTAGTCTTTAGTAGCCGAAGCATGGTCCATCCTTGTCAAGAGCCCTTACAAATTGCTTCATTAGGCCTAGTTTAATATGTAGAGGCGGTAAGATGATTTTCTCTCTTTCAACTAAAGATTCAGCAATGATGTTTTCTTTCCCAACAACCAAGTTTTCTCTCTTCGGGCACTCCTTCTTAATCCAGTGGTTTTGTCTGTCCCTGCTATCCCAGAGGCACAAGAAACAAGGATATTTTGTGTAGCCACTTTGCTGCCCAAGAAGAAAGTTCACCATTTTTAAATCTACACAAATCACCCAGCGATGTTCCTGGTATTTTATCTTCTGTAAGAACAATGCTATTGTATCGTATTCTTCTTTCATTTTAGTTGAATGAGCGATTGGTATTGCGCCAAACCTGTTACCATTGTGAAGTAGTACACATTTAAACTACGCTTGGAGCTATCAATAAACAAACGCCAATCACTAGCATCATGTTTTGATAGTAGTCCCATTTTTTCCAAAAGACCCTTAACGTCTAAACAAAATGTTAGATTGTCTTCTTGAGTAAAGAAGGGTAGCATATCCTTTTCCCTTGTGCGATAAAAACTTATTTCTGTACCGGGTTGCAGTAAATTCTTTTCGTGCAGTCTTGATAGTAGTAGTATTGATGCTTCCTTCGATAAGTTCAGTTCTCTAGCAAGATCGCTTAGTTCATCTTGATTAAATAGTTGTGGAATTGTTGATACCCCCTCGTAGTCACTGCCACTATCGTCAATAGAATGAGAAATATTTTCAAATAACTAAAATTCTTCCTTAGATATATCTGGTAACGTCTGAAATATTGGGATCGGTATTTCTTCTGAATGGGGTACCGGGCGTCTAGCTGAAGGCAAATCTGGATATGTCCACTTGTGGCGATTTTTTCGATTAATTCCCGAAACATTTACTATGCAAAAATAACAGTTTGGCACACCAAATTTTAGACTTTTCCTTTGTCCTGTTGCCCATTGCCGCAGATGTTCAGTACATGTTTTACACACAAAATGCGGTGCCCATGTTTTATCTTGGTCACCCAGCTTAACACCAAAATATCCCAAGTATGCACGTTTCACAAAGTCTGTAATATTTTTCCTATTTTCTTTTACCACACATTCCCCACAAACGTAACAAAACACATAAGGATCATTAACACAGTATCTTCGACTTGAGCTCATTTTTAGATGATGTTTTAGAAAAAGTTACACTTTGAAGTAAAGTCCGTCCACCTGCTCCGAATAGCCAAGGGCAACTAATGAAACAAAAATGGCCGTCAAGAGAACAGAAAACGTGGAGGCCATCTAACGGATACCTTATGAACTAATTTCGCCATCTTTTACCGAAGTCGATACAAACGATTTTTGTTTTTTAATCTCATTGGCCTACAATATAGAAATATGCATAAAACTTATTGACAGTTTATTGAAAATAAAAGGAACACCGTAGAGTGGTTATAAATTAGTATACTTTTAGATTTATTTAACTTTGAAAATTATTTTCCGGAATATATCAAATATTAAAACAACTAATCGTAAGATGTGCCATATCTAAAAAAGTAGAGCTGTTAAATAAAAATGGATTTCATATTTGGATTCAGCTCTACAAATATAGTTAAAATCAGCACAAAGATTCCCGGCACCAAAAAAAAATTTTTTTGTGGGCTTGTGTTATCAAACGCAACAGAGACGTCATGAATTGGTGGCATTATGTGATGAGTAATGATTCATAACACGCCGTCAGATATCTGGTTGCGCATTTTTAGATGAAACAAAATGGGGGAGTTTGAGTAATAGAATGATAATAAGGGACATTGGATTGGAATAGAACCTACGCTGGTAGTGTTTTTTTCTTTTTTTCTACAGTCCTGAGTTGCACGCGCATGACTAATGACAAGGGGTGAGACTGAGCTTTTAGGCGATCGAGAGAGTGGTAAAGGAGTTGGGGACGATGTAGAGAATTAATTAGCTGAGGTAATGAAAGGATGCATCGAAGTGTGTGAATATGGGACCAGCATTTTCCCTCGTCACCACTTTGCAAAAAGCCTCTTCGTACGCCCTCATAACAGCTTTGGCTGACTCTGGTTGCGTGCTGCAATCGTTCTTGAGACCACAGACCAACTGCTCCCACCCACAAGTCACCTTCCTTTTCACATGCACCACCCCATTTCCACTCCCATTTTCACAAACCTGCCATTATTTTAAGGGGCCTCCTTTTCCAGGAAAATAAAACCTTCAAAAACCAGACCGAAGAACGTTTTTCTGATTCTCGAATGTTCCGCGTGCCGGCCGCTGTTATTACTTGATTTTGAGATGGTATATTTATGCATTTTAAGCAATTGCACTTTCACTGATGGAAATAAATATGAACTGAAGTTGTTCACTAGCGTAATCACACAAGGATTTCCTTTTATCGTTTGACCTGGCAAAGAAACTTTATCTTTTCCATCGGATGCGAGCAATTCAAATAACAACAGCTCTTTCACTCATATTTTTTCAAGTAAGCTATAATAGTGGTACTAAAACGTAGTATTACTAGCATTTAAATATAATGGATGAATCACATGAACTGAATTTTGGAGATATCTTTTTTACCAATATATTTTGGAATCAATCAGTAAGAGTATTGAACTATAAATTAAAATTTAGTTCTTAAACATTATTTATTAATTTCGAGTTCAGTAATAGACCTTATGGTTGATAATGCATGATTTAAAGGTATTGGAAGACAACTGAGTCCGCTTCATCTTGACGTGTAAGGAGAAATATTTTTAATAGGTGTTTTGTGACGATAGCCTGGAGAAACATGGTTGTTTGCAAATTCTAACATTACTCATACGTTATACCAACTAAACTTGTACTAAAATAAGCATTCATGCTAATTAAAACGTTCATAAATGAGTTTCTTGAGATGAAATATGAATATCATTTTTTTAAACTTGCAATTAGACAAATAAATGCGCTTCTAACTTTGAACATGATGAAAAACAATAATTTACTTTTTAGCGATAGATATTCTAAAAATTAGAATTTATCAAACTTTTGATTAAAAATGACACGACAGTATTATATGGCGGTGAAGTCTTGTTGCATTTAAGAAAAACTAGGTTTTCTCAAGAATTCAAAATTTTAATTCCGTTTCCACATACATCAAGTTGAGCAATATGCAACCAGATGCCTTTGAATTATTTTCCCCGTTGTATACGAAAAAGCGGCGTCTGCAATATGAATGTACGTTGGGGATGAATGTAGCGCAAGGAATTGAATATTTCGCATCCATCATGCTTCACGTAATCAGAAAATAAAAGATGAACGTATTCTACACGCAAGTTTGGGAATATGCATGGCAGCGTAGAAGAAATTGTATTGCAGGAGTACCTCAGCAAATGCAGCCACGTGTAGGGTGCATAGTGAAATTTCAAATTGCAAAGTGTCGATACATCCAGAAATTTCATCTGTTACCTATATATAATCTAGATTTTGCTGTGGAAGCTCTCCTTTGCCTTGAAAATCCTTCCCAGTTCATATGGAGTTTATTTATTTTCAGGCATCTTTAATGCCAGAATATCACTTCCAAAATTATATTAGGAATTTCTCAGTCTATACACTCCTCTACCTGAAGGATCTTAATTTCAATTATTCTTCATTAGTGAAATACATCTATCTACATCTACTGTTATTTGTAATTATTATAGATTTTGTGAAGTTATCATCAACCGTTCACTAATGCTGTTTTTAGAATAAAAATTTCTTATAAGTCGATATAAATGACACATTTGAAAAGAGTTATCATAGCCAAGTCGTAACGAATCGGTATATTGCTTTTTGGAAATATGGAATTTCATTGAAATTTGAATTAATTATCACTGTGATAAGTTCCAAGACTATTTAATTTACATTTTGCCAGCATGAAATTTAAGTGAAGTGGTATGTATTGAGGAATGAAGAACCATCAAAGGAAATATTTACTTTGTTGAAATAGCAAGTGTAGGAAGTACAGTGCCTTTTATGCTTTGAATGAAAAAGCTAAATAAAAAATTGTCTATTAATTTACAAAGTGAATTACGTAAAATCGAATACTTTTTTCTGATATGCCGAGGATTCGTGGTTAATATGTTCGAAGAGACTCTTAAGAGGCATATTAGACACAGAAACAGAACAGACGGTGTCTGGATGCGATTGAGACGAAATAATCCTGTAAAGATAGACGGCAGAGAAAAAATTAGTTAAAGGGAGTAGGTTTCTAAAAGCAACAATAAAATGAGCCTTTTTTGACCCTGCTAAACCAAAAAAAAATGTGAAGGTTTTGCGTGAATATTCATTTAAGTTTTGGTCCTCGTTTCTCAATATCCACTTTCACGTTCCCCTAAGGACTGTGAAAAAGGTATTTTATTTTTGTCCTTTAAGTTTGAATTTATCGAACTTCTAGGCATCATTTGCTGAGTAGTAGCCTTGTTTTTTTTAAACTACATGACATCGGAAAATGCTGAATAAACCCAGAGAAAAGAGATATATTTTCAAACTGATAAACGCACTCTGTTTGTGATCATTTAAAATATTCAAATCGGGGTTTAATTACACTCACGAGAAAATAAGGGATTGAGGTTGGATATGTGAAACATATATTTGCTAAATGTATCCATTTAACCTTTACTTTACGAACTTCCGATGCTAGGTCATGGCTTAATGAGTCATTGCGTACTAAGGTGGAAATTTATTGCTTTCTTCTTCCTCAGGACACACGCATGCCCACCTACTTTCTCACACACACCCCTTTGTCAATTTTGTCCACTGCCTCTCTATTTTCTTTTACAGAGGTCATTCTTCTCTATCCTTTTCATCGCCGCCTCCATTTACTTAAGTTTTCATTTACCCTTTCACCCTACAACTTTTCCCTTCCTATCCACCCTTTCCACCTCACTCACCGTGCCCTTTCATCCCATCGTTTCTTCTCCTCTCTACTGCACTCTCATTCAACGCACCGCTAACTGACAAGGGAACATGCTCATAAAGGCCTTTTCATCGCATCGTCCTCCTTCCCTCTTTCCCACTCTCTCCTCCTCCTCTCACCTCCACCTTCATAACCCCCTTCCCCCCCCCCCCCAGTGGTCTCAAAATCATTCCTGAGTAGCCTAAGCGCGCCAATTAGCATTGGTCACGTACGTGTCTGTAGATGTGAAAAACTTGGGGCGGGAAAGGCACGGAACGAGAAGTGGGCACGGAGGGGGAGAGACTCGGTGAGGTGATCGTTATGGTCGAGGCATATCAACGTACTCGCATGGACGACGTAGGGAATGCGAGACTGGGGTTGAGAGGGGGAGAGATTTTGGAAAGGCGGGGAAAAGGACATGCAGGGGTCGAGAGGAGGTCTTGCCTCTCTTTTCTCCCTTTCTGGTCGTGGGGTAGTTGTCGGCTACGTCGCCCCACCAGCATGGCCGAGGGGTGGGAGAGCATTCGTGCGCAATCACGACTGACCGTTAAACCTAATTTCGCCACTCAGGATCTTTCGCGTGGCTTGACGACAGAAAGACCCCAGTTTATTCCTCTCTTGCTCTGTTTCTCACACTTTCGTGCGTTTTTTTGCCTTCTCTGCCCCGCGGCGGAATTCTGGGTAAACGTTCCCTTTCATCGTTCCCATTTTCAAAATTATTTTTAACATCGTTTTTTTTAAATATGCGAGGCCAGAGCTAACCTAATTGGTGTATTTTCCGACCTAACTAATTGGTGTATTTTCGGGCCAGTTCACAGAATGGGCATGTTGTTCTATGAATCGGTCTGAATTTATGGGACAAAATGAATGATAAAACAGTGATTCGTGCTTCTTCTTTTAAAGCAGGGTCATATCAACGAAATTAAGCGCTTTCGATTAGTGGGCTAGGACTTTCTGATGATGCAAGCACCTTCGCTTTCAAATAGGGAAAATAATACCTTTCACCTATCTATTGTGAGGAACGAGTTACAGAAAATTCATAGCATAGTGTAAACAGTTTAAAATTCAAGAAGTCATAAGGAATATACGCTTTATGGAGATAATATGTGACACAAAAACATTGCTACGAAAAAATGAAAATGAAGGGTCGTGTTTGAGTGATCAGACCATTGTAAAATGAATTTTTTGAGTAATAACTTCGGTATTGTAGTAATTAGTAAACATTCCCTGACGTGGATAGCCAACTGATAGTAGTGGAAAGGCACTGTTGCACATATTGATGATCTCTAATTATAAATTCCTTGATTCCTATACATTTACGCAATAAATCGCAAGCCTTCCCAAGGGCGTGCGGCGGGAGGTGTTTGGCCAGTAGCCATACATTCACAAATATTAGACAAACATAGAAATGTATAAGACAAAGATAAAAATGTATTGGAATATAATTTTGCTCACATAGACGAACACTCGTACTCATACATGCTCATGTATGTTATGCAATGATTCATCTTTTTGACTAAATAATTAGGTTTTGGTTTTCACATAAACATACTTATTCCGTTGTTTCGGCTAGAGTTTGTCATGATTGCGCAGGAAAGAACGAGTAATTGAATCGGTCGATAACAGTGATACCGTTGGTAGCTTATATCAATATAATTGAAAACATATAAATTACCTCGGTTTGTAAGGAAACCCAGGTACCCTGTACCTTTTCAAAAGTCTGACTTGCCTGCTTTCTTCGTGAATCATAGGAAGACTTTGTAATTTCCTTTTTCATAGTCGTATTGCTTACTCTATTCTTACGGCAATGTTGAATAAATCTTGCGGATTTTCTCTAAGTATTTTCCAATTTATTCATTGACATTTTCTTCCATGGATCGAAATTACTTGCCACATATTCCAAATGTGGCCTAACTAAGGCTTAGTAACAGATTTCGCTTACCTTTTCATTAATTTTCGTACAACCCGCCGAAAGGAAGCTAGCTTCTTTGAGGCTAATTAGTATTTTATTCCGATGTGTACAGCCCGTGAAAAGTCTGATGCTAGTGTACTCGTATCTCCCAACCTGTACCGTGTTGCTTTATTCGATTTCATCTATTTTATTTATTTCATCTACATATCACCGTCTTGCTCCTATTTCCTTCTATTCCAAAACTTCAGTGCGGTAAATTTCCTAATATTAAATTCTAATCCCTATTCCTTAAATCACTCCGATATCTGGTCTATATAAGTCGCTAGAGAGTAGCACGCTCTCTCCCGCTATCCTTCTTTCTCGATAAATCAATGAGTCGTCTGCAATTAATCCAATGTTGCTGTTAACGTGGAAACTAAGATCTTTAATCTGTGCCAAGAAAAAGAGAGACTTAACAACTTTACTATGACTCTTCTGAAGATACATTGCCTCTAATGCCTCTTATGTTTTTCTACTTTATCCTAAGGAAACTATATTTTGCTCCTGAACTCCTAAGATGTCAAGGGTACTTCGTTTGGTGCATCAATCTTTCTACTGTAAACAGTTGGAAAGAATGATTTAGTATATTGGGCTTGATAACGCTGTCTGTTTTTCGTTTGTTCAAATTCGTCTTCTTCTGCCTTTAAAAAATGTCTTAATGGATGCTTCTCTTGTATTTCTCTGGCGTAAGATATAAATGATTTACAATTACCCTCTAAGCATTCATATAACATTTTGCTTCAAAGGGTACGTAAGGCTCTGTGCACAGTTCTTTTCGTTTTTACTCGATATTCTATAAGTTTCATTTCTGAGTCTTCATTAGATTTTCATCATAATTTTATAACTATTTTGAAAATTTGAATGAATTTTGGTATTCTTAACGCCGCTCCATCTTCTCGGTTCTATCAATTTGGTTCCTAATTAACGAGTTTACGTTTGGCTGGTATGAACATCTCTATCCCTTCCCGCATAATGCTACAAACATTTTTCCGAGTGTGTCTATAATGCATTTAGCAGAAATTTAAATATGTGTCCCAATAAAAACATTTGAGAAATAGATTATCAACTTAAATTATTTGCCCCTGAATGGTCAGATAAAGTTAGATGGAAAGATCTATGTAATCATATGTTGAGGCGTTACCGGAGATATAGTTTCAAAATTTAAATCGGGGAGATTAAAGGGAATATTAATAAAATGTCCTTCTTTCCGTAGTGACCCCGAAGGATTAGTTCTGAATTTTTGGTAGTGCACTTATCCTTGTAATTATTTTACCGTGAATGGTAAAACAGTATATTTACAAGGAATCCAAAAGGTCTCGCGCAAGAATAAGAGACCGGTATCTATAGGTATAGTGAGGAATCTCCTCGATGGCATAATGTACCGTCCACTAATGTAAGCAATAATCCATTAAAATATAAATACCAAGGGGCCCTCCTTACTCTATTTTCAAATTTGATGCACCTGACATGTAAATTTTTATAAGCTCACGGCCAAGTATCCTTCGACAATCATGCGAGAAGAATATTTTCTCTTTCTACGCATGGCCCTCTTATTTTTTTCATTTCCGTAACCGGATTACCGCCATTTCTCCCACAAATCCCCGTTTAAAGTTGATACCATTGAAGGGGGATAGCGGTGGGTTCACCCTTAAAGAAATAAAATACTTCTTTCATGGTAGTAAATGAAAGATAAAGAGATGAGAGACTATCGCAGGGAATGAAGAAATAGACTGTGGACCAAGAAGACAAGGGATGAGTGGGAGAGTGGAAACGTAGAGAAAAGGGGAATTGGGAACATGGGACGTTTTCAGATGAGGCCAAAGTGATTGGAGACGTTTATGATACGAGTGGGGAGGATGTAAGCCAACAATATCGTTTCTATAGGGCATAAAATATGGTTTGCAGCTCATAGGTATCCACGCTACTGTACTAACTCACCTTAGACAAATCAGGATGTAATTAAAAATATAAACGTATTACAGATTTGAAGTCTAAATCCTTCGTTTTATTCGTATTATTCCTACATTTATGAGCTAGAAAGTTTCCATTTTCAAATACAATATGAAGCATATCTAGTACATCTCTTTTGAACCTTAATTTCTACATTTATTTCTGATTTTGAAGAGTTTGCTACTTTCTTAACCATCGTCAAACCATTGTCTTCACTAGTAATACCTTCTTTCAACAGGATTAAGCAATGGTTCCAAAAATCAGCGTTGTGTCTCCATAGGGAGGCACAGGTGCACGTGGAAGAGGAATGGAAGTTCTTTACAATTCTTTGAAATTGGAAATCGGTATAGGAATTATATTAATAATTATTGACTTTCAATTCTTCGATATTTTCTTAGATTTATTAGCGCACTCACTCTGTGAGAGTTCATACTGGCATTCATAGTACTTCTCTCATTCTGTGCGAAGAAGAGGGTAACTTTGTGCCCGGAATGTTCACATCCTTAGACCATTGCCCTTCCCTGAAGATGAAGGCCGTGATCTCCCTCGTCGACGTCTCACCAAGCAAATATTTACCCGCAAGATTAAGGAACTTAGGAGAATATGAACCACGATACTGGAATGCTGTTTAACGTAAGGATTAAGGCAAATAGAAAAAATATAGGTAAGCTAAGAAGTGAAAGAACAATAATCAGAATTTAAAAACTAGTAATTACAGAATATGTGGAGATGAAAATCGATTTCATTGTGCATAGAAGACGGGGAAATGATTGATGGAGTTACTGCTATAAGACTTCCGATAAAGAGCGGTGCTATGCAAAGGTTCGACGAAAAGACTCCCAGGTAACTTGAAGTGTATCTTAAGAGGGGTTCTAGAGAAAGAAAAAAGGACCCGGAAGTTATGGTAGGCGAGGTGGCGAGGGGCAGTGGAAGGATGACTTTCTCCAGGAGGTGAAAAATCTACGAATGAGAAATCGGAAGCTATGTTTTCCAAGCAACTGGAGAGGAAGAATACGAAAATCCAATATTGGTTCTGTACAAGTCGATACTGATTCTTCAGATGAAGTGGATGTTTGGATTGGCATTGGAACGATGAAGCAAACGAGCCACGGCTTAGCCGACGAAACTGGAAATGAGGAATGTGCTTGCAGAATTTTGGCCGCCTGTAGCATTTACCTGTATCAAAGGCTAACCTTCTTCGACCAGAATAATTTTATAATGTAGAAAAATAAGCGCTCAGTATTAAAGGTGGCCTATTAGATAAATTTTATTAGGATGTGTAGGTGATATGAATATCAATTGAAATTATGACATTAGAACAAAAACTATTTTTTGATACCTTCATTGGTATTTCCTTAACTTGCAATGAAATATAATGGCCTTATCAACCATTGTAAATAACCTGAAATAAAATAGGTGAGGCTAACTTTGCGCTAAGCCCTACGGCGTGAGAAGTTTACTAATCAGGGTATGGGGACCACTAGATCCATTCCTTCTGTTCCATGCCGTTGTGCTTGAAGTCCTGGTACCCACAGTTTGGATATTAGGACTTCCAATCACACGACTTGGGGAAAGATGGAGATTTTCCAAGTCACTAGGGTCAACTTTGTTCATTCTCGTGTTAAATAAAGTAATCTCACCCATATTCTGTAATTTTTTGAACACCAGATGTTCATGGGAAACCGAAACCATGATATAGTCTTTTAAGTGAGCTACTAACATTTGATGTATTTCATGTTCTAATATTTATTAAAAAACATGATAGCCAAAATTCACAGATTAAATCAAATTAGCAATAGCAAGCTCATTTAAACTGATCTTCAAATCAGTCAACATTTGTTAACTTCAGCCAGTAGTGAGTATTTTTAAAAGGAATTACAATCTCAAAGCGTAGTAATTTTTTTCTTTTAATTATTTTTCAGCAACATATTCTCCAAATCATGTTTTCCTTAGTAATGATGGTAAAAAATAATGTTTTTGCATAGTATGAATGTTAATAATATGTTTCATTTCGGTTTGAAATCGTCTTCAAATAGTCAACCTTTTTTTAATTTTTGGAAAATATTTTACTATTTTCTTGTGGAATCTTGACTAGTCACGTAATTGATTAAACATTTACGTTTTAAGTCTGTGGAATATTTTTTCAAATTCTATTTTTCGGTGACTCTCTTTTGAACCTATCCCTCTTATAAAAAAATACTCGATGATAATTACGAACTTTTCATACTCGAAACTCTAAAAAGGCAGTCAACAATCAAATTTCAGTTTCACTAAAAAATACATGAGCCGATTTCAGGGCGTATCCATTTTTTGTTCCGCTGCCTCCTTCCCTAATAGTCACTGCTTTTTCATTTCTTGCATCCTTTCCGACGAGCATTCGAGACCGCATTACCTTTACAGCTCTCGCCTTTCCTTTCATTAAAAAAAGTTATTGCGCCCGACTGGAGTCAGTCATCGTAGATTTTTTGATTGGGCCCTAAGTTAAAGTTATACCTTATTAAACGCCTTCCTCTCCAACGTATATTTTTATTGGATCGATTCTTTTTTTTATTTATTTTTCTCGCAAGACATCGAACGCCGGTAGCGGCATCATGAGGCGGAAATCAATTAGCGTGGTCCAGCGAGGTATCAAAAAACGGGAAATAAGAAAGGTATCTCCATCCCTTTCCTCGATAATCATTACGAATCCCTTTTCATTGGAAGACTAACATGTACATTGGGCTCGTTTTCCGCTCAAAAACTCTCATCAATAAACTCACGGAATGAAAGTTCGCCTCTCCGCGTTGTCTCAGCTTTATTTTCTTCTCATTCTCGCTTTCTTTTCGCCAGTTTCTATGACTCATTTGATCTTTTCCCTTATTATCCCATTTAACTCTCACGTATTTTTACTGACAAATTAATATGTTATAACCATAAACGTGACCTATTTAACCGTTATCATTCGAAGAATAATTCACCGTTTTATTTTGGGCAATGATATTGGGTAATCTCGGATGTTTTTCTTTAATAGTAGTCTTATGTGCTCACGTTGAATTTTCTGATCAAGATAAATATTAGTGCCGATGCTTCTGTAGTGTCTTCTCAACGAAGTCATGCTTCTTTGTTCAAACCGCACTTTTATATTTTCAGGAGAGAGACACCTTAAAAACATCGGCCCATGTTGATCATTTTATGAGCCCTAAAATTGACAAAAAATTATTATTTAGTTCAATCATTCAAAATTGCAGGATAAATAAATGTAACAGACACTTTTATGCGTAGGTAATTTTTGTGCAGTTTAAAGACTTAATTGTTGAATATTTCACTTTGTTCTTTTGCTTGGGCGTAAACTTAAAAAAAAATACTAGCATCATCTTTCCTCAGTTCATACCTGTACATGACATTATTTCAATCAGCGCCTCGAATTTCACCGACGTAGATATAAAGAATATTGTACAGATTCACAGATTTTACTCGTGCAAGATGAATTCTATTGACCATTGTATTTTAGCAGTAAAAATAAAAACTGCGATTATTAATAGTTTGCTTCCTCTTTATAACTTATTTTCTCTTATTTCCTGTCTACTTCCTATTTAAAAAATTGCAGGAAAACTATTCTGTCACACCTGTAACTTAAAGTCATGGAATTTTTTCCAATTTAAACTTCTCCACGTTTTCACTAAGCAATAAATATCGCAGGTGTCGAAATACCGACTCTGCTAAGTGGACGGTATTTTGTTTCAATTAGCACCTGCATATCGGAATCATGGTAGATGGGAAGAAATGTTTAGCGAATTAAATAATGTATCCCCTTTCGTATATAATTATACCGTATCGATATAGGATTTGAATATACCACCAGGGATGGACTAATTAAGATATCCGCTTAAATTTCTACTTGTGTTGTTTCATTTGCATACTTAAGGGTTAACGTAGAGCAAAATTTACATTTCAGTATTGTCTAAACTCTTAATTTGAGGACTATCCCACAATTGAAATCTATAATTTTTTAGAAATAATAAAAAACGTTTATTTTAAAAAAACGTTTTTACATACATTGTTTTAAGGCTTAAACATTTATCATATTTTATACATATTATTTATTTTGGCCGCTGTATCTTGTGAGCGCTGGGGCAGTTTTTGTTTGTCCTTATCATGCTAGCTCGCCTCCATGTCCAGGAGGATTCGTTTGACCTCATATTTTAACTAAAGTTGGAGAGACAAAATAGTGGAGACCTCAATTTTGGGATTACCCCAGGACAATACATCACGAATAATGGTTCAACATCAAAAGGCCGTATCGAACGCGAATAGTACCTCTCAGTCGATTTCTCCGAAATATTGGACTACGATAAAGATACACTCTTTCCTCTTAAACTTGTGATCCATTAAAAACCTTTCTCATTCCCCTTCACCCGTTCTATGTCACCCCTTTCGTCTTCAATGATTTGGTGAAAGAGGGTATTTGCAAAACATTATCAATCTCGCCCAAAATAAAAGATAATTATCTATCTCTCTGTCTCTTCATGATGATTTTGGCCAGGTTGCTATCCTTAGAGACTCTCCGAATTTTTTATTCTGTGTGGCTGGGGTACGACTACCTTCGAATTAAATTGGATCAAAAGTGAGACATTATGCGAGGGAAAGGTTGAAAGTATGCACAACTGGGAGATGAAATAGGCGACAAAATTGTGAAGAGACTTCCGCTTGGAGCAGAAAGATGGGTCGAGGGAGGAGGTGGAGGAAAATACGAGAGGTTAAGACATCGAAGGCGTTGGCAATGCGGAGGTCAGACAGCGAAACGTTGAAGGAAGAAAAGGAGAGAGGACGGTAGAAAGAGGAATGATGGACGGAGAATGGGTGATTAAGAGGGGGAGAATGGGGGGTGGGTAAAGGATAAACAACTGCTAGAAGAAGAAACTACGTACATCGGATGGCAAGTGAATACGTGTGGGGGATAGGCGGGGCCGGGTAGGAGCGTTTAGGAAGAGGTTGGGAGGGTGTCGGATGAAACTGCGGGGACAAAATGAGGTGGGAGGGGAACAGGGAAGGGGAGAGGAGCTGGCTGGTTGGAAGGGGGGTGGAGAATGGGCAGAGGGGGGTCGAGGGGAGAGAGAGGGAGAAGGTGTATATAAAAAAATATAAAGCGGCCCCTTATCTTCCAGTTAGCTCTAATTGGGCCATAACATCCCGCCCACAATGAGACCCGAGCATGAGAGAGTCGCTGCATAGGAGTGGTTGGAGGGAGGGGGAGGCGAAGGGGAGAGATTTCATGAAAAAAAGAACGCAAGGTATGAAGGGGAAGTTTACAAACTGGGTGGGGATATTATGGAGTCTGATTATATAATGGGGTGGGGTTTAAGGGACTTGGAGCAGGGAGCGGGGGCTGGAGAAATATATGAGAAGGTGGTGGATGAGTTCCCCTCTCAAAATTCCCTCTTTCCTTACCCTCCTTATCCTCCCGGAAAGGTCCAACTCAGCGTCCCTCACACATCTTTCGCTCCTTTCGTGATATTTTCCCTTCCCCTTCAACCGCCCTCACGCACTCTCCACCCCCTCCTTCCCTCATCCCCCTCGCTTGGATCTCCAGTCAACACCCAGTCCCCTCCCCCTCAGAGACTCCTCATCTCCTCCTAAGTTATCGACGCTTCAACTTACATTTTTAATGATAAGCCGGCCTTCGTCTCCTCCTTTCCCCTCCCTTCTACCTCTCTCTTCCCACGCCACACTCCGGCACAGCTCTTTCTTCCAGGTCTTCGACGACCCCTCTTCCTCACATCCTAACCGATCTCCGCTCCAAAACATCCCATAAAAATATCTCTTCACCCCTTCTTTTTCTTCGTTAGCCCCGTCCTCGTCGGAACGCTGATTCCTTTCTCCCACTCAGAGTGAAAAAATCACAATCCTTTTCCAACTCACCATCTTCTACTTGGCCTCGCGCGTTTGAACTCGGATTTTTTCCTTACCTCGCGTCTTTCTTTTTCAATCAATCAGGGTTACTGGCTTGTCTTCCCCGCGAACGCCTCGGTAGGGAGTTGTAGTTGAGAAGCGTAGCTGCAAGAAGGCGAGAGAGCAGAATAAGAAAGGAATTGTAGTAGGTGAAGTAGCAGTTACAATAGTCATATACGTAATAAAGATATTTGAGTAAGTATTCACTAAATCGTATTGGTGAAGAGCAAACTTTCGTTTTAGAAATTGAGAAAACCAAATGAGATTAGGTGACAGGAGGGAATATTGTAGGGTACAGAAAATTGATTTATATTAAAAAATGAATACTACCTGCATCTACGAAATACTCTGTGAGACGCCGCCAGGGCATGTGGCGGAGCAACAGCAATTCATACAGACCTGTTAGCTTGTGCATTCATTTGAATGTATGTTAGCTAAAAAACAAAAACACTCGTGCATATAAATTACTATTAAATCATGCAATTATTGGTTTATTTGGCTGAATCAATAAATTTTAGTCCTTGAGTTAGCATATTCGAACCCTTGGGTCCGAGGGGTCATTATACCGTACCGTAGGCAGATACAAGTAGATGTACGGGAAGACCGTATACTTGAATCTGTCTACAACGGTGTTTATTCCTCTTATTTTCTTTCGGTGCTTGAATATACCAATATTATGTGGTGCTATAATAATTCCTTTGGTAGCACAGGAAAATTCAGCAGTCTTTACGTTCCTTAAAATTTGTCCTGCCTTCTCTCTTCGTGAATCAAGAGGTTCCCAACCTAATTGTTTCAGCATACCTGTCACGATTGGTTTTATCTTGAAGCAACTTTAATTAAATATAACTGACTTTCTTCGAAATTTTTTCAGTTCCTAAATGAATATCGACTCCCCTGGATACAAAATACTAGCCACATGTTAATATTTGTAGTGTATTTTATTATACTAACTGGGGGATATCGTAGTCCGGGTATAGTGTTAGACTACTGATCAAGGATCTGGGTTCGGTTCTCAGACACGCCTCTCTGGGCACCCTCTTCTGCTTTCATACACCCGAGCTGTATGATTATTTGGGTACCAGAACTTCCTGGGAAACCACAGGCTGTACAGGGAAAGGACCTGCCCCCCTACATTTACATTATACGCTTGTTACATTAGACGTGTGAATTTTATACGCCTTTGGGCTTAGTATTGGGTAAACTCTACCATCACTTATTAAACCAACCATCGGGTTTATAACTGTGTTTATAATTTTTTTATTATACTAATTAATACTATATTGAAATTTACCAAGTATATAAAAGCTTGTTTAACCACGCATCATGTAATTGTGGTAGGTGGAGTTGAAAAGATAATTGTGGTAATAGATCAAGGCAAGTAATAAAATCTGAATATTGATAGCCGCCGGTAAAATTGGAACAAAGGAAATCTTTTCATGAATGAAACGGGGGCGGACAGGAGAAGTAGCTGCTGAAGTATATGGGTCGAGTTGCACGTCATTATCAGCAACGATATCATACGTCCGACAGAAGAGATTATGAAGTCCTTTTCGGCCTTAACTCTTGAGATTCAGTAAGGATAGCGAGGAACGACATACATGTACATTTATGTTTGCCCATATGCAGTATGCCCAATTGGATGGACCACTTTCTCTGGGATTTAAGTAGATTAGAGATTCTGAGTCGGCCTTGGAATATTTTAAGGGAAGTGTGAGAGTCTGCTTGAACCATCTGCCGTTACTCCGTTCATGGAAAGTGCCTCAGAACTGTTTAGATTTCATTCCACTTCCAAAACCTCGAGGCCTAAGCTATTTGAAATTTCGATCACTTTCGGATTCTGTTAATCGAGAGTGCAGGAAAGAACGCAAAATGGTGAACAACATATCCTTCCAGAAAAAAATTAAATAGGAAAATCCACTATCTCAGCAACAGTATGAAATAAATAAGCAGTTCTCCTAACTAGTCTGTTACTTGCCAATGTCTTCATTACCGTATAACTTCTTGACTAACATCTTCCATTATCTGCTCCTCGAATTTCATTCTTGACCCTCTTTTGTAATTATTAATCTTCCCTTATAAATACGTTCCCTTCAGCTTAAGTTTTCAGTAAGGTATCTTGCCTCAAGAGGAATCCAATTAGTAACCCTCTTCTTCTTGTAAGTGTCCTCCATAGGTTCCTCTCTTTCCCTATACTTAGTAGTATTTGATTTTTCAATCTCCCTATCCGTATTATTTCCACAAATTTTTGGTAGTGATGTCAATAAAGAAATATATATTCATAATAAATATCAGATAATGAAGTATAATTTAATGTCAATTTAGTAATAATTTACTGGCGCACTGCCATAAATAAACGACCCGATACTGAACATATACTCAAAGTACCATTTTCATTTTGGACAGAGAAAGCTGAATGGCTGAGGATATTAGCGGCAATGAATTATTTATTCTATGAGATTAATAGAGGTGACGAATTTAGTGAGTGTTAGAATCTTAATTGCAATAGAATATTTTAAGTATCTTTGTCCGATGCCTAAATGAAATAATGAAGTATTTGTTGATTCGTAAAGGAGTAAAGATATTATTATTACTGACCTAACATTTTTCAAGTACCATATTTTTTTGATAAATAACCATTGTAAAGTAGTGCAAGCTAAATTATCTTAGAGAAAATCTGAAACATCTTTTAGAAAAGTAGTCTCTTCAGAGAATATCATACAAATTGCAAGGGATGGTCCCCATTGAAAACATTATTAAGGAAGGATATCAGAATCCACCTCAACTATTCTCAAGCCCCTGATTACATGGAAGTAACGAACAGATGATTAACCATGTCTACTCGTCTAATTGGACCGGGTGTCGTGCCTGGGAGTGGGGAGAGGAAGGCCTTCTCAAACGTAATCCTTGCGCAACTAGCCTGAAAGCAGTGGAAAGAAAGACTCAAAAGTGATAGGTGGGAGATAATATTCTTATTTATGGAGGGAGAAAGTATTCGTGTTTTGTAGAATTGTGTGAATATCCAACACAAGGTTCAAAAGCCATCACAAGCGGAGGTACAGATGGATAATGTCGGGAGAAACATGTAAGTACCAGCTAGATCATCAGCTATGCATCAGGATTAGGCATACATTTAGTTAAAGCGACATGAATTCAGATAGTGAGGAGGACGTAGATTTGAATCAATACTTAGTTTCTATAAAATACAACTTACAATTATAAAAGATTAAAAGTAGGATTCTGCGGAAGCGGAACTTTGAAGATTTAATGGGAGCAATAAAAAGAAAAACTAACAAAAATCTGGCAATTAGGGAATTCGACCTGTTGGGGAAAGGTGGGTAAATCTCAAAAACAAGGTGTAAGGGAAGAAAAGAAGAAAAGGTAAATACAAACAGAGTTAAGAAACCTTGGATCGCAGTTGAGATCGGTAGTAGGATTATTAGTAAAGGAAGTGCAGTGTCGATGATGAAAAAATGTTGGAAATTAAGTTGAAAGAGAGAATCGCCAAGGAATCAGTCCTGAGAGGTTCTTGGGAAGAATGATTTATATTATGTGGATTGTGAAGATTATTTCATGGGATATGCTCTGATCCTCTGGAGGCAGTATTAGACGGGAAAACAAATACGAAAAGAGCTATACAGGAAGGTCAAGAAGAAAACAATTCAAAGAACTGCGGGAGATACCGCGAAAGTAACTTTAACGAAGTCATTCGCTAATGTGCATTGAAATTCAGCAATTTCAAAGTATAAGAATTATTTGTATTGACCGTGATTTGAACCCGGATCCCACAATATCCTACTACTAGTCTGGCCTCTTACACACTGAAATTTTTAGGGGTCTGAAATATTAGGGGCTTTCCCCCGGCGAAATGATTTTTATACTTAAATATTGTTGAATTTTAAGAATAAATTACCTCAAGTAGTAAGAGACCTGAACGAGGGAAGTTATAAAAAAACACCATTCGAGTATGTGTCTGAGAAAAGGAGGAACTGGAGAGTAGCAGTTCACTATTCCATGGGTTCCAAACTGTTGATTGGAGGCTGAAGTATGGGAGCTTATCTTACCATTTTTCAGCTTCTCATTCTGAACTACTGTTGTCTATCGCTAACAGGAGACGTG
Source organism: Hetaerina titia (assembly GCA_037158775.1). Lineage (NCBI taxonomy): Eukaryota > Metazoa > Arthropoda > Insecta > Odonata > Calopterygidae > Hetaerina > Hetaerina titia. Next base: position 114,200,618 of record CM073770.1, read on the forward strand.
ACAGTGCTAGTGCCTAAACTGCGCTACTAACTCTCTTTCTTTCCTCTTTGTCGCAGTATTGACCTTTCGAGTCATACTATGCAGCCAGGGTATTTTTTCGCAGCGAGTCATAGCGAGCGAATGTTTCTTGGCGTGGAATCGAGACTCAAGATTGAAAGAGGAACTTCTGAAGTTTTGAGAACAAATTCGTTATTTCAGGTTGACGAATCAACGTATAAAAAAATGATATTGGCCTTCTGAAGTAGCTTTCGCAAAACTCATTTATTAATGGGACCGAGTACTATCAGGTTTGCCAAGGCTAAAATCATAATATACGAATAAGATAAATAATAAGTTGGCTGCAAAATGAGGCTACAATATTTTTGTTGAAGAAATTATAGTTATTCACAATATAGTAATAGCTGTAATGCTGTTGATTTAACCTAAAATAGTTTCTATGTTATGACGTAAATATTATATTATTTCATTGCTAAAGAAAGACATTAAGAAAATACTACCTAACGTTGTAGACTGTACAAATAATTTCTTCGTGGTAATTATATGGTTTTATTGTAATTATTGCTCAGGTTCAATGCTACTTGCCAAGATAAAAGTCTTTCAAGATTGTACACTAGAAATTTATGATGCCTTAAAAATTTTATTACTCTGGCAACTATTTGCATTAAATATACTTGTAGAAGGATTAAGGTGTAATCCGGGTGAAATAATAAGCAAATCACCATGAAGCTTGCAAATAAAAGAAGTTATCAATAGAGATGATTTCAGTATCTATCATGACTCGTACTACATTTTAAAATCGAGAAGGAGTGACACGAAAGAAAACATCTTCAGGAAAAACATATCGTATCTGGCATGGCGATGGTTGTAAAAGTCATGGTTTTAAAAACCACAGGCAAGGAAGGGTAGGTATAGCATACAAATAATGGGGTGTTAAAATCTTATGGAATAACTGAAAATATCGCTAACGATGTTGTGAAAATTAACATGAATTGGTCAAACATTATTACACGTATCTTCTATGATCTACTAAATTAAAATCCAATTCGTAAGGTAGATTAATACGTCAACTTATTTACGAAATGTTCATCCTTATTATGTGAACCCATTCTTCAAAGATCAATCGCTTTCCTTTCCGTATTAGTGCAAGTATTGAAAGTAAAAGGTTAATTATTTTATTTAAATTGTAAATAGAGGGGTTAGTTATGTTTTCGTAGGTAATTCCCATATTATACCTGTCTTAAAAGTTTCATAGCCCTTTGTAAACTGCTATTTTCATTCAACAGGTGAAATTAAATAAATATATTAAATACACTCAACTCACAATCTTCAGCTACATGTAACTTTTTTCGCTCCCACTAATATTTTATTTTAAAAAGCTCTTTTTACTTCAAAATCATACATAATAACTCGTACCCTGTTGTTGTTGTCCAAGTAAATGGCAGTGGTGTAATTTTAGAAAATTAAAACACGTGGGTTTTGATTAAACCACAAAAAAGGGCTACCATTAACAATGTTCATTTCTTCAATTTTTGAGATACTATATCATGGTGCGCTACAAACGTACCGAACGCATAAATCTTCATGTCGTTTTTCACTGAAAATTATGTGAATTGCTTTGGAAATAATTTTTTCAGTCATTAAAAAGCAATAATAACAGTTTAAAATTGGGTTCTTCATCAATACATTAATTATTTAATAATATGTTATTATTAAACAATAACATATTTTCGCTAAAATTAACCATTATTAATGTGTTGATTTTTCCCTCGAACTCGAACTGAAGTAGCTTGTTGCTTTATTTATGTTTGTTTCTTTCTTTCAAATCAAAATAAGAGCGTAATCTTACATCGGATTTCATGGCGGCATTTATCTCTAACCAAATATAACAGAAAGGAAATCTGAATAAAGTTGTCATTCAAAGGCACTCTGAAATATATGCTTACTAACATTCTCATTCCTTACTGTCGGATATAGGTGAGCCTAAACTTACGAAAATTAACATTTAAATCGAAGAGAGTCAATCATTACTGTGCTGCGACTCGTGTAGTTCTCCACTGATATTTTGATCTCAAATCACGTACATATTTGGATTGATTTGCTTGTTACTTAAGGCGTATACAACATCCTAAAATGCATTACCGCCATCTTTTATCTGTTTTTTGTTTTTTGACACTGAAAAACCTTATGGTGCTCTATATTTCAATCCTTGAGATAACCAGTTCTCACCTGCACTGCTTGCAGACAATTACTCCTGTCAAGGGTTTTGGAACTCTGAATATTGTACTGGGTGTGGTCCACGACCACAGATGGAGGGACTCGTCGTATAAGCACTTTGAGAAAATTCAAAAAGGGAAATATCTCAAACGTATGCTTAGGTGTATTATGAGTTAGAGAGTGTATTGTGACCTTTATTATCGCTGAAGTAGAGAAGGTATGGCTGCTCTAAAGTAGTTATTGTTGGTTACAGACCAAAACTTCTATCGTCCATTTCGCAAATGGTGTGTCAAAGATACGAAAATACATAATATAAACATAAGCGTTTCGGTGGAAATGATTGCGCACTAGCGTTAGCATTTTACGTTTAAAGAGAGACTCGTATGACGATAGATTATTTGTGAGCTAACGGACTCAAATATGGAAAAATGTGATAACAAAATGTTTTAAGCGTCGTTATTTTAAGCACCTCGATGATTGCTTATTTCAACTTGCGCCTGTTTATTTTTAAGTATAAATAAGCATGTGATGATGGAGGGAGGGGGAAACTGTAAGGGAGGCGTGGGGCGACAGTTGAAGAAAGGACGGAAGGGCGGCGGAGGGGATGAGGCGGAAAGGCAGGGCAAAAGATGTGTCGCCCGAGGAGGCAGTGGAGGCGCCTGCCGGAGAGGACAGAGCGAACTCAAGAAATCGCCCCCGGAGACGTTGTGATTTTTCCCGCGGGAGGCAGGGGCCGAAATAGAGAGCACGCGAGCTCTCGAGCCGGGAGGTGGCAACAAAGGAGGGGCGGCAGACGGAGGAATCTGCGGGGCTTCATTCCTTTATTTAACTTTTTTTTCCGAGTCGGGAGATGTTGCACAGGTGAAGCCGAGGTCGTGGTGCTAGGGGTCGAGAGAGCCGTGGATGGGATGGCGGGAGAGGTATTGGGGGTGTGCAGGGGGAGAAGAGAGGGATAGAAAGGGAACCGGGGGAGAGGCATATTTGCATGCAAATGCTCCGAAACCTGGCGCCTCTTCCTGAGTTCCTCACGCGTTTCTTTTATTCCCTGTCGCATTTTTTCCCCTTCCCCGTTCTCCTTCTCTCACTTCCCCCTAACCAACCCACTCTTTCCTCCTCGTTCCCCCTTTAGGCTGAGCCAATACACCTTTCTTTTGTGTGTGGAGGTGAGCGGGGGCGGGGTTCAGGGGGACCTCGGGGGAGGGTGTGCGGGAACTACTTGGCGAGGCAGTGGAGGACGGTGTGGTGGGGTTGAAATTGAGAGGTAGGGGAGGCGAAACGGTATGGGGAGAATTGATGAGGAGAATTGACGTGACTGTATCAGTTGAGATCACCACTTTACTTGAGAGGAAAGTGCTCGCCATTTCTTCATTTTTGTTCTCATTCCTTTCTTTTCTCACTCCGGTTTTTTAATCTCCTTGATCCTCTTAGCTTGGTATATGAATTTACGTCTGCAATGTATAGGCCATAATGCGGCAGCTCTGTTGTAGTTAATTTTGGAGGCCAGGGATAGTATCTTAAGAGACCTACTAACTAATAGAGAATATAATATGGCTAGATTGATCTTATTTGGGTATCAGGTAGCAATGCTTCAACACTACTATTCTCATTCTGGAGATTAACTGGATTGCGTGCCTTCATATCTAATAGACCGGCAAATGTTTGATCATTTTTGTTTTTAAAGAATATCTGTATTCTAGAATCGGAAGACTAGTGTATATCTTCTTTTCCTCAATCAAGTAAGCTAAGCATAATTATTATTTTAACACGACAGTTATATTAATTATGTTAACACACTCGAAAGCTCTATATAGACGTTGCGTTAAATAGCTATCTTGTATCTAAATAAACTTGATGCGGTTTTTCTAATTTTTCTTGCTTACTTTACTACAGTATATGGAAATTTGTTATCACGATTATTCCGTAACGGTGCGAAGCAAGTTTGGTAACAATTTCATGCCATGTTAATTCATCATATTGTGAGGATTTCAAAAAGGTCCAGTAGTTACCGCCATAGTAAAAGGAGCTGAAACATGAAATTCACGGTACTCCTCGAAAGTGCTGGCATTCGAGAAGAAATTTCATTTTACATTGCGTATCTTAATCGTTTTGCTGAGTGATAGAGCAATAGCTGGGCAAGAAGAAAGAGGACATTTTAAAAATAGACATAGAGCAAAGCTGATACTAGGCATACTTTGAAGTAAAGCCGCCAAGGTGGCAAGTCATTCGGTTTGCTGAGTTGACGTCGATAATTAGGGAAAATTATTTCCGAGAGAAAATGGATTCTACGTAAATAGTGACGCTTACAGTTCTTCAAATATTTTTGAATAATTTATTGAGGATAGTAAAATTTTATGAAATAGACTTAAGTTCAATTTCGTAATAAATCACTAATAAACTACACTTAGTTTACCGGTGCAACTTTTTGCCAACTGAATAAGAATTACCAGCATTCGTTAACGATTAAACTTTCTAAATTTGGGTGCAAATCAGCTGTTTTCTTACCTCTGCTCATCGATTTAAAAAATCCTACCCCTTTGCTCTTATTGCCATATTCACATCCTCTCTTTTTTTAACCCTTCTAGTTGTCGTTCTTTTGAGTGACTCTCTTCAGATTCCGTCTTTCTTCAGACGATCCTAAGGACTGGTTCTCATGCCTGTTATCTTGTCAGAGGATCTTAAAGAATCGATTGTCTCTTAACTTTGAATTGCAAATGGTCCTTTAAGCACCGTGTGCCATTCGGAATACGAGCACAGTGACCAGTTGGCCCCAAGTCCTTTCCCGAAAATACCCTTTTCCCCTCCGTAGGTTCTAAAACCTATCATGAACCTTTTTTGGAGCTTTCAGATGGCATGCCATGAGGAATGATTTTAATCTCCATCACTCCGTACATCTCGATAATTTAACGGCGCACCGTCTTTCCTTGCTGTGTTGTGAATAATTGTCTTCTAATAGGTACTTCAACCAGGGTGAAAGAGAAATTAGGAGAATGTGGGGTAAATGAGAGGATATGGGGTAACTGGGAAATATCTTTAGAGCTTCGTTCGGTTTCTTAAACGTTTTTCAACTTAAAGTATTTGTTAATCAATTAAAATGAAAAAAATTAAATTCTATTGTAGTATTATCAACTGCAAAACTTATCCTGAAAATGAATTGATACCTAAATTCATCATTGCTCGGTGAATCGGATAGGGAGACTATCTTACAGAATGCGCTCCATCTGTTCCTGAATTGCTTATGAGTTGAGCTGAAAAAGGTTTTCCTACTCTGCATTCAGATGAGAGTAAATTTAATTGACCGTTCTTTCTCTCCTGCCTTCTGAAAAACTTCCTGGCTTCAGCGAACTTTTACCCACGAGGAGTTAGCGCCGTGTTGGGCATTATTTTCACTCCCCAGTAATGTACCAATTCATCAAAATAAATGAATAACGGCTAGTAAACAAGGAATTTGAAGGGCTACAGTTTTGTGTATGTCATGCTTTTAGATTACATAAAGTAGAGAGAGAATATAATTTAGCCGGCATCGGAAATATAGTATCTCGATCAACTTGGGGCATGGTTCAACTACTTATCATATTGTAAATCGAATGTGGCACCAGTTCTGCGGAGCAAAATAATACCAAATAAGTAATAACTATCTGTTTCTTACAAACTATTACAGAAATCATCATCAGATATAGTCTACCCAAAACAGGTCGGTTATGGACCCTAAAAACTTGCATATTCTTTGAACTTCCCAAGTAAAATTACTCTTCAGGTCTCAATACTGACCTGTACTTCTGACCACTCTGTTCCTCCTACACATATATTTCAACATCTATCATTTCATTTAACTTTCAACACTTTCTGCATATCTTCTCGATCTACCAATTGTTTTTAAAAGCATTTTCCTTATTTTCCAGGAAATAAAAAATTGTCTACCTCAGCATCCAACTTAGTTCCCCCTTTCATTGGCGAACCCATACGCTAAAACCTAAATCGGACGTTTACCTCACGTGAAACATATTGAAAGTATTTAGTAAGAAAGTATGAATCGACTTAAACATTTTTTATGCTAAACAACTATATATAAGCAGTTAAAAATTATAAATACATTCGCAATTATACACAGAACTATGTGTCGACTTAATGCATGGAATTTTGAATTAAAATACAGGCTGTGCCTGTATGCTGTTAAAACCTCTTGTTTGTTGAGATGTATTGAAAATAATATGCGTAATAGGTTTAAATAATCCGTTCTATGAAATATTGAAATCTAGTGTGAGAAGAATAAAATCCATATTAGCTGTCTCTCTTTTCGATCTACGAACAGATTAACATCTGCTATACTTGTGGCATTGCAAATAAGGAGGTAGCTTTAAATAACCCTTATTCATTCACTAGCAACATAAGTTAGTAAATAAATTTACTAAAGTCAGCAACACAAATCAACAGCTTAAATACTTCGCATGCTATATTCATATCGTAAGATGCATAATTGTGCGTATCAATAATATCTCCTACTTTCGCTGGGTAATTTAAATAGTCAAACATTTTTGCTGTAAGTAATGATCAGGAAAATTGAGAAATACACATGCTCTGCAATTACATTTGTAAAATTAAAATGTATTTCAATTGACATGTATCCTTGGAAAATTTACTTTCGTTTGCTAAATACTACGGCAGTTTACTCCTTTATTCACTGAAAAATAATTATCTTCTGTATATATGTGTGGATCTATCCTTCAAATTTCATATACAACTTCTTGTAGAAGTGATTTTTCATTCAATGTATCCAATTATAAACACAATTTTATCAAAAAAATTTTAATTTTATCCACTGTAAAAATAAATTGCATATCTTTAGACAGTTTTTATTCATATTTTAATATATTTATTTTGGAAAAACTTGGTTTATTTCACATTAATCCGAAAACGGCACTTTGGCCTTTACATCAGACTTTAAACGATAATATAAATATTACAAACACCCAAGCCCAAGCCAAGTTTTCATTATATGCAGAAATGACTTAGTAAAAAGTAAAAAGAATGCAAGAATGGCTACTATATTTAGTTTATAATATTCATTTGTTTCTATTGAGTAAAAACAAAATATAAAAATAGAAAAATGGTGCTTTATTAATTACAATTCACGGCTCATTTGCATTCTTCGTTTGTCGAACAACTAGATCTCACCAGTCCATCAAAATTTCCTAATTCCTTTTTTTATGGTGTGTTTTCCCTAGAGCTGAGAAATCAGTCTTTACACTCCTCTTGGAGGAAGTTGAAAATGGCTGAAAAAGCTAGAAGACGATAGAATGATTCACTCAGTAGACGAATATTAATGCAATAGAAAATTACTGCCAAATGCTTATTGTAGTATTGTAATATTGTTTGATATTTTGAGGTTCCATATGAAATATTATTTCTACGTGAGAGCAAAAAATTGCAATTCTTTTTATTTTTACTTCATGAATAAGGGATAGATAAACATTGGTGTATGTCGATCTACTTATTTTGTGTTTACACCACATTGAGAATGGACCTCTTAAACCCATTTTCGGTGGTCTGATATCAAAGATACCACATACACAATTTGCAATAACAAATAGTTTAAGGGATTTTACCTCTGATATGTTATTACCTTATTGCGCTACATTACTGTGTAATTTAATTTTTATTAGGAAAAATATTTGTTTCCAACACCATTCTCGCTTCCATACTCAATGTACTACACGTCGAAGTTGATTAAATACATTTCAGTAGGTAACTTCTATCTACAACAGCAGGTGCTATGCAGATGCTATTTTTTCACTTGCTCGTAACCTGCTTTATGACTTTTCAAAGATGATGTATAAGAAAGAAGTGGTTCTTGCATGCTTTCAATAAGTTTCCTCCTTGTAGATAGGCGATGTTGATTTTGACGAGGGATGCATCTGTTTATAGCGAGTGTTCGTAACTCTCACGACTTGACGACATATCCGTAGGTATATTGCCAAAACTTCCTGGAATTGCATCAAGATGCTCGGCAATAAATAAGGGGAGAAGAATATTTACAGGCTAGGTTTTAATAAACTAGAGAAATATAAAGATCATTCAGAACTTTGTTGTGAATGAAACAGTATGTATCCAAAAGAAGGAACGAAGGAAGGATAAAATAATAAAAAAGTAATACGACGTTCTGCATCAGTTTTTTACTAAATATAATGCCAAGTAACAGTAATAAATACATGTATGAGTAATCAATATAATCACTCCTTCATCAGTACATTATTTTGTCTTTTATTTCAATTGAATCATACTTGAATAGTCACTAAATAGTGTCTTTGATCTTAGTTAAACTCATGCTGAAGACTTCAACTACTACTAATGACACCGAAGCTGTTTATATCCTTTGTGTAACTTGTTTAATGGAATATACCTATTTTTCTGAATGTACCTCTATTCTTTCCTCAATTGAAGCTGAGCTTATTTCATATCAGAAGCTTCATATTTTCATTTTTTGGAAATGAAACGATTGTCCTCATCTTTACTATTCCTGTATATCTTCTTCTCCCCAACGTGGCCCTTACGATTTTTACAGTACACATCTCAAAGCTTCTCTGCTCTCCATCCATACTGAATCAAAACTTTATTTGCCGGAATTCAAGCTATCGCGTTGCGTATTATTTCTACTTTCCGCACAGTTTGACCCAAACATTTTCTCCGTTCCCTATCATCTCATCCTCTTCGGTTTATCCCCCTCCTTTTCTCCTCTCTTCACGTTTGTTTTGCCTCACTCTTCCTTTTCATCCTTTTTCCCGAAACTATACCCATTTCTTTTTCCCTGCTCTTCCATTCCACATACCTCCGGCCAGTTGGGTTCTTCCCTCATCGCTCCCCTGGATTGCGAATGCCAACAAACGCACAAGCAAGGAGAAATCCCTCGGGACGTGGACCGTTGAAGCGGTCGCTTAGAAAAAAAATCGCCTTCTTAGACTACCACTCTCGTTGCTTCGCCCGTCCCCTTTATTTTTTTCATCTCAGACCCTGACCGCGGGTCGAAAAGGGACGGACTACGGGATTGGTTCCGGGGTCACTTTCCATCTCCCTGGGATCTCCTTTCATCCCCTTCTGTCCCATCCCCATCGCTATATTTTGTTACGGCGTTGCCGAAGGAATTTTAGCATTGAATGGCTCTTTTTTTCTCTAAAAAGGCCTCTTCAGGATTCAAAAAGTAAAAGGGAAAACTTATTTCCCTTGCCGTTCCACGCTCCAGGAAAAACTCTTACCCTCTTCGGTGGAATTGCAAAAAGCAATTTATCTAACTGACCATGTATCTTCGGAATATTTTTTTAAGTTTCATTTTATAAGGACAAAAGAGAGTAGTAGCGACTGAAGAACATTGAAATATTCAAGCCTCAGTTTGACTACCTTCAGTATTTAGTTAGGCTATTTTAAATGGTGGGTCTATCCCTATAATTTTAGAATTGAGGTAGTGTCGCGGTATCCGTAGAATGTTTCCCTCTACGGATATGTGGTCGAAAAATATTGTTTTTTAGGATGAAGAGTAAGACCATTATATGACACTTGTTAGCCGCTGCACGTGTTATTGGTAGGTATGAGAAGTATTTCCCTCAATCTATTGTAAACGAATTCTGATTTCATTTTTTTGGTACTCATATAACTGTTAATACGTTACTTGTAATATTCTTTCTTCATAATGATGCATTATTGAAGTAAAACGTGGTTGACTTTTCAACGAGGCTGAATAAGTACTCGTTTTCACCATCTCGTTAATATAAAGCAACAATTTCAGAGAGTAAAAATCATTCGCCTTGACCGGGATTTGAACCCGGATCCCTCGATATCCGGCCGAGGGACATAGCGCGACATAGCGGATGACTCCGTTAAAAGTTACTGTTGCGGCATCTCCCGCAGTTTCTTGAAATGATCTCGTTAATAGTCTTTGAAAAAAGTTAATGCCACCTTTTCATTTTTATGACAGTCAATACTAGCGGAATCGAGCGGGTGAAAATCTCTTCTTCATACAATAATTTCCGTAGACCGCCGGTTTGATTTCCAACGACAGCAGAATTCACATTGTGTAATTTTAAAAATTATTATTTCAATACGAAAGGAAATGATCTCATTAAAGAATCTTTGCTTGAGTTTTCAGCGTTATTCAATAAAATATTCACAAGCGATATACTCAACATTCAAAACCTCATGTAAAGGTCTATGACTGATATTACTGTTTCAGAATTCATGTGTGAGAGAAAGATAATACGTATGTTATCTATTCTGTGTCATGAATTACTATGATCAATCAAGTTTTAGTACGTAATTTTCATAAGTTAATTAATTCGAGCTTAAATTTGCTTTTTTAATGTCTACTTATTGAGGATAAGATTTGTAAGCGGTTCTAACTTTATATTATGCATCATGAACATTTTGAAGAGAAAGGCTCATTTAGTATTGCGGCATAACTAGTATCATTCGTTTGAATTAAATGTTGACATGTGATATTCCCTCTCTAACCTCAACCATCTTACTACACATTATTAAGGGGTCATTAATAAATTGGAAGTAATGATCATGAGATAATGATTATTTTCTACTAAACACAAGGAAATCGGAACCTTATGCATTATATTTGGAGCATGGACAAGAATAGTAGGAACAGACTTAAGAAAATTAATTCGAGTGGAACTAGGTCAACCAGCCTCTCTAATTGGAAATAATCACATTTATAACGTAGTGGTCGTAGTAGTAGTAATTTTCTTCCTAGTAATACCTATTATAATTGTAGGATTTTCAATAGGATATCCATGAATAATATCACGCTGAGGTATTATAATTTAAGGTCATGGCCCTTTACTCCCAAACGGTTTCACTCTCACCTCAAAGTACTTTTCAAATTGCTTGCTATCGTAAACGCTTTCGTATCGTGTTTTTCATAAACTATTTCCAGTTTTCATTTTTCTGAATTAAATTGTTATATTTACTGCAATATCTCTCATAATTATTTTGGGCTCCAGTATGCATGCTCACTGCCTGGAATTCCATCCGTCATGAAGCAGGTTTTCCTTCGATCTCCTTCTTCCCCCTTGCTTCCAATCTCTCCGCCCCTTTTCCCGGTGGACTCCATCCCTTCCGGTCCTCCCACCTTAGTAGACCCTAAACCTCACTCAGTTTTGAACCCTCATCTCGTTCCCTTAGGGTCCTTCCGGTCAGGAAATCAATACTCGACCCCAAACAACGTTAACCTAAAGCCTCTCCCACATTTCTCCTACCTCTCACTCTGATGTCATTTCCTTCTACATTTCTCAGATCCGCCGAACCCTCGTCCACCTCAACTCTTAACGATACTCCATATCCCCTCCAAACATAGGGTTTAACGGACAATGGTATAACAAAAACTCACTTGAGTATTTTTCACTTAGCATGTGGACTGTTTGTTTATCCTAGAATGACAAAGTCTACTCTACCTCAAATATGTCGATGGTAAACACATATGTAGATTAAATATATAGCATATGTTACATACAACATATGCTGTTTGTATACATATATGTGTATATATAATATATATATATATATTATATATACACATTATATTATATTTTTATTTATAAGGGTGGTCTTAAAAGTTTCTGGCCTAACAAAGATACAAGACATTTTTTCTGAAATTTTCTGAGTCGGAAGCCTTTCAGACCACCCACGTATATATATATATATATTGTTATTTATATATATATATATGTTGATATTACCAAAAGTATAAAATCAAGTGGGAAAAATTCGCAAGCTTTACGATGAGTGAAAATCAAATCGCACTAATAAAACCCTCTTTAAGGAATTAAGGATAATTAGTTTGGCTTAAAACTTTCCAAAAATATATATAAAAATATATATAGCATGCCTCCCTTTGTTGAATTTCTTGGAGTAATTCCTTAATCCGATCCGATTCTTTGAGTCGGGTGATATTCCAAATAGTATGTCTATAAATTATTGAGGAATTTTCTGTCTACTTTTATTTTTTGATTCGCCAGTACTTTCTGCCTCTTTCTCTCTATCACTCTCCTTTCGGCGTGAACTCCATTGCTCGGTCTTCTCCACAGAATTCACCGCCCAATCTATTTCACCCCACCCTGTTTCTTTCCCGACGGCGCTCGCCTTATTCTCGTGTTATCCGTTTCCCCATCGAATGCTCTCTCTGCAAGCAGCACTCGGAAGATAACTCTCTACTACAACTACAGACTGTCTTATTCCATCCCCACCTATATTGGCCATCCTCAACTCCTCATCTTATATCTCCTACTACTTTCACCTAGCCCATTTCATTCCATGTCCATCCTCTCCTCTTCCCCCTTTATTCAACGTTTGTTAAAAAAACGGAGAAGCTGCTAGTTCCACTTTTCGGACATGCATCCCTTTCTCACTGCTTCTACTTCGGACCACGTTCGACTCACTTCGCCATTCACCCTCAATTCTGGAGCTGAGTGAGACAATGGCTCTCCCGTTTCTACCTCTCTCCTTAACACCAAGTTTCTCTTTTTTTTGTTTGAGAAACGTTCGTCAATCGAATTTTCCTTATGGAAATGGCAACTGGCCAATCAATTATGTAATATCATCGCCTATTTCCTGGAATTTCGAAGCCTAGAGATACACTTGAATTTCTCAGATACATCTTCAATTCGTGGGTAAGTGAACTGGAGAAATAGGCAGCGATTTAAATATGGGCATTAATTCTGCCCCTATTTGGCCGATTACGAGTATACCCTATTTCCAAGGACTAATCTCTTTTGTTTGGGTTGCAAGAGCTTAACCTCTTCCACAATGAAGGAATTCTGGATTGATAGGCCTCTGTATCCTTTCGTATATTTTGACCCAATTCGTTGGATTTTTAATAGCAGCCAGGATACCTAACGCCTAATCAGATGATTATGTTCATCTTTCGAGATTACGGGTGCATTTATTTTCTATGAATTTGCTGTCGTGGAATAAAAGCAAGGTTAGATTATTATTTTATTAAGACTAAAATTTCATTTTTTATGGGTGGCCAATTAAAATATCACAGTTGTATTTATCGAGTTCAACCGTCGTGGATTTGAACTCAGCTTTTCGGCATTTAATGATGACAGCAATGAGATATCGTTATTTTTTTTATGACGGGATAACTATTGAAAGAAGCCACTTTAGATATCATCATAAATTTACTTTAAAAGAATAATATTAAGTTTGAAATCAAGTTCAATATCCTTCCTTGAAAATTTCCCACTTCAATAACGATGGAATTTTATGGTTTTTAGGGGAAAAGGTTAACGTTTGGGTGATGTGTCGCAAGTTTATTTGCAGAGAACCTCGGTTATAAAAATCACTGCGATGGTCGGACTTTTTGGAAGCTTGGATAGCTTGGCTCAGTTTTTTTTCGATATTTACAGAAGTTAGGCTTTAGTGCTCTGCGAAATGCTTTTCTCTCTTCCACGTTGCGGCCCCGCCAGCGTTCTTTTACTTCCGACGGATTCCTCCGCTATCTATTCTTCGAGGTTTTCCTATCGTTCCCCTGGTTGATGTTGTCCACCGTTGCTGGCTGATGGCTTCATGCTACTATTTCTGATGGGTCCCATTCCTCTTTTTATAACCTCTCTCAATGCTTTTAACAACATCGCTGCGAATGCCTACGCTTAGAAAAACAAACTGCAAATATGTTTTCCCTCCCTCCCTCGAAAGGCTCACTTATATAACCACCTCCCCCAACTTTACCCTCCTCTTCCCATTCCCCCTCCTGCACCACCTCCGTGCCGCCCCCGTCCTCTCGATCCCTCTTCCACCACCCTTTTGCTATATCACCTCCCCCCCACCCACCTGCCCCTCGCCTTTACACGCGCTCTCTTCCCATCCGACCCTTTCTCTCTACTTATAGCTCGAATCCCTCGCTCATTCACCCCCGTCCCACCACCATTGCTCACCGGCTTTCTCCCCTTCCTCTCCCCGCACTTGCCTCCACCGCCGCCCTTTCTCTTTTACCTGCCCCGTCGTCAATGGTTCCTCCCCTCGTATCCCCACGAGGGAAGCCTCTTCCTCTCCGGTTCCCCTCGCCTCTTATCCCTCGATGCCCACCGCATTGCCCTCCTCCCACGCTCACCACCGCCACACTTTCCTAAATTCCCTTCCCTTCCCCCTCTCTTTTTAAAATATACCCTGTCTTATTTTTTTGGAGAAAATTTTTTGTCACCGTTATCATCATCATTATTATTATTTTTTCCGTGCAACCCGGATCTATCCTCGAGGTTGCGGGAATGAAAAAAAATCTTACGTCCGCCCCCAGTCGTACCTAATGGTTATGTGGAGTGAACCCTATTCACATTGCGACTCTTTTCGCTGAAAGTGGACACTTTGAGATGGAAACGATTTATTTTTTAAAAATTCACTCTGGAAGTTGTGACAGCCGAGTTCGGAAAGCCATTTATTACGTGTGACCGAGTTTTCCTATTTATTTTAGTGCGGTGGATTTTGGACTTTCAACACCGTAAGCATAGTGGAGCTGACGTCAGAAGTGGCAGCATGTATGAATATTGATCTGGAAAATCGTACAGCAGATATTTGTAGGTTGAAGATTACTGTTTGACGGATCTTTTTAGTTCAATTATAAATGGTAACACATTAATCCTTCGGTTAAAATTTTGCCAAAGTGTTCCCCTTACTTTTTATTTCCAATCTTTTCTCTGTAATTTTCTGTTTGCCGACATTCTCGTAAAATGTAGCGGTTCTATGAGTTTATTATTTTCTTTATTAGGTTGAAAACACTGCATCCAGTTTTGTAAATAATTACGGTAATCTATTCGTTAACTATCCAAACAAGATCATGTGAATTCGCTAGGGATATAGTTAAATAAGTTTAAATAGCGCAAAAGTAATGTAGGTTACAATATACAAGGTAGCCTTCTTACATACATGTTATGTATGCATTTTATACTTAACAATGAATGTTTTAAGTAAAATATGCAACATCAATTTGTTCATTTATGTATTTTTATGTAATTAAGTTAGGAGAAGCTAAGAAATAAACATTTAGTTTACATGTAACATTTAGTGTACGTAATTAGTGAAGATATCGACTGAATAATTATTCCAATTTATATTCTTCAGGTGACAGTTATTATCTCATTTTCAACAGCATTATTTTTTCCTATTCATGTATTGGTAATTGATAACGAAGCTGTTTATTAAGTTTTAATATTTGATTGCCATTGATTTAAAATGACTCATTGAGATAGCTGTTTAAAAAAACCGTGATTTAAACTTGATAATAATGTAAGTTGATAGAAATAATTATCAAAGTTAATGTCATGAATAAAGCATACATTGAACTCGAAATAATTTTCATCGTGGAATTATTATATTAAAGTGCTTCAATTCTGTTCTCTCGTCACCAAACATCAACAAATATCCTTATCCTTATTCATCTCCGATCATCGCTGGGATTTCTCTCCTGGCGGCAGAAGTTTTACTTCCAAACCCTTGCACGCATTACCACTGTGTCATATTCTAGCGAACTTCCATTTTTCGTCTCCGTTTTTTGAGAGGGCGCACAACCTTCCACTGGTTCTCTCTACCTCCCTGCCACCTCAGTCTCCCTTATATATTTCTTCCATTTTCCCCACCCCTCTGCCGATTCTTCCGTATAAAAAAAATCATCCCCCCTCCCCCCAAATCCGCACAACACCCAGGATCTTCTTCCCCTTCGCACCTTGCGATTTTTCACCGAATTTAACATCCCTCCATATACGAGCTCGCATATAACTTCCTCCATCCTTATTCCTCTCTGTTTCCCTTCACGCCCCTCACTCTCGGCTCTCCCATTTTCTCCCCTCGTGTACTCCCTCGCACTCCGTTCCGGTTCACTTCTCTCCCCGCCGTCTGAATTCCTTGTTCTCCGCTTTCTCTTCCTTATCGACCCCTTCTTTTATTCCAGTCTCAGAATTATTTTCTCCCTCCGTCTTTCGGTATCGCATTTCTGCTAAAAAATGGTGAATCTCTGTCGATAAAATGTGTTTTCTAAGATCTACATATGCAATTAAGTTCCTTTGGGAGGTTTTAAGAACTCTTGATGAGTTTTTATATTGTATTGTGAAAAACTATGTTATTTGCTAATGTTTTACGTATTTCAGAGAAGATAAGAGAAAATCAAGAATGATTAGAATCACCTTTTCTGTATTAATGTAATAAAAATTTTACGTGATTATTTTTTCACTGATTGTATTTTTAGAAATATTTCTCTGATTATTACTCATAAGAATCATTGATTATTTGCTATTTACCTTTAAGAAAAAGCTATTTTCATTTCTTTTGGATTCTAAACTATTTTGTGGTATTCCACACGTCTATTGAATTGCCTCGACCACGTTCACCGTACTCCATTTTGACAAATCGTTTCAAGGTTTGAGAGTTAAAAATCTCTTGGAAATGACTTGATTTTACTTTTAAACCGGTCGCGGAATTAAAAAAATGTGGAATATTAAAAATTTGTTTATTATAAATGTGACAATTTTCTCAAGTATAGTTCAGCACTACATTAACCTTAATTTTCATTTATTCTTCCATTTTTATTCCGTTTCTCCGGCTTTACTTGTAAATTGATTTCATACGATGCGAGAAATCCCTTACTACGCGCAATTTCACACTTGGAAAGATAGAAAACTTTTATAGGATGTCATAGTTTGTTTCTGTTTAACTTAAATAATAGCTTACTTATGTCACGTACGTACCACTGTTGCTTTCAGAATTGCTCGGCTTTTTCATTCATTTCTTAATGTGCGCTGTGATCAGTTGATCACAGAATCAAAATGATCAGTTTACCACGAAAATATATTATTCTGCTATATAAACATAATTCTACTGATTAAAAAACTTATAGGTACTGTAGTAGCTGCTTATGTAAAATTTTGTTCTTAGATAAAAATAAATAGCTAATTTTATACATAAAAGACTTACCCATTAGGGTTCCTCTCTGCAGTTATGAAAAATAAATGTAATTTCTATTTCTTAATTCGAAATTTCAAGCCACTCCTTTTTCTGACATTCAGTTATCTTTAACAAACGGGAAATATTTTTAAATCATATCAATATTTTGAATCATATCCTCCTCCTTGGCCTCCTCATGAGTAATAAACCGGTGTAGAGTAACAGCTATTTTAATTAAAGTTATTCAAAAACAAATGGGCACTGAGTTATGAAGTAATTCTAAGAATAAAGGCCACAGCATTTTGAATCAGTTCTTTTGGTATTCTTTAATTATTTTTATAGTTCTCATGAATGCCCTTTTACAGCCGTATTGGAGAATAAAATTTAACAGAGTACGCTAGATCATTATCTGTTTTATTACTCCGTTGGATTTTTTTTAAACCTTCCCACAGTCTTGGTGTAGTATCTTTTATTAGTTGATGCTTTCTTCAAATTTCCTCTTTTCACGCATTCTCTCTTCTTGGAATGGAAAACTCTTATTTCCCTTTTCTTATATCTACTAAATGTCTTCTCCCTCGTTCCACTCTAATCCTCCCATTCGGGTGTCTGGCAAAAAACTGTTTTCATGTGCCGGGAAAAATGATATAAAATTAAATAAGAGATGAAAAATAGTCCAGAAGAGTAGAGAACTGTAGATGATAGGAGGAGTTGCAGGCCGGAGCTGGAAAGGGTATAGAAGAGGGGGGGTTTTGGGGAGCACAGTACCGAAGAAAAGAATTGGGGAGCTTCTTTCTGCTTTTGCTCCGCACCGTGCTAAGCAAAAGGTATTGACAGATCGTGGGAGTTTTATAAGGACGGTGCGAGTTCCCCGTGCGAACGATGTGTGCTGCTGCGAAGCAGATTTCCTGGGGGGAATTGAGTTTTGTGGAATTGGGAATATGCGTCTCCATCTTTATTAGAATGCACCTGGACCTGGGGAATAAAATCGGAATTGCGAGGGAGGGCTATGAGTAGGGATGAGAGAATGAAGAGAGCCAGGCAGTTGTTTATTCGTAAAACACAATTTTTCTTAATGGAGGGAGTCACATGCGTTAGAAATTATTGTAACGGGTTTTCTTAATGCGTACGATGAAATTATATACAAAAACCGATGAAAATTGAAGAAATGTCTTTTAAATTTGAAAGAATAAAAGATATGAAAATTGGATGAAGAAATCATCAGTATTTAATCGATTGATGCTATTTGAAGTGCAGTTCAAATGTTGTTTATGTGAAATTATTTAATCATTATTTGATCTATTTAATATTAAATATTTGTAAGAATTATTGAATTATTTATAGGAATAAATATGAAATATGGGCCATTTTCCTAATTTTTAAAATTTTCGTTTGCTATTTTATATGAGTTCTCATTACCTTTAGCATTAATTAACCTCAATTAAAGTAGAAGTACAAATCAAAATGTCCTCAAAAGAGCATTAGGTACAATAAATCCAAGATAGTTTTTGAATTTCCTCATAGGTTGTGATTGTTTTGCGCCCCAATTCAATCATCACAGTAATGTTGTCTCCATCGAATAATCTGAATATTTGAAAGATGACAGATTCGGTTGTAATGCATTCCGTTGTGACTTAAAATCAATTGTATTGACTTGATTGGTTCATTGCATTAATTATTTTATTTGATGGTAACGACCCTGGAAATATAACTCACCTATAAGTAACGGAAATGAGAATAACATATCGGTGATTACGATTTTAGAGCGTTCACTTTCGATATTGGTTAAATTACCACTTATCCATTTAGTCCCCTTCTCTTTGAGAGAAAACTGAATTAATTCCCCCTAGACATAAAAATAGCTACTTCAGGGTACACTGCGGTCGTGCAGGTAGAGTGATTAGTTCTAAATTTTCAACTTTATTTGAAGGTAAAGAGATAAAAAATTATTTCTTTAATGCATGAAAATCTTCTAACCTCAGAGGAACTCTAGATCCTCCACCAGTTCAAAGTCGGCAAATAGTTATTAGTTATTTTCCTCTCTCAAAACCCCTCCTCGCCTGTTTAACTGCGATTATATTCTTTCTCTACAACGTGCCACACTGCGGTGGACTTCCCATGAGTTAATATTCAATAAGCTTTAAAGATTCTGGCATTAATAATTAATAATACTTCAAAAAGCTTTAATTTAAATAATGATAACCTTTAGTTTTCCTGCTGTTAGGAAATCCAATAATCCTTGCTGCATTTTAGAGAAAGATTCCGAATTGCAGGAACACAAATGGAATGGAATTAAAATATCTATCTTTAATAGCTACCTATTTTAGTTGATGAAAGTAGATGATGGCATATTTTGGTCTATACCCGCAAATCCTCAAGCATTTTAATGAAAAAATTGCTCGTTTGCTCCCAAGGGCCACCGGAAACCAACCCCATGGCCAATAGGGTGACCGTGAAAAGTTCATACCGATTGATTCGTGCGAAGGAGGCCGTAAATACCCCTGTAACGCATTAATGTCCACATGAACTAAAGAATTAATTAGTCAAATACCTACATTTTATATTTTCACTAATTTGTTAATAACAATGAAATAATAAAATTAATGCATCATGCAATAATGAAAAATATTTCGTTCTGTGCGTTGGTATGTACTCTTGTGAAATATCCCCCTCTTGACTCAGTGTCCACTTTACTTGTCCATCTTATTCACGTCACCCAAACTTTAATTGTATGACCCTTTTGGTCCTTGTCTCGTGCTTCCGCTTCCACGAGACTGGGGAAAGGTATAAACCCTCCATTTTCTTCTCAGTCGTGAGGGCAATGAGTTTTCCTTCTCTCCCCCGCCATTCATCTCTCTCACCCCTTGCCCTTCCGCTCATCTCACCCACGCGCTGATCCCTGGGCAGCAAAATGAATAACCGCAGCCGACACACTGCTTGCAACGCAATTCCAAGCGAGCCCCTCCCACCGCGTTGACCGCTCGGAGAGCAACCGTGAGGAAAATTAACAGGGCAAGTGGCGTGGAGGAGAGTGGATGAGGGTGGTACCGTAAAGTCAGAATACAAAGAGGCGCATATAAATAAGGCGAAGGTTAAGGGAAAGTAGAAGGAGAGAGAGATAGGTGGAATGGAAATGTAATGGCTCGAGGGTTGCGTTGATGGTTAGTGGGTGCGTAGGCGGGAGAGAAATAGGACAGGAAGTGGAAGGGTGGCGAGGATTGCCGTACTAGAATGTCCGGGAAAATATTGTCAAAAAATGAGAAAACGGGATTTTGGCAGGGGATGCCCCAATTGGTAATCCACTGACCGGAATTTTTGTGACCAGTCTTGGTGTTAAGAATTCAAATTAATATAATAGATATAAGGTAGGGTTTAATCATAGAGTCCAAATAATATATGCTGATTAATTAATTAAGTACGCCATTTCATGCCCATACAAAACGTGTGGTAAGAAAACTTTACCAAAGAAAAAAAGCACCTTAATTACCTCACATTAAGTCATATTAACATGAGATCCTTAGGTAATGTCAATTTGGCGCACACATTTCACTTTTATCATGCATGCATCTGACATGAGAATATCGTGCGATCTGGAAGTATCATAAAGCTTTAGGAAAAGCGAATTGACAGGGGAAGAAAATAGATGTGAGAATAAAGCAAGCGGGGGAAAGCATTTAAGAAGAAGTCAACACCAGAGAGAGGATGAAGGGTTCTGAAAAGAGGAGATGGAGGGAAGAGGGTTAATCGACGGTCGAAGAATCTTAAAAAATCTGACGTTGAGGAAATAAAGGTGGGATGAAAGACGTGGAAAGTAATAAAAGCGTTGGAGGGGAGATAAAGTGAATAATCGAGGTTTGATGTTGAAAATAAGAGATGGGGAGGATGGGAGAAGGAGCCATGGAAACATTTTTATTCCCTCTCCTCATTTTGTCTTTGCCTCTTTCTCTTCCGCAGAACCTCCACCTCATCCAACCCAATTTATATTGTCTCCCATCTCACTCTCCCCCCATTGTGCCTTTTGTAGTGTTATTTATTTCGAAAACACACACCCCTCCTGACGTGGGGGCCTGGAATGCAAGGGAGACAGTGAAGGGGAAGAGAGAGGGCGAAAGGGAAATGCTCTCTCAACGTGTTTATTATCCCGAACCGAGAAATAATGTGCGGCGCGAAGGGATCCCAAAAACACATAACTGAGGGGCGAGTTTGTTGAGGATTTCATTACGCGTCCTCCAACCATTCTTTCTTTTTAAGCAGTAGGAAGCGTGAGACCGAGGTCATTTGGACGTGGCCCTTTCCCTTCCTCTATATTGCCACTCCAAATGCTGCCTTTTCCTTCTATCTGCTCCTGTCTTCCTCCGCCGAATTTGGTTTCAATAGCCGATTTCCGTAATGGCTGTGAAGGCCAGGCTTTGAAGTGCCAACCTGTATGTATCTTTAGGCTTTTTTTCACTTATTCAGCAGGAATCATTGTTTAAACAGACACTAATTCCCATTTTAGGAAAGCAACATGGTGTATCATTTCCTAATTACTTCAAATTATCTTCATTTTTATTTTAAAGTTACTCCTCCCTTTCACACCTTGATTTCTCGAGCCTTATGTTAATTATACTTCTCCTCGATTGGATGATAGTCTTCCTTTGCGTTTATTTAAAACCCTTTTAATTTGAGATTATTCGATTTTCTTTTTCAAAATATCGGCACAAGTGGTCAGAGGGAGGAATGTTAGAAGGGAAGACAGAAGTCAGTACATAGTTAAGACTGAGGATATGTTATTTCTATTATTGAAGGGCATGTGGAATACTACCGGTGAGTGAGATAAGGAAATGGTAAAAAATGAACAAAAGCGAATGAATGAAGACACCCGATTAAAAAACGGCAATCTGGCGATAAGGGATGGGAGTCTGGACAGAGGATTTTAAAAGAAAAATAAAAGTGAAAGAGTTATTTTGAACGCAACAAAAGAATGGATTTTTTTATGATGCGCTCCTTACGAGCTACTTAATTTTTCATACTTAGGTAGCTCCATACTTTTACTACTTTATTTTATTGGCCATGGCCCTTTGTTGGCAGAGAACTCTGTTTGCATATTATGAGCCTTACTCTTGGCTGCTAGTAGAAAATGTTTTAAAACTCAAGATTTTCTGCGCTTAAAGCTTAGGAAGTTCCATGGATAAGTTTTCTACAGGTATGTTAAGTTCCATCAGGTTTGTTCATCAAAATCAGGTTTGCTAATTCATTATCATCACTGAATGAAATGGGGGTTCAAATGTTAAATCAATTGAGAAAATTCGGATGAATTAATGTATTTGCTAGATGAAATTTTATTCGAAAAATCGTATTTTTTCTACGAGTGAATGAAAACGAAAAAACATTAACATTTGCCAATTACATGCTTACTTTAACTGAAGAAATTGAATCACATTTGGAAAATTTTATCTTAAGATTTAAATTGATAGGTTTCTTTACATAATTATCAATTTCACCAGGACACCAGGACTATTCTTCTCCTCATTTCATAGCTGAACTCTCACCATAGTATACTTTGGAATTATTCCATAGCATTGATGATGATGAATGAATAAAAGTAGTCCATAGACTCCAGCAAGTTCTTTTATTTTATTGTGTTGGATATACATTAAATTCTATTATATTTACGGTTTAAAATATACAGATGCGATTTAAAGAAAATTAAAAAAAGCATGCCCTTAGAACATTTAAAACAGTTTCGTTAAAAAAAGGGCTGTCGATTTAGCATCAAACTTATTGAATTTTGACACAATAAAGGCAAATTTGCCCTTTTTTCATTAGCTAATCATTTTTCGGTTGAATCCTTGTAAATTATACGAAAATTAATTGACTCAATTCTTACCTTTTCAGATGGCCCCTCGAATTTGGAAAGTTCTACTTGAGATCTGGTGCGACGTTTGGTTTGCTGATTTTGTCAAATTCCAAAACGTAAGTCGTACTTGCACGTTTATTCGACTCTTAAATATTATTAGACACTTAACCACATTTGATTATAAAGTCAGTCCCTTTTCGTCCCTGTATGCTCTTATCAGGTGGAATATTTTTCAATCTGTTTTGGGTTGATACGTGATCAAAGAAAAAAAGGGACTGAAATAAAACCAGCTGACCCAAGATAATCAAATCCTATCAAATCACTATATCCTATCTATCCCGCTGCATCCCCGCTGCATTGGGACGAACTTACTTCTTGTTGCCGATATGTGTACGTCTTCTCCTCATCCTCCTCTGTCAAAAAGGACGGAGGCCGAGCGGCGAGGGATTTGCGAGGGTGGGGCAGAGCGAGGTAGTCGAGGGGTTTGGAAGGGAGCAGATGAGAGAGCCCTTGGTGTGCCCGAGGGGAGTCAGAAGGAGGTAATGGTGGGAGGGATCGTGCGTATCTCTCTCTCGCGGCGGGCAACCTGGGGGTGGATGGGTTGGCATGGCGGTGGATGGAGGGGGGGGGGCGGAGTCGGATTGCACAAGAATGGAAGGGCGTGGGAGATTTTTGAGACGGGGGCAGCGGAAGGAAAGGACTAGTAGGAGGCGTCGTGGAGACGTGGGTAGGGATGACGGAGGGAAGGAGCCCGGGATGGATTATGTGTATATACATATATATATTTTTTTAAAGAGAGGAAGAGGGGTATGGGTTGCGCTGTCCCTCCAGCTAGGAGCCAGTAACGAACTCTGTGTTGATTCCGGAGGGTATTTCTAATTTTTTCACGACATTCCCCTCCTTCCATCCGTCTCTCGCCCCCATATTCTCCTTCCCATCCCAGAACACACACACAATCGCACACACACGCGCGCGGAGACGGATATCTCTCTCTCCCCCTCTCCATTTTGCTTTTTAATGTTTTTATTCCCATTTTTATCCTTTCTGTCCCTCTCCAACTCCCGTCCAATCCTTCGGGTGTCCCTACCCTCCTTCCTCACCCTCCTCTCCCCTTGCCGCTTTTTATTGTTACAAAAATTCCTTTATCACTTTCCTCCCGCCGTTCTTCCCCACCCCCTTCCCGGCCACCCCTCTCAATCCTTCACTTCCACCCCCTGAACACATTCCTCCCCCGCCTTCCCTCCGCCCCCCCTGCTCTTCTCGCCTCCACGCTTTGTTGCGTGCTTTTTTTATTTTTCTTGTCGCTGCCTGACCCTTCCATCCAGCCCCTTGCCCTCGCTTCCTCTCCCTTTTCCTCCTACCTCCCCCAACCAGCTTCCATACCCTTTTCCTTCCTTTCTTTTCTCTAATGAGGACGGGCAAGCCTGTGTTTGTATACTAACTGGATAATGCTTCGCTCTCCTGCACCGCCCGCTCGCCCGCCCCCGCCCTGAGCCCCGTACCCTCGGCATCCCGCTCCGCCCCTCACTCCTCTCATGCCTGCAACACTCTTTCCCTTTTCCCGCATACCTTTTTGCTCCCTCATCCCCTTCCTGATTCTTCATTTCTTCTTCCCTATCCGCATCCAACGTTTTTCTTCTCCTTCTCCACGTCTCTTTCAAACTTTTACCACCCACGTTCCTTCCTTCCATCACTCTCCTCCCACGATTTCCTTCTTTCTTCTCAAAAAACATCGTTCCCTCTTTTGCAGTCTTTCATCTCCCACTCCATCTCTGTACCTGAAAAGCATTCTCTTTCCTCTCCTTATCGTTTTTGCATTATCTTATGTACTATATTTCGTCCGTTTACTGATTATAGTTCGATTTATGGAAGGCCAATATTTCGTGAAGTTTGCATATATCCTTGTGATATCTTTTCTGCCATTATTACACATAAATGTATAACATCTATTAGTTTATCCTGTTAATTTACGAGCAGGTTGGATGTAGTGAATTGTTTCCTCTAGAAGCTATTACTGTGATATGCGTTTTATCGGAGTAGCTAAAGTTTGCACACATGAAACGACTATGATATTCACCCTAAATCCTCATCGAGTGATTATTTTCTCTCCCTTTCCTCCTTCAGTCAGGATTTTAACCCCTAATTTAAACGCTATTATGGTAAATATTTCCATAAAAATAGCAAACTTGAGGATCCCAATTATGTTTCCTGGAATAAAACACTAGACTTTTCGATTATACCCATTAGGCTATTAGAAATGTCCTCTGTCGAATAACCGTAAAATTCTCACGAAGAAAAATATTAATTTTGTTTGTTTTTATTGGAGAATTTGGAATTGTTTTAGAGGAGGGAAACTGACATGCTGAACACCTCGACCCACAAATGGTCCACGGCATTAGAAATGGTATTGAAACCCGATTAGGGTACAAAATGTATTATTCCTCGCCCCTCTGCTAAGGTGTCGCGCCCGTATGACCCCAGATATTTCCACACATCCGGAATTTATAGCACCCTTGTAATCTGTGGGTAGCAGCACTGATAGCAAATTATGTACTGCCTCCGTAACTTCTATGTACACAGGTACATATGAAATGTTTTTATGCAGTAGTTTTTCGAGACTTCATTCGATTGTTATGTTCATTTTTTTATTGAAATTTTGCAGTCATAATATTTGTTTTTTTCTAGATGTTTTCCGGAGTGATATTAACTTTTTCTGTCAGGGATTGTGTCAAAATTCATTGTAGTTTTATTATTGAACTAAGTGCCATTAGCTTCCGGAAAATGCTTATTATTTTTTATCGTCAAACTACGAAAAAAGGAAAATGTTTCTTGCTATAAATCCGTTGATTGAATATTTTTACGTTTATAAGACCTAGCTAACTTGTTTGGTTCAAATGATAATATTAATTCCGTATTCTGAATTACTTAGTACATAATTATATTTCTTTTTAACCACCGTAACCCGAGTCCAAATAGACTTATTGCAACTATTTAAACTATAAATATAAAATAATAAAGTCTCTGTTGCGTCGTCTAATAATACTTTAGATTCCTACTCATTATGAGAAAAACAATATTTGCACTTTTCCACAAAATCTGTGGAAAAGTGCAATTTTTTTCTCATAATGACGAACTTCCGCTACATCTTGTCTGAATCTGTTGAATATATTTCTACTCATTCCTATTTTTTGGTTATGCATTTAATTTTTCCTCAACAACTTTTTATGCATAGTATGATTTCGGAAATTGAGTGATTTTTACTTCATTTATCATCTTTGAGCAAAGATCTCAACGTAAGTTCTACAAATTTTTTAAAGTAATGGACGCTTGAAAGTGCTTTGAATAATCGATGATTCCTCGCCAATCCTTCGAGGACACTTCGAGTTTAGTTGGCACAATACAAGACATTTTCTGGGACTAATGTCTAAAATCATTAAATAAGTCTTGCTATTTTACGTGTTTAATATATTTCCTACAACACCATTCACAAAAAATGCAATAATTTATTGAAGACACTTCCATTTTAATGATTTTTCTATAATTTACATCCAATAGTGTAGCTTGATGCTTGATCTTCCAATATGGTACTTGAGGAAGCTGCATGGATTTTTAAGGGTAAAATATGCTCCAATCAAAAGGTTTGGGAACTCTAAATGTTAGAAAGTAAATTGTGATGCATTACTAGAGCTGAAAGCTCTGTATTTTAGAGATTCGTTTGGCAGTGAAAATATCTTGTCATTTGGTTTGATTCCACTTATTCCGGCCGCTATTTGAAATCTTTGTCATTTTTCCGAAGTGTCTTATATATAGTATGTGGTTGTTTTACAGTTTTCATATCTTGGAGTTCATGGTGCAAAATGTGTATAGTCTTAGGGGAAAATTCCATTCAGTACTAGTAATATAATAAATACGTAATACACCCAGCCCTTCACTATGGAATGCATATCTAATTTGCAATATGTAGTAGTATTGAGTTGCAAAGAGACAAGTTGTACGCCAAGCAAATCTTGATTTATCAGAATTAAATTTGAAATGTAAAACTAGTGCTAAATATTCCCCACCGATCGACTTCCGGTCTTTTCCTTTATTACCCTACCCAGCGCCCACCCGCCCCATCAACTTTCCCGTCCCTATATACATTGTGGAAAAAAGATTCATCCACTTTTGTCTTCCTTAGGACCTGTTTATTTAGCGAGCCGTATCGCACACGTCCCTATCTCCCTCGTCCTGCCAGAATGTGAAGCGAACTTCCTTCCACTCACGTCCACCCTCCAATCCACTCTCCTCCTCTTCTCCATCCCCACTCCCACCCACACCTCATCCGTCTCGTCCATCTTACCCGTCCTCTCCTCTCCTACATGCCTTCATATTCATCGCCCCCCCCTCTTTCACTTCTCTCCTGTCCTCGTTTCCATCCCTCCTCGCCTCTCCTGTTTTGTTCGGCCTTATCCTGTTTTGTTCGTCATTAGGTGGCGGACAAGGGAGAGGAAGAGGGATAAATGCAACAAATGAAAAAATGCAAATAAAAAATCGCGGAGAAATATAATGGACAATTTGGGAAGGAGGTGATAAGAGAAGGGGAGGCGGTGGGGAGGGTATGTTTTTACGGGAGCACTAGAGCAGGAGGGCTGGGGCTTTGAGGAGTGGGAGTATTTGGGAGTGAGGTGGCATGGAGGCGGGGAAGGTCATGTATATTTTGAGGGAGGAGGGTGGATGGAGGAGGAGAGGGTAACAGGAGTGATGGGAATAATATAAATGGGGGATGAAGGGGTTCCAGTCCGTTCCGAACAACGAGGGAAGAGGGATGGAGCAGGAGGAAGTGAAAAAAAGCTGAGACTCTATTACCGTCCTGCATTGTAGCACGCTAGCTCCGGGCATTCCGTTGTTATTTTTCGTGCGGGGTTGGTTTGGAGGCGGACGGGTGGGTGGGTGGGGGGGTGGTAGATAGGGAGGGAGAGAGAGAGAGAGTGCGGCGGGAGGAAGTGCGCGAAGGACGGGCAGGATGAGGGTCTCTGCGAGTGGGGAGGAGGAAGGGACATGGGCGGATGGCGGCGGTGAGAGGGGAGGGGAGAGTTTGCATGAAGTGCTCTGAGGGGGCGGCGAAAGGTAGCCGCGGGTCGTAAGGGGAGAAGCATCTCTGCAGAAAAATAAATAAAATATTCCGAGCGAGGAAAGGGGGGACACTTGGGCCTTGAAGGGGGAACTGAAAACGCAAGATGGTTGGTTGGTCCGGGGTGGTAGGTTAGCTCAATCTCTCTTCTCTTATTTCTTGGAAAAAATATCGGGAAAGTTACTGTGGGAAAGCTCCAATCTGGACATCTCGTGAAAAAGCAGCGATCGGTTTGAAATCGAGTGAGAAATGGAAGCCTAATTAATTTTAGTTATTGCACAATATGGACGAGACGGTCCAGAAGAGATTAAATGGTACATTAACTGGGATAATTATTTATAGCTGCTGAAAACCATAAATTGCTAAACTAAATATTCATGATTGTTCCATACCTTTATGTTTCGGTGCACGGCCTCATCATGATTGAGGAATTTGTTAAGCTAAGGATCCTGCTTTTGTAATTTTTATCAATACAAGTGCGTGTTCGGGGAATTACACCATCGCGTCTTGCGTTATTTTACCTCCTGATGACCCCTGGAAAGGCAAATTTTCATTATCATTTAATTCCCTTTATAATATTATCACCACTATTAAGTGCTTAGCTTTATTGATAGCAAAACCACAACATTTCCTTACGTTCTGTGGTTATGTGACTACAATAATCAATTATCATCATTAACTAAATATAAAAAATAGAAATAATGGGAAACAGCTACTCGTTAAATATTCTGAGTGTGCTACCCAGAAGGTACAACCACCATGTTGCGCTGATAACCGAGATGACATTGAGAATTGTTAAGGAAGGATGACTGTCAAGCCAACCCACACAACCTTGTTTTCCAACTCGCTATTTAGGACCCGAGCAGGACGTATATTCATAATTTTTTATATGGCTAGATCAGTAAAATCTCCCTTCTATATACCTTTGAAGTGGCCTGCAAGTTGATATGTCTACTCCAGAAGTGTCGACAACCTCTACTTGAGGAATATTGTCATCTCATCATGAACAGATACAATTATTGTTGCGCATTTATTAATGGAATTTATTACGGATTATTATGGGTACATAAACAGTTGCTAATGTGTTAATATAAAAAGGTACTATATACTTATGTAGGTATTATTCAAAAATACTCCTACGCTACTCTAGGTAAGGGCCAAAGGAATTTTCGGTGAACACCATTTTCGAACCAATGATAGGCCTATATTTGTACTATGGGTTCATTAACATATCATAAAAGAGGTCTGTTAACAGCTATAATAATCATAAAAAATAATTTTTTTTGATTCATATTCAAGAAAGTTACAGATATTAACACAATATCCGTTTCCATTTTGAAGCAGAAAATAATTATAATTAATCATGGAAATGGCTAGGTATATTTTTTATATCGCAGACTATCTAGTTTTCATTTGTTCATCTTGGCTACTCCTGATAATGACGACTTCAAATTCAAACAACAACCAGCAACTGAAGTTTTTGGAACGGACTGTTAACTTTGCTTATTACTTTCACGTGAAGGAATATATAAAAGTATCACTTGTTATTTCAAATAGAATCAAATAAAAATTGACCATTACGTTCTCCTAATCAGTTATTATATTATTTTACAGACCACTGGCATCTGTTTATGAATGGTGTCGATGACGGATCAATTATACTGTGACCACAGCGAAAAATCAGCTTCAAAAGGCAATTTTGCTCTAGTAAGAACTAAATTTGAAAGAAAAAATGTAAAACAGCATAGGTAAACAGTTGCGAAACCGTTAATAAACTACTCACATTTTGAAAACTAATACGCTTTCAGTATTTTCGCTATTACCGTAATATTTTTCTCGACCACGTATGCAAATTTCGCGAAACCTTTTTCTTTCTCGAGAAGAGAGTTATGCAGGCATCTTTATTTTAACGCTCAGAAATTTGGGATTAAAGTTACTTTTATGCCCCGCGAAGGAATTTTGTTATAAATGGCCTTAATTGTTGATGCACTGATTCGGAATTAATTTCCTACGAAAATTCTGATAATTTAGTTATTTACTGCTAGAACTATGGTATCACGTTGTGTCATTCAGCAACTTTGACCTATTTATTAGAATAGGAGTAACCCAAAACCACCGATCTCAGGTAATCTGAAAACTGAAAATATGTTCAAAATCTCTGTAGCCCTCCTGTTAAAAAAAAGTTTATTTAAAATATTTTTGGCATGGATTGCAGATTTTTAATGCAATTAAGATACCAATATTATCATTTTAACGTATCCTGCACGGTGAAAGCCTGTATCGTTAAAAACTGTAAAAATAAAAGCAAGCTCTCTCAGTAAAAACGGACTGCTAATCGTCATTATTTTAAAATATTGTTTTTGTGAGTGGACAATTCCTTTAATTCCTGACGTGATAATAAATAAAAGAGTATGCTTCATAGTGTTCAATCTAAAGCTAAGTATATTTAAAATAAAATAAGGAAGGAAAGAAAGTCGAAAAGTTACAAAGTCGTGGTCATAAAATTTTCACCCATCGTATTAAATTTTCATTTCAGAGAGCTTGTTCATTGATGTATTCTCCTAGGTAGACCAATTATGGGAATAATCCAATGAAAGCTGAGTCGTAGGAGAGTTTTTCCGATGGAATTTATTCTTTAACTTGGTCACACTATTCATGAGATTCACGAATTTGCCTCGTACTTTGCTTTTCCTGATGTCGCCCCGTCCTCTCTTCCGCAACCTCCTTACCCTTTTCGTGTGACGTTATTTCAGTTTGATAACTTGTTTTCCAGACATTTTTATTTGCTTTCTTTTCTAAACCATCGCACATTACCTTTGCCCCTCGCTGCTCTTCAAGTTTCCTTCTACTCCGACCCCTCTCCCGCAGCACCTTCTCCACTCAATTCCGTCCTCCGCACCCTTTACCGCTCTCCATTTCTTCATACCGGGCCTCTTTAGCTAACTGCCCTACGCCAGCGAGTTTCCCGACCCTCTTGGTCCTCCCGCCCGGCCAACTTTCCCGCCTTCCTACTCCCTGCCCGCCCGCCATCCCCTCCCATCGCCTCCCAACCCCTCCACCTGGACAGTAATTGGATCTCCGGGGGCCTCTTGTTATTCTCCATACTCGAGGAGAGGAGGGACGAAGGAAAAAAACAATGGCGCTCCTGCGACCCAGCGACGAGCCTTTCTCCCTTTCTCCCTCCCCCCCACACACTTTCCTTCTCCCTTTCCCTTATTTCTTCCTATTTTCCCCTTCCATTTCTCTCTCTTATCCTCCCCTCCTCTTCACCCCCCCTCTCTCTTATTTTTGTCTTTTTCCCTCTCGACCTCTTTCTGAAAAAGCGTCACCCTTCGCGTTGCCGCTATAGAGCCCCCGGAGGGCAGAAGTGCAGACTTATGGAATTAAAAAAGAGTGGAGAGGAGGGGAGTTTGAGGAAAAAATAAATGGAAGCTTCCCTCCCACACCCTCACACACGGTTCACTCGCAATCTTAGAGTATACGCCAGAGGTGCAAGGGCGCGAGGTGTGTAAGGAAAAAGAGAGAAGAGAGTGCGGAATAAATACTTTACAGCTACAGTTTTTTTCTTTTTTTTTTAATTTCAGGTAAAGTTCTTTTCCATAATGTCATCTTCTCCTCCTTTCATTTCTCTCCCATAGCTATCAAGAAGGATGTCTGAAATAATCACCAGCGGCTTTCAGAAGCCGATGGCGACTTTTAAGCGCGTTTGATATTCACTATCCTTGCGTGGATGCCAAAGGTAATGAGTCTTTTACGTATCCTGCTGTTGATTTGCAATTTTCACAAATGTTTTTCTCAACTAAACAAACTCTGAATAGTATTGTAATCAAAATTGTAGTAGAAAAGAGATTTTTTATGATTCCAAAATCGTCATCTTGGAGCATTCCTTTTCACTAATCATTATTTAGTAATTTTCTCATTTACTTTTTTGGTTAAATAGATGCAGAGAATTTTTCATAAAATATTTATAATTTGTGTTCCCAAGATGTAATGAGTCAGTTCTAATGGGAGGTAACCATGACGGCGAAGCTATTTCTCTGCGCCTGACATTAGGGATGTGTAGACCTTCAAATGAATGCACGGAAGGAGACAATTTTTCGAAATAGACAAATTTTGGAGTTTTATACTATTTGTGGAAGATAGACTTTCTTTGGAAGAAGTCAGGGTAAGTAAATGGATAAGATAATTGCGATACACTGAAAACTGTGAAGGAAAACGGAATATTGGGAAAGCAAGAGAGTGGGAATAAAATAATAAACTTTTTGGATGGAAACAAGGGAGGTAGAGAGCTATAGAACAAGTTATTGTGATATGTTGAATGAAGTTTGAGGATATTTTTTGTCGTGTTATTCAGGTCTTAGAAATACAGCAGTGCGTAGTGCTTGGTTCTACCAAAAATCTACCCTAAACTGTTTGAAACTTTTAACAATGATTGATAGGAGAATAAGCTGGCAAGAGAAAGGGTTTCTAATTGTTCATTTCAGGAGTGTAGCTTTATGAAGAATTTTAGGGAGATTGAGCGAATGGGTGGAATATTAGCTTGAACGCGGGTGAGAAATACAAAAGTTTGGTAAAAATGAAATCGGATACATGTGAAGACATAAAGAGACTATACAAGATAATTGGCTGGAAATTTTTGACTAGTATTACTAAGTTTTTTAAGTATAGAAAGAGAACAAACGTGCCATATATATTCATATCTGCCATAAAATTAAATCAATTTCACCGTAATACGTAAGATATTTTTATCTTTATGCTTGTAGAATATTTGCTATTTAGTTATGTTATGATCACTATCCTATTTTCTCGAGGATTCCTGCATGAATGCATTAGCCTAAGTTAAGAGTATGACAGTCAACAGCGTACATACTGCTCATGCATGCTGATGCATACAAAAATAACTTATGTGAAGGAAGTAAGAATAATGTAAAAATACATTCTACATATTCTGAGTTTCAAAAAATTCAAAAAGAAAGAAGAAATATTGGCTCGTGATCATATTTATAACGGGTCAATATTTGAGAATGTTTTCTTAGTAATGCGTCTTAAAATTGCCAAGTGGGGATTACTTAAAGCTTATTAGAATTTGTCTCCCAGAATTATAAAAAGAGGCGTTTCAGGAGTGATATGGTGGAATATCATGATTAATTAAAATTGGTAATTTTAATTAAATTCCAGAATTATGTTATATTTAGAGGAGACCAAACAACCATATCGCTCGAAATGCGATCACAAGATTTTGGTGTAGCCTTATTGAGAATAGATCGACAAATTTCAGGGAATACACACTACTATCTCAAAACAATACAGTTTAATGATCAATTTTCATTTAGTGTGTTTTTCAATATAATTCAGTGCTGATTCTTTTGCATTCTTGCATGCCTCTATATTTAGTCAATCTATTTTCCTTTTGATTTTACCCGTTGGATCTTTCTGATATTTTACCTTCATGTTCCTAATATTTGCCGTGTCTCAAGATGCGTCCAATCAATCGGGATCTTTCCCGTATTGTATTCCAATTGTTCCCTCCCTCTTCTTATCTCGTCTTTGATTCTTGTTTCTTATTTAATCCAGTAAACTATTCCAAGAACCTATCCGTCTCTAATTCAAAGTATTAGCATATTACTTACACATTCTTTCCCGGTGGCTTGCAGCGTATTAAAAAAATGTAGATTATTATCAGCACCAAGCAATCGAAGGGTCCAATTTTCTAGTGTTATAATAAATAAAATATTAAATAGCCGAAGACGGTGTCATTGTAAGACCATCATTTAATAAAAGAATTATAAGATGAATACGGAATTTCCTGCCGCCATTCATTGTAATTAGGCAATATTGTTGCATTGATGTGAAGTTGACATTAGTATTAAGGTTTTGCATATCTGATGCAATGGAAACGATGAAACATGGTAAAGTAAGTTTGATCTAAGTGCTACGAACACTAAACTCACGCATCTTGTGAAAAAATAGAATTGAGGGACTAAAGTTAGTCTTTATCATCAAATAAAACGTTTACGCTCACTTAGATAATACTTTATAAGTTGTGTCACCTTTACGGCCAGGAGCCTTCTTAGGTTCGTCAAAACAACGAAAACCGGAAATTGTTCTGGAGAACTGGGAAATATGTTCAACATTTAATTTTAGTACTTCATTATGTATTGTAGATACTTATTAAGTTTATATTAATGGAAAAACCTGCAGATTTATGATATTACAAATAATTTCAAATGAAAATAATACGCATTTATCGTCCATTGACGGTTATGAAGTCTGCTTATGGTGATAATCATATGACAATTTACGAAAAACCTATCAAATTGGTTTACAATTGAACTTGGAAAATCCAAAAACTGCGAAGTCGAATCCTATTGACTATGTGCTGCAATTAGAAGAGAAAAAGCATATCATCCCAGTCTGTTTATTCCAAATCTGTTTAGCAGAACATAGTATAGTACGATCGTTAGGACAGGTGAATCGACTCGACAGTTCAGAGTAGCATTTATTCAGAAGAGATTACACGTTTAATAAAATAATGTAATTTCATAGAGTTCACTGTAATAAAGCGTTATTTTTTACTTTCACGCATTAATTATTTTCGTGACAGTAGATAATTTAATCTATTTAACTTAGAACATCATACCAGCTTCTGGAACGTATTTCTTATAAGTTATTCTCCCGTTTGGATTTTCTGGCCCGTATGGAAACACCTTCATAATTGACCCTGATATGTTAAGCCGGCCTGCGCGCCGCGGACGTCTTTGAGCACCTATACCTCAGCGAATGTGCCAATATTTAAATGATATCCACGTCTTATCAAATAGCCTATTTCTATTATGACGTGAAGAGAAAATGCACCGCTTCTGTCTCAGGAGCAATCGTAATGATTTGATTTACAAGGATTCAGTTTTGTCGTGAACCGTCTTACCTTTCCAGGGACTCTTAAGAAGGATTCTTAGGATCCCCGTGGATTCTTTACGGTCCAACCTTGAACCCTAGGCCCACTCATGAATCGTCCTTAAATCTTTTATTCCCTGAACCATACGCGACGACATCTTTATGGATCCAAATTCGAAAGGGAGCTCCTGGGAGCAGGACAGTAGGGCAGTGTCCTCGTTCGAGTGTACCCTGTGATGTGGAACTACTTCACGGCCATTGGGCGTCAAAGGGTGACTGACGTGGGCCGAACAATATGCGCTTCTCCATCGACACTCAAGTCCCACGCTGTCCCGTCGCAAGCCTTTCTTTCTTGCGCCAGGCGAGGCGAGGTGTCCCCTGAATGTGTCGCCGTCGTCATGACTGTGATGGCCGTTTTTTCCATCCATCTCTCCTTCTTTTCCTTTCCTCGAGTGGACCAGCAATGAACGATGCCTTCGGAAAAGCAGCACACCTTCCGACTCCTGATATAGCGAAAGAAAAGTGCCAGATAATTTACCTACCGAATAAACCCGATTACTTACCTATCGTATTGTAATATGACGAAGTTTTTCATCCACAATGCCAGGGAATCACCATATTTTGGTATACTTTTTATTTATATTTTAAACCCTTTATACTCTGGTTTCATTAGAGAAGTACGAGTATATTTTGGATGGTTAGATCGATGTCCCCTATGTTTTGCTGCGCCTGCGGGAAGGTGATATCACTCAAGAAACCGTGACCGAGAGACGCTTTTCAGGTCGACGGTAAATTGGGAAGGGACAATTGCAAATGATTAACTTTGTAAAGGTTTTTCTATATTTAGGCTAGTACTTAAGCATAACAAAATCAGGATGTTAAGTGGACGAGGTAACTAACAGCCGTAGAATAAGACTGTTGGAAGGAAAGTCAAGAAGATTTAGAAATACAGCAATAAATAATGGATGTTGAGAGGGAGGGATATAATAGAGACTGTAGAAGATAGCAGATTAAGATTATGCAAGCACATTAAAATGATAAGCGAAGATAGAATTCCAAAGGAAGTCCGAAAATGGGAAACAGAAGGAAGAAGACCAAAGAATATTTGGTCTAATACAGTGAGAGAGGATATCAATGGGAGAGAACTAATTGAAGAGGATAACTCGGTTAAAAATAGATGCATGATAGTGATGCTTTAAAATCTTAGAAATGCGTGTGCAAAGAAACTTCTGAATTGTAAAACTACCGTATATTAAAAAATATGTAACTATTGTCAAAATAATTGTGAAATTATCGAATCGAGATCGATCACTGAACTTTCGTTCAATCTGAATAGAAAAGAATGTGTAGGTATAGGCTTCTCAAAAACCTTTTCTGACTTTTCTATTTGTTTTCCTTGATAAAGTAATTAATTTAATTACTTATATCTTTTATTACATTTTTTCTAATGAATAAAAATAGTATGTGCTAATATTATCTTAAACGTTCATTTATTTTAAGTTCAATCCATACCAAGCTGTAGTTTTTGATTTTTAAGAGATGCTTGGGATTTCTCCACGAAAACTCGCGTTGCTCTCAGTTCACCTCCCAAGTCAGGGGTTTCATTTAGCAGACTGAGATTCTAGATGGCTGTAGGGCGTGGGGTACGGCACGCTATTGTTTTTTATTCAGTGCCCCCGTTTGTATGCGCAAGGAAAAGATGAAGGGTTGAGGAGTAGGACCCTCTCTGCTTCACCATGCAGAAGTTTTGTTAAGGGCCTTAAGAAATTCCTGGCCGTCCAGTCGCTTTTGTTTCTGGGGGTACAATCGTCGCGACGTGCCCCCCCACCTCATCTCACATTGCACAGCAACCCTCATTCCACCTTCATACTTGCTTCGTCTGATCTCGCACCGCTATGCCATCTAATTTCTTTTTCCCCTCTTTCACTCCCGCCGCTCTTCGCCTACTAAAGAGTGTCGGACTCGCTCAATGAAAATAAACAAGCCCTTCGAAAAGGTCGCGACGAGGGTCATGCATGAGCCTGTCTTCGGAGATGCTCTCCCTCTTTCTTTCCCATGTCCCTTCCAAACTCATTCCCCCCAGTCATTCTGTCTCTCTCTCTTTTTACTCCTCCTCCTTTCTTGCGAGCAAGGCTTCTTCTTTGGATGACGAATGCGTCGCGTGAGACTTCTAGTGAAATTTATTCAAACGTCGGACAGCAAGCAGCGAGAGCAAGGAGCTCCCAAGTTGAGAGGGGTGGATAGGATGAGGGGAGGGGGTTAAAGAGTCTGTACGACAATGGGTCATTTTGAGTGACGCATTCAATTCCTCGCTTCGTCCCTCTATCCCTTCCTATTTCCCTCTCCCTCTCCCGCCGCCCTCATCTCCCTGTCCCCACCATCCTCTTATGTTGTCACTCGTCCCCATACCATTTCCTCGCGACCAACCGACCCCCACCTCCTCCTCCTCCTTCACTTTTAATACCGACTCTCTCACGGAGGACTCCTTTTTATCCTTCTACTTCCTCTACCCCCTCTTCCCCTCCTTCACTCTATTCCCTTCAAAAAGTCTTGCCAAAGATGTCGCTGGCTCTCCTGATAAAAAGAAATAAGGAGGAAGGCAATTTGCTTGAGTTTATTATTTATATTTTTTGTTCCCGTTGTCCTTTTCTTCCTCACTGCCGAGCCATGCGAAGTCCACCTCTTTGTGACCCCCCCCCCGTTTCTCCTTCAGTCAACTTTCGTGAGAGTATCTGCGAGGACATCCCTTCAATCCTTGGTCGCTTTCGAGTTTACTCTTCCAGGATACTGCTCTTTTCATTTGAGCTATCTCGCAATCAAGCAATGCTCCAAGCATTTATTTAGTTCATTTTTCCTAATTTGTTAGACTACAGAATAATTTCGTTTTTGTTTTAATTGTGTTAAGTTTCAGTATTTTGCGAATCAGTTGTAATGTTTGTTGGTTGGCCTTGCCTCCCAATTAAGGAAATTTGCAAATATTGTTGTTTCTCTTGTATATTCCTGTATATTTTTCTGTATTATTATACTTCTCGTGAGCATATACTCTTCAGTTTGAAAATAGGACTTTGCCAACAACTGCTTACAAATTCTATGGTTAAACATTTACTAATACTTTTAAACTTGTTTTTGCTCATCATGACAACTTTTTAGCTCACGAACTATACTTTAATGTTTTTTTTCGTGCTTAAATATATAATTTTCTAATGCATTAAGGTAATTTACCCCAGAGAGTATGTGATAAATTTCTTCATTGATTCACTTATGGCAATTGTATTTATCTATCGTTCATTTTGGAGGGCCTGTTCTCTGGTACGCCCTGTTTGATATTTAGCTAGTCTGTCAACCTGCATGTCTGTAGCACGTTTTGGGATTCCATAGTTAACCCCGAGGAATGGGTGTAGAATAGGCCATACCGCTTATTAGAGCATTACGGTTAGTATTTCTTGTATGCGTCACATGTTGAAACAAAAATTTAATTTCAATGGAGGATATCAACTAGCATAAATAATAGAAACATTTCTTACGACACATCATGTTTCATATCCATTTGCAGCTCATACTGAAGAATAAGCTTGTTAATAAACGAAACATCCTAAAAATTTTATTTTTATTTTATTTTGTAAGAGATAGCAACATTAATTGTCGATATTTTTAATCATAAAAAAATCTAGTTTACTTAGCATACGTGTGTACTGTAAAGGTTTTCCTCAAGTTGGTAAATAATGGTGATTGCAGTTGGTTATCAACTGACTCTGGTTACCAATGACACCATAACGACCAAGAAAACAGAAGCAAGATTGATAATATTCATATGTTGTGTTTCAACAAAAAATACTGAGTTATACATTTTATAAGAATAATCTGCTTTCTTTACAATTTTTTAGAAATTATAAATATAGTGCGCGTACCTGTTAGATATTTAAAAACTAATCGTGGGAATGGGAAGTAGCAAGCTGCTAGCAGCAAAGGATTGCGATTCTTAGTTCGGTGGATTGTACTTTACGAAAAAGCCATGTTGTAATATGAGCTTCATCAGCATCAATATTTCACTCCTAGGATTGGTTATTGCAGCCCTCCATTTGCCTCTATTTAATGTCAATTCCCTCCATCCCTGATACCTTTTCTGTTTTGCGTCTTTCTCAATTTGTCCTATGTACATGTCTCTTGGTCTTCCTCGAGTGATCTTTCCTTCTATATTCCCAATCAATCCATTGTGCCTCAATATGTACCCAATCCATCTATTTCTTCTTTGCCGTAGAGTTCTCCATATGGTTCTATCCTCTTCTGCTCTTCTATATACTTCCTCGTTCCTCACTTTGTCTGTCCATTTAATCTTCAGCATTCTCCTCCAGCACCATGTTTCAAAGTCTTCTATTCTTCACTGGTCCACTTTTCCAATGTTCCAAGTCTCGGAACCATAGAGTGCCATGCTCCACACGAAAGTCTTGACGAATTGTTTCCTTGTTTCCAGCCTTAGGTCCTTTGAACATATTAATTACCTCTTCTTCATGAGTGCGTTCTTAGCTTGGGCTATTCTTTGCTTGATGTCGGTCGAACTTCTTCCATCCCATATTATGCTGATGCCCAGGTAGATGAAGGATTCCACTTGTTCTAGTTTCACCCCTCGAATTGTGATATCTGAATTCAGCTTCTCTCTTCCGCATACAAGGATTTTAGTTTTCTTCTTGTTGATGTTCATATTATGTTCCCCCAGCACTTGATCCATAGCACTTGGAGTTGCTTGCAGGTCCTCTCGCGTTTCCGCCACTAGTGCGATATCATCTGCATGCCGGAGCATGTTGATTTCTTCTCCATTTACCTAGACTCCTTTGATACCCAATTCTTGTGTTTCTTTTATTGCCTCTTCCAGGTATACGTTGAATATTGCTGGCGAGAGGTTACATCCTTGTCTTACTCCTTTGTTTATTTTGGCTTCTACTTTTCTCCCGTTTTTTGTTTGCATTCTTGTTACCTGATTCTTGTATAGGTTATGGATGATTCTTCTGTCGTTGCAATCCAGTCCAAGCGCTTCTAGTATCTTGAAAATCTTGTACCATTCGACGTTGTCGAAGGCCTTCTCCAAGTCACGAATGCCACGTATAATGGCTTATTTACTTGCCTCATTTTTTCCGCCAGAACTCTCAAGCTGAGAATTGCCTCTCTTGCTCCTCGGTTTTTCCTGAACCCGAATAGTTTTTCTGAGAGGTTTCCTTCTATCCTTCCTTCTATTCTTCGGCTAATTATCCGAGTAAGGGTTTTTGATGCTTGAGTCACCAGACTCAATGTTCTGTGTTCTTAGCATTTATCTGTTTCCGGTTTCTTCAGTATTGTAATCACTATACTTTTATCGAAGTCTTCTGGTATCTTTCCGCTGTCGTAGCTATCTTTGATTATTCCAAAGAGGGCATTCATCGCTTTGACCCCGAGTGCCTCGATTATTTCTCCATTTATTTTGTCAACTCTTGGTGCCTTGTTGTTACTCAGGTCTGCCACGGCTCGCTCGAATTCACTTCTTAGTATCTGAGGACCCCGTTCGTCTTTACTTATCATGCTTTCATCTTTAATTAAGCCATCTCCTAGTGGTTTGGGAGCTTGATAGAGCACTTCAATATATTCTTTCCTCCTATTCCCAATGTCGTCATCATCTATTAGTATTTTTCATTGGCGGCTCGGATGTTTTGCGATTTTGTTTTCCTTTCTCCGAATTGCCTCTTCATTAGTTTATAAGCCATCTTGCTATTTCCCTTTCGCATGTTGTCATTAATTTCCTCGCAGCAACTTCCTATCTATTCTTCCTTTGCCTTCTTGCATTCTCGTATTATCTCGTTCCGCAACTGTTTATAGAGGCCTTCTTCACTCTCATTTCTTGGATTCTTGTATTTTCTTCTTTCGTCTATGAGATCTCTTATTTGAGCTGTTATCCATAAATTCTTAGACATTTCTTCCTTACTCACAAGGAGCTCATCTGCGGCTTTGGTAATTATATTCTTCATTTCTTTCCATCGATCGTCTTTCCTGTATTTCCATTATTTCCTTATATTTCTCTTTCGATAGCCGCGGTGAAATTCTCCCTTGCGCTCTTTTCTTCCATTATTTTTGTGTTCCCTCTGGGCTGTTGTGTCCCTTTCTTCATCTTCCTGTATCGCAGTCTGCTGTCCATGATCACCAGGTTGTGATCTCTATTTATATCTGCGCCGGGATAACTGTTACACTTCTTAACTTGGTTCTTGTATCTCCTCCTGACAAGGATGTAGGCTATTTGATATCATCCTTTGTCTCCAGGCATCTTCCATGTGTATCTCCTTCTCGGATGTTGATCGAAGATGGCGTTTACCAATACCATGCTTCTCTCGTTGCAGAATTCTATCAGTCTCTCTCCAGCGGCGTTTCGTTTTCCCAATCCGAAATATTCCACGCTACTTCCCTCTCGCCCCTCGCCGACCACAGCGTTCCAATCACCCATTATGATGTTTTCCTTTCCTTTTACTGTTCCTAGAACCTCTTCTAGTTGTTCGTATACGTCTTCTATTTCCTCATGAAACAAAAAAGAGAAAGGGGAAATACGTGATAGGTAATTCTAAATTATTCTTTTCCATTCCTGTATAAACAATAGCATTTATTTTTACCTTCATGTTCTTTATTCATCATGTAAAATGAAACATTTCACTACGAAAGAAATTTACTGACTATTTTTATCATGTAAAATAGTAGCATAAATTGAGAGAGTAGTATACATTGAATACTCCTGGTCCTGTGACCAAATGCCTCGGTAATTTAGTACCCTTAAGTAAGTCTACCCTTTTCTATCAAACACATATAAGCACATTTCTCATACTTTCCGTAGTTTTTTATCACGATCAACCTTGACAGATGCACCATTCACCTACACCTTCGTCCAGTGTGATGGTGTTAATAATTGATTCATCGTGCGTGACGAGGTCGAGCCGTGTCGGTGGTCTGACGGTTCCTTGCGTTAGTCGGCATCAACCTCGAGGGAAATAATGACCCCTTCGTATTTTTAAGTCAAAATTCCCAGCAGGACCTAACATTATCCAGAAGTATGGGGTATCCAATTTGCCTCTTAGTTATGGATTTACGAAATCTCCCTGGAGAGCTCACCCGGTTGGGCTCTGGGGCCTCGCAGGGACTTACGACACCTGGATGACGGAGGTGTTCCTGATGGGAGGGTGAGAAGCTAGACATGGCTCGCTTGACCATGCTAGCATATTGCTGCTCAAGGTTGCTAGGAAACCTTCTGTTCTCAGAATATTTCTGCCTTTACCATTTTCGCGGCTTTTCTTCAGTTAGCGATGAAGAATATTTAAGATGATAAAGTGAATTAATGCTGTATGAAATAGAATTTCCTAGTAAATTTGTTGTATGATGATTGTAATAGTTAACGCGCATATTACAATGAAGAATAATTACAGAATCATATGGAAATTAAATTTATTGATCAGATTTTCGATAGTAAGTTTAAGGTGCAATGAAGAATCTAAAGTGTTGAATTTACTAATGTACGTAGAAGCATTGATTACTAAATTAAATGCGGTTAATTTGTTCCCTCACGAGTGAAATAGCACCTTTGCACCGATCCTGACGTGACATTCTCTATTCTTCTGAAAACGCCACCTCTTCATTCCTCTTTTTTACCATTCTGCACGACACATTAAACCTTAAATTCACAGCCGACCGACCCCGACGTATCGTTTTTTTTTTACCTGCCTCCTCCTTATCCTACCCGCCTTA
Source organism: Hetaerina titia (assembly GCA_037158775.1). Classification (NCBI taxonomy): domain Eukaryota; kingdom Metazoa; phylum Arthropoda; class Insecta; order Odonata; family Calopterygidae; genus Hetaerina; species Hetaerina titia. The sequence continues at coordinate 114,243,346 of CM073770.1, forward strand.
CATATCTTCCCTCCGAATGAGCAACTGATCGCCTATACATAGGTATATATACTCCCTCCCCCCATCACACACCCATACAACCACCTCAATTCCCTCCAGCCTTCTATCACCTCCGTCCTCTTTTTTCCCCTGCCTCCTCTTCCCCCATTGGTTTCTCCTTCTTTTAGCGCCGGGCAAAAATGCCTCGGGAGTCACCGTCGCAAGGGGTCTCTTCCAAACCCCCTCCCCGTCTCTTCTACACGCGCGCATCGGTCTGAATGCCAATGGGGCGCGTAATGGCCTATATTTTTAGTGTTTTATCTTGCTTATATCCGAGTTAAGGCGTTTTTCAGTCGAGTTTGGAGGAGGGGGGGAGGCGGAGGATAGAGAGGGAGATGAGGTGGGGTGAGGGAATGGCGAGGATCCGAGAGGGAAGGGGGAAGGGTTGAGACGAGAATGGGTAGGGATGGGGTTTGCTTGGGCCAGAAGGGAATCTCCGGGAAGGTGTCCGATCCTTTAGTACCGAAAAAAAACCTCCCTTTCTCCTCATCGACTGATACGTTATATGGGTGTCTCTCTCTCTATACGAACACGTTCGTCGGGAGAATATGGGAGTATGTGCCTCTCCTCTTCCTTCCCCTTCCCTCCGGAGTCTCAATACCCTCTACCAACCCCCGCAGCACCACCCTCCGCGAGTTATATTTTTATTCCACCTCTCGCGCAAACCCTATTGCCCCTCTCTCTCTCTCGCGATACTCGGCGAGCGAGACGCAACCTCATCTTCTCCTCTCCTCCGACTCACCCCACAACTATCTGTAACCGAAGGCTCCACCTCAGCGGAAGGGATTTGGCTGCTTTCGTTGGGAGAGCTAGTGGGTGTCTGAAGGGATAGTTGAAGGGAGGGGCAGACTTGGAAGGCGACCGCGGCGAGGTGGATTTTTATGCGCGGTTCTATAGGATACTGTGGTGAGGGAAATGGGGCCAGCGAAGTGCGCGGGTAGGTTGTGGAGGAGGTGAGGAGGATGCTGGCTTTGAGGCCGGGTGGTCCTGCTAAAGAGGGATGGGAATGGATTGGCGAAACGAAAGGGAATGAGATGGTATAAGGTGAGATGGGTTGGGATGCGAGGGCTGGCGGTGCTGCGGGAGGGTAGTGGGAGGCGAGATGGCTATTGGGAGACAGCGAGTTAGGGGTTTGTGCGCGCACATTTGAATTCGGTGGGATGTTGGAGCCGTGTGGGATAAGGAGTTTAGTGCCGAGAATCAAATGAGGGGGATTTCCCGGGCAGTGGGAGAAAGTAGGCATGAATTATGGCTCCTTCTCGAATGCCTTGCTAGATATAACAGTGAACTTTTCAGAGGCGAAGGAGATAAAAGCTTGAAAGTTGGCGTTGATTTGTTGCGCATGATCAAATAATAACAATGATTTCTTCATGAGTTATTAAACCGATAAAAAGGCTACCAGTTCGCGTGCTAAAATATTATCGCTGAAATATTCAAATGGCCAATTCGATCAGCCGACCATCGTAATCAAACCGCAAACTAGCTTCATTGGTTACGTTGGACCTCAATGGAGTGTTTACAACATTTACACATCTGCGTGTTGATACAAGAGAGAATAATTTCAATGGTTTCAAAAAAGACTTTTAACAATATATTCTTGGAAATTGCACCCATGGCAGAAATGTAGACATTTAAACTAATATTTGTAAAAAATGCGGGAAGAATGAAATAAAAGTAGAATGGAGTGGTGAATTAAACTAATGGTTTAATGGAGAATTTACTAATGGTAGTTTAGGAATCAAAAGTAAAAAAATTAATTCTTGTGACGAACTTTTTACATGCAAATGAATTATTTTTATTGTTTAACAATAATCACTTCTTATTGATAATAGAATATATAATGTATGTCCCAAAGTTAGAACTTATCAATGAATTATTTACAAAGGGGACGTTAATAAAATTTTCATTGAGACATTAAAATAATCTTTCAAAGTTGCATATGAGGATATTAGCAATGGTAAAACTTTTAGTTCAAGAAGATCAACTTTTATAACATTTACCATTAAATTCAAGGAAAATTAAGTTGTCCATTGTAAAAATAATTGAAACTTTTATCAGCTATGATCTTAGTAAAGAGACAAGAAATACTGAGGATTGCTGAAATGTTGTCAACTTCTGTTTAGAGAAGTACTTAAAGGTATTTCGTAAAGAGTAAAATATCTTAAGATAATAAAGGGTCACTTTGTGTAAAAAATGAAAATTTCTAAAATTTCCATTTTTGCATGTGTGCGGCAAATTAGTTAAAATAAAATACTCGTCCAGGAGCGATAAATGAAATGATTTTACTGAAAATGAGTAAATATAACATTGAAGCGGTTTTGTTCATACGTTCTCAGATAGCTTCCCTTTTCGCATTACTTACTAGATATTTGAGGCCAGTAGACTTCATGAAAAAGTGGCATGAGAAATTCACTTTTTATCCTGTGGAATGTAGGATGAAAAAGGATTGGGAAGGGAAATGGGATGAATAGATGAAGAGGGATTGACATTTACGTATTTATACTCTTGAGAAAGCTAAAAAATCAAAGAAACAGAATGAAAACGCCAGGGACATTATAGTCTTCAGAAGTTGAATGTGATATGTGTCGTGGTAAAGAAATCGGAGTGAGGGATAAGAGAGCTGCAGAGGATTGCGAGATGCAGACTACGGGAAATCGATCTCGGAAACAGCAGTGGAAGTTTGGTGATAGTTCATACTTTTGATCTCGGCATGAATTTCTGCCTTAGAGAAAGTTGAGGCGTAGGAATACATATATGTATATGTATAAATACATATATACGAGACCTATATACGTATGCATATAAAAATACAATAAACAGAAATAATAGTCCTGAAACTCACATACCCGTACGATGGAAGTATCGGAGCCAGCTTGCAGCTCTATCTCAGAATTAAAACAATGAATTAGTTTTCAGTGAACTGCTATATTGTGGATGGTGCATGATTAGTTTGCAGAGTAGAATGGTGCGAGGGAGGGGGAAGCAGGCTGTAAAGAAGAGGGCAGGAGTGAAATTTAACTTGGTTATGAGGAAGGGGTAATTATAAAATTAAGGATTATACCAGAGGAGGGAATGTAGTTTAGTGAAAATTGTTGAGTCCAGGAGGGTGTAATGATTTTAAAAATAAGTTATTGGTAATTCTGTATTTTAAACTATCCTCTAAGATACGTCTAAGCATTAGACCCTGGAGCCTCGAGGGAGTGAGTTCTTTGTGGAGGGCGGTGTTGACGCAGATTATTGTGAAGGATGGTGGTTCGCTTGAAGGATGTAGTGGGACATTTAAAAAGAAGACTTGAATAGAGGGGACTCTCCTAACGAATGATGTAAAGGGTGAAGTGTACCTTTGTTTCTTTGCGTACATATTTTATTTTTCACGGCTAGAATTTTGCGGTTGTCTTCAGTTGTGCATTGACGGTATTACCAGCCTTATATCTTAGGGGAGGGGTCGTGGAGGTTATGGATCGGGTAATATGAAATGGGTGCTGGGAAAAATGTTTTTAGAAAGAGATCGGTGCCTAGGATTAATGTAGGAGTCTACGTATCTGCAGTATACCTACTTTTATTTATCATTAAATGCATTCAGACGAATTGTGTGACTCTGTTACTTGGCTATGCAAAGTGTATTGACCAAGATAGGCATGATTTCCAATTATTCTGAAACCGGTTTTGTATTTTATTGTTATCTGACAACATTGCGAAGGAATAACCATTAATGCTTTATTTTCTTCTTATGTAAGTTTAGTAATGTTACAGGATTTAAAGACAAGCTTTGTGGCAACTAACGTAAAATTTAAACGTCAAATATCTTGTGCGTGGGATATTCAGCTAGATCCCATAGATGGTTGCAGGTAGTACTCAAGTTGGTAAAATTACATTTTTTCGGTGCGTGCTTGCCTTCTGAATAAAAACCTACGTGGTCTCGTCCATTTTGTCTCGTAATTAGCTGCCTTACATTACGAGTAAACCGCAATCGAAGTTGTGGTTGACTACTTCATTGTAGATTATTATATGTATCAACGATATGTGATGCGAAGAGAAAATAAGCGAAGGTTTCAAAATACTGAAGCTTTATTAATATAATTCGCTCAACAGGTAAAAACGGAAGCTAATTGGCTTTTCGCTGTCGTACATCTAATCTGGTCCTTTAGCAGCCTTTTCATAGCCGCAATTCTCCTCCAGGCTTCAGGTGCCTCCTTCAATCTTGGGTGACGCACCCTTTAACTCCACTCAAAAGAGGAGGAAGTACCGGAACTTGCCCTGCGTTTCGTGACCGCAGCCAGCCGCACCTTGCACCAAATTGCCCCTTGTCCACGTAGTTCCCCTCCACCCTGTGAAACTTGGCGGTATCTTCGCCCACCCTCGACCCTCCTCTCCCCCGGCACCTCACTGCCTACTAACAGACCCTCGTCGCGCTACTTGCTCCCAGTTTTCTTAAGTGCTGAGGAAAGGTCTTCCCCCCTCTCCCCTCGAAGCCTACACTCGAACTCCCCGTAACGCCCTTTCGACGACCACACATGTATGCGCTCCTTCGTCCTCCGAATCCCTACTTTCCAGCGACTTTTTTCCCCTCCGCTTCTCCCCGATTCCCTCCCCCTCTTGCGCCATTTACTCCGGTCCAGTCCGTACCGCAGCGGAAGTCCCTTCTGCCCCCCCCCCCCCAACCAGCCACCGCTCTCCCTCGTCGCAGTTCATTCCCGCCTTCCATCCCTGCATCACACGTGTGGTGGGCAAAGTCCGCAAAGCGAACTAATCAGTATGTTGCCCTCGCCATCAATTCCGTCACAGCGCCCTACAATCCTCCCACCTCTTCGCCTTCCTTCTCCTCCTCCCTCAACTTATTCCCCTGTTGCCCCTCCTAAGACGGCCGAACAAATGTCCGAGGGCCGGTCACGGACTTGGGAGTGAGTTCCATTCGCCGCTTCGACCCCCGTCCCTCTTCTCTTCCGCTCATCCGCCTCTAGACCTTAACTTTCCTGCTTATTTTTCGCTGTGATGGAATCTTTCTGGACGTGACCTTCGCCCTGCTCCTCCACCCTCTTACCCGAAAGACTCCCTTGGTACCTCACGTATCGAGTGCATTTTTAGATAAAACTTTCCGTTCCTTTCCTCTTTCTTGCCCCATTTGCGTGCTTCCTCTTTTCAGCGTGTTACGTTGTAATATCTTATCATTGTCCTCTCTTAGGACCTTACTCTAACAGAAAAATGCATATAAATTTGCAAAGTTTTAAATGTCCTAAAATACTAAATCTAAAGGAAAAGAAAAGATTTTGAAGCTTGATAATTCATGAATTACTTCTTTCCATATAGAGTTAAAGCTGATCGCTTATTCTTTATTTTGTTTTTCTTTTAAAGTTAGGATAAAGTACTTTTTCTCCTTTAGAATTCAGTGCAATTGCTTTATGTTTGTATTTCTACAAAAAGAGACAGAAATTATTGCCTACTCTGTCAACTTATGTCACTGAATAAAATATTTTAGGACAATAAGAAGTCATTTTAAATCTAATAAGGTTTTTACCAGATCGTCTTGGCTGGATTTAGGTTCAAATTAGAAACTATTTAGAAACGAATTTTATCGCTTTGCATCACGTTGTTTAAACAAAAAGATATTGAAACCACCTCTAATCACGATCCCACTTAACTTTCTATTGAAAACTTACTGTATAGAATCATATCTCCTCACGAAGGAAATCCTGTCACGGTTGGGTTCCAGGGACCTTAGTGCCCATCTAACGCCGTTGACATCCAATCTAGGTTAATTTTTTGCGGCCGAGGATTTCCGTTTAGTTTAGGATAAAATTTAGCATTTTTTATTCCGTTAGAGTGAAACATTTGAGAACCGAAAATTTTTTAACATGCTGAGTAACAGGTGGGATTTACCTAACTTTTACATTGAATTCACTCCTAAGCGACAGCCTTTGTTTGGAACATTTATGCATCTTTTAGACTCTCGCAATCATTAAATACTTGTGATAGTATGTTCCAAAGAATTTTTGAAACTTTCCCTGTGCCTATTGGTACAGAGAAATTTTAACAACGATTGTGGAATTCCTATTGCTGGAATCACATTTATTTAGAGCTCTCTCGATTTCCACTAACATCCTCTCTCTCTCTCTCCTCTCTCCCTCTCTCTCTCTCTCTCTCTCTCTCTATATATATATATATATATATATATATATATAGAGGATGTTAGTGGAAATCGAGAGAGCTCTAAATAAATGTGATTCCAGCAATTAGAATTCCACAATCGTTGTTAAAATTTCTCTGTACCAATAGGCACAGGGAAAGTGTCAAAAATTATATATATATATATATATATAGAAATATCAAATCTATATATAAATAAATAGAGAGAGAGAGCCATAAACACAGTATTCAAAAATTGGTCGGTTGGGTAGGTGATGGTAACCCAGTACTTTGCACGACGGCGTGTGAAAGTCACACATCAGGTTAGGGGGGGCCAGTTCCTTTCCCTGTGCCGGTTATGGTTTCCCAGGAATATCTGGTACCCGAAATGTCACATAGCTTTTGTGGAGCTGCAGGTGCCCAGAGTGCCTTGCCCGGGAATCGAACCCAGTCCGGTCAGTAGTCCAACGCTCTACCCCCTCGTCTATCGAAACTCACATATAAATACATGTGAGTGTTCCTTTCATGTGTTCTCGTATTGTGTGTTGCCGTCTAAGTTTTTATTTAACACTTCCGTGTTACTTCGAATAAATCATATATATACATATAGCGGGTCGCGGTGGCCTAGTGGGTAGAGCGTTGGACTACTGCCGGAGGGTCCCGGGTTCGATTCCCGGGCACTCTGGGCACCTGCAGCTCCACCCAAGCTAGTTGATTTTTCGGGTACCAGATCTTCCTGGGAAACCATAACCGGCACAGGTAAAGGAACTGCCCCCCTACCCTGATATGTGAATATTCACACACCGTCGGGCTTGGTACACGGGTGAGCTCTACCATTACCTACTAAACCGACCTTCGGGTTGATTACTGTGTTTATGGTTTATATATATATATATATATATATATATATATATATATATATATATATATATATATATATATATATATAATATAAGCAAACAATATATGAACACAAAAAGAACACTAACACGTCAAGTTTTTTTATTGTAACACTTAAATGAATTCGTCGAAGTAACACCTCCGTGTTACTTCGACGAATTCATCTCTCTCTCTCTCTTTATATATATTTCTATATAATATACATACATCAGACTCGAAGTTATATTTCCTCGCGTCTTGACGTACACTGGACTTCAAAACCGCAGGTTGGTTGTGACACCTAATCCGAAGGATGCTTCGAGAGATGAGTTTGGTTCATTAGGTAATTGGCTATCTAAAACTGGTAAATTCATGGAATATATATGTATACATATTATGTGTGTATGTATATATATTCCATAAATTTGCCAGTGTTAGATGGCCAATTGCTTAATGAACCAAACTCTCATCTATCGAAGCATCCTTCGGATTAGGTATTACAACCAACCTGCGGATTTGGAGTTGAGTATACGCCAAGACGCGAGGAAATATAACTTCGAGTCTGATGGCGAAGCTTACTTTCCTATGCAATATGCATCCGTATTGTACTTACGCTAAAAAAGAACTCGTAACTTCCACAGGGAGAATTTTTGCTCCCGTCTTACAATGATTAGGATTAAAATGAATAAGTTAAGGATAGGATGAAATATAACTAGGAACTAAAGAGTTGGTGCGGTTCATTATTGGTGCAAGGGTGGCGTAGAGGATAGAGAAGAAAAGAAAAGGAAAAGAGAAACAAGAAGTAAGGGGAGTTGCGGATTCTGGATAAAAAGGGCCTGGGAATTTGATGAAAGGAAAAAGTGGACGGCTGGGAGATGAGATAGATTTGCAAGAGTTCGGGAAAAAAAGTAGCATAAAGGGAGTAAGGGTGGTGGGCGATAAGGAGGAGAAGGTAGGGACAGAAAGGTCCTATTGGATTGGAGGGAATGAGGAGAGGAGGATCGTGAGGGAGAGATGTCGTTTGGTAGGATTGGTCCGCGCTGCCGCCGACGCCGCCGCGCTCAGGCTACTCTCAGGGGCTTCATGAATCAGCTTAAAAGTTTCGAAGGGTTTAGCGGTGATCCTAATACCCCTCCCCCGCCATCCCCTCCTCTACTTCCTTCTCTCCCCCTTTTATATACGTATTCCTCTTCCCTCGTTTCCATTTTTATCCCTCTTCCTTATCTTTCTTCAGTTCGTGTGTGTGCACTCTCCGTCATGTTCTTCTCCCGTACCCAAATTACATTCCCTTTAAACCGTTTAGCCATTACTTTCCAACCCTCTCACTCACTTTCTTTTTTTCCTCCCCCTTCCAGACCCTAGGTTCTCTTTGCGTAAATCTTCTGCCCCTCTTTCTCTCTCTCTCTCACTCTTTCCCTCTTTTTTCCTTAAGCCCAGAGCCGGAGCAATCCTCTTTATAGAGTCCTACCCCTTAACAAGCTTCTTCGTAACTACATTATGTCGTGGGATGTTGTTTTACAACGGATTTAATATGTTTTCATTTCATGAATTTTTTATGTCACGCATGCCTCTTCTGAAGACGGGGAAGACGAAGATGTCCTGAAAAAATGAAAATTTTTATTATTTAATCTTATTTGCTCAATCAGATACTTAAAAATTTATGCCAGAGTTTAGGAAGTCGTCATCTTAGTTCTTCTGAAGTATTACCGGCAATTTTGGGGTTGTCAATACAACCAGCCAAATTCGTACTACGAGAATGACACCACGCCTTCAGGGTTGGTTATCATCATAAGGTTCTGCACGAAAGCAATGGCAAACATTTCATCATCTTTCTGGTACTCTATTTAATTATTATTAAATGATTTGAAATTACCTTTTTTTAACGCAAATAACTTAATTTTACCATACAAGTTGATTTTTGTCATCCATAGTATATATTAAGCTCTCATAATTAATTCGGGAGTAATAAATTAAGACGAAAGAAGTTACTGTTCCTTGGTTTGTCGTCAGTAAGTTGAGAACGAAAAAATATTTCATTAGTTTTACCAAATCATGCTTCAGGTTCACTATGTGCTCAGTAAATAAGTTCGTTAGTATGGCCTTCTTTATCTACCTCTCTCAGAATTCTAGTTCAAAATATATTTCGATTTGAGCTACTTTGAAATTCTAATTAAATCTATATCAATCTATTCAAAAAACCTATCATATATTTTGACATTTATGTAACTATTAAATCTACCGGTACGAAAAATGTTTGCATTACAAATATTTAAGTATAGAAGACCATTAAAGGATTATGATATAATTTGCGATTATAAAGTGATGTTTCTAGCATGTATTGATGGATCCCCTCTAAAAGTACTGAACTTTGAGGTCGTTACAGGGAACGGACCTCTTCCCTGGTCATTCGTGCAAGTGTTTCGAGCTATAACACTGACACTTTGCGTGATGGGAACAGTGCAACAACTTTTTATATCCACCATGGACAAATTGGTTGGTAGATATAAGTTTGACGTTACACATAAATTTTCGAGAGGAAAACCATGTTACTCTCTCTAGAAAATGATATCTCGCGCCCTCCACGAATTACTCGAACGTAACCCATAGGTAGGTACATATATTTTTCCCTTGAAAGTGGCCAATATCCTCCTCACCTGAAATCCTTCCCTCCGTGCCCTTCCCATTCGCGTCCCTTATCCCCTATCCCTTCCTTCCTCCCTCCCGTCCTCTTCCCCTGGCGGAGAAAAAACCCTTCACCCTCTTATCCCCTTATTTTCCCTCCCATCCCATGTCCATCCCTTTTCCCGCCATTTCCTGTGTGGATACGACCGTGCTGATCCCTTTCCAGCCCTTTTCTCATGATCCTCTGCCAAGTCTTCCCTCCCTTCATTCCGGCTCTCCTCTCCCCCGACTACTTCCCTTTCTTCTCTGCCCTGCCTCCGTCCCTCACTCACCTATCTCTTGCTCCCTTTCCCCCTCTCTCAATTTAACGGTCTCCATATCACATTCTCTACCCACCTCTCCCCCCCCACCCATTTCTTCCGCCCACACCCCGTCCCACACCACCTACACTTCCCCTTCTTCTCTTCCCGTATCCCACTCGTATTGTGTCCCATCTCATTGGCCGTCCCGTGCCTTGATCCTTCCCGCGAGTCGTCCCTCCTTGCCTGCCTTGTATTTCCTCCCTTCATCCACCCCCCTTCCCTCTTCCTTCGGCGACCTGACCCCCCAAGTCCAATCTAATCCTTTGCTTCGGCAGCCCCCTTACTTATTCTCCAGCGCCCTATTTTCCCTCTGCCCCTTTCTTCCTTTCCCCTCTTCTATCTCTCAGGATCCCTTTGGTCGCATCAATCGAAGGATTCTCCCTATTATATATGTATATTTCTTTTCTTTGAACTTGGGCAGATTCCCTGCTCCCTGTCTTGCCCCATAAAGTCCCTGCTTGATTTTCCTCTCCCAGTCTATAGAAAAGACCACAACTCTCTCAAACGCAGCTGTCATTTGTTAAGTAATTCGAAAGGCACAAAAGAAAGAATTAGAAGCATTATTCTAGTATGATTGATTTAGCGTCTTTCACTTACACGTCTTCAGATACCCATGGGAGTTTTATTGACAAATGTCCTGTAGCTCAGCAGTAAAATTTTCACTTAATGAGAGCACTCCGGAAATTTGGGAATTGAGAATGCTGATCGAGAAAGAGATACAGAATTTTACAGAATACTATTGCGTTTAACATCATCATAGTGGCTGAGGAATAGATTTCAAACACGTGATGAACGGTGATCAACTCTGGGATTGGTTTGCTGCAGTACGAGTATTTCACTCAGTTTGACTCAGACTAGGCTAATCTTCCGATTTTATTTCTTCATATTTATTCGATTCATCCTCGATCATTATATTTCATAGGACTCTCTCGGAATGTTCCTTTCGAGTTATTTTGGTTTTCTATGTTTTCCATATGCGTCTTCAGGACGATGCAATAAATTAAAAAAGTCTAATCATATTATTTTTTCGTGTTTGCGGTTTTTTATAAAAATTCTTTTTTATTTTAATTTGCATATAGCTTCTTCATTAGCGGTCCATTCTATCAATGCATTCTTCATCATTCTCCCGTGGAGACATTTCCATTGCTTCCAATTTTCCTTTCTCTGCTACTACCTTATTGCATTGATATCGTTTATCTATATGAGTAGGTGTATAGTCTACTTTTAGGTCCAGGAAGATTTAATAAAATTTGGAGTTTATATTTTGGACTATGAGCGAATTTTTATAATTTTAGAAAGCCTTATTAGATTATAAAATTTGCCTCACACCTTTTTGTCCCGTAATTTGTCATCTTGATTCTGTGGTCATCGTGACTGAATTTAATATCTACAAAATTGAATAATACCTTTAGGTGGAACCAAAAGTTTTGTTTTCACCTTGTATTTATTTGATATATATTTCATTTGAACTAGGATTCGAACTGTAAATATCTGATAAATTCTTTAATGAATATAACGTATATAATATTTAAATGTGCTATGAAGGAAAAATGTTAAAATGGATTTCAGTTAATCACTACAATATTTATATTGTTTACTTAGAGCGTTGACCTTCATGGTTACACAGAATGAAAGGAATAGTTTGTCATACAGTGCTGGAGAACTTTTTTGTTAATGCTAATTAATTTACTAACTTATTCATGGCTGTTCTAATTGGTTACATTTAATTCGAAAAAAGAAACAAAGTGATTAAGAAATTGCGTCATTATTGTTGTAAATATTAAAGATAATTTCAGCTTATTTGATGAAATGGAACTCAAAATAATGTTGACCATCTGCCACCAGTTTTAATTGATAAATACCAATTTATGAAAGAAAAAGGCGAATTTATGAAGGAATTTTAATTTGCGTGCTAGTGAAAAGTTCCATACCCAATCGGTTGGACTCCATAGAAAATACACGATCCATCTGGGTCCACTTTTCCAATTTATCCTCTTTTTCCGGATTCCTTCTCTTTGCCTTTAGTTTCCATTATAGGAATATGTTTCATCGTGCAAATTACTTTCAAACGTGCCCAAAGGTTGAGCGAGGAAAAGAATTATAGAAAAAATGCCGAAAACGTCGAAACATCGTGTGAATATCGCACATACATCTAAAAACTGTGATTTCCTCGTAGCACCGATGCCATGGCTTCCACTGGAGCATTATCTCCAGCACAAGAGATAAAGTTTGGGAAGGGACATCGGTGCGGCTGTAGACGAAGGAGGATCCACCGGAGTTGGAGATGTTGCAGAATTAAGAGCTCCCGGTGTGGCTTCGTTTTTAATGCCCATTTCTTCATTTTCTCCGAGTCTTTTGTTGGTTTTTTCAGTTTTTTTTACTATCTACCCGTCGCTCCTGTTACGACTCAACCATCGCCGTGCGTCCACTCATCATCTGCCCTACCATGAAGCCCTCCTGGCGCTCGTTTCATTCGCAAACCTCTTCCCTCTTCCTCAGACTCGTCCTTCGACACTCCACGCCCTTTCTCCTCCCTTACGTTTCCACATTTCCTTCTTCGTCGTAACTCTGACCTCTCCTTCTCACACTCTCTCTCTCCAGCCATACCTTACTCCACCTCTCCACCGTAGAATTCCCACCTCTCCGTTCACCTCCCTCCCGGATTCTTATATGTTTTTATACTTCGCCATTCCATTCCTGGAGGGCAGTAAAGTCACCGGCGGCGGTGGAATGGGTGTATTTTTTGGGCGCGCGCGTTTCTGGGTCTCGAGGTGGTAAAGGGGGTTTTGGATTAAGGTGGGGCGGCGAGGGATGAGAATGTGGATGGGCGGGGTTGGTCGTGGATGCAGAGGGTGAGTGAGGCGCCGTTTCTTGGGATGGATGTGTATTTGTAGTTCCGCGGTGAGGGATGCTGGTGGAGGACGGGAGGGTGGTGGGAGAAGACGCGGGAGGGCGATGGGGAGGAGAACGCGTGAATTTGTGTGGAGGATATAGGTTGCGTAATAACGTGTTGACTACCGCCGAGGAAGACAACAAAATGTAGAGAGAAGGACATGGGAGGGCGGAAAACGGGTGGGGGGAGGTGGTGGGGTTAGGGGATAAGTCGAAAAAGTGGGGGGCGGTGGCGGAGAGGAGGGTGGGCTTGCAGAATTTGAGCAGGGTTGAGGTGGATAGTGGAGAGGGTTTAGGAGGGAAGAGATGGGCTCAGCCCTACTGAAATAGAGCAAAGGCTCACGGGTTTGTGTAAGTGTGCGTGCGGGTGCACGGAGGAGAGGAATTCATACGTCGTGGTTTTCTTGGACGGGGAGATTTCCCGCGGAGGACCTCCAAGCCCCGAGAGCGTGTTCCTCATCTCCATGTGTCCAAATGGTCCAGGTAAAAAAATAAAGAACCAAACGCAGGTGGTGTAAAGAAGGAGTCGTCGTTCTTCGTTACCGTTTCCGTCCCCTTCTCCCGCCTCACACGCTGTTCAGCCGCTGCTTTTTCCACCTTTTTTATTTTTCGTGCCTAGCGGGATATCCCTTTGCCCCAGACGCGTCCTTATGTAGTGAATTTTTTAGTAATGGATGCGGGTTTCCTCTCTCTATCACCTCACCTCCTCTATTCTCTTCCTCTATCACAGGGAAAAGGAGTAAGATCTCTAGTTTTGTTGTTGCTGTAAAATGCGAGGCTTTTATCACTGCTGGGACGTGAAAGAAGCAGGCGATCTGTTTTGACCGAAGAATGTGCTAGGTGGAGACGCTACGTGAGATTTTCTCCCATGGAAAATGTTCAACGGCTTCATAATGCCGCGACGGACGGGATGAAATTGTTGAACTCGGGTTGGGCGTCGATTGGTCCGATGAATTTGTAATGAGATAAAATGACTAAGAATAGCTACGTGTGAAGCCTCATTTTTATTTAGGGGGAAAATAATATTTATTAATGCAAAGTAAGATGAATTTAATGGTTGATTTTTCGTGCTATTCAGGTTTTAACTAGTGTGCCTAAATGTCTTTATTTTACTTCCTTGTGCGACTCTTAGTACGATTTGGTTAGGTTGATGTTATGACCTATCATATAAATGACTTTGGATATCTTGGTGCTTATATTGCTTCATGAAACGGAAGATTTTCATCTAAGTGATCAAAAAAATTATTGCTAAGATTCATCTTATATCACAGATATGTAATTTATCACAGAAATGGGGAGTGGACATCGCTATAAAAAATTCCAAAGAAGTGCTCCGAAGACCACAACTCTATCAAACGTAGTTGTCACTTGTTAAGTAATTCGAAGTTATTTAAAGCACTAAGAGGAAAATGAGAAAGTACCTCAATGGAAAAACATTTGGGTTGTATGAAAGAAAAAGAAAAAAAGCTGAAAACATTCGTAAAATAAGTACTTTTCACTTTCCTTTCGCAGATTTGGAATAAGATTCCTTTGAAACAATGTAATTTGTGCTTACTTGAGAATAAATAAAAAAAGACCGATACCAACGGATTGTACGCCCATTAGCCAGAATATTTACAAGACAGTTTAACATGCGAGTATGATAAGTAGGTCTTGCCAGTTAAATAAAGGCACAATTATCCTTAAGCTCTAGGTCTTTTCTATAAAGGAATATTATCCTGTATTGATAATTATTTGTGACCTGAAAAATCCAGAGAAAATCACCGGCAAGAATGGTGCTATCCAAGAGTATCGTTCTGCTCGAGAAAATCGTGATGACCATTGTTATGAAAAAACCCACAATATATGTGAGTAAAATGGAGAAAGAGATTAATTAGGCTACTTGAAGAGACACTGGGTATATGCATTGTTTTACTGGAAAATTTTAGATTGGGGAATATCTAGAAGTGCAGGTATCTTACGCACATTAATAAGGATAACGGATAAGATGTGAAGATACATTTTATCTTTCTCAAATGTCTCATAACTTTTCTTCAAATTTTGTTTTCACTCCAACCGAGTTTAATTGGAGGCGATTGCCGAAGGGATATTTCGAACAAAAAAACGGACACAAATTATATTTTTTCCCGATTCTTGGACGCTATAAATCTAGTCTAACAGAATAGTTAACATTTTTTTATTATTTCTATAAGGCCTCTTTTGTTCGTATGCTAGCCTTTTGCCCTTGAACAACTCAATGTTTCCCTGCAAGTAAGGAATGTTTCGAAAGCACCTTTCAGAGGCTTTGAACGAAAACTATTTTTGATTTATCGAAACCAATATTTATTTTATGATCAGTAATTTTATATTAACTGCGCCTTTGAAAGAATTTGAGGAAACTCTTTTATGGTCGGTTTTATGGAAAATATTCACTCCGTTTTTGGTTCCTAGAAATGTTCATTTAAAGTTTTGACGTCCATTTTACCATCTTGAATGCAATTGGTTTTGTATGCATAGAGAAACATATACTGTATATTAGATCACACATCAATAGCAGCATTACCTCAGTCAGATTCAGACGAATCTGCGAATTGCCCTCTCTTACTCGTATTAATATTCTACTCTCTATCACTAAATTTCGTCCCAGCTGCGTATCGACCCCATCCAATATCAAATACAATACAGAGAATTTTGGAGATATTTTTGTGATTGTGACAAGAACAACCTTGATTATTTTCACATGAGGATGACATGTGATGCGTTGCTTACTTATATTTCTAAACTAAAGGATAACGCATATTACTTTAGCCATAAAAGTTGTTGTCCCCGGCGTAACTTTATGGAAATTACAAAACATATTGAAATGAAATACTTTACTTTGTAATTCCACACACTTTATTTAAAAACACGACCCAGGTTTCGGCGTTGCACGTCATCATCAGGTGGTCCTCATAGAAGCAAACTTTGTATATATACTTTCTGATCGAGGGAAGGGGAGAGGGGGGTGGGTAAGGGAGGATGGAGGGGTCAAAAGGTTACAATTAACTAAGAGTAAAAGAGAACTCCATCTTTCGGTGACAATCGTTGACTTGGAAGAGTGGTAGGTCTAGGAGTGGAGAGTGGGAGGGATAAAAAATTTCGTTGGCAAGTTCATGCTTGCAACGGACACCAACCGTACTTCGCTTCGCATGGTTGACGTTGATATTTCGTAATGGCGAATAAGATCAACTCGAAAATGCTCGACCTAGTCATTCCCTATGAATCTATATACTTTCAATAGAAAGGGAGGGCTTATGCTAAGTGATACCGCATTCATAAAAGTTGCTTCGAAATGTGAAGTATCAAATTCACTTAGAGTGCAATGGACTTCATTACTTTTTGGCTTACCAATGCGAAGCGACATCGCTTGAGCAGTGAATAGCTTGACGGACAAGTGTTGAAATACTACACAGTCATAAGGAAAATGACATGAATAAGCTTGTTTTGTTAAGTGATAATTAAATCAATTATTGGAGTCTATAAAAACCAGATTCGTCACCTGAGAAATAACCGAAGATACAAATGACGTCGCGAACGCGTTAAACTGATATACATATCTGTATAGACCTTCCTCATTGAGTTTATTTGAACTTTTAATATTGCCATCACTTTTACCGATGAGGATTGGAAAAATTAAAGCTGCCATGTTTTTTTGCAAAAAAGTAGAAAAACATTGAAAATAACAGACTAGTACTTCACAAGTAATGCCAATTGTTCCGTACAGAAATTATTATTTAATTTAATTAGAGACTAGTGCGTGAAAGTGCCGGTCAAAAGATATTTAGGGCGTTATTTTCGTAATACAATGAAAAGAAAGGAAATCTTTGGTGGAGTCATCTGTAATGACCTATTTCCTTATAACATAATTTTCAATTAGTCGTCATTAAATTAACTATTAACCATAACTAAGTTTTAATCATCTATTAAATGGTAGTTTCGAGTAACATTAATAACCTTTATTCATGTTACGCATATGAACTTGGGTTTAAAATATATGGAAGATAAAGAGATGAAATGACGTTTTTAACATTCACTGGGTGGTAATTGGGTTCGTCATTATTCGTATCACCCTTTTGCACTGATATAATTTGGTGATTAGCGATTAATTTGTGTAATTTACTTCTACCACTTTGCTTCAACTAATCTGTTGATGTTACAAAATTTCCTCTTGGATTCCAACGTGTATGCATATTTTGTATAAGTTTTGTTTTTATGTAACAAAGAAATTCGAGGTGCCAGACTTTATTCCTCACCCTTCCAAAAAAGCTGCCAATTATCTCAATCCATCGTCGTCTTCCAATTGACGCCCTTTCTCCTTTTTGAGCCGAGGATCTTAAGTAATTCTGAGGGGAGATTCGGGATGAAAAAAATACCGAGACGATAATTAACCCTTCTCGCATTCTTCCGCGTGGAATTCTCAAGGAAATGTGCGGCGCATTACTGCTGTATTTCTTCTTCCGTGGCCGTGAGAAATTGAGAGAAGAAAAGGGAGGAGTGTAAAAGCAGATCTCCGTGGGCGAGGGTGAAGTGGGAACGTCGTGGTGGAGGCGGGGTAAGAAGTGACAGGCACCATTGGAAACGATTTCCAGTATTTCGACGCGCGAAAGATTGAAAACAAGTGGTTCTTTAATTTCCGTTCCATTTCTTTAAAAAAAAATGTTCGTTGTTTTTCTCTGCTGTATGTCACGTTACAAAACATTTGTCTTTCCATTCCTTCTGAAATATTCATACCCTGAAAAATGATTAAATTTTAAAATTTTACTAATCTTCTAAATTTAATTGTTACTTTGACATCAGAGAAAAAATTCAAAGTTAAAGTACCAAATCTACTTGCACAACGCTGAATTTATGTGTGTGTTCTTATATATAAAACATATCTCCTTTTTCCTTCAACTCTTATCAGATTATTTACTTACTCAAATACAGGTGGACGTAATAAAAAACATGTTTGGATTTTTAATGTAAAATTCAACTATTACTTTGTGTACTGATCTTTTTTTGATTTTTTTCGATCGATCGATTTGATCATTGATTTTGCAAGTAGCAAATAGAAATAGTGGGCATGTTTGCAAAAATATACTTGTCTCATTAGGGGAAAAATTGGACTTTGTTTAACTTTCAGGCATTTCATCTCGGATATTCTCGTCTTGAAACGTACTTTCTATTAAAAAAGGTTTTTTTATTTTAAATAAACTAAATTCCAATTTTTTTCCGTTAACAATAAATTTTACCCTTTTAATGCTTGTCAGCCTTTTTCAAATTATTTCAAGCCTTCATTCGTCGATGTAACCGAGTGGAATAAGGAAGGCACAATAGAAGTCGTGTTAGCGGTCAAGAGCATAGGAGACGATAATGGAGGAACGCAGTGGACTCATTGAGCCGTCAACCGCGGAGACATTGGAGTAAGTTGTCGCGTCCTATAAAGGCTTGTCTCCCTCACATCGTTTCCACCGCCGATCCAATCCGGTACTATACCCCCCGCTCTCGATTTTCCGATTGATGAGAAAGAAGCCCACCGAGGGGGGCGGAGAAAAAGAGGCTGGGAGAGGAGAGATAAGTGAGTAAGATGCAGGTCGTGTATTTCGACGTTTGAGATTTTTATTCTTACCTCCCCATTACCTTTTAGCCCCCTCTCTCTTCCCCATCGGCAAAGGGGTAGCACATTTCCCCGCGACTCAATAAAAATGAGCCCGAGTAAAAACGAGTAGATGCACTTCTTTTTTATGTAGATATATCCACTCTTTTTTCGTCGTTCTACGTACCAGCATATTCGCGGTAAGGTCCGGTATATTTCTCGAGTCTTCTCACTTTGGTGTTATTTTGCGTGGGCGGTAGCTTCAATTCTTTATCAAAATAAGGACTCTAATTACATTTTGAAAATGCATAGTTATGTTCAATCATAGTATCATTAATTTAATGAAATTTTCTTACAAGTCTCATTAATGTCCGAATATAATTTAAGGACCAGAAGTAGCTTACTTTGAAAATCATCGTTTTAAAAATAAATCATTTTATTTTTGCTCTTATTTACATTCGCATTTAAATTCGTAGATATCACAACGAAAAAATGATCTCAAATTGTATTTTTTATTTGCTCGTGTTCAGTTTGATTATTCTTGAAAAATATATCCTTCTTGAAATCTCTTTTATTGCGCTTAACAGACCAATTTTCGGTTAATTTGATTATATCCAGTATATTAATACCTTTTCAGACGCTCCACTTAACGTTTCAGCAAGAATTCTTTAGTCAGCCGGGGTTCTTTTTGAAGTGCACGTTTCAAGGTTAAATCGTTCCTTTACGAGATATTTTCAACATGCATTTAAATGCTATATTAAAAATGATGGTCAATATTAATATTAGAATTTACATAGCTTTTGGAATATTTTAGCTTGTGATATGTACACACTATATCTTTGCGAGTGGACGTTGTTAATGTGTTCCTTACATTCATCACCTCTTTCATTGATATTTCACCATTGGCAGCCGTCTTAATATATTGATCAGTTTCAATTCAATACAATCATTCTTAGTTCACAGAAATAATGAATTAAGACAAAAAAGGGAGCGGGATGAGGTTGTTGAGGAAATAAGTCAATAGAAAGGGCGAAAGAGAGTAAAAATGCATACTGCGTGGAGGAGAGCATAAACTATAGGGAGAAGAAGAAGCAAGTATAATTCATAACTTTCATTTTCATTCATTTTATTTCATTAATTCAGTAGTATCTAAAGTCTATTAAGTTCTTTAATACCTTTAATGGAACTACTCCAATATTGGAGCATTCATGAAAATGCCCGGTTACTATTTTGACGCGCTAGCGAAAAAAATGGACTTAAAACATCAAAGTAAAAAAATTAAACGTAAAAACAACGCCGTAGGAATTGTTTTGGGAGCCCATGTGCTCCCGTGAGCACATTTATATCATCTTCTATATGCTTGTTGCGTTTTCATATTGCATAAAAGCGACGGGGATTTTGTGAGCACGACGAAAAAATTTGGAATTTACCAAATAAAATTATCATGCAATAATATTCTTAAAAACATGATATGAATGGCTCTTCTCCAAGACATATTCTGAGAAATCGCACTTATTTTGTATATTTTATTGTTTAATAGACACTATTTGCTGGTGATAATAAACTTTGAGGGCTACTAAGTTTAATTGTGGAACTATGCTGTTTTTCTACAAATCACATAATTCATTGTTTTCCTTCATTGTCATCACGGGTTACCAATCTGAGATTTGTTTTTAGCAGCTATGCAACCTATCCTGTCCTCTGCCAATCTCTGCATTGCCTCATTACTCTTTGCACTGAGATTTTCCTTTACTGACTTCTTTATTTTGATCCTAGGCCTTCGTCTGTAATTCTTCCCCTCCATATTTCTCTCAATTGTAATCTTCAAGAAACTAACGCGTCCCAGAATATAGCTAAGAAATTTCCCTCTTTTTCTTTTAAGCGTCCTGTACAGACTTCTCTCTTCACCTACTCTTTAAAATACTTCTTCATTTGTCACCTTGTCTGTAAGTATCATTTTAATTTTCGGCATTATTCTGTAGAACTACAATTCCATCGTTTCCAACTTTCTTCTCTCTGTGCTCATATTATAAAGATCTCACATCCATAGAAAATGAGACCCTACATATTGGATATAACAATCGATTTTGTTAGTTTAGTATGCCTGTACTGTTGGCCGTTAGTTGTTAATCATTCTGATAGAAAGCTCCCTTCGTCATTCCTGGTCAGCTTCTTCCATCATTCTTATTTCTTTCGTCCCCTATACTTCCTAAATACGTGCTACTCATCCACTGTTCCAGTGTGTTTCTTATTAGTCTTCCTTGGAGATTATTTTTCCAATCTCGACTGCAGAGCTTATCGTTCACCACATATTTTATCTTATATATCTTGAGGTTGTACTCCTTCTTCATACATTTTGCTAGATTCTCGTGATGTCTTCTCTCTTCTCTGCCTGTGTAGCTGTGTCGCCCGCAGATCGCAGTGTACTTATCTTTTCTTTGTCAATTTGTGCACCAACTCTTACCCTTTCGTTGATCTTCTTAGCTACCTTCTCAATATACATATTAAATATTAATGGATGCAAAGAATAATTTTACCAAAGTTCTTTCTTTATTTCAGTGTCTTCCCTGCTTTCACAGGATCTAATAACTACTGCCAGATCTCTATAAAGAGTGTATATCAATCTCCTGAAATTTTAGTACCTTTCAACTTTATTTGGAGTACTTAGCGTTATATTATAGTTAAAGTCATCAAAGGTTTTCTCCATGACAAAGAATGGGTTATATGTGGATTGACTTTCTTTATCCTCTTCTTTACAATGACTCTGAGATTGTGAATAGCTTCTCTTGCTCCTTTAGTCTTCTAAATCCAAATTGCTCCTCGCATAAAAATACTCTTCCGCTCTCTTCTCCATTCTTTGGTAAATTATTCTTGCCAAAATCTTTCATACATGGTTCGCCAGACTAATTATTCTGAAGTATTCAAATTTTTATGCTTTTTAATATTTGCAAAAGAGACGATTGTATCCTACTTAAAGTCTATTGATATTTCTTCCCTTATATACCTATCTAATGTTAGATTATATAGCAATGGTAGATTATTGCTTTTTGATACTTAATTAAAATAAGGGAGTACATCGTCGATCCCTGGTGTTTTGTTTGATCTTTAGCCCTTTAGTGCAGAGTCATTCAAACCTAAAGCTATTGTCTCCTATCTCAATATCGTTGACAGCATCCTTTTCTTCTAACATTCTTGCATGAATTTCTTTTATGTCATACAGAATATCTGCGTATTCTTCCAATCTCCTCGCATTACTTTTATCTTCTTAAGATTTTCAGCATTGCTATGCCGGATAGCATTCATATTTACTCTGCGTTCATTAAAATGGTGTCTCACGGTTCTATATGCTGTCTCATCCTTACCTTGACTTACGTATGTCCTCTCTCTCTCATGTTCTTCTCGCGTTTCTGCTGATTTCATTTCTCGACGTTCTGTAGAGTATCTGCTCTTCCTCAGTCCTTGAGTTTGTGTACTTTCTTCTCCCTTCTCTTGGGACAGAGTATTTCGTTTGTAATCCATATTTTCCTTCGACCTATAGTTTTCCCCGTGGATACTTCCAAGTCTAGTCATAATTTTATGCCATCTTTCTTCAATTTATTTCGTGTTGTAACATTTTCCATTTCCTTTTTCAATTAATGTCGAAAATACAACCATAACGAAGTTCCCTTCAATCCATCTGACTACCATTACATCTTCAGTCTCTTTTTTAGCTACTTGAAAATAAGATGGCCCTTCATTAGCACTAACTTGTGATCGCCGTCGATATCTGGTCCTGGATTTGCAGTCCTTTATTTTTTCCTAAATATCTAATTCAAGAATTTGCCATCAATTTGGCACATAATTACGTACATTTCTTACACGTATACTGTCTTCGTGGGTGATCCAGGAAGAGTGTTATTGCCACCAATAATTTGCTTTTTTAGAGTATTTCAAAAGCCTTAATCCACTTTTATTCGCTTCCCTAGACCTTATCGTTCTAATATATTTCCTTTCTGGCCTTCTGCAATGATTAAATTGTGGCCTCTATTTAAGTTTAAATAAAATGTATAATTAAATTATTATGTCAATTTTCTTTTTTATTTCATCGACAGTATCATTGTACACATCCACTTACTCCTCATGATAGTCTGTTGTGAGCATGTAAACATGCAATCACTACGTCCCTGCTGGGGTCTCATCTTGATTATGGGGATTCCTTCATTCTATTAAAGGAGGCTCTTCACTTCCATAGCAAGACCTTTCCGTAATATTATGGTAACACACAGTGTCTCCTTTAACGGAACCTATTTAAATGATCCTGTAGCTGCTCCCAGCGTCTCATTAGTCGGAAAATTTAATATCACTTACCTCCTCTCTATCTCTCTCTTATATATACATTGAAACACGAAATACCGTCATACGGCGAATAAATATTCATTCAAATTGAAATAGAGATAAGGAAATGGGAAAGGAACACACATAAAGGACGAACACAAGAGAGGTGGGGTTGGCGGATGTGAGCAGATCACAAATGTAAAAATATTTTCCTCGACCGGGACTTGAACACCGGATCTCTCCACTTGCCAGGTGGATGCTCTAACCACCTGAGCTATCGAGAAAATGTACTTTTACACTGAAATCTGCGATCTTATAAAGCGCCAAAGTGATCCGAATCATTGCCCAGAAGATGGCGTTAGGGAGCTGTTACACCCACCAAAGGAGAAATAGACAAGCACAAGAGGAGAATGGACAGTAGGTTAGCAAGCATACATTCATAAAGGATAGGAACAGTGCGGTCATCTGCAAACCTAACCGATTTTACGAATTCCCCTCCAACTTTCATTCCTACCTCCAGTTCTTCCCATGCGTCTTTAATCATTTCCTCCACATAGTTGAACAGCACCGGTGACAATGGGCAACCCTGCCTTACCCCTCTTCCTAACACTGCCCATCCGGTGTCTCCGTTTCCCACTCGCACCTGAGCAGTCTGAGACATGTACAGGTTGCGGATTAGCCTCCTATCCCTCCAATTTAATTCTATTTTCTGCAATAAACGCATTAATTTTCCCAATTCACTCCATCAAACGCTTTTTCGAAATCTACAAAACAGGCAAAAACGTCCTGATTGTATTCTATATTCCTCTCGATTAGTGATCTCATTACTGCAATGGCATCACGCGTACCTCTTCTTTTCCTAAACCCAAACTGATCATCCCCTAAGTAATCATTTGCCTTACTCTCTATCCTTTTGTTGATGATCCTTAGAATAACTTTAGCTGCGTGGGATATCAAACTTATTGTTCTGTAATCCTCACAAGATGTTGCCTTTGCCTTTTTTGGAATTAGAACAAACGCTGATCCCACAAAATCTTCCGGCCAGATTCCTTCCTCATAGATACTACGAATCAGTCCAATAGGGCTTTCTTCCCACATTTTCCTAAACATTTCAACAGTTCTACAGGAATGCTGTCCACCCCCACGGCCTTATTTGCTTTCATCTCCTTTAATGCCCTTTCTATTTCATTGTCGAGTATGCCTGGACCTAAGCTATCTTCTTCTACGTCATGTTTCATTTCTATTTCTAACCCTGTCGGCCTCAGTTCTTTACCATACAGTGTTTCTATACATTCTTTCCATCTCTCTTGAATTTTTTCTGGTTCAACTATTATCTAACCCCACTTATCTTTAACTGTTAGCACAGATCTTGCCTTCTTACTTCCCGATAATAACTTAACCTTGCTGTATAGAGCACCAATTTCACCCTTCTTCTGTTAACTTTCCATATCCTCGCATTGTGTTTTCCACCATTCTTCTTTTGCTTTATTTGTGGCCCTTCTCAATTTATTGTTTAACTCTTTGTACTTCATTTTGCCTAACTGTGTGTTTACATTCTTCCATCTTCTTCTCTCATCCATCTTTGCAATCATCTCATCCGTGATCCATTGTTTCCTTATTCTTTTCTCCTTAACGGTTCCTATAGTGTCTTTTGCTGCTTCCGATATCCCTTGCTTGATACATTCCCATTTTTCTTCGATTGTACTCAGTTCTTTACCATCATTCATTATTTTCTCTACAGCCTACTGATACTCCTTCCTCGTTAATCCATTTAATGCTTCTACGTTCCATTTCCTAACCCGCTGCCCTTGCCTTATCTTCTTGAAACGGACGTTACATTTCATAACTACTAAATTGTGGTCAGAGTCCGCATCCGCTCCTGGGAAACTGTGCGAATTTATCACACTGTTCCTAAACCTGTGCCTAACCATAATATAATCTAACTGATACCTTTCTGAGTCACCTGGCAATTTCCATGTATACCGACGAATTTTGTGATGTCTAAACCATGTGTTGGTGATGACTAACCCCTGTCTCCAGCAGAATTCAATCGCTTTTTCCCCGCGTTCATTCCTCGTGCCTAAACCGTAGTCCCCCACCTCACCACCTTCTCTTCCTTCGCCTACAGTCGCATTCCAATCCCCCATCACCATCAAATGTTTCCCTGCAGGAACACACGCGATTATATCCTCTAACTCATCGTACATCCTATCGACTTCTTCCTCCTTGTGGTTGCTCGGTGGCATGTATACCTGAACAATGACCAAGTTCGTCGGCTCTGCTTTAATCTCTACGAGTAAAATTCTATCAGTTGCTTGCTCTATGTTGACTACGCTTCTTCCTACCCCTTTATTTAATATTACGGCAACCCCTCGTTAGCTCTCGTCCCCGCCGCTGTATATCACTCCAGTAATCCCCGCTATCCTTCCATCTCACCTCGCAAAGACCTAAAATATCTATATTACCTCTTTCAATCTTTCGCTTAATATTTTCTAATTTGCCTATCCTCAACATTGTCCTAACGTTCCAAGTTTCTATTTGAACTACTTTCGTCTTCTTCTGCGTCTTCTGTCCTGCTGCTCTTATTTCTCCCCTGCAAGGGTTTCGTGGGATGACGACCGCGGAAGCCTTGCCTCCTCCGCTGCGGGCCGCTTGGGCCGAGTACCGTAGTTGCCAGGACTCATATTCTCAGTAGTGCCCATCATTACACTCTTGGGAATGAAAATTGAGGTGGTTTCTCGTTGCCTTCCTCAATAGTGTTTTAAACGTGACACCATCACTTAATGGCCGCACCACTGGGGTCAGACGCCTTTGCAGCCGCCTCACTGAGAAACAGACACTGCGTGGACTACCTTTCTATACATTCAAATACGAAGTTCCGCCATACGGCGCACAAATATTCATTCAAACATAGAAATAGGTATAAGGAAAGGGGATAAGAAAACACATAAAAGGCGAACACAGGACATGTGGGGAAGGCGGTTTTTGAGCAGATCACCAAAGTAAAAATGTTTCCTTAACCGGGATTTGAACACCGGATCTTCCACTTCCGCCCGGCAAGTGGAACATTTTTACATTCGTGATCTGCTCAAAAACCGCCTTCCCCACATGTCCTGTGTTCGCCTTTTATGTGTTTTCCTATCCCCTTTCCTTATACCTATGTCTATGTTTGAATGAATATATATATATATATATATACACACACACACACACACACTTTCTCCGTGCATGTAGTGATGTGTTATTGTACTTTTTTCGAAGATCATATATTTATCTCTGATTTTCGTGTCTACTATATTTCATTTGGTTACATCAAAGTAGTGAGAATTGGGATTTGCCTTTGGTAATATCAAATATCATGGCAATTTGTATATTCGTTACTTATTGTGCTCAAATGAAGTTGAAAAAAATCGGAGAATTTAGAAAGGAGTTTCTTCTTTGACATCTACACGCCGATAGCTTTAACCATTAAATTAAATTGGAGAACTGTTGATCTTGACATAAATAATATGATTTTAGATCTTTATGAGGAGCTGACGTCGTTTTCATTGAGTTACGCGCCATTTTATGTTTTTAGGAGTGATATTTAAACTTTAAAATCATAAATATTTAGGAGGATCTTTATCGCCCATTTTCATGAGGATACTATACTTCTACTACTAATACTGTATTTAATAAAATAAGTTTTAATAGATTACTACTTGATCCATTTTTTCTGACTTTTATTTAGCATTATTACTTGTGCTTGATCATTTTTACATTCATCGTCTTATAAATCTAATCAACAAGCTGTATTAACATGTACCCATTCTAAATGCTATTTTTAAGTTAAGACTGATTGTCTAAGGGTGCCCGAACGTTTTTGTCGTCGTTTCCTGATTCTCCGTTCGCCTCGGTCAAGAAACTTTAATGGTTTATTCCAAATTAGTTTCCAATGTTTGTTCATTAATCATTTGAACCTCAATCACCCTCTTGTGTCCTCATTGTTCGTCGCCTAACATGTCAGTCGTCAGTAAAAGGGGTACGGTGAAAATGGTGAGAGCAAGAGACAGACAAGGGATCCAGAGAGGGTTAGGGGTAGGTCTATGAAGGAGGAAAATTAGGATTTAGTTGTTGCGGAGAAGACTAGATATGGGGAAAGAAGCTAGGGATGCTGGATTTAATTTGATAGTCAGTTAAAACCATGGAGACATAGGGTTACAATTACTTTGAGAAATTCTATAATCCTCTGATTGGTCAGTAACTCCTAAATGGGTACTTCATAGAATATTACTACGTAAATTTTACTACTGAAATCTGAACTTGCATAATTAACTATATATTAGTAGGTATATCAAGACAATAAAATGTATCTTAAGTTTTTCATTTGTTGTAAAATATATTGACGAACGTAAATGTTCAGAAAATTAGACTAGTTATTGAAATTTGCATGATTTTAATAATATTATAAATAATAAGATATTTTTATTTAATTAAAGAAATAATATCCGGTAATGTGGAGGAAATTAGATAATAATTCAACGGTGCCAATATGTATACGTTGATCGGATATCTTGGATTATTATGACCATAAAGCCAACTGGCCAATAAAAAATGGGATTGTATCTTCAATTTTGCCTAGAAATTTGTCTTGGGGGCTAGTGATCTCCGTGTAAGTCACATATTAGTGATTATAATTCTATTTGATGGGCTATTGCTGTAATTTTCTTTCCGAAAGGAATAAACACCAACAAAGTTTAGCTGCATCATTTGGAAATCAATAGTAAGTTGCTCAGCTTGAAAAGGGTAATTTAGTTATCACCCAGAATGCTTGGTGGAAAGGTGAGGGGTTTTGTAATGCATCGGCAGGGCGATGGTTTGGATGCTAATGAGAATGAAGGAGGTTTTCCGGGAACCGCTTTCTTATTAATGCCGTTAACAGAGAACGGACGCTATAGGATTCGAGTCCAACAAAATGTCGCACCCCATTTTGTGCACTCTAGGCCTTCTCGTTAGACCTCCCTTGGTAGCCATCTACTTGCCAGCCTAATCGTTAAACCTTTAAGTCCTGCAACCCAAAAATTAAATTGAACCCTCTTCGGAGGAGGAGTATGGTCGGTAGAGGAAGGAGTGACAGGGCGGGTGGAGAGGCCAAGGGGAAGGACAAGGGGGGAAGAGTTGGGAAGGAGCGGGCGGTTTAGGAGAGGGGCGAGAAGACAGTCTTGAGCGGTGCAAAGGGGGAGGATGAGGCGAGGGTGTGGTGAGGGAGATTGGGAGGTGGTATCCTGAGCTTCGTCCCTTTCCGAAGGAGGAAGGAAGATAAGAGGGTCTCGGGGTCTCGTGTGGTTGCGAGGGGGGAGGAGGCAGGGTTGAGGGGAAGAATAGAACCTCGTGCGACGGGTGTTGGGAGGGGGGGAGAGATTGTGGGTGGGTAAGAAAGGCGACTGAGAGTGGTTGAGAATCCTCCGCGGCTTTGGTAGACAGCCCCTCTCTCAGGGGGCGGGGTTCCTCCAGAGTCAACATGATAAATCGTCCTCTTTTAATAGAATTTACGGAGGTTTGTCTTCTTATACGCCACCCACTCCTCCCATTGCCCTCTCCCATTCTCCCCCTCCCTCCTCTTCCCGTTCACCTTCCCCTCCATTCCGACTCCGCCCACTCTTGGCATACACACACAAACACACACGAAACCCTTAAAACTCCCTTCTCCATGAAAAAATCTCCTCCTCCCCAAAAATTCTCATGGTGACCTCGTTCCCCCTTTTAAAAGACGGACCCGATATGGAGATTTTTCGGCAATCAATTTCCGATGCGTGTGTTCTTGGTGTGCTACAATCGCGAGCGGCACCGTTGTGTATGGGTGATTCGCTATGGTCTTTCGGTGGGAATGGGGGGTGGGGACGAAGGGCTCGAGGGAGGACTCAAGGTCGCCTCGGGAGTTGGAGCGTTTGGGAGAGGGGGGGATCTGGATGAGGGTGGGGGTGTGAAGGATGGTTTTAGGGCGAATCGGGAGTGGAGAATGTGGGGAGGAGAGGGTTAGTGGGGAAGAAAGGGGACCTGTAGAGGGAGGTCCGACCATTGATCTTTCCTCCCCCCTCCCTCTCTCTCTCTCGCCCGTAATTATTTAGCGTGACAGACTATCAGGTCGTCAATTTTCGCTTTTGATGAAAAATTTAAAGAGTACTCACGGGGAAGGAAAATATACCTTTATTCAATCTCCAACCTAAGCTGTGTCATCTGAGATTATGGCAGGAAGCGGGTAACTAAGATGGATATGCTATAAACTTTCTTGTGGGAAAGTTATTATGATTTGCTTCAGGGGATGACAAATTGAATTGTGAAATTATAAATAAGCATACTACTTTTTGTATTGGTTACGCTTGCATAATAGACAAAGTTATACTTTGCAGTTAAAAGATATTGTTTCGAAAACTCCAGGAAATGCGATTGATAGATTGGAGTTAATGATGAAAAGCAAACATCAAGCATGTAAGGTGAATCAATTTAAGGGAATATTTTCTTCTTAGGCAGCAATACATCATAACATGGCGTTATAAATATTTCACGCCCATAATGGTAAATATATCTCCTTAGTTCATGAATAATTTACGCATTGGCTTATTTAAATTTCATAAAATAAAAGTTTTCCATTCATTTATAGTTGTAAACTATGATTTTCAAGAATTTTTATATGCATATAGATGTATTCAATTTTGATAAATATCGAAATTTATAATTATTTCGGGGCTGTACCTTTATCGGATTAAAATGTACCTACCGATTTTTATGCTGGTCGGGATTAGCATTCCCGGAGTAACTTCAAAACCAGAGTTAAATTATATTACTTATAATGAATAACAATTTTGTGTATGCAAAGTTAATTTGGTTTTCCGTAAGATATTTCTGACGAAATTCAAAGAGGTTGACAGTTTAGTCCCCAAATCTGTTTATCCCCATTCATACACTCATGGGCTGGATGCATTAAAAAGACTTTTCACTGGCATTAGCTACCAATTGTACTTGCTGGGTTACGAGGCGTAATATCTTTCTATTGACAGATATATATGTATATATATATATATGTATATATATACACTTTTTTGGAAAACCCACAAACGTGTAATGTAAATTCACTGATAAGTCATAACAAACACAGAAACCAAAACACAAAAGAGGAAAAACTCACTGGTTCTCGAATTTTCGGTGGTCCCACCACCTTTCTCAAGAGGAATTAGGAACAGAACTCACACAACCAACCAAACACACAAACACAGTTTCTGTGTTTGTTATGTATATATATATATATATATATATATATATATATATATATATATATATATATATGCGGGTCGCGGTGTTCTAGTGGGTAGAGCGTTGGACTACTGACCGGAGGGTCCCGGGTTCGATTCCCGGGCAAGGCACTTTGGGCACCTGCAGCTCCACCCAAGATTTTTCGGGTACCAGATCTTCCTGGGAAACCATAACTGGCACAGGGAAAGGAACTGGCCCCCCTACCCTGATGTGTGAATATTCACACGCCGTCGGGCTTGGTACATAGGTGAACTCTACCATCACCTATTAAACCGACCTTCGGGTTGATTACTGTGTTTATGGTTATATATATATAAAATTTAAAAAAATAAAAAAAATAAAAAATTTTATATACATATATATATGTATATAAAATTATATAAATATAAATAATATAAAATATATATAACCATAAACACAGTAATCAACCCGAAGGTCGATATATATATTTACATAAGAGTTAAAATGCCTCATATGAAAGCAAAATCTGTTGTAGGAAAAATTACCTTATTCAGTGGAAAGAGATTTTCATAAGATTTTAAGGAGAATTTTCGATAAGAAAAATAGAATGTGTTTTGGATGGCATAAAGATGAGTTTTAACAATGGGAATTTAAAAAATATTATTGAGGAACACAAAATGTGTTAATTGTTAAATATTACTAAAGAATTTCAATAAGTTCACGAGAATTTTTAATAATTTTAGGGACGGAATTATTCTTCAAGAGTAATAATCCATTTTCTGCGTAACATAAGAATGAAGTTATCCGTTTGGAAACTGCTCTGGCGTATCATCGTTAATTGCATCCAACTTTAATTTTTGGTTATATGTTGCATACGTTTTAGAAATTAATTAAAGAGTTCCATTAGTTTGTTAAAATGTTTTTATCCGCGTGTTTATTTTAAATTTGATGTGGGTTAACACTTCTTAGTGAGTTTTCTATAACCGGTATAGATTTGAAGTTATAAATCTATTTCCGTGGTGCTTTTTCAATTGATGCAATTATGAAATCACAATTGGTAACAATTTTCTGAGTGTAGCCCTTCGATTTGACTACTGAGGTCTATTTTAACCTGGGAATTACAACTATGAAATAATAAAACTCAAGCACTATAATGATGCTGCCTGAAAGCAGTATCAACTTTTAGTGATGATATTCTCCACTTAATATTTTATTCTGATGTCAGGAACCCTTTTTACCTTAGTCAACTGTTCTCATTGTTTTGTGAGCCAGTTAAATCAATTTAATTTAGTTCAGTTTAGTTTATTACAACAAATTAAGACATACTAATTACGTATCATCAAGATGAATCACAAAAGAGATTTACGGTATCCCAAAAAATGTTTTCCTCCCTGGTAATCATTATTTTATTCTTTTTTACTTCATAGATAGCCATATTGTGCCATTTGCCTCTTCTGCTGACAATAAAATCATTTTCTTATCCGTTAGTACAATCGGGTGATTTTATTTTACTTACAATAAAACATACTACGAGCAGAATTTCCGTCAAGGAACTTCACTTACGTATTTTCTAAATCTTCGTAATATTGATATCACAGGCTCATCAAGATGTATTGGATTGTTGAGATTATCATCGATACAAACAGCTTAAAGTCCTATAAATTTGATGAGTTTCCTTCTTTCTTTTCTTCTTCCTTTAGTTTTTTCCGGATGCTCACTTTTGTCCTTCCTCTCATTGCTCAGAACGAACCTCACGACCCTGTTTTTGTCAGCCTCTTCGATGTTCAGCTTCTCCTTGAGACTGCGCACGACGCTTGCTCATGCTCTCAATCTCCACTTCATCTCTTTTACTCTTCATCTCATCAGACTTCTTCGAAGTGAGACGTATCGCGGTTGATGGTGGGCTGGGGAAAGAATGAGAAGAATCGGGTGGGAGGAGCGGCATCACATTAAAACGAAGAGGGGTTGTCAGACTCGAGGATGAATGAAAGAGTTAAGAATAAGGAGGAAGATTTGTGAAGGGAGGACATCGCTTGGAGTAATCAGTTCGGAAGGGTGAACGTCAGGGTAAGCTTGCATGGCCGAAAGACATCGAGGGTTAAATCATTTTAGCCGGATTAGATGAAACGAAGGTGTTCCCCAATTCAGGGTACATTGATTTTCAAGGTAAACCATGCAATGCATTTTTATGCATTCGATGAAATACCTAGATGACCTGTTGCAAACGTATTTAGATAAGCGGGAAAGTACATCAATCAGTACATTTTTAATTCCACAAAAAAATTCAAACAAAACATGTATTATTAGGGTAGGATGTATTAGAATCAATGCAAATAGGACCTTACTCCCTTTTATATTCGTTTCCATTTGGTGCCTCTCAAAGTGTTAATAAAAGTACGTTTCAAAAGCTACCAACGATTTCGAAGATTTAACTTAATTGCTGGTGAAGTTAAAAAGTATTTAGGAAAAGAGAGAGAGGATGAGGGAGGATGGAGGTGGAGAGAGAGGAATAATTTGTAGCTAGGAAGAAGATGAGAGAGGAAGGAAGACTTTGTCCGGAAGAATTCGGTGGAGGTCCTCGGATGGATGGCTGAGGGAGTGGATTGTAATGAGTGAACGAATGAAGTCTTCGGCTGGGGAAATAATTGGAATAAAAATGAATCGGCAGCGGAGTGCTGAGGGACATGCGCGGGTGAGGGCTGTGACGGCGAAGGGCGAGTGGTGTGCGTGCGTGTGAAGGGGGAGGGAGTCTGAAGGGTAGGGCGAAACAAGAGGGAGGGCAGGTTCGGAAGGAAAGGTGAACGGCGTGCGCCTGTATGCGTGTGTGTGGGGGGGGGGAGGAAGTGGGGAGACATGGAGAAAAGGGTAATGGAAGGGACCGTATTGAGTTACCGCTGTCACCGTTGCCTCTTTCTTCCACTTGTCACGCTCCTTGCCTCCCTTCCCCCTTTTATGCCCGTTGTCGTCCAACGCCCCACCACTCCGTCAGTCTCACCCCCAAGTCCCTCCATCCATTTTTTTTAGCCTTCCTCCCTCTCCACCGCAAGGGACCGTCATTCACCGAGCTTGGATTTGGGTATTGGGAAGAAAGGAGAAAAAAGGGCGAGCAAGAAAAGGAACAGGGAACTCGGGTCTCGCGGTTTCGCTCTCTGAGAAACTAGGGAAGCGTCCCTTCCCCCTTTCCCATTCTTTTCCCCCACTCTCTGGACATTTTGTCGAAGCCAGGATTGGATTCGGATCTATCGTGGGGAGGATGCTTCAACGAGAGCTTGAGGGAATATAATTAGGCTATATTAACTATTAGTCATTATTGATTAGTCAAGAATTGTTTTTAACTAAATAATCGCTCGTACCCTTTGGAGATCATGAATAACGCAAACAAAATCGGAGGCTGCTGCATAGAATGCACAATATTTTCCTTAAAATCTTCTTGAAATATTCACTGAAAAGGACGAGATGGCATAATTGACCACAGCATGAAGAACTCCTTGAGATGACAGAATAGTTGTAATTTAAAAAGTAACATTTTTGCAATTCAGGGTCATGTTGCAGAGAACGCCGAAGTAGAGACAGGTATTGCCAATGATAAATATTAGCGTAATTATTCTCTGTTGCACTTAATTAATATTTAGTGTAATGTTTGTTTATTATAGTCTAACATTATTACGATTAAGCTGTTTAGCTATAAAGTCGAACCTTATGTTATTCTTAATTGAACGCATTTTAACTTAATGTTAGTAACCAAAGTTGCAAAATGCGACGAGAATCGCACTGCCAAATATTTCGTCTGTAATAATGATCGACAAAATGAGGAAATGAAATGAATCTTTGAGCGTGGGGACGCAAATGATGGGTTTCCTTTTTTTATCTCTTTGCGGCATTAATAGGTGGAGGTTTCATATGAGCGTGCTTTGAATTTTGGACGGTGGGGTGGAGTTAGCCTCCTTGGGGGCTGGCATGTTAGGGTGAGTGTTGGGGAGGGAAGGGGAGAGGAGGAACCCGAAGTGTGGTAGGAGGAGGAGCCTACGCTTTCGCATAGGAAGTGGAGGTCCAATTCCTTTGTCCGCTCTTCCTTAGAGGAGCGCGTCTTGACGTCCCCTGGGGACCTCTGACGGCCTCTCACCGTAATTGGGTCCAAGATAGGTTCGCGTACGACACCATCAGTTTCCTCCATTGTTCTCCCTCTATCTCCCCCTCTCGCCCCTCAGCTTCATTCGCCCGCCCCTCCGGCCTCCAACCTTCCCTCCTTTCATCTGCTTCCTTCTTTCTTCACCGCGCCTAGCGATTCCCTCGTCTTCACTTCTCCCTCTATCCCGACTCGACGATTCTCCGTAATCCTTGGTCCCACCTTGTTTCAAAGCTATAGCTTAATGGACGTTAATTTTGTTGTCTACTGGCACTCGTTCCCTGTTTGAAATTTCTGCGTTTTTCCTTTTTCTCCCCTTCCGCTCGCCCTAAGAAATTTCCCAGAATCTCATTTTTTTCATTTTGCATTATTTCAACGGATTTGCTGTTTAAATGTCTTTTCGTCCATCCAGCAGAATTCTAAGGATTCATTGCTTTGTCATTCACGCGATAAACTTATTCTAGGAATCTGATTATACATAATTTCGATCGTGACTATTTGGTTTCATTTAATCGTTAATGGTTGTTGATGAAAGCAATAGCTGATGTTGCAAAAAGTCCATTTTCAACCAACATTTTGATTTTATGTATGTATTTGGGGTTTAATAGTCGATAAAATGTGTGTAAATGTCATCTTATAATGCAGGAGGTTTTCTCATTGCACTAAATTATCCAATTCTAAGTTAAACTTTTACTTTGAAGATAAAGTTTCCGTATTTTATTCCTCTTTTAGTGACCATTCAACCCTATTTCATATTAATTTTCTATCTCTAGCATGTGGTCAAAAACGAGGAAATAACCTTCAAGTTATAATCGAAGGTACATTATTGGGACTGAAATTCATAAAATAAGTAATTTAATACAATGAAAATGAAATGGCAAAGTATTCAGGTGAAAATAATGACACTAATGATTTAAATTCTTCTGAGACATAACAGCTACTCCTTTAGCATATGCTGCCCAGCAAAGAAAAATTTGATTAAGGAATCACACGGTACAAATTCAAGCCGCCAGATTCGTTAAATATACAAAAATGAGCGAGAAGCCTCGCAAAAATATTTAAAAAAAGACAAGAGTTATTGATTCACGGTCGCTCGCAAGATTTCATTTAGCGATAAAATACAATTCATAGCATGATAATCCTATGTAGAGAATAACTGCAACATTATTTTACTGAGATCGGCGAGAGAAAATTGAAGGAAATTAAGGGCGTTAAAAATACCATGAAAAACAGCAATAAAAATATTATTGATCAGATAAAATAAGAGATTACAACAGACAAGAACAGTGGGACTAACCCTTGAAACTACTCAAAACGGAATAAGTAATTTTTTACCTTTGTTTGTTTTCAAATTACGTTCAAAAGAGAATGAAACCACAAATTTTTGATTTTCCAAAGTATGGTAGCCATAGGATCATATTGTCGGAAATTGCAGGGTAATGCGTTGTTATTAATTCCTATATAATTTGATTACTATTTATTATTAAGTTCGTCTCCTGTTATTTCAACAGTCTATCCCTTAATTCTCTTCGTTTAAGCATGTGCCCAACATATTTTTAATTTGTTTCCTGCTCCAATTTTCTTTGCAAGCAAAGCCGTTTTTAACGTATTTCGCATGATGCTAAATATTTTACCCTAGTGAGTACGAGTATATCGATCAGTATCTATCTTTTCCTTGCAACACAGATTTCTGACACTTCCATGCAGAATGGAATAATAATCGAAAATCAATAGTCCCATACTCGGTGAGAAAAATATTTAAACCTATAATAGTTGGCACCATAGTATATACATAATTGAATAGAAAAGACCCGGCGCCATAATATATTAGTAAATATTATGGATAATCTGTCTTGGCTAATAACAGATATTATACCAAATTGCCGGCCCCGGTGGTGGCGGGGTGCCAATCCGAAGGTCGCCGGTTCGATTCCCGTCTGGGTTGGTTTTCCTCAACCTAGGGTTTGAGTAGTTGTAATTGTGTCCATTGTCATAAAAATATCATTGTTAATATTTCGATACAATGACCAAAAAGTGCTTTTTTCGGATAAATGCTATATAAATGAAAATTATAGCATGTCAAGTTTTTCTTGCAAATTTGTATTTTCGCGTTGTGAGTAGGGTTTTCAAAATGGTTACACCGAACAAAATTTATTGCCATAAAAATGTTTCCCCATGATTTACTTTCGGCTAATTTAATATTGTTTTAAATAATAAGTCATTAATACGGGTTATTCGCGTTCCCTCCCTTATATTGCTATTTATTGAATATTTATATGATAATTCTCTTGTTGTCGTAATTACAACAAAAACAAAAGTTCTACCACCGTCATAATATTGTTTTTAAAGTGCCTCTTAAAATATAGAATCAACCCTCAAACTGCCAAAAAATGCCTCCCATCACTCATCCATACTACTCTACATCAACGACGCGTCAATTTAAATACCTCTTTTCCTATGCATACTTCCCTTCTATTTTTTCTCCCTTCTTCCTAAACCTCACTTGCTCGTCGTCCTCCCGTTCCCCATGAATATGGGCTCTTCGGCCAATCTCCT
The DNA here is from genome assembly GCA_037158775.1 of Hetaerina titia. Taxonomy (NCBI): domain Eukaryota; kingdom Metazoa; phylum Arthropoda; class Insecta; order Odonata; family Calopterygidae; genus Hetaerina; species Hetaerina titia. Next base: position 114,280,103 of record CM073770.1, read on the forward strand.
AATGAGGAAATTGAGAACCTCACCACTCCCTTCCGTTCGTGTGTCCAGGGCGTTTTTTTTATCCACATCCATTTGCATTCTCCCCCTCGTCGACGCACCCTCTCCAAGCATCTCCCTTCTCCGAACGAGCGGCAAAAGCTATGCCCATTCCCCTCCTATCAGTCGCCAGAACGACGATATAAATTGAATGGCTTATTTATTAAAGCATATTCACTTAAAAATAGGCATAATTGGACACTATTGATGTAATATAAGGTGGAAAAATATATGTGGAAAGTCGGATAATGTCCAGGTTTTTTTTATGTAAATCGGCTTCGCACGTTCATGAAAAATAAAATTAGTAGTGTTGGGTTTCTATTCACGAGTATCTCAATATCGACATGAATTTCTCAAGGTATTAGAACATTTTTTATTCATCACGTGAAGATTAATCATTAAAAAATATAAAATTACCATCAGAGAAATAAGTATTTGAATATATTTCAATTATCGTTGGTTTTGTCATTTCAGCATACTTCTATTTGGTACTTATGTATCATAAATGCTTCAAGCGTACAAAAAGCATAAAAAAATTCATTTATCCATCAAAGTCATTTTACATTTTGGTCTCTTATATTAACAATTATATCTAAAATATTTTGGCACTTCAATCACATTTTAAATCACGACCAAAATATTATATTTTATCTTATTAAGGAAAGTATTGATTTCAGTATATCTAACCCAAAAGACGCTACGAAAGGTTTTCCTGGATCTATCTACATTTATTTAAAACCCCGCTAGCCGCCGTAAGGGCATGTGGCGGGGCGCATTAGGATACCACCCGTAATTAAGAAAAAAACTGCATGCAAAAGCCACAAATTTATACAATCCGCAAATAGAACATGGCATACCGGGTGCAATCATGCAAAAATACTTACACCCCACACACATACAAACACACAAACAACCAACTAACATTCACATGCACCAACAGTTACATCTAATATCTTTGCAATGGTTAATTTTGATCCGACTTGTACATTAAATGTTTTCAATATTTTTATAATTACACGTACTTCGGTTTCTTACTATTATGATTTCTGATTCTTCGGGGAAAGAATGAGTATTTGAAGCTATCTATACTGCAATTCTATTATCATATTCAAATATCTTTTAAACTGAGGGACTGGCACAATTAATTTGGTTTACTAGTTTGTAGTCATGCTGGTTTGCTAGAAGACTTGTTTGTGTCGACTAGGCTTTATTCGGCTGTCATTTTGAAGGAGTATCATAATATTTTATAAAGCCATTTCGTATGTTAATTGCTTTCTTCAATTTTTCATTTGCTAATTTTCATGATATGAATGTCATTTCCGTAGCGTTGTGTCAATTGACGAGACAGATTTGCTTGATTCTGGAAAGTTTTAAATATCAATGAAGACATGAAATGAACCATAACCATTAACACAGTAATCAACCCGAAGGTCGGCCTGGCACGTGATGGTAGAGTTGGTAAAGATTTGGTATTTACGTCGATGGTTTTATTTCATGGGATATTTACGCAGATACGCAATATTTGGAATTTACGCAGATGGTAGAGTTCACCCACTACTAAGCCTTATACGTTCGTGTGATATTCACACATCAGAGCAAGGGGACCAGTTCCTTTCCCTGTGTCGGTTACGGTTTCCCAGGAAGGTATGTTACCGAAAAAATCACAAAGCTTGGGTGGAGCTGAGGGTGCCCAGAGGCTTGTCCGGGCATTGAACCCAGGCCTTCCGGTCAGTAGTCCAACGCTCTACTCCTGGACTACCTCGACCCTCATAAAATTAACATCAGTGCATAAATCCAGCTACGTTACCAGCCTTTAATTTTTCAAGCGTAGAATTAAAAAAATCTCATGCAAAGGGAAGACAAAGGTTAAAGTTAAATAACAGGGATTATGTAGCGGGGCCATATTTTGAAATATTCTGCTCTGAATTTTTGTTACGATTAATTTCTTAAGGGAAAAATTATTGTTTAGTTTATAACTGTGAGGTAGAACTCCTTTTACTTAATCGAATTATCCTTATAGCAGGAGACCCTGTTTTCTTCGTACCAGAGATAAAATTGGGTGTCCTGTTTGTATAATTTGTCTCACATTTGATTTTACTAGCGCTCTTCCTTCCTGGAGGTGCTGTCATTATTATCTCTCTAAGACCAAATAGGACTTTCTTTAAGTTTTTGATGAATTTCGTAGAAAATTTTGATCTATCCCATTCATTACGCCAATCTATTTCTCCTGTTTTGATATTTATTAACCTTTGTCCTTTTTTGTAATTGGGCTCCAAAAGGTTTGACATCTCCTCTGAACCAATCTCCGCTTCACTTCTACTAGCTTTCTAATTTCCTCCCGCCTTCCATCTCTCCCTCCCCCTTTCACCCCCGTTCACCGTTTCCCTTCAACCAGCACTTCCAACCCTAGTCCACACGTGTTGACGTCCATAACGAATACCCTGACCCTCGATGAGCGACGCCGGCCCCTCTTTGCTTATTGCGATGCCCCCACCAAATCCCTCGCCTCAATCTCTTCTGGCGCGGCAATCGTCGCATTTAAGCGTAAACATTACCTCCTTCCTTTCGTCCATCGCGCAGCCTTCCTTTATCATTGTCTGTCTCCCTTCTCCAATCCCCTCGGCTCCGTCAGCGTCCCCTAACCCCACCAAGAGACGCCCCTCCACGCGTCGTGCCCCTTCCTCTTTCGCCCAGGAGCCCGTCTCTCCGAACGGGCGACTCAGCTCTCGTCGACCCGGTCCTCTCCGAGTCATTCATTCATATCCAACTCGCTATCTTTCTACCGCCTCACCGTCTTACCGAGATATAGAATCCATCTTTCCCCTCTTATTCGCCGTGCTCACCTTCTTTCCTTGATCTCTCCCCGAGAGATATGGTGATGAAGGACTGGGAAACTTCGTGCGTAGGAGTGTGCTGCATGTGGGGGAAGGTTTGGTGCACGGGAAGGAGAGAGGGTGTGCTAGTAAGTGGTGAGCGAGGCTTAAGGTTGGGGAGAATCGGGGGAGGGACGAGAGAGGGATGAATGAAAGAAAAGAAGCTCGGATTTGGACTTAGGGGACCACTCTTAAGCGACGTCCAGTCCGTGATGGATGGCGCCACTAGTCTCCAGAGAGTGGTTTGGAGGAGAAGCTTTGGGCGAGGGGAAGGGGCCATGAAAACGGAAAATGATAGGGGCAACAGGAAGATAGATATAGTAGTGGCAAGAAATAGAAGTTTGGGAAAGAAAGAGTGTATGTTTAAAAGTGTGTGAAGATAACACAATGACATGTAACGCCTAAAAGATTCCTAGGATCATTTTAGGTTTACGGGAGTAATTATTTTGAAAGGGGAAATATTTGAGAAAATATTTGTTTGAAATATTACACTGAGTTGAGTTATTAAGATTAAGTAACTACAAATCCTGAGATTCATAAAAAGAGTACTAATTGTAGCGCTTACCGTGAATAGGTCGTTACACCTCTCTTGTGTTAAAATCGTCATATTTGAACATTATTTTTACTTCTTATGTGAATGATAGCACTGATATATATTTTTATAAATACCTTTTGCTGAAAATTCCGAAGCGTTGATTGTAATTCCTCTGCTGACAGTTCCTTTCGTTGGTGCCATGATGTCACTCTTATTAGAGTATTAAATTCATTCAATATTCGATGACGTTGTAGCCGTAAATAAGTGTTAGTTCAACGCTACTTAAAACCATGAATTCGATGAATCTCCATTAATTTGTGAAACACTTATAAAATATGATTTCTCCTAGTTATCTTTTACTCATTTCTGTTTTTTTTGTATATTTTGTTTTATATTCATGAAACATTTAAGCCCATACTTTGATCATTCGTATAGAATTATTTAATATTAATACAGAGTATCATTCAAGATGCTGATTAAATATATGTATACTTACAAAAAATATTGAATTTAAATCAGGTGCCAAAAACTTTTCAATATTTCCATTTATCTTTAAAATATAAATGTCATTAATATTAAGGCAAAAGGGTAATATCCGGGAAGTTTGTATGGGAAATGTAAAAAGCTACATATTTAAGGAGATAATTGTTTTGTAGCTAAGAAATGATCCATTAAAAATAAATAAACATATTGAAGGAGAAAGGATGGATTCTATCTATGGTATTTCCTTTAATTACTTAATTAGCCTCAAGAAGGAAAGTGACTTTTTTGAGTTAATCGACAAACTGCTTAGTTTCCATCGGAAACAAAATAAAGGAAATACTATTTTCACAGTTTATTCCATGCATTGAAGTTAATTTTAATTTTAATCCGTCAAAGTTTAAATAGATTTGATGTTGAAACACTGATAAATAGGGATTGTGGATTTATTTGAAAAATTTAACTGTATTTGCGTTTGCATCATTTATAATTTTTTATCTAACTAGTCCTTCATTCACTGGCATTAATTGAAAACCCCATTTCTTAAATGGGACTTAATCATTGATTTTTTTTTCCTTCTCTTATACACTTGACAGAAAAAGCGTATTCGTGGTGTGATACATCAGTTTTAAATTACGGAAAGTACAGATTCAGGCGTTATTTTTGTCGACTGAAATATCCCAAAGCATTCCATTGAATGAGAACTGAGAGACGTGCAGCGCGCAGGAGAAAAAGGCACAGCTCAGGAAGAAGACGGGAGTGTAAGGCCAGAAGGGAAGAAGTAGCTGATGAGAAGGGGCGGGGAGAGGGCGAGGAAGTGAGGGTAGGCGGGCGGGGCGAGGGATACTAGGGGCAAGTGCCAGTAAAGGGAGGGGCACTGCGGTTTCCCGAGAGTGGGAGGGGAAGTTGGGAGAGGAAGCCGGCTGGTTTTAACTTCGATGGGTTTCTCGCAGCCAGAATGAAGGGAGTGGTCTGGGATAAGGAATTTTATCTTCCCAAGCAGGGGTCATTTTGTCTCTGCCTTGTTTAGGAAACGCACAACTGCTTCACACGATTTCATCAAGTGAATGTAAGGGGCAATGTAAAGGATCGTGTTAAGCGAAGACTCGGTGACCCACGCGCGCTGTTACAACATGGGTTGTGGTGTTGCGTATACTCGCATGCAATTTTGTATGTTAGCTAAAACTCACGCCGAGGCCAAGAATGCCTCGACATCGAGTTATATTCGTTGGATAATTGAGAATTTCTAAATATTTAGTACGTAATATCTTTATTGAAGATATATTTAATCGAGATCCATTTTCTACTAGGGGAAGAGCTGCTATTTTAATGAAGAATAATGTATGCAATTATGCATACTTTTAGTGTTCTACATTTCACTCTGTTCTTAGTACATCATTGCATTTTATATTTCATTATATTTCAATGTTTAGATTTACCTGATAAAAAGTTTTGATAAGGCTGATCAATGGGTCTGTCTGTACTCGATTTGAAAAATATATAAATACGACTTTTGTATGAACAAAATACTGTGCATTGAAATGGTTAGGTGTTGATGTCACTAAAATGGCTCTTCACCATATGAAATTTTACAAAATAAAAATATTAGCAATTGCTATGTACATTACATTAGTATTATCATTTACGATCATGCGAAGATGCTATCTGAAGTTATAATGTGTTTCCGTAAACATGGCCGTTGTTTTCACCGTAAAAGTTCTTCATCAAAACTTTTTATCAGCTCTATGAGTTCTAAAATAATTATCCTTCACCCACCGACCCCTCTCTCGTGTTTTCACGTTCCCTCCTGTCCTGACTTCAATCAAAAATTTATTCGCTTCTTCCTGAGTGTAGGGCAGCCCCATAGTTTCGTTGTCATCTCCCCTCCCCTTCATTTTGGGTGACTGATAAACGCCAAACCTAAAGAGATGGGGAGAGGCAGTGCGGGATGGAGGGGAGGAAATAAGAGTACCAGAGAGAGCAATGGGGAGGGATATAGCGATATGAGATGAAGGGAAGAGAGAGGGGCAGGGATGGAGAGAGTAGTAAGAAACATAGCGATAGAGAAGGAGAGGTAGGGAGGGAGCTATGGAGAGAGAGAGAGTAAGAGAGATGCGGAGAGGGCAGAGTAAAGGAAGCCAGCCAGCCGTTTGGGGAGTTCAGGAGGGTCTTTGATGATGCTAACCATTTCTCTCCCCCTTCTCCGACCCTCCCAAACCCTCCGCTCACCTCCCGACCACCCCCTATGTCCCTACATCTGGACCCTGCTCCTCTCCTCTCTTCCCTGAACACTTTTACTTCGAGGTCCCTTCTCGGTTTGCAAGTTTTCGGAGACCGTCGCTTCCTAAGGAGATGGCCGAGGGAGAGGAGGGAAGGAAAGGGGGTTTGGGGAAGGTTGATGGGTGGGTAGGCAAGCGGGCAAAGGGGGAGGGGGAGGGGGACGAGGGAGGATGGGCTGGTCCATCGGGGTGTCGGGTTCCACTTTCAACTTGCCCAACTGCTCCCAGCCGCCTTCTCCGGCGGTCTTCAAGACGAGGGCAGATTGAGCTCATTTGACGAAGTGATTGTCCGAAGACATTGTGGCTGCTAAGGTCGCCCGGAGTTGGATTAGTCTCTCCTCCCCCATTGCCCTCGAGCGCACAGACACACATGGGTTACCCACCCGAGTGAGACGTGTTACCGGAGATGCCTGTATGGGATTCGAATCATGAATTGTGGTGTTAGGTGGGTGCCTAATGAGTTTGGCGGAGTTTTGGCTGAGGACGATTGGGATAATTATTTCTCATTCGGAAAGATTGAGATTTCTTATGGGTCATTCATGTCCCCGGAAAAACAATTGGCTTAGTAACATACTGAAAATCAAATGATTTTGCGGATGAGCTTTCGAATTACGTGTCAGTGCGTGAAGAGTAAGCCGTAAATATTCTTAAATTTCTTTCTGTAATATTGGACTCTTTCTTCCCTGAATTTCTAACAATAATTCTAAAATAATGGATTTGAAATATAATCATGCCATTTGAAATCCATCAGGACTCACTTTTTAAATTATGCGTTGTCAAGTAATAATGATAACACAAAACTAGAAATGACACAGGTAAGACAGAAATTATTATAAAGTTAACCCCAGACGATGATACAGCTTCGATTGGAGGTCAGGAGTAACAGTCGAACGTTCTCATTGAGCAAAGTAACACAACTTCTTCAGCGGAGACATTTACAAATCAATATTGCAGAATATGAGGCCACTCCTTCCTAACATGATGATTAAAGATAGCACGAGAAAAACTTTCTGAGGTCATAGATTTGTTAAAACCAAGCTAATTGGGAAATAACTCTTCCGTTATAACTCTCCATGCCGAGGGTGACGATCCGAAAAATATTCGTCTATCATCTAAACATTTTAATACCGCCTAGGATTGGATTTTCATTCAATGGACTAACCATGATGGGTTTACGAGCGCTATATTGTGTATTATTTTTTTGGTAATTGATAATGTAACATTTGACACTATTTGTTAACCCTTTAATAAACAACTATAATGTCTCGTTAATTAATCCATTTTTTATTTGTTTGTAAAGAATATCGGACAGAAAGAACAGGATAGCGGTTTAATTCTCCTAAGAAACTCCAAGTTTTTGATCCTATCGACATTGGGAGAGCAGACATGATGAATAACCGCGCCATCCATCTCTCCGTCTTCTTTAATCCTTTCTTGCCCCCGCAGTCCGTGCTTGAATGTTCAGGTGCTGGTGCCTCTGCTCTACAGGAACGTATTTCTGGTTGCCTTCCATCTCAGGCGTGAGAGAGGCAAAGGAGGTTGCCTCGCCGCTAGCGACATCGCGTCGACCGAGCACCGGGCTCAGATAGGGATGGAAGGTTTCATGAATGCCCAGCATGACCTGTTGTGAGGAGGCTAAGGGAATGACGCTCCAAATGAAGCTTTTACTTCTTCAGGGTGGAGAGCAGCCTGCGGTTATGATAACAGTGGAGTGAATTTGTCGAGGATCCGATAAAGGGCGTTGGGGTATTTCGTTTTCTTTCGTAGGTTCACCTAAAGGCGCTTAAATGACCCAATGAAGATTTGTGTTTAGTGGGTAAGAATAGTTCAGTAATTATTGTGTTAAAAATAATAGTGGACTGCTATATCTATACGTCTTTAATGAGAAAATTATAATATCAGGACATATAGCATTAGATTAAATGATTCAGACTGCAATTAGTGATCATACTTATAAAAGGACAGCTTAAACATATTTTAAAATTTAACATGAATTTGAGACCATTGCACTGAATGATCATTTAAATGGTATAATTATTATAAAAGACTGTTCTGCAAATAATAATCGGCAAAACCCAAAAGATCGAGCTTTACATTGAGTAGAATTAAATTCCGAATTTAGCTACTTCAGCGGTTAAGGTATTATTTCACAATTTTATCTGAGAAGTTAATATTTGGGCAATTCATTTTTGGGATTTAAACCTGAATCCTTACGATGTTAATAAGCATTACCGAAATGACTATTGCGATCGTCAAACTGGTACCTTAACTACGCACGTTGCACTTAAATACATCATCCATACGAATTCAATGTCTCCAAACTAAGGTATCTCAAAATATTCGGTTAAGGTCACATGATTAAATATCGACAATAACCTAAAAAAATGATCGGGAGTTCACAGCGATTATTTTTCTCCTTGCTAGAATATTAATGAGACGCCCATGTATTCCCGCGACCCTATTGTACACTCATCATTTTCCCATTGCATGCTGAACGGGCATCAATTTTGCAAACGCAAAAGCGGAGCCATTTCCTTCTCACTAATAATACCTCTAAATTAAAAGCAAAACCATACACCTAAGATAAGGGAACTGCGGCATTATCTTCCGTTTACTCCGCCTCCAAAGTGCTCCACCGCAATTTCCTCGGACCATTTGCAATGGAGCGCGCTTCAAAGGGGGACCCTTCTACTTCGGCCCGCTATTCTCTCGACTCCTCCCCTTCTTCTTCACTGCCCGCCTCGCATCCAGAGTTACCCTTCCTCTCCCGAGGCGTCTTCCATAATCGTCGTTCTTTCCTCTCCATTCCCTTTCCTCTTCTGGCAAAACAATAATGCGGAGGGTCAAAGGGTCAAGCAGTCTTGCCAAACGGTCTGCTCCATAAGGGCCAGACGGTAGGAGATGGGGTAGTTGATGATGTTTTATGTCGGTGCCTCCCCTCTTGTTGGATAATGGGGGTCAATCGAGACGAAATGTCGAATTGACATAGTGCGGTATGGATGAGAGATAAAATTGGATTATGATGAGGTAATGAGAAAGCATTTAAGTTTACGCGCCTATGTTACTAGGCTTGCTTAGTGGGAAGACAATTGATGGAAATTAAAAATATAATGTATGTTGGAAAATAACGTATGCTGGAAATACCAATTATAGTGTGTTTAGATAAATAAAAATACAGTATCCGATTCTTATTTTTTAGATAATTTATTTTTTCCTGAAGTAAGGTAATTAATGAATATAATTAGGGAAATAAGAGCTATTTCAAATTAATATTCCAGCAGAAAATAAAAATTACATCATATCAAGACGGATCACTCAGTTTATAGTGACTTTTTGTTCCATAAATTAAGTGAATATATTGATCCTTGTGATATAATACTGTCTAAATAGAGTTTACTGTTGAATGGGGTCTATGGAGTTTACTAATAACAATATTTATAATGATTTGATTGAAAATATTCTTCAGCACATAATAGATCGATGGGAACTCATGATTCGTAGTTTGAAATATTGTCATTCGGCTTTTATTTACTTTTGAAAAACAATAACGTAGTATTGGCACAGAATCTAATCATCGTCCGTATCGACGGAAAAATAAATGCCTGTAAGAAACAATTATGTATACGCCACTGAGCTAGAGCATTTTATATTAACACAATTTAATTATCCCTCGGAGTTCAACATGGATCCTCGTTAATACCATGTTTAAGCGATTTTATAATAGTTTACCATCATATATATATACATTTATTTATATGTATATATGTATACATATATATGTATATGAATTGAATTGATACCAACACATACTCGTTTAAGTTCCTGTAACCTTCTAATATCCTCTGTTCAAGTTGCTGATTAAATTCTTTCATGTTTGCGGTAGTGAAAATATATTGTAGAAATAATTGGATACACCGCGTGAACAGACAAAATAGATTCTAAGAAAATAAATAATGAAAAAATTAAGGAAAGTCAAAGAGTAACTTATGCCAGTTTAATTCGGGAACTGAGACCAACCGAGTAACCGAGCGAAATGACAAAAATACTAAAGAACATATTGAAATAAGCTGATAGACAACGTGAAAATGTGTCGCTGTTAATTAAATTCATTGCGTTTTCCCTTAGTCACAACATATATTTCATACAAAATATATTATCTTTCACCAAATATAATATTTTATAGACCTATAAAATATAATATTACGAGCATTTAGACTTTTATGACATCCCCATTAGTTTTCTGCATTTATTAATTGTGCTCTTTGGATCACTTCGGCTAAAATATCCATCATCATACAATCAGTGCAATGATATTTTACATACATTTTCGAAAGTGTAGAAAGTGTTTTATAAAATGTCTTATTTCCATGTATTTGTATATTTCATGAAATATATGACTTTCTCACAATTTTGGTGCTAACAAACTATCATCATATGTGATTAAAAATCAGCTATCAACTTTAAAAAATTCTTGTATAAATTTCGTAAAAATTAGAGATTGATTTACATTTGCAGCCTCACTATTTGACAAATAGGCATTATACCCCGATGAAGAACAAAGCGACCGTATGATGCTTTCCACTTTCCAAAGGTCGAACGGCTCTTTAAGCTTAAGTACAAATATAGCCTGTGTATAGTCAAAAAACTGCGGAGAATGACGCATCTGTAACGTTTAACGAAGTCATTCGTTAATATGCATTAAAATGCAGAAGTTTCAAAGCTTAAAATGCCGATTGAGGCTAATAATTTTTACGCAAACAATTTCTGCATCACAGCCTGAATATGATTTAATGTCAATATTATTGATTGATTCAATGAGCGTCTGACCTGCCAGTTTTTCCCTTTCCTTTTTTATAGGACAGACCAGAATCAGGAGTAACCTGTAAATACCTAAGTGCACATTTGACTAAATTAAAATGGTCTGAGTGAATAACTTGTAAGATTGTCTTGACCAGCTAACCTCATAACATTTGTCTGGCCTGTCGCAGGTAGCCATGTAAGTTAATGAGTCAATCAACTCTTAATATGGAAACATATCTGCATCCCATTCAGTCTTGTGTGTGTGTATATATATATATATATGTGTGTGTGTGTGTGTGTGCATAATATCTCTTTTACTCTTTGTGTCAAGTTTCTTCCTAGTTCCTTTTGGCACATGCCCGTAGGGTACACAACCAAAAACTCTCAAGTGACTCTAAAATCTTTTTCCCCTCCTCAATTATCTTTTGGAAATTTTCCCGTAAATACCCTGGAAGGAGCCCTATTTTTAAGGAACATTACATTTTTCATCATCTCAGTACATTATTGTCTGTCTAAAACTGTATTTCACTCACCTGATTTTCCTATTTCAAAGATACGGGTATAGATGTTTTCATTCTGCCACAGAAGTGAGGGCTCTGGTTTGGTGTAATATTTATTTAAGATAATTATCAAAATATTTATTTACATGCCAACCCATTACGCACTTACAGCCCATACCCACTATCTGAACAAAGGCATTTAATTTTCAAACCCATTTATAACTGGACTTAGCCTTAAATTCTAAGAATTTACCGGTCGCTTCACTTTTAGACGCCAAAAGGTAACAAAATATTTTTCTTGGTAATTCAATATACTTTTATCCACTTACCATGAACACACCTTATGAATTTTTCCTTTTCATCATCTATAAAATTTACTCCAGAAACCAGACTTTTCCTCAGAAGTGCTTCATAAACCTATAATTTAAGGGCCATAACCCCTTGGGCCGAAGGTCGTAGCTGCTCAACCCAGTTGACAGACCAGTTGCGGAATCCCTAAATGTTATTTCCTCAGCTGCAGTGGTATTAACTGACTCATTTAACTCTTTTAACTTATAAAATCTATCCACCGCTTATGCTGTTACAATCAACTCTCCTCCTTCCTGAAATAAATCTCTTAGAAACATATTTCACATCTTTCTATCCTGATCCTGAAAAAAATATCTGAGGAAATCTCACACACATCTCATAAGTGAACAGCATATTCACACAACAGATTAACGATTCCGGTGACTGACAAAAGGTTTTTATAAAAGTGAGGAATGTAGCTAGCAACAAAAACATTTTTCATCCCGTTGGTTTTTAAAGATACTTCAATTTACCCGCACTGAGCATTACTCACTCATTTGTAGCAGTAATTAGGAGCCTCGTACCTTATTTAAATTAATTTCAAATCTTTTAGCCATTTTCTTTTGCTTGAAGCATGACTATTACCTCAAATATGCATACCTGCTGTCACTATGAACACTTTTAAAATAGATAAATAAGTTACAGATGATTCCGTTTTCTTAACCCCTTTAGCTGGTTTATTACTGCACTTAACCTCATTCTTGTCTGATTTTCTGTCATATGTATTAAATTTATTTATAGATGATATACTAACAGGCGTTATTTCTTCAAAAAAGAGGTAAAAGTTAAATGGTATAAATCGTCGTCTGAGATACATTTGACTTAATGCGTTTTTATTGAATAGTTTTCAGCTATTTAAAAATAAGAATGACAAGGTAAAATGCAGTGTACAATAGTTCAAATATGCTCATGTACACACATACAGATAGACAGTACACTCACACACATATGTATATATATTTACACAAATTATAAATACGTACATACATTATATTTACACAAAATTATTTGATTCTTCCTTTTCCATTACAATGGAGTTCCAAAAAGCATCGGCCTCCACTGTCTTTCAAATTGTTTAAAAATATTTTGGCTTATGTCACATTTAGAAGTATTAATTAGATATTTTGAAGATGGCTTCCATTTTTCATCTGAACAACAGATTTTTGATAGTTATATTAAGATAACGGAGGGAAAAAATTCTTTCAAGAAGCATGGAAATTGAAGCAACCCCAATTCTCTTTCTTGTATTTAAAATTTCAAGTAAAAATAAAATATAAAAATTCCATAATTGTACATAAGTTATCTATTTTGTAAGTTCAGTTTTCGTTTCTACACTTCTGAAAAGAAACTGAGCTTGAAAGTAGCACCAGGAGTGAATTTCCTTAGCTGGGATAACGCAGCTAATACCTCAGATCCATTTTACATTTCTTTGATGAAATAACTTGAGAATTTCCTCGTAGCAGTACAGACACATGGCCAGTACTCCTACCAATAGATTCCGGAAACTAGGGTCAGTAATTCCGTCAGATAATGTAGCAAATCTTTTTACTCAGCCGTCTGTGCCATCTTTGAGGCTACGTCTTTTCTTCCTTTCCGGTCCAAATTCTTTCTTCACACCATTTTCTCTCTCGGGACCGCATCAATTCAGACTTCTTTTTATTCTCTCTGCTCTTCCTCGCTGTCTGCCGAAGAAGGAAGGGGCCATTGCGTGGAGGCCCGCGGCCAACCGTTCCGCAGCTTTTTTCCCCCACGCTCCTTTTTGTTCCATTTTCTTCTCGGCTCATTCTCGGGGTCTTTCTGTCTTCGCGTCTCATCCCATCTCCACTTCCCGCCAGAAGGCTCCTTCCCATACGACACACTCCTCTGCCGTCGTCGTTACGGTAGATCCGCCCCTACTGGCCATTTGTCTGGCAAATGGAGCGTCTCCTGGCCAGGAGTCGCTGGTTCGTTCCCGCTGTGATCCCGACCGACCCCCTGCCGTTCCTTGATGCACCCGTTTTTTGCTAGCCCTTTCCTTTATGCTCCCTATCCTTCTTCAATTTTTTGTTCCGCGGCTAAATTTTGTTGAAGCGCATCAGCGGTTATTTCTTTGGGATCATATTTGTTTCAGATACCTCGCGTGAATAATTTTTTTTAGCATGACCTCCTTACGAATTTTCTATTACATATTTATAAATACCGGGCCCTAGAATGTAAACATTTGTTTAGATTATATTAAGGAGTAAAATGTAATAAATTTACAAATAGTGAGTTTGAAGTTTTTTGATTTGAGTTTATGAGCAAATAGATATTTCCTCGAATATAAAAATCCTTATGACGGAAATGGAGGGTACTGAAACGTATATTTGGATGAGATTCTTTATCATACATCTCGGAAGATAGGAAAAGCAGCCTTTGGGGAAAATACGAAGTATTGCATAGTGGCGACGAGCAAAACCTTGATTGATCCCTCGACAGGAAACTAGAGTAATTCGCCCCTGTCCGGCGCAGATAGTAACCCAAGAAACGACTCGATCTCATCCCTATCAATCCACGGGGTCGACTCAAATTTATGGAGACGACACCTTAAATGTGCACAGAGCGATTTCATTCATTTTTTCGGCCCGCTCGGCAAAAAAGGGCAAATGTGTGGGCGGAGCCACGAGTCGGCCGCGTCGATGGGGTGGGTGGGACAGGCGGGGAGAGTGGTGGGTGTTCCAAAAAGGGCAAGAATGGGAATGGAAAAAAAGTAGGAGGGCGGGGAGGGGAGTCGGGTGACTTGATTGAGCGGTGGACACGAGCGGGTTGCTGAGAGGAAAAGGGAGTCAGGAGTTCGGGGTCGGGCAAGAAAGAGGGAGGCGCAGAAGAGACGAAGATGACGCAGGAGGGAAAGGAAGAGATGAAGCGTGACGTAAAGATAGTTAGACAAAACGGAAGAGCGTCACACCAATACGCGCAGAAGTGAATGGATTTAAAAACAAGGAAGTAACCGAGGAATTCTATATTTTATGCTCAGATTATTTTACTCATCGTCATTTGCTTTACTTTTTATTATAAAAATACCCTGATGCGATACAATTCTCTTAGTGAAACAAGTCTCTTGTAGCATTTCACGTATTACAAATGCAATTGAAGATGAACTTTAAGGGCAAAAATGTAATGTTTACACGAACATTAAGGATACTTAATCTTTTGAGGCTTAACTTTGTGGAATTGTTCCTTGATGAATAATGTCAAAATAAAACTTTGTAAATCCACATGAAAAATAATCTTTAATGCGATCCAGGTTTGATTGCGGTGCAGCATCATTAGCCTGCTGTACCGCAGGCAGAAATGCACCACAGCGAAACCTGGGTTGCATTAAAATTTATTTTTCATGTGAATTTAAAGAGTTTTATTGTGGCATTATTCATTAAGTATACTATTTACCGTGACACTTGGCGTTATTTATTAATAATAATTTTCACTAGTTATGCTTTTATTAATTATGCGTATTTAGCACAGTTTCATATAAATAATGGTCAGCAATTTGTTGCTTGAAAGTTGGAGTCGAATTTTAATATCGTTTTTGAGTTAATAACAATGGTAAGAATGAATTCAGAATTATTGTGTGAGAAGATACAGTGTGTTAAATGGATTTAAGAGAAAAAAGAAAACAGACCAAAAGCTAACTCCGAATGTCCGCTTTGCTTATACTAGGTCGTGAGTACTTTTCCACTAGTCTTAGAAGCGTATGTTTGAATTCCAGTCAAGATATTGTGCGTAATAATGCGTTATCTGATCAATGTTTATCCCAATTTCGCAAACACCATTGTAAACAGATGATAAAATGATTCGCCTATACGTATATAAATGGAAGAAGGGACCATTAGGTCTCAATTTTGCCCAAATAAAGTCCTTTATCTATCTATCTATCTAACTATAAAGAATATCGACAGTTTGCGCTTCCCTCTTTAAAGAGGCATGGGTGGTTTGCCAATACAACTGATAACATACACATCTGAGACCAGAGCATGTGCAATCAAGAGACCCAGTTGCAAATTCCTCACAAGTTAATTCCTTTCTTGACGAATATTCATTAATTTGTACACCCTCCAGAGGATCGTCTTGATATATCCTTTCCAACTTTTCATGTTTCCTGTGGGGCAAAGCGTGGCTTTCTCAAATTTTGGCGGCGAATCCCTGGAAAATTACATAAAAGGCTCCATGGATGGCTTGTGGTGGGATGGCGCCATCCCTAATAGTACTCCCGGGGCAGACGCCAGTTTTGCTCTTGCCCATCAGAGGCCCGGGAGGGCCCGCGAGAGGGACGCTCTGAGAGGGGCGGGCGAGCGAGTGAGTGAAAAGGGAGAGAGAGAGAATTAGAGGGGGTGCGAGAAGAAAAGGGTCGGAGAAACTCTGAAGAAGGGGTTGGCAAAAGAGGTCGACTGCCGGTAGGGGGAGGGGCGTGCGGGAAGAGGCAAAGGGGAGTGAAGGACATATAGCGAGTGAGGGCGAAAGGTCGAATGGGGAGATGGAGGACGGCCGAATGGGAGAGGCGTGGTATTGAAAGGGCGGGAATGTGGGGGGGGATCCCACCCTTGATGGAGTGCAATTGTGTGGATGTGGAGGCGGCGGCCAGAGGATGTGGCGGGAGGTAAAGGTTCCTATCGCAGGGGGAGGTGTGTTGGAAGATTGGGGGGAGGGGACTCGAGGTCGGAGGATGCTGAAATAGGGGAGGGTTAGTGGAGGAGTCAAGGGGGAAATGGAAGAGGCCAGTGTCTGGGACAGTCGCCCAAATCTCACAGACATGGAAGGGAGAGAAAAGAAGGGTGTGTGGCGTGAGAAGGATGTGTACGTGTGTGGAGGTAGGAGGGGTAGGTTGGCTTCGGGATTGATTGGCTCCTTGGTGAATGCATGTGAGTGTTGCGAGGTTTGTGGGGGAGGGGTTGAATTCCTCTCCTCTCCCTTCTTCTCCCCAAACCTTCTTTCCCCCTCTTCTTCTCTACATCCATTTCGGTCTTTCGGAAGGAGTTATTCCGAGTGAGGTAGAAAGAGGGGGTGTATTGAGCCGAGTAGAGAGACTTACTCCTTCGGCCGCAAGGAAGAGGAAAAGTGGCGTCCATTCCTGCCGTTTGATCTGATTCTTTTCCGGCGCTTCCTTTAGCTACCCACCTCCGCACGGCATTCTTGTTATGGCTGAACCATTCCAGTTGATGCTGGAAAATATGGTGCATATACCTACTTGACCCACTTTGTTGGTTGAAATCTCACACACGGTAATCGCGAATATTCTGTTAGTTGCAACAGCTATTGATCTGCGTAACTCAAAATCATTTAACCCTTCCACCTTTATTTTGTTATGGAATGGAATAAGATCTGGTGAAAGATAAATTAGGATACTGGGATTATTGATGCAAGTCACTTATTGACACCAATGGCCTTTGATGATATTAAGGAACGAAAAAACTGAGGCATTGTGTCGTTTTAATCCACAAAGAAAGTATTCCGGGCGTGATTATATCAAATATTCAATTTTAAAAGAGAGAATGGTGAAACTATAATTAGCATTTCTGCTGCCAATTCGTACAGACTGTTAGTGCTGTTATGAGTACGTCTTATTTCAAATTCTATTAAATAAGAATGTTTTCTTAGTGGTAGTGGTAATTGCATTATTAATTTCAACGTTGAAAGGTTCTTGTGAGGTCTTATTCTTATAATTATACAACACGGCTCTTATAAGTAATTCATTTTGCTGGGTTTTCAAGAATCGATCTAATAACAGAATGGTTTAAATCCAACATTGTTGACCTCTAATATATCATTACTAAATAGAAGTAAAACAATGTTTAAGCACCCAAATTAAAATGTTTTTAGTCATAGTGGAACATGGCACTTTATATTTGACAAGAGTAATTCGATCAAACTCTATTCATTTCTATCATGGTCTATTAATTGTTAAAGGAGTACATTACAAAATCGTAAAACCTTACAGTTCCAAGGACAAGGTATACTTTCTCTAATTAGGCACGAGACCATTTGATGAAATATTTTTTACCGTACATACTTATTTAGAGAGATAATAGTTGAATAGCCACTGGCACTAACCAATTGGAGCACTCTTTACTAGAAGTTGTTAGGTAAACGTATATTTATTGCTTTCTCAAGATGCACGTGTAACGTTCACTATTTTCCTTGAATTCTGGAACTGCAAGGGCCCATTGCGAGGGAAGGGTGCATAAAAGGAGTATAAACCACTTCAACTAGCAAAAGTAATGCCGTAAAAAACGGCGGCAGCGGTAGTTTCAAAGGCTATTGGCCGGACGTTGACGGAGCGCTTGCCAGATGACTCTGCAGTAACGAGAGGCAATTGCATTTGATGCGACCATGTTTTTGCGTGGATCCCCAAAATGCCTTGCCATCCAATTCGTCCTCTTCCCCCCCCGCAGACCATTTCCTTTTCTTCCTACGCCAAAGCCAGTCTTCCCTCTCCTCCTCCGCAGCTCATTCCCTACTCTACCTCGCTCTTGCCCTCCCTACCCCCAGGTCTCACACCACCCTCACTTCCCTGGGCCCACCTCTCCCTACCCAACCCCTTCGGCGTCGAACAACTCTCCTTGATCAATCCTCCGTTCCTGGAACTTCCTCCCATTCCCGTTCCATCCTTTTACCGCCGTCCTCCTCCCGCCTCGCCCCCTCCCTCTCCCATCAGTCTTAGCCATCACCCCGAAGCTCCTTGCGGAGCCTTTCTTCTCCTGAGTGCTTGGCTACAAGGCCCTGACAATGGGGAGGAGGCGGCGGAGGAGGAAGTCTGCGAGAGATTGGGAGAGGGGGTGGTGGCGAGGTTGGAGAGAGATGAAGGTAGTATGAAAGGGAAGGAGGTGGGTGTGCTGCGAGCGGGAAGGAGGGGAGTGAGAAAGGGTGGCGGGAGAATGGCCTCTGGACGGGGTAGGCAACTACCACTCATTCCTCCCTTCCAACATCTTTCTCTCTCTCACCGGGGCAGCAGAAGTGGGGACGACGAAGGTCTTTCTGTAGAAGGAGGAATGGTAGCTAAACAAAATGCTTGCCTTTGGCAGTCGGTACTTGCCGCCTCTCGCTGATTGGCGGTGGAGGAGTGGGAGTGAAGTAAATGGAAGGGTGGAATGTGAGATC
Source organism: Hetaerina titia (assembly GCA_037158775.1). Lineage (NCBI taxonomy): Eukaryota > Metazoa > Arthropoda > Insecta > Odonata > Calopterygidae > Hetaerina > Hetaerina titia. Next base: position 114,299,067 of record CM073770.1, read on the forward strand.
ATGGAAACCTGGGCAACCAGGCCCGGAGATATGCATATCATTTTGTGAGGCCTCTGGAATCATCCGCGGTAATGATTTCTTGGGAGTTCCAGTTTGGAAATGGTAGCTTATTCATCGAACCCTCGAAAAGGTTTTGTTGAGCGTCGCCAATGAGTTACCACGTTCAGGCCGTGAATTTAGGCTAATGGCTTTTCGATCAAAGTAGGTACACACTAAGTGCTCATGAATTCTGGCTCGAGGAAGACCATGGAATGAATTAAATAAATTAATGAATGTTTCTGTAAGTCAACATTAACTTGACCAATAAAATGCTGAATCATGTGAAACAAAATTGTCCATTCGCAATTCATTTTGCACTTGGTTATAAAATGATCGATGTATAGGAAATAATAATGCACTATTCCGATGTTAACTAACAGTGGAATAGGTTATTCTTATTTACTACGAAACGATCATGTTTCCTTTCCACAACATCACCTCTGAATCCAAAAAATTGGCAGTTATGCTAAAATAAGACTTTCAATTTCCAACGAAAGTAACGTTATAAAGGCATGGAATGATTAAGCTAAGTATACGTAGTTTTAATTATTCAATCTCGGAGGGTCCTTATATTTTCATTTTGAGTTGTGGCATTTAATTTACTTATTACAATTTTATGTTTTACCCATACAAACACAATTCATCCCTCTAAAGACAACTTCATTCCACCGAATTGAAATTATCTAGCCGTACATTTTCACGGTGCAAAATCGCGATACAGTTGAGAAATATTCTTTTATCAACACGAATAATACAAAAATCTAACACACATTTCCTCTCTAATGTAACGCGTAGGCATGACTTTGAAGTTTTGATGGATTACTTTGGTTCGAAATATGTACATCCCCAATATTTTTCAGCAACTTTAATATTCAACTGATGTTATTAAACTGCTGGATTTCGCTCACATATTACCCATATTAATCATCTCTGTGATCATTTAAATAAATAATTAACAAATTGCTTAGCAGGTTTATTATTTTAATATTCTCATATTTGCCGAAACAGTTTTTCTTCCCATGCGGGATTTTTCTAAAAACTGGAATTTCCGTCAGAGATTTTATACAGTAGTGAGCGCACGGGAAGAGCTAAAGAGTATTGAGAAATATGGAGGAGGTAGAGAGGGTGAGAGAAGAGAAAGGGGAGGAAGAAGCCGTCGAGAGTTGGAGTTACTTGTCCGATGGGTCCGCAGAGGGGGCAAGAAATGTGGAGAACCATCTTGGAGCCAAGGTTTTGGTAATAGTTTCGAGGGAGGGGTTGCCGAGGTCGTAGGGGAGGGAGAACGGGTGAGTCGTCATTTGCAAAACCCCTAAATCAGGCTGACCAGCACTTATCTCTAGTCCAACACCTCCTTCCCCTCGCTTGGGATCCGCCCCATTCTGGACCTAATCCTCGAACCATTTAAGTCACCGACCCCATCCTTCCATCTCCACCCTCCTCCCTCATTCCCCTAAGGACCTCGCCCCACCCTTTATCTTGCCACATCCACCCTATCTTACACGTGGCATTGTCCCCATAAGGGAAATTAACTCCCAGCTTGGGTGGAACGTAATTAGCCAAGTCCTTCTTCTTGTACCATTTGAAGTTATTTCGTCGTTTCCACAAACTTATTAAAGTCTTACCTGAAACATTAATGGTCAATAGTGCTTCCCGAAGCAAATTGACGAGATCGAGAAAAAACTACGAAAAGTAAGTTTAAAAAAATTGTTATAACAGATAGTTGGAATATTGATAGGCTCTTGAGACTAAAATGGGAAATATGAACTTTTATGAATAGAAGTTAATGCTAGGAAACACGACATCACATATACATGTACATATGTGGTTTTATTGCTAAATTTATAAGGTAATTCAAAGAGCGTGTATCATAAGAATGACAATGATGAATAAGTTTTGCATTCAACAATTAGCATAACTGGATAAATATACCCTTATGTAACTCATAAGTAAACGGCTTTTGGAAGCCTTTACGTTGACTGGGTAGCATGGCGTATAAATCCTTAAAATATCCCTTCAGCTGAAATGGCTAAAGGTTGCAAACAAATAGTCATTTTTCGTTTTAGTATCCCTACGGCCACAGCTTTCCCTTTTCTAGTGGCAATCGAGCACCGCTTATTCACAAAATATAGTTTGCTTACATATTTAAGTAGTCATGAAGTTCAACAAAGAAAATGTAATCGTTATTTTGTAGTTTTTCTTATGGCTTAAAATTTCTCGGAATCCATTTTACAAGATGTCATGAGGAAATGTATCTCTCGTATTTACCATCAAACTAAGAAAATTATGATAGCTGTTTCTGCTTCAAAATAGTGTAGCTGTAGTGCTTCAAAATATAAATCTTACTCTAGCTGTTTTGATTCCTTTTAAAAGTGTAATTTTTTAAAAGAAAGTTTGGAGTTAGTGATCGGATTATGGCGTTCTATTTCAATAATCTTAAATGGATAAAGTTTTATATTCATATTGTCTTTTTGAACTGCAACAGTTCCATCTTATTAACCAATTGACAACCTACCTATTTAATGATATAATATTAACTTAAAAAGGTCTTAATGTCTTAAAACGAATACAATTTATTATTTTGCGTCGTCCAAAAGCAAATACTCGATGCAGGTGAAGAGTACCTCTGCATGTCTTAAATGATATTTATTACTTTTTCCGACAATTCAAATATTGAATATTTTTTATGATGGAAAAAATAAGAAAATTATTTAACAAGAATTCCTCGCGAAACTAGGGAGGTATGTTGACCATGGGAGTGAGAGTCAGTTTCCCATGAGATTTCACCGATGGATAAGCGTAGCTGACGATGTATCAGTTGGTATTTCAATATACTGATAGTGACAGATAAAATGTAGATATCTTGACTCCAAGATCCTTTAGTCAAAATCTGAAATAATATGAAATAGAATACATGACTTTAAATGCCATTTTTACAATTATTAAAGATAAGCTTAAATATTTATGATACTTGAACTTTTAAAAAAGTAAGTTTAAGTCAATGATCGAGCATAAATTTGCAAATTGATCTGCCGGAAAGTGTTTTTTCCAATTATTCACCGCCTCAATGCTCCCAATTGCAAAAACCTCCTTAATCTTTTGCATTCATTTGAAGAAGACAAACGTTATAATGAAGTAAAACCTTCGTTTTTAAACTTAGACATAGCGAGTCATCCTGCAGCACTGCACTTGATCGTAAAATTGGAATTGCCTTACGTTCGGTAATTATGATCGTACGTAAGAAACTCCTATTCATAAGTTAGATACGATAATTATCAACAGCATGTAAAGGTAAATTTTAATTAGATGTGTGTCATCCAAATGATCATAGAAAAGAGAACGAATAACGCGTATAAATTTTGTTGCTATGAATTAAATCAAATACATTTTGATATTTGCTCAGGTTTGTTCAAAAACCCTGACTAAGCCCAACAATATTTTCTTCTTGGTGTTTCTCATTAATATTACGACTATACACAAGAAATTAAGAAGTATGGGATTGGGAGGTCCATACTCATCAATTATAATATAGCAGATAACTGATGTGCAATAATAATGCACCAAATTTATTATCACTACATCTTCCCATGCAAAAAATATAGATTGTTGTACGTAGCTTGCACCTCGAAGCCAATGCTGTCCAACGAATGGAGTGGCAGTGCATAGTTTTAAAGATAAAAAATATTTATTTAAAATAAATATTTAATTTGTAAGCAGATTGCAAATGATCCGAGGTAATTTGAGTTGTTGCGGTGGTTACAGTACTTGCTTCCCACCTCTAGGACTCGGGATCGAATCTCGGCGATGGCTGACTTTTTCAGTTGTATCCCAATCCCTACTTGGTATGCAACGTGCAGAGCAGTTTAAGAGGAGCACGACGTCCGCCGGATTGGACGCTAAGTCGTGTAATCCCTTGAAGCCTTTCGTTAAGAATAGGTTAATACCGACGCTGGGTTTCACTCCACCCTTCCCTCTTTCCTGGACATTCTAGCTCTGCCAAAATTACCCACCTATTTCTAATGGCGTCTATTTACTCAGCTGTCGGTCGCCTCCCCAAACTACAACTACTAGGGATTTAGATGCCGGTGAAAGATAATACACTATATTGGCCAAAATTCATTGCAATAAGAGTGGATTTTCTACAAGTTTATTTAAATATAAAAATGGGATCCCTCCTGTTGCAAAGAGAATGAACGTGTTCATACTTTGGACACCGTGGGACTTTTAAAGATACCTAAATTTAGTAGGAATGTTCGACCTCGAATTTATATTAAGAGAAGCGATGATAGTGCCAAATAATCTTTCCCTCTCACAGTTCTTTATTACCACAAACAAAAGGTAAACATTTTAAAATATAGGTTTTATACATGTACATCATGCCAGCAGAAAAATTCATGTAATTATTGCATTGATTCCTAAAATGACATTTTTATAGGTTGCATCCTGCCATATTCCCAAGAATGAATGCTTTTGAATGCTTGAATTACTGCATTGCATTGGAAATTTCATGAAATATCACAAAATTATTAAAATGTCATCTTTAAGGTGCAAAGGAACAATATCACATTGGTTTCACATATGAAATTCTTGCCCGCAATATTTATAAGTGCGATACTAGAATGTTGGAACAGCAGAAGTGTGATGGGAATACTCGCACACACACACCTCCCGGTCGGTACCTACATCTCTGGCCCTCATACCCCTCTTGTGATGTAGACTTAGAACATTAGCCGCGTTGGTGTGAAAATGTCAGGGGATGTCTTTTAGGCAAATCCAAATTAGCTTTGGTTGTTTCCTTAAAAAAAATTATTCAAGACCATCAATTCTTATGCCATCATTTAAAATAAAAGGGACGCCGGAAAGACGGTTATTTGGGACGGAAGGGACCTTCAAATACCAATGGAAAATTTGCCAGTGTCCTGGCCTGTTGTCGGTTCTGCTAGAGACTATTGGAATTACCGCCCATATCCCCTTTGCCTCTCTCCACCGTCTTTCACTTCAAACTTCCTTTTGCGAGGGATCCAGCAAGTAAGGATTTTGGAAACGATGGTAAGGAAGTCCACCTGCGCTGAGTTTCTCATTCCTTTGATGAAAACCCTTTTAGGAAGGAAGGACTTAAGTTCTCTGGACGCATTCACTTCTTTCTGTCGGTCCAGGGATCTTAGTCTTCCAGCTTTCCCTCTCTCTTCCGCTCAGTTTTACTCCCTTTCTCCTTCCAACCATTCCTCCGCTAATTTCCTGTCCTTACCCTCACCTTCGCTAGAGCATCATACTCACTCATTCCATTTACACATGTGCAGCTTCCACATTCTAATATCACAATGATTTGCGCGTCCTTTCCCAAATATCTCATTTTGCGATGTGCTCCTTGAAAACCGATTTTGAAGCGACTTGAAGTGTATTAGTTTCCTGCATAAAATCCGTTCCATCATGTTTCTTTTTGGATATATAGTAATCATCAAAATATTTAATTTGAGTGAGAAGTATAACTTCGGAGCACTAATCTAAATTCCATTTATAGATTCCCTCACTAGTTTTCTTATTTCCATAATGTTTTGGAATCGTTAAGTAAATTAGAGACTGTTGTGCGGACGCTAATGACAATTATTCAAATTAATTATTTGTTATGGCCTATTCTCGACTATCATCGAAAACTCTGAAAAAAACTGCCTTTGAAGGTTAATTAGTTCAAATATGGTGATAAATAATACAAATGGAATGCATCTAAACCTTATGTTGCACATCTCCACCAAGGAAACTTGTACAAAAATCATTTTTACTCGTCCATCTTTTGCTTTTCTGGAGACCATGTCATCATCTTCTTGTAAATTGCATACTTGTGTGAAATACAATAAATATGAACATAAGGTTATGAGTCGTATACTAAGGTAAAAATCATATTACAGTGAAGAAAATAAACTGACCTTAATGTCCTTGTAACACATAAGGGAAAGCCCAATTTTGTAATCATCAATCATATGCCCTTCTTGGAAGGAATATCTTCCACGTATTTCTTTTTATCCCCTTTATTAATATAAGATTATCATTTGGAATTCGGTGAGGGAAACATATTATATGTTTATTTATGTTAAATGAAGAAAAATAAGTCTTAAATCACATATATCACAACTAACTTTTCGGTACGAAAATGGAATGATTTCAAGGCATTGAACGAAGTGCATATTATTTTGAAAGATAACACAGGCCTACAAAAAAACATTTTTTTTGGTGCGGGGAATCTTTGTGATGATTTTAACTATATTTGTAGAGCTGAATCCAAATATGAAATCCGTTTTTATTTAACAGCTCTACTTTTTTATATATGGTACATCTTACGATTTGTTGTTTTAATATTTGATATATTCCGGAAAATAATTTTCAAAGTTAAATAAATCTATAAGTATACTAATTTATAACCACTCTACGGTGTTCCTTTTATTTTCAATAAACTGTCAATAAGTTTTATGTATATTTCTATATTGTAGGCCAATGAGATAATTATTAATATAATATTCCCATATAATCATGTAGAAGATTTTTTTACGTAAGTAACAATATATCTATATCTTGAAAACTATAGCTGATAGGAAAAAACTAGTGTCATAATTGGATTCAGCACCCCAATTGTTCTTTAAATCAGCATTAAAAGCTCCGGCACCAAAACCACTGTTGGCCTGTGTTATTAATATAATATTCCCATATCATCATGTAGAAGATTTTTTTACGTAAGTAACAACATATCTATATCTTGAAAACTATAGCTGATAGGAAAAAACTAGTGTCATAGTTGGATTCAGCACCCCAATTGTTCTTTAAATCAACATTAAAAGCTTCGGCACCAAAAACACTGTTGGCCTGTGTAATTATTGAAGGTAATTCAGACAAACAATTTAATAATTGATGTAATATCCTATGCAACAACGAGCCTTTATATTCTCAAAGCGTGTTTCGAAAGTGCGAACAAATGTGTAAGATTATGATGGCAGCATGATGGAAAATGATAAACTGAAAGTGCTTTCAAAGTCTGCTTCTGATTGTTCCCTGTAAATGTCAGCGAATACTAGTATGTGGTGCAGGTTTTGCTCAGTTCTCCAAAAATATTTTCACGCGGTGGCCACGAATGTATTTGATTTTTTTGGAACGCAGAAGGTGGAGCGGAGCAACGTCTGGGCTAGGGTTTACTTTAGTGGTTGACCTTATTTCCTGAAACTTTTTCAACCCCCATTTTTTTTCCTGCCACGGACCGGTCTTATTCTTTCCGATCTGCTAGCTTTCACCCGTTCAATTTCCACAATCCTCTCACTCCCTCTTTTCCTCCGCCTCCCCCTTCCCATGTCTCCCTTCCTCCCTTTCTGTCCCCCTGCCCCTCCCCCTCTCCCCCGCCCCCTCCCTACATGACATAGGCCATCCGCCGTTTCTTGGCAGCAGCGGCTGGGAGGCCGCGAGTGTGGTGGGGGGATGGGGAAGAGGGCAGAGGGGAAGGAGGGCCGGATGTCCGGGCATTTTGGCCCAGACGGCTTCCCTTCATCGCAGTCGCATGTCCCCTTCCACCCGCTGCACGCCCGCTACCTCTGCCCCCTACCCACTCTCCCTCCCATCGTGCCTCACACCTCCCAGCACTTCCCACTACGCACTCACACTCATTCGCCACCGCCGACGCCGCTTCGCCTTCTCTCTTTTGCGTATATAAAGGAACTCTCACCCCTCGTCCCCCTCACTTTGCTCCTCTTCTTCCCTCTCCCCTTTATTCTGACTTTCTACCAGTGCCCTTCCGTTCCCTAACCGTAGGGGTTCTCGCTCCCCTCTCGTCCGTGTCCTCTACTCCGCATCGCTAGCTAGCCTTTTACGTTGCTTCGTCTTTGAAGACAGATTCATAATGTCACATTTTTCCTTCGCAATATTCGTTTTGCTACTTGATCAAGCGTTTTTTTATCGTTATTGTCATTATGCCCGGGAGGAATATTGAATGAAATTCTTCCGGCATCATCCCAAATGTGCCCCTATATTCCAATACCAGCTGATTTTGAGTCTGCGGAAAATTTTAAATGCTTTAGGAAGAAATGGAAAATTTATTTACCTAAGCTACGGAAAAATTATTTTCGTTAAAATTGGAATAAAAATATTTATTCAGAAATACCAACATAGCTTTCGCATGCTAAAATTGTTGAGTAAATAGTTTTATTTTAGAAAATATTTGTTGTAATTAGACTTTTTATGAATTTATAAGGATAGAAAACCCTTTAATTAGTACAAATATAAAATAAAATTGCAGAGAAAAGTTAAACTATTACATGAGTGCCAATTTGTAAGATGTTCGACCAATAAATAGTTTTTACGAATTCTCGTGAATTCAAAAAATAACTATAAACAAAAGCTTTTAAATAATCTTATTAAGGTTTTAAATTACAACGGCCAATTATTTATTTATCAATTACAGCGTTGGAAACTTGATTAATTAATTTCCTAATACGCGTAATAGGCGTATATGAATTGTTATCGGCTGGTTTAATGTATCACAAACTGATGGAAAATTATATGGACGGTTATGGCTGGCCAGAGCTAAAAGTATTAATTGATAATAAACAGTATAAATAATTTTACAGTTGGCCATCTCTATTAGAGTCTTTCTGCTGTCAACAAAAATCTCTTGCATTTTATTTGCTGGTGTACAAATGAAATTTAAAGTAAACATTACGTAATTGATGGACTTAATCAGCAATTTTACGATAAAGTTCTTGTGCAAATTTTAACTTGATCAACAATATTACCGAACGATAATATCCCCACACATCATCCATTTGATTTCTCTTTATTCTTTAAGCGACGAGAGATATTAAATATTTTATTTCGCCTTCATTGCGCTTCTTTTGTTTGTCTTCCGGAGCATAGAGCGCAAAGGAGGCTTCGCTCTCCATGTCTTGAAATCCCAATGCCTTCGTCCTCTTTATGCAGGCCTTCCCCTCTTGTCGTCTCCTCCGCCTCTCCATTCCAACCCCATAATTGCGCACGGCCCTTCCGCTCCGCTTAATCCCGGACCTCAATGAGGAAGTAGCCTCTTCTGAGCATTGCCTCTTGGCTACCTTAACTGCCTTGTCCGCCCGTTTCTACTCCGACATCTTAATGGGACATTTTCCAACTTAGTAGTCGACGGATTACTTCGCTTGCTAAGTAACGCATCCGTAAAAACATATATTGTTACACAATGGAACTTTTTTTGTGGTGGGCTTATAGGCACCGGAGGTACGCCCGTTCTTTGCTATTTGTATAGTTATAGTAAAATGTAACTTCACTGCACTCTCGAAGTTATAACTTACTTCTTACACGTTAATTTGAGCAATTATGTGTAATTATACAAAGGTATACCTTGACGCTTACATACACTGTGAGGGCTAAAAATTACTAAGATAAATACCTAATAAGATGAGCCTTCATGTGCTTTGGTGTTCCCAAAATAAAGATTTGCTTTGAAGCAATAATATATGTTTGGATAGGTTTTTTCTTCAGAAAATGCAAATCTTCTTAGTATATAAATTTAAAGTTGTTATAAATTTCAATTTAGTACAATATACTAAAAAATGTTACGAATACATAATTATTAAATTGGGAATGAAGATTAAAATTGTTTCTGTTTGAGATTAGGAGAACCTTTGACGTAAACTCCAATGGGAAGTTATTCTCGAGCTTCAATTGCTGAAATTGATTGTAAATATTTTGGGGAGTTTCTCTTTGTGTAATGTCTATTACAGAAAATAAATTAGTGTGCTAAGATTCAACTTATTATGTGCTTATTCCGAATTTTTCTAACAAAGGATAGTTCTTGCCATTCTTTGTTCAGTAGGCCTATATAAATATTCGCTTTTAAATTCGAATTCCAATTATTTTGAGTCAAAAATTCCAAACACATTGAGAGGTCACCTACACTTCTTTATTTAATTCGCATATAATCATTAGAATTTCCGCACACCCATTGTTGATTGGATTGAAAATTTAGGAATTTTTCATCCCTTAAATTTTCCCTTTTTAAGACAATATTTTTGAAAAAAAAACAATCCCCGCATTGGGCATGTTTTGCCCTATGCATTACGAGAATGTGTGAGGCATAAGGTATCACAGTTAAATCAGATATCGACAACACAATTCAATGGATGGTCAAGGATTCCATTTCTACTCCTGTCATCTTTTGGTCGTTTCGTTCTTGTTTTCAATTGTAGCTACACTTATAAATACGAAGTATTCATAGTTACTATTTAGTTAGTGTACATATGCCTAAATTTATGCTTACTCTTTATGCATGCATTGATACACATAAGTCAAAAATGAGATTAAAATATAGTTTAACAGTATACTCTTCGGAACTTCAAACAAATTGTTAGAGTAAAAATATAAAACTGCCCTTACAGACTTATTGAATGTAAATAAATCATTCATAATTCGAGTAAAAAAATAAATCTACGTCAACAAATCTATGTATATTAAATTTTAAAACGCAGAGGATACATCTGATTTCACTTATTAATTTCAGCCAATAGAAGGACGACTGAATGGCTTTACCGGTTGATAACGGGATACGAACGGAGTGTACGAACTAAAACTGTACAACATTATTTTTTCTTCGAAAAACATATTTATTTTAACGTCAATATCCTTTCCAGTTTAAAACATTACTCCTTTGAAAAAGGGTCCTTTTAGAATCTGCTCCCAAGATGACGGAAACAATTTTAAACAGTCGTTCACGCGTTTTAGATTGTGAGCTGTACTGCGAGTTCCCAGGCTTCGATATTGCCTTAAGAAATACTCCACCACCAACCACTATTTCATATCACTACCTCAGTTCATCAAACTCATGCATACCACGCATTTGTTACCAATTCAATTCTGAGTGCAGCCCTGGCATCGAATGAACGGTCGATCACACCTTGATCGGGCGAATCCCTCACAATGCCCAGTTTTCATACCGCTGTCACCTTCCTGGAGAATCTCCCGGAATGTCCGAAGGAGTTTCACAAAGTCAACATCGGTGCGCTTCGCTCCCACTCGGTCATCTCCGTCCGATGTCCAATCAAAAAAGCTCGCCCCCACCTTCCTCTCGTAACCCCCTCCCTCCCGCCGACCGGCCGGCCGTGGTCAATAATTCCGTCCCCTCCCTTCGGTTCACTCCCCTTTCCCGTTCCCTATAAATAAAAAGAAGTGGGAAGGAAAAAAATACACGCGAAGGGGAAGGTGGGGAGAGTGAGTGCTGGGGAGAAACCGATCCATCGATCCAATAGGCGCGGGTGTAAGGAGAGGGCAGGCGCAGGGCCATGATGGTCTTTAAGAGAGAGAGAGGGAACAAGGGTGCGGTACCGGCCGGTGTTGTGTTTGGCGACGAGGAGGTGGGGGAGGGACGAGGGACTCTCATCCCCTCATGTACTCCCACTCACTGCCGTTCCCTATGTGTCGCTGCCTCTCTCTACCCCCTGACCCAGGGTGACCGCCCCCTCCCCATTTTCACTCACGGCCCGCGTAACCCATTGGCCATCCAGAAAGGCTGGTGCTTCCCCCCTCATATCCCATCCCCTCTCACCATTCCCGCGGCGGATAACCCTCTTCCCATTCGCAACCAAAGCCCCCGTTAGCCTTCCCTCCCGACCACCCCCCTCCCCCTATGGTGCCGTAGAAAGAGAGAGAGAGACGGAGGCATTATTTCCCCTCCTCACATACCCCTTCCACCACGCCCTGTCCATCGCCCCGTACTCCGTGAGGTTTTTGCGCTTCCCACACCCTCCGCTCCTCCCCCTCCTCAAACTTCCTCGCACGACCCCCGCCACCCTCTCTCTCTCTGGCTAAGGCCCCTCACTACGGGGGCGACTGGTGCATGAATAATGCATCTGCTGATGCGGACATTCGGTTTTCCGCCCACCCCATCCCCTCCTCTGAGTCTGGAACCCTCCCCATCGGCCTATACCCTCCTCCCTTCCCCCAATTCCCTTATCCTCCCCGTTACACTATTTCCCTCTTCTTCTTCTCCTATGTTGTACCCCCGCCTCCCCCGGTCATAACCTCCTCGTCCCATACTTCCCATTTCCCCCGAATCCCCTCCACGAAACGGAGGTCCACCTTCTCCTCGGCATGTCGTGCCTCCACACTTTTATTTACTCCTCTCCCTTGCGTTCTTCTCTCTTTTTTCCTCTCAGCCTTCCCCCTTTTGTGCTCTCCGTCGCATAGCCTTGGTGGCCCGAGATTGCTTGCATCTATTTTTGGAAACATGGCCACGCTTGTAGCATTACATACACGAGTGTCGACCCCCTGTAGAGTGAAGGGATCGAGTGATGTCCCAGCTTCCTGTACCTGGTAGTCAGCACGTATTCCGCGAGTGAGTGCGCGCGTGTGAATAGGAAATCGGACGGCGGAGTTGATGTCGGAGCAATAAGCGTGTTTCGAACGGTCGACGTGGTGATTGTGAACGGACCAGCGGATAATAATGTATCGACATCGCGATCCGTTCCCCGGATTTCATTTTCTTCAGTCATCGCTCGTGGTTATCCACTCTCGTTATAAAATATTCTTGGTCAAACCACTCAATTCCTCATTTTTATTAGAATTTTATTGTAATAAGTTTCTCTTTCGTTGACAGAAGGGGAAAGCGTAGAAAGCGTAATCACGTAGATTTTGTGCGTGAACCTAGTTCAAAATCAACTCTGATTGGAATGCTTTATGAATTAAACACTGAAATGACATATTTTGTGCGAGCTATTGTATATGACATATTATATGCGGATATTTTTTAAGAAAAACGTTTCGCCATGTTTTCATTAAAAATGCAGATTTATGCTGGAGTGGTTGAAGGAATGCTCATAAGTGATTGACAATATCTGTGAGAAATCTTCATATGAAACTGTAAACAGTGAGATTCGCTTGGATTATAAAATATTTGCGTGTAAGACCATTCCCGTAACTATTTGATTTTACTCTATTTACAGAAAAATATAATAATTTAGCTTTATTTATTGAGTGATATTAACTTTTTTCGTTTTTCTTGAACTCCAAAATCAGCATAATTTCCTTACACTCCTGGATATGATGCGGACAACACCTGCATTTCTGAATATAAAACTTGCGTGGGTTAAATTTGACCATTAATTTTTTCTAAAATATTGAAGTCGAGTTTTTGTCAAAAACTTCAGTAACTAACTTTGTAGTACTCTTTGGGCTGTGGGAATTCGAGAAGATTTCCATAATATTTGCCCGATTTGGTTACGTGAATAATTATATTTTCTTTTGCCGCCGAGTAATTGGAAAAACGTAAAGAAAAAATTGAGAAGACTGCGATGGTCCAAAAGGCTAGATAAATGCCGATTTAATTATTTCATTTATTTGGAAAATTAGATTATGAGTCGGGATGAAAGACGTAGCTCTGTTGACCACGTACGACTGTTGGCCGCTGGCGAATAACATAATGGGAAGCCCCAGTACACACTAATCCCAAAATGTTTCATTGCACTATGCTGGTAAACGTCTGCTTCATGCTATGTAAAACATTGACGGAAATACACCGTATAATCATAGGTAACCTCTCTCCTAAAAATATCGTTCACTCGTTATTTTCCGCCTCATCACATCTCTCCTGCTCTCGCCTTACCCTTCATTCCTCCCTTGAAAGTCATGCCTTTAACTCCCTTCCCTAAACATCCGCCATTCCTCCCTCCCCCCGCACCCATTTCAGGACTCATCCTCTCGCTGCCCTCTTCCCCTTCTCTCTCTGCCCCATCCGCCTCCTTCCCCCACTCGCCCCCCGCCTAAAGTCCCCTTCGATTGCCTCCCGTGCCATTTCGCCCACGAAATCTCCTCCACATAAATATTTCCATCATTTTGTGCCTTCCACTCTGGGAGTCCGATACTTCTATATAAGGACACCTCCCGCCACCCCCAGCCGCCGCCTTTAGCTTCCTTACGTTTTCCAAATCCTTATGCCGCCCCCTGCTTCCTCCCCCATTCCCGAAACTCCCACTTCACCTTATCCACGTTCCCCCTACTCCAATCCTCCACTCCCCCTCTCACGCACACATACCCAAGACGTCGTCATTGGCCACGAAGAATTCCGTGACACAAGTCCTCTTCTCCCTTCCTTTCTCTTTCTCGACGCTCACTACCCTCTCCTTCTCTTCGCTATCAACCTCTCGCATCCCCTACCCCTTCTTGTTTCCTTCTCATTCCTCTGCGTTTTCTTCTCCGATAAGTTTCCCTCTGCTGGTGTGAGAGGTTTCATCCACGCAAACCACTTCCACATGAAAGCTTAATTCTCTCCTCCGCCCACGCCCTTCTTTACACCTTCCATTCACCCCTTTCCATGAAATTCATTATTAGCTTAATTTGCATCCTCCTATTAATAATGCTTCAGTGAACATTTTAATTCCAGTAGAATTTCCTAATCATTGTGCCAGATATGCAAGGCAATACGCATGAATTTATAGGTATTCTTCCACGGCAAGAACGTACCTTATATTGGAAGCATAATGCAATTTATATACAAATTAAGCCTCTTTATAAAAGGTAAACCTTCTGACTTCGATGTAATTTAATGTAATTTTCATTGCACGCGGTTTAAATACAATTATCACTTTGGAGCTGAGATTCAGACGAAAATATATGACATATTAAAACATGACTAAAATATATAAAATACATTGTATATTTTGGCGCTGCCTTACTTGTAAAATTATTAACTTTTGAAGAATTTAAGATGAATAATAATTAGGCTTTGAAAGAAGAGTAACATGAATTCGACAGTTCAATAAAACGTATTCCGCTTTAGGAGTGAGTGATAGAAAGCAGGGTTTTCGTAATGCAGAAATAATTTCGCCATGCGTGTATAATATCACTGTATTATTTCCTTCCTATGGATCTATGAGAAAGGGCTAGAGCAGTTTTTCCAATAAATATGTAAATATATTGCAGAACTTTCTTAACCGAAGTAAGGGTATTTATATCCCATTAGGTACTGAATTTTCACCTTTATGGAGGCGCAACGTATATTTTATTTTCATCTCCGTGATATTTTAGGTTAGCTAGTTTTTATTTTTTCCCATATCGTATATCCAGCGTATTAGAATATTCGCGGCTGGAAATATTCTTTTCCTCCCCTCCTGCTCTCTCCCTCCAGCTCCCTTTCTCTCTCCTCCACCCTGTATCCCGGCCTCCAATCCCTTCCCCTCTCTGCCACCCCATCCAATGCTTACCCATGCTTCTCCTTCCCCCCCTTCCATGCGTTATATAATCTCCGTATAACTCTCAATGTCCCCCTCTAACTCTCCACACCCACAATTCCCTCCCTCCAGTTTCCTCCGACCGCCTTCGGTCCTCCCATTCCCTCCCCCCGCCCACAACCCCCGCCTCCCGCTACTCCATTACCGATGGCTGCACCGTACAGATCGGACACAGGGCGGCAGCTGCGACCAGTGGAGGGACTTGGATACGGAAAACGGGTCTAAAGGACACATTCTGAATTTTTATTCGCGGAATCGATCCCACGTCTCACCGTGTTACACCTAGGGAATCCTTCCTCCCATCCGCTTCCTCACTCCTCCCGCAGCAACCCCCGCCCTTGTCCTTTCTTTTTCCCCCACCCCCGTTCCCTACATCCTTCCCCGCCATAACCATTCCCTCCTTCCCCGCCCATTTTATTCCGTTTTGGCTTCCCCACGGTTATGTGAAGCTAGGTATGTGCCCTTATATTTCCATCCGCTATCCTTTCCCTCATTCATACGGTAGGGCATCTCATTCCTTGAGTTTCCACGTCAATGCCTGTTATGCATATAAGCTTCAATTTCACTTTCCGGTCCGAACCGTGGTGTTTCAATGTTCTCACAGTTGGATTGGTGGTACATCTCTCCTTATCACTAAATCAACTTTGAATTTTTGCCTGAGCTTGAACTAGATTTTAATACTGGTGCGTGAACTGGGGCAACAAATTCGGAAAGTATCCAAATTCCCAATTCCCGAATTGAGGCATAATGGAGCTCTCCATTGATCTTCTGTAGGTAGATGAAAATATTTTCTGGTTAAAATTATTTGATCCTTGTTCATTTGTTTATATTATCTAAGATTATTTTTCTGTGCCCATCAAAAACCTACCTTAAACGGTAGAATACCATGAATGATAGACCTAAGAAATTTTGCTTAACATAATTAGTGAATAGTACGTACTTCAATTCTCTCCACATTTGAAGATAATATATATATTGAGTGAACTTTTTCCTGTGAAAAATTTTCGGAAGTAAATATTGAGTGATTTTATAACGTTTTTGTGTCATATATTTTCTCGTTCCCTCATATATTTTATGAATTACAAGGATTGGAAAATTTATAAACCTTTTCCTAACATTTTAGCTAGTTTAGTTTAGTTTTAGCCTAGTTCTAGCTAGATAAACCTTTAGTTAGAATTTTTGTGAAAGTATTGTGTATCACTAGGATCATACAGATGATGGCGAATAAATGAAAACAATGAAAAGTGTTTATACATTATGGCGGAAAATGTGTTGAAGCAGGTCTATAGGGAAAAAAGGCTTTTTATTGTACGGACGAAAAAGGAAGCCCTTGGAAAAAATGGTCTCACTTGCCTTTTTTCACAATAACTACAGCTACAACTAACCACTACGAATGTTAATTTTTCTATCTTTATCTCTAACTTGGTCATTCTGCTTGCATAAATCGCCAAAACTGTGCACACATATTGGTTGATTCCAATAGTCATTTGGATTGGTTGATACAAGTTTTTCTACCAAATGACTTTCTGATTTCGCACAAGAGATCCCTTTATACTTCTTCATCGTTTCCGTTTCTGAAGGAACTACGTATGCCTCTGTCCTTGATGTTGATCACAGTGATTCCACGTCCTAGCTGGTAGGTACCTTTGTGTTTGTATCGCACCAGTTGGGTACGATCCAAACCATTTTTAGGGGTTTCCCATCCCCCATTTGGGTCTTTCTCTTCCTTACTTCTACCCTTTTATCCCCTGGAGTCTACGGAAAAATACCTACTCCCCGCAATTCAAGACGCGACTCGCTTTGGTCCACGCCACGCTGATCTCCCGTCATTTCTCTTTTTTGCGTCCCCTCCTCTTGATGTCAGTTTGATTCCTGAACTGCCGGAGCGGAGATAAGTCGAGACATTACGCATGGACTGTTCTGCCATGTGCATATATACTTCTATATTCGTATCCTTCTCCTTTTTTCCGCCCAACCCTTATTTTCTTCCTTCTCACTCACCCTTTCCCCTCTTCCTTTTCCAGTTTCCCCTTGCTCATCGCTCGCTCCTTTCTATCTCGCCCACATTCTTTGTCCATTCATTCTACTTCCTCTTTCGTTATCTGCTCAACCATTTATTCAGGTTTTCCCTGAGTCAAGTTTTAGTCTATGTTCTACAATTTCTATTCAAGTCTGACTCTGATTCTCTTCCAAAATTATCTTTAAACAGTCGGTCATTCTATGGCTTTACCTCCGTAAGGTCTTGTGAGCAATATCCTCATCCATTTTGTCATCCTTGCTGAGAACCTCCATCATTTACCAAAAGGAAATCTTCCACGAGGGTGAGGATGGCTACAATTATCCTTACGCATATAATTTTCGTTCCGTCAAGACATTAATCATCATCATTTCTATTCATCTATACTCAATGCTTGAGTTTTAGAGGTGTTCACCATGAAGTATGTGAGACGTGGCGAGCTTAGTTCCTTTGTGTCTAAATTTATTAAATCCAAAGGGTGCATTATAGTCCAGTGTATGCTGGCAGAATCATCACCCTGTTATGCACTGGTACTTTTCATATTTATAAGTTTTAATGAATACTGCTCATGAAGTGATTTTTAAGATTATTATTATGATCCATTATTATTATTATGTTATTAATTTCACATCTGTACGAAGCATCAATAGAATACCACTGTTTAATTAAATTTCATCCAGGGTGTTTGGGAATTAATAATTTTTCGTGCAAAGGGCTTGACAAAATCTCTTTTTCATAAAATGTATTTGCAGCCTACTAGCATGCTTATATTCATATTTTTTTATCGATTGATGAACAAATCTATGTTTTACAATGCAGAATATTGTGACAGATTGTTGTGATTTTTTTGCCTAAACCATAATCACAATGCCAAGGAACTTGCGTCTTTCAACGGATGCATACCGCATACTTTTTTTGTGGACCCTCCCGGGTTATTTTCCGATAATTGTCAGTATTCTTGCTCGAGTAAATCTTCATTATTTCTCCCTTTTTTTCTTTGTTTACGAATATACCAGATCCGTTATTGACAGCGGATATTATGGAGGATGAACGAAAGAAATCTCTGTTAATTTTCGCTACGAGGGATAGTTCGCTAATTTTGGAATCGAAAAGATTTTATGGCATCGTCTAACAATGTGTCATTCAAACAATCACATGGTGCAACCGCTACATACTTTGGGATAGTGAAAACATAAAAACTTCATTCTGAGCGCAGAACTTAAACGTTTATCATACGATTTTATTTGCGTCATGAAAAGAGCCATTCAATTCCCAATTTATCATGCATTAACTACTGCATTCCAAACACTAAATTAGCGGGTCTGACATTAGTAAACGAATAAGTTATCTACAGTCATGATTGTACATGACGTTCCCTTCCGCTTTCGTGGCTAGCGTCATATCCCTTTATTTCATGTCCCTTTTATTAAGATAACTTTCGTTGTATCTTGTAGACGTGGAGTAATATACGAGGGTTACATTACATCAATAAGAAAAACAAAACGCGTCCCTTTTCCGACATCACTTTCAACGAATTTCTTTTTGTGGTTACACATCCATCTCTCTTTTCCTATTTTCTCGATGTTTTATGGGAATCAGTACCTATCCTCTTAAGACTCTCAGTGGAGAATAAAGCCGGCAGACTCTTCTTTTCTGGACGTTATTTAGTTATTTTCTTCGTGAGAGAATATCAGCCAATGATGTCCACCCCTGCAAAAAGGAGCGTGATGAAGTTGCACGATTAAGAGATTTATAATTCTACTTAAATAATTTATTTCATGGCCGCTGTTTTTGTTAGATACAACTTAAAAAGAAAACGTCATTTCTGCTCCGTATTATTCACGCCAACCTCAACTATGTACGTACTATCGGACGAAATGAGCATTTGATCTGAAATAATCTTAACCATCATAATCGTTTTTTTAAATAATTAATATTTCCACATGCTTCCACACATGTCATCTGTATTATCAAACATTTACCCATTAGTCCCGGGAGAACCCATCATTTATCACTGTTTAAGTTATAGCGTCGCTATCGTGGGACGTGTCGTATGTAATATGATTTGGTTCTCTAATCAGAAGTTGGGATTGCTAAAAAGATCCCTTTTCATGGAATTTTTAAACAGAAATTTTTATCTCATTATTTTTGTGACGAGCGATCAATTATACGAGAAAATATGGGAGCATAATGTGAACAGAAAGGTGGTGGATGACCCAAGCAGGAATGCCGGAGCCTTCGAATCTACACATAGCCTGAAGGAGGAGAGTATTGGTCTCAAAAGGGAGAGTGGGAGGCGTCGCCGGTGTGCTCCAGGGAGGTGGGCGAGGGGCGGAGTGGAGGTGGAGGAGAGGGTGGCTCGCCATCCGCGTGGTGCCAAGCGGGAAGCAGGGCGGGGAGAGATAGGTGTGCGGCGACGGTGGCGAGGGCGGGGGTGAGTCCAAGGTTCGCTGCCGGCTCGGTGGGGGGGTACAAGAAGGGGGGGGAGCCGATGGAGCCAGGGCGCAGGTGGAACGGAGGAGGGGTTGAGAAGGGCAATTGGGAAATTAAAGGCTACCTGCGTTGAAATTGGTGGTTGGAGAAGTCACTCACGAAGGAAGGAAGTGAGCCATACGAACATGAAATTCAGATAAGCAGTGTAAGAGATGTTTTTATTTATGGTTCGTACCACCTAGGACAAGTGGGATGACGTTTTTCTCCACTTGCAAGGCACAAGGCTGTCAGAAGCAGAATCAAACTATTTAATAGACATTTATGTAATTAAAAGGAAGATAATGCAAGGTTATTTGGGTTAAAGACGACATAGCAAAACTATGTAAGGATACTGCTTCAATCAAAAAGGTTAGTCTACATGTAAACGGGTTGCTTTTCAACGGACATTCCTGTTCCCTTTCTGCCTCATTAGGTGTTTATAAGCGCGTATTTGAAAACGCCACTGACGTCTCTTCCTTAATTTCATTAGGGAGGGGGTCAAATAAACGAAAGAGCGAGCGAGAGAGGGAGGGGGAGGAAGGGAGAGGGTGAAAAATGTGAGAGAGAGTTGGAAGAGATAGGGAGAGGAAAAAAGCTGAATCGTCGGAATTCGCTGCTCACATCTTTGTCCAGTCCGCTTGAAATGCGGTCGCTCTAGAAGCACGGATGGTGCGCCCATTCAAGAAAAAAATGAGGGCTGTCGTCTCGCCGTCTCTGCGAATGTGAAGTGGGATCCGTTGCCCAACGCTTGAAGGTCTGATATGGGTGGAAAAATAAAATGCGAAAAAATTGAATCTTCGGACTCCCGCGGAGTTTGGCGAAGCGGAGGGGAAAAGGCGTGCGGCGAGTTTACGCTTAGGCGAGTACCCTTTTTGGAGCATCATTTTTCACCCTGCCTCCCTCGCGTGTACGGCGTGTGATGTGTAGGGCGTCTGATGGTTCCACAGAAAGAGACCTGTATTGAATGGACGTCGATTTTGACAAAATTATTCAGGTGAATATTGCATTGCTTTCAATACGGACATCACCTCATGCGCGCAACCCATTAGGCGGAAAGTCAGACTAATATGTTCAACTTGAGCGGGAGATCCTTCTGGAATTTTTATTGTGGAAACAAAATCAGAAGGTGATTTGGTTTCCTACTGAGAATAGGAATTGATTTGAGATCTGTGGTTCAGGTTTTTTCTTCATTAATTGGAACATTTTTGAACCGGGAAAGCCAATCTTAAAAAAAATCGGTAATTGGCGAATCACATTCTTGATTTGACTATTTAAAAGAAATGACGGCTTGTTTTACAACATTAGCTATTTTATTTTACAACTTTGATATTATATATTCCTAGCTCTAAAACCATAAACCATAGAGTTGAGAAAATTAGGTTTTATTTCTAATACTTTTAAGAAAACCACCCTTGCCTTCAGAAGATACATATAACTTGGCCTCATTGGTTGTCGTCACATTATATGAGTATTATTTTCGCTAATTATTTAAACTCAACGGTTATTTTAGTATTAGAAGTGTAAGAAAATAAATGACCTTACCAAAAAGCTAAATATCCTACTCTCCGCATGTAAGTAATACAAATTTAGAAACGTTTTTGTGCACGTTTCCCGACTTTGAAAAGATAGCAAAGGCAATTGCCCTTCTCTGTATTTCAGAAGATGCTTCTGACACTAAAAAACGTTTTGAAAGATTGTTTATATGTGCGGGTAACAGAAAGTGGTTTAAGGCCATAGATAATCTTCTGGCGACAGAGGCTTTATAATTGACAGAGATATTAGAAAATTTTATTATTTTCATCGTTCTCAAATAATTACACAAATTATGGTATTCGTTTTTCATAACATTGATTATCATAGGATTTTTTCACCAAATAAAAAGTTATTTCCACTTTTGT
This sequence comes from Hetaerina titia, assembly GCA_037158775.1. Classification (NCBI taxonomy): domain Eukaryota; kingdom Metazoa; phylum Arthropoda; class Insecta; order Odonata; family Calopterygidae; genus Hetaerina; species Hetaerina titia. The sequence continues at coordinate 114,320,732 of CM073770.1, forward strand.
TTACTATAACTCTGAATTTTCTATTTTTTAGTGCTTGCAAAATACCCATACCATTATGAACGCCATAAATCAATTCAAGATGTGATTTCAACTGATTTTATGTACGTAATTGTCAGCCTTCCATTTCTTTTCATATCTTAAATAAAAATCAGCGCGCATACTCCTATTCAGGTTTACATAATAAATTATTTACTCCCAGAAATTAAAATATTAACGCAGAATTTCATCTAATAATGCCTATACGGTTAAGCAATGTATTTTACAATCCTACTCTACTGAAATAAAGCCAATCAGGATGAAAAAAATCAGAAAAAAAATAAATTAGTAAATTGTGTCGGAGGCCATAAGTATTTCCTCACCAAAATAAATGCAATAATATTCATCGCCTGGCAGTAATCAATGTTTGGTATAGGTTAACTGTGTTGATAACTATTGTCAGTTAGCGAAGGCAAACACAAGAAGACTAGCTAAATTACGTACACAATATTGATTTGTAAGCACTCGTCAAGTAAAAATTATCGTATAGAAACGCGAGATAGTCCATGCAGTGAAATTTAGGCCAATATCAAGCCATATTGAATCATTTCTCATGCAATTTATATGGTGTTACGATGCGAAATTTATGTGAAATATTATAATAATAATTACCATTTATAAACAACTTTAGTCACTTTCAAAGGTTTGCCAGCATCCCTTCGAAATAAGAATCTTTTGGATATTTCTGCTAATTGAGCGAATACCAAGCTGGAAATTATTAGCAAATTCTCAACTGCAAGAAATATGTGTAAATTTTATTGCCCTCTCCGTGACCACCTTTCAGCTAATTTTGTATTTTATCCCTTAGGTTTATGGATCCCCTGAACTTGAATTCAGTGGATCCTTTATGCCAAAAACCCAGTTTTGATTCACAAGTTCTGTGCTTGACGAAAACGACACGAAACGCATGCCGGGTAGGTTCATTGATGCGGAGACATCATTCGACCACTACCATGAAGGAGCAAAATTAATCCATTAGAATCCTGTTAAAAATGTTCAAAAATCTAAATATTTCATCTGTAACCAAATTAAAAAAAACAAAGTTTAGAGCTTTATTAGATTAATAAAGTTGTTGTAAAAGCAGGATACATTCGTTAGTAGTTCAATATATACAAGTAGACCTATACGGAGCGGCGGAAACGTTCAGCGTCGACAACACGCAGCGCATATATTATAATTTGACGAAAGCAGCATGATCACCAAAAGTAATTTACATTTGTCTATGTTTTATTTTAATTGTATTTCTAATACGTACTCAGAGTGTCCCTCTCTCTAAACATAAATAAATAAATAAATATATATATATATATATATATATATAAATTCACTGATAAGTCATAACAAACACAGAAACCAAAACACAAAAGAGGAAAAACTCACTGGTTCTCGAATTTTCGGTGGTCCAACCACCTTTCTCAAGAGGAATTAGGAACAGAACAGTTCTGTTCCTAATTCCTCTTGAGAAAGGTGGTTGGACCACCGAAAATTCGAGAACCAGTGAGTTTTTCCTCTTTTGTGTTTTGGTTTCTGTGTTTGTTATGACTTATCAGTGAATTTACATTACACGTTTGTGGGTTTTCCAAAAAAGTATATATATATATATATATATATATATATATATATGCACACACACACGCATACGCATAAAAATAAATAAGTATACATACATATGTATTAGTAACATATACAATGTAATATATATTTATTTATATAATATATATTTACTATACAAATATATATACGTACACACACACTCATATAATCCAACATTTTTTCCAAACTGGAGAAAAGAGCAAATGGGCATTTATGTGAGTCCGATTCGGATTGCAAAGTGGCTGGTAAAAGTTTAAAAAAAAAATTGGGAGATTGAGGAAATCGAGGGAGAGTTATAAGAGGAGGGGAAGCAGGCCTGAGTCGGGGTTTCGGGAGTGAGACGGAGCGGGGGATGGTAGAGGGAGGGAGGAGAGGAGGGAGAAGGCAGGGGTGTGGGCGAATGAGCGAATTAAGAGCCGTCCCCTAATTAGCCGGGGCAGTCAGCATGCAGGCGGAAAGCACGGCATTGCGACACACGCTGGCCGAGGCGAAGGGGGAGAGACTGGGCGTGGGGAGGGGGGGTGGGTGCGAGCGAGCTGGTGGGTGGGATTGGTTGCGGGGAGGGGTGCGTTTTCTTTTTGCTGGAAGTTGTGCAAATGGGAACTGAAATAGGCAAAGGGAATCGGGGTTGGAAACGAGGGGTGATGGCGAGAGGAAGGAGGGAGAGTTGGGTTTGCTTTGGGTGTGGCACGAGAGAGAGAGGTGAGGTGAGACAAATAGAGGGGAGAGAGAGAGAGAGATATGGAGGTGGGAGAGAGAGTTACGACTGAGCATGTGGGGGAGGTGGATAGGGACCAGTGGTTGGAGGGGGAGGAGGGTGGATTGCTGTTAGAGGGATTGGAGTGGCGAAACCCGAAGCGTGTGAGAGGGATTAAGAAGCTGTGACACGGAAAAAACGTGTAAATTTTTGTTTCTTTCTCTTTGGCTTGATGATAGGGTGGGAAATAATAGGATGCTGAGGAGTCGATGGGAAAAGAAGGGGTTAGGATGAGTGGGAGGATGTTAGGGGAGGAATCTGTGCGTTGACGGACGGAGTGGCCGTGGGAACGGAAGGAAGATCTATGAATGAGCCATCCAAAGATATAGCTTAATATTAAGAGGGGTTTGCACGAGAAATGCCTTACCGTCTAATTTGTCTAACACAGAGAGTAACATTGGTTAAAACACAAAAAAGTGCAATGGAGGGCGTTGAAAAATATATCCGAGCTCATTTATAGAGAAAGAGCTGCAGAAGTCATGCCAAACTCATAATATAGAATAAAAAAAGATACTATGCTCTGATATATTTGTTTGATTATAATATAACGCAGTCCAAAATGTATAAAAATATACGTATTGATTAATAATATGCATTTTTCAAGGGTAAATTTTGTGGCTCTTTAATAGATAGTAACTTTATGTCTTGAAAACTCAAAATTACGTTTTTATTACGTTACTGAAATGTATTTCAGTAACGTAATGACAACTTTGCGTCTGCAAAATCTCCAATTTAAGAGATTGGATCGTTATATTTCCCATACTGTTGTAAAGGGCTGATGAAAATTTATGGTTCAAAAATCCAAAGTTATCAATATCAACCTTATCCTGGGATTTTAAATGTTATTGACCAGTCAAGTTGTGAATCACAGCCGTACATTTGCACTCGCTTTTAGCTAATGCACACAGTTGATTGTTTTGGGAGAGATTCAGTGTTTTCGCTCAGATATTGTTTCAGCGCTCTGAAACTAATGAAAAAACCTTATTAATATCGATATAGTAGTACACAGTTACGTAGTTGGACCTTTAAACATAAAAGTAACCTGTTGAATCCATGGCCGGAATTTTAGATTGTATTGAAGAAGACAAAATATTTGTTTATTGCTTGTTTTTTCGCTATCCTGTGAGACTTACAGAAGGTGTTTTACGTAAATTATAAGAATGGGACTATATTTTATAGTCACGCCATCTATTTATTCAATAGCAAATTATTAACATGCCAATATATTTAATTCGACTTGTACCCTTGGATAGCCGTCGACTAATACTTAAAGAGCTGATTGTCAAATGATATTGCAATGACTGATTGAAATGCCTGATGGAATGTATCTCCATACAATTTGCAATTATACTCGTATCTTGGAGATTAAATTTGCTTTTGTATCACCAATTAATGATGACCAGGAAAACTATAATAATATATATATATATATATATATTTATATATATAGCGGGTCGCGGTGGTCTAGTGGGTAGAGCATTGGACTACTGACCGGAGGGTCCCGGGTTCGATTCTCGGGCAAGGCACTCTGGGCACCTGCAGCTCCACCCAAGCTAGTTGATTTTTCGGGTACCAGATCTTTCTGGGAAACCATAACCGGCACAGGGAAAGGAACTGGCCCCCCTACCCTGATGTGTGAATATTCACATGCCGTCGGGCTTGGTACATGATTGAGCTCTATCATCACCTACTAAACCGACCTTCGGGTTGATTACTGTGTTTATGGTTTTTTTTTATTTATATATATATATATTTATATATATAATTGCAAATGTGTTTCATAAATATTAATTACATGATTTCTTCAGATAATTTAATTGTTTGTTGATTCTGAGCCTATTACCTAATTAAATAGAGGTGATATTATTACTAGCTTGAGGTGATATTATTACTGGCCCTAGAATATTCACAGAAATGATAAATTAGGGTATCTAATTAAATTTTATAACGCTAAATTAATCATAAAAAGCTTTAATATTACATAATACAGTCACAGCTGCAATCCACACCTTTAGGGTAATTCGTTGAGTTTCCTATCCTACGATCTCCATGAGGGAAAAATATAGCAGAAGGAAGGAAGAATTCATTTCCGAGACGCCGTGAAAAACATTTTGTGCAGTCCGAAATGACTACAGTGTATATATTCACATGTTATGTTTCACTATTAAAGGTACGCAATGACCAAACTGATCAATCGAAAAACTGCAAATTAAATTTCTGTGAGTGAAACAGTAAGTACATTTAAGTAAGTGTCTATTCAAGAAAATTACTTCATGAAATTGCGTCCTCTTACTCATGTGGAAATTTAATGAGAAAATATTTCAGCGTGGACTCAGTTTTAATTCAGTCCCATTTGTAATTGAATCGTTAATAGATAAAGATATTTCTTTAAGTTGAAGGAAAACTCACCTAACATTAACCCCTATGGTAGGTAAAATTTATTTATTCCAGATGAAGCCGGGATTGCGTCATCTGTTTCAACTGCGGTATCATAGAAAATTCTGGTACTAAGAAAATCAGAGAACTTGGGGTTTAGCCCGATCTCCCTGATCCGATTTCGGGACTCATCTGTATCGTGTAGCCGAGCGTTCGATTCACTAAACTACTATTTCGGTCGACTGGCACAAAGTAAGCAATTACTCTTGCTGCAATACTTCTATCTACGTCTATACAATTATTCCTCGAAAGCCACCGCGAGAGCGTGTGGCGGAGGGTGTTAGTGTACCAGCCATTCATCCAGAAATACGAAATGATACATTGCACATGTGTTTATATTTGATGCTATAAACGGACACATGGACACATACATGCCTAAATACAAGACAACAATAAATGATGCATCAGTCTTAAGTGATTGATTTTACTTTTTAAATGAAAGCATGCGGGTGCTTGGGTTTGACTTTTTTATGTCTATGTGGCGTGAGAGAGAAGAATAAGGACGGAGAGATTCCATCGGTGAGCTTCCCTATCTTTCTTATTTTACCCATGAGGTCTGATCTACCTATATAATTTTGAAGTCGTAAAAATTCCTTTGATGTTGTAAGCAAACCCGGATGTCTCGTACGTTTCTAAAAGGCTAAGCCTATCATTTTGCCTTAGTGAATTAAGGGGATTCAAAACTGATACTTCCAATATAGGGTCATGCTTTCACCCTGCAGGTTTTAACAAATCCATCGGATTTTTTCAGAACTTTTTTCATTTCCCTAATTAAAGTTTCTTACCATTAGATCCCATTAGATAGACTTGCTGCGCATACAAAATGTGATACACCTAAAGACATTTAGCAACCCTCTTTTTACCTTTTAATTGCATTTCCCTTGAATATATTCTACTCTTTTATACAATAGATCCTTTACAACATTCAAGAAATTTATTTTCAGTCGCTTCCACCAATGCTTCTAGCGAAAATCTAGAGAAGGAAATTTACCTCGATCAAACACTACCTTATTTTGCACTAATTCTTGGAACATACCTGAGCATCAGACCATGTCTCCTCCGATACCGCCGTCTCCAACGGTCTGTGATATTGGGAAGAGCCCTTGCCTCTTCCGGGCTTCCCGCACGGTGGTTCGCCCCCCGCGGGCCTTCCGCTTGTGTCTGCGGTGCTCCGTGTTGTGGTGCTTTCAAGGTGGGACTACCATACGAAAAATTGATGAAGGAGGTATGTGGGGAGGACCCGCCGAATCACACCCCTTCCCTCGCCTTTAGGGTATAAAAGCGAAAAAAAACGAGGTGGGTTTGTGTTGGAAGTGCATGGCTCTCTCCGGGGGAGATCGGTCGGCGTATGGTAGGAAAAAAATGGGCATCGAACTAGGGTTTCTCACCCTTAGCGAGAGACAGGGAGCGAGGGCCTTTCATTTTTCTCGCTGACAGCGTCGGTTGAGGCAGCTTCCGGAGGCGACTCTTCCCTCTAAAATCACACGCTGGTCTCGTTTCCGATGCCCCATGCGGCGGTTCAACAATAATGACCCTTCCCTTGGTAACCCTACCGCCCATAAGCAGGGACTACACTCTTCGTTTTTTTAAGCGTCTTTGGCTCCTTGAAACTCATTTTTTTCACTCTCCTAATGGTTGAATAGGTCAAAGGGGGGTAAAATAGGACTTCAGCACGCGTAAAAGCAGTATCAGTCGACAGATTAAAAATGACGATTTTGGCGTCTCACCAGTTTTCTCTGAGAGACGCGGCCGTTCTTATCTAATTTAGAGTGAAACTGAAGTTTAATGCGCGAAGAATGGTAAATATGAGTTCATTTTCGGTGAATTTTTCTAAAATTAGAACGACATAACCTCAATGCTCCTTTACGATGCCAATATATTTCAAAATAATTTGGAAAACTACAACCCTATTTGAGTTTAAAAAGTAATTACAATCATCCTTACGCCGTTTATAACATATGTTAAGAACTTTGTTATTTTTGCTGGATAACCCTAGTTATAACCCTACTTCTCTTTTTGTCCAATTCATATAATTTTCTGTCCATTTGTAACATACCGCAAGATTGACAATTCTCAAAATAGCAAAGCAACTGGTTGGGATTGGTAGAATGATATAGGAATAATACGTGTTCTATGAAAATTAAGAGTTGAACGTTTGAAAAAATCATGAGTCACAATTATGGCTAGCGGCTGTCATTGGAGACTGTACAGCGACAGCAGAAGCGCCAAAAGATAAGTCAAAGTTATAGGAACTGTGGCACTTGTATATGGTATTACTTTAGAACGTGAGACCTTCAAGGGTACCTTTAGAGCTATAATCATTGCCATGGCTCCTAAGGCCAGAGTAAAAAGTGTATCGGATAACAAATACCGTACAATTGGTGCAGAATATATTCAGGCGTACTGTGATTATCTTGCAGTGATTAAGGAGAAAACCCAATGATCCATAATTACATATATGACGATTTTTCACATTTTGCATTTTAATATTCAGGATTCCTAAGTCCTGGTTTCTCATATCCTCACTGTGGCATTGGTAGGTGATTCTATGTAGCGTTGGTAAATAATTGTCTTAAAATTTGAGTAATTTACTTATTTATAACGATTCCTCTCCGTCCACATTCAACAAATGTGTCCGTACACATTTGAGGGATTTAAAAGAAGCATTGTCACGGGCTCCCATTATGCCTACATGAATTTTGAAATCTCTCATGGGTGCTCGAAAGAGCTGACCCCTATCCCCTTGGGCTCCCTCCTTCGGTCCTCCGCGTTCTTCGCAACACTCTTAGCGCACTTGTACGTCCCCTTTCGACTCCCTGCCGTTCCCTTGCCTTCATGCCGTTCCCTCCCCATTCCGGTTTCGTCCCAACCCTTTCCATTTTGCGCAAGCTTCCTCTTCTCCTCTTCCTCTTACCTCCCTGCACACTGCCAATTCGTCGCTTTTCTCTAAATCTTCTTTCCTTTCCACCCTTTCCTCATTCTCTCTTGTCTAAGGGGCATCAACAATGGGAAGTGTCCTTCCATGACGCCCCTTAGGAGACGAGTCCGCACTCATCCGAGGAAAGGGCAGAGAAATGCTTGGGAAAAGAGGGGAATTACGGAGGGACCCGGCAAAAGTCCTCATCCCTTCCCTTTTTTCCATGGCTCCCCTGTCCTTCCTCACCCCTTCTCTGTCGCCTCTTTGTATTTTTATTACTCGAAGGCGTTATTACACCGGCGTCCACGTCTCTGCAAAAATCGTTTTCTGTCATTTATTTTTTTTTTACTTTTTTAAACACTCCTCAAAAATGAGGGAAGAAGATAAATTCCGCCTTCAGGGTCATCAACCTGAGGACACGCTTTAATTTCCTGAATTTTTTGAAGATGATACTTACAATTTATCCCTGAATAATGGTCATTAAATTGTACTTTGTTGATTTCATCCCTTCAATTCTTTATTTCTGACGTTCGTTATATTGAACCTTTGAACAAGTGTTTGTTTTTGAATATGCCATTCGAACGCCCATAATTATGCATTGTGCTGATATGAATGTAGTTAGCCTGTTTCTCATGACATAGACAAATTTGTATAATGCAGGTATAATTAATATGAACGTTAAAATATCCAAACTTAGAACTAACTAAAATGGACATAAAACCTTTTTCCTTTAGAAAAGAGAACCGGGACTTGCATTATAAAAAAATCCATGTATCATCTGGTTGGAATACCCTTGAACAAAAAGTTCCCGGAATAACCACCGTGTGGCGCTCCCATCGTTCCGATTTGAGTTCTGTTTTTTTTGTTAAATTGGTACATCTGTTGTTGATATTCCCTTTAAATCTTAGTGTCATAACTTGACATTTGCAAAAGTTACGTAGCCAAGAGTACATCTATCTCTGTGTGTGTTGGCGATTTTTTACAATTGCAGAAATGGATTTAAATTTGCAACAACGAACTTGTATTAAATTTTGCGTAAAAAACGGATTTAGTGGCGCACGGACGTTGGAAATGTTGGAAAAGTGTTTCGGCAACGATTCTCTAAAAAAAACGGTCGTTTACCAGTGGCACGAGCGGTTCAGAAGTGGTCGTGAGTCAATCGAAGATGATGAACGCAGTGGCAGACCGTCGACATCGAAAGTCGGTGAAAAAATTGATAAAGTAAAAGAAATGTTGGTCAATAACCGCAAATTAACCATCAGAGAAATAGCGGAGGACTTGAACATTGCCTATGGATCCGCCCAAGACATTGTGGTTAATGATTTGGGTTTCCGTCGTGTAGCAGCAAAGTTGGTGCCAAAAGACCTCAATTTCATGCAAAAAAGAGACCGTGTTGACGTCGCAAAAGATATGATTTGCGAGGCTGAATCCGATCCCACATTCATCAAAAGGATCATTACTGGAGACGAGACGTGGGTTTATGAGTACGACACGCAATCCAGACATCAGGCAAGTGAATGGCGTTCACCAAATGAGCCGAGACCAAAAACACCACGTCGTTTTCAGTCAAAAAAGAAGGCAATGCTGACGGTTTTCATGGATTACAACGGTGTAGTGCATCATGAATTTTTGCCAGAAGGCCAGACAGTAAACAAAGAGTATTATTTGGGCGTTATGAGACGTTTGCGTGAAGCAATTCGCCGAAAGAGACCAGAAATCGTCGCACAGTGCGTCGAGACCGTCGCACAGTGCTATCATTATTCGTAATTTTTTGACGAAAAATGCAACAAATACCATCCAACAGCCACCGAATTCACCTGATTTGGCTCCCTGTGACTTCTTTCTGTTCAATCGAGTTAAAAAACTATTACGGGGAACGCGTTTTAGCAGCCGAGAGGAAGTAATGGAAAAATCGCAGGAAGCACTGATGGACATACCGAAAACCGAATATAAAAATGTTTCGAGGATTGGATCAAGCGCTGGCATAAGTGTGTTGCAGTCGATGGGGATTACTTTGAAGGGGACAATATAGATTTAGATGAATAAACTTGTATTTTTAATTTTCTGAATAAATTCCGGGAACTTTTTGATCAAGGTAGTACATAGGTCTTCGGTGAGTTTAACCTTAATGTTCACTGCAAATGATAATATTTGCTATCTTATGGTAAATATTTGTTTGATGATGCATGAAAAACGAACGATGAAGTAACCTCTTTTAATTTTTTCAGTATTCCGTTTTATGATATATAGCCCCTTATATACTGTCAAATATTCTTGTTTTATATTTATTTTTAGGTAATACTTATAGAAAACTCAGATGAATGACTTTTTTATCCATACTTTTAATGATCATCATAGTTGGCTGAGAAAGATCTGTATTCTAATGACATATCGATGATGTTTACCGTCAGAAAAACTAAGACCGTCAATATATTTCTCATCTCGCGAAAATTAATATGTTTCTATATTATGGCCTTTTTTCTTGTTACAGCCACTGAATATTAGTACTCATATTTTTATTTATTCCTTTTCAACTTTTCCTTATTCACTTATCGCTAAATCTCATGACCTTTCTCCATTTAAGACTGACCAAACCAAAAAAATTCCCCCAGTTGTCTCCACCCCACGCTCATCGGCACACCGTCCTACCTTCCCTCGATCCTTCACCACGCTCTCAAACGTACTCTGAGGTACCGTCGCCTCTTCGCAAGGATATTCTTTTTCCACTGCCAGGGACACCCCAGTCGCTTGGACCTTTTCCCTACCCCTGGCCTCCCGCTGGCCATTGATGGGTTGGGGACGGATGGGTCTTGAAAGGCAATGAATTAAAGGAAGGCTTAAAGAAGAGAAGGGTGAGGTGTTAGTGTGAACTGGGAATGAGTAAAGGGTGGTGGGCATTACACGAGGACTAGGATCCCAGCTGGAATTTCCTATCGGATATACGCTCAATCTTCTTTATTATTTCACATATTTCCCCCTAATATGTTCTCATTTTTTTCGTGTTTAATGCTTGGGGTGAACTTCTCCGTTGCGTTTTGTGCTGAAATTTAGAGATATTTTTTCCTTTGTACAAAGTAAAGGTCATAATTAATGTGGAAAACATTGCGTAATATGGCACCATAGCACTTAAATGAATAACGTAAAGATTTGGGTTATTCTGTGCAGATAAAATGGAATATGCAGATAGTGTAAACAAAATAAGCTCTAATTAATCATATAAATTTGAGACTGCCACGAATTTGGCTCGAAAAAATCCTTCGCTATTTCGTTGAACGATTTATTTTGCTAGCTTTTTAGGAGATTTCTATAACTGGTTAGCTGTTCTGATCTTATGATTAACATATTTAAAATTCTCTATTTCAATACTGCGAGGAAGCTTTTATAGTTGTATAATATTTTCATGAAAAACATGAAATTTTCAAACCGTGTATCAATGTGCTATCATTTGTTATGAAAAGTAATTTGGTAGTTTGCCAGTATGGTGACCAATACCTTTAATGTGCGATATGATATACACTCTGAATATGGTCAACGACTAGTGCTCCTCCAAAATAATAATTATTGGAGAATTAGAATAAATATTCAAACAAACAACATATTAAAATAATCAGTACATTTTCTCTGTTTAAATTTACGCTAATGCATTGATAGGAAATTAAATTTGAACGATGTATCAATGTAATAAATATTGAAATTTTTAAAGATTTTGTTCTTGAGTCTCGTTCAAAAACTTAGGACCAAGTTAGTGACGGTTAGTTTGGTGTGAAGTATGATGATTTACTTGAAATAGAATTTTTAAAATATAAATAACTATTTATTAGAGGAACTTAAAGTAAACTTTTGGAGACTCAATGAGTTTTTATGAAAGAAAAAACTTTTACCAGGATCGTTTTGCTAGGAAACGTCGTTCAGGGATTTTATTTGAATTTCGGGAGACACCTTGCACGCGCATGGATAATCTTCTGAAACACCTTACACTTAAAATATCTGAAACCTTCTTTACACCTCCAATTAATTACTAGCTCCTCTCTAAACTCATTGCGTGAACATTTTCTATCTATTTTCCTGTATACCGTATTACATTAAGCAGTAACTGAAAACAGGAGTTTATAATGCAAGTTACAGGAACGAGTTGAGGCACTGAATAGGAATTAGCGCCTCTGAGGTGTGGGTAGGTGTAGCTCAAATCAAGGGGTCTTAATTAAAATCCTTAGATACTATCAAACCATTGCATACAAACTATGGTTATATATACTACCAGGGAACATATTAAGCTTACTTGTAAAACTATCAAGAATTTTTTATTGCATTTCAAAATAATGCACTTACCAAACATATCGTATAACTTTGAAACACTAGGTTAACGAATGGAATAACTTAGTTTTAAATGTCCATAAGAAAAGAGTTTGTAATTTTCTACAAACTTTTAAGTGGAGATTGAAATTTCCACACACTTTAATATGGATATCAAAAAATTCCACGAAGTGAAGCCTGAAAGTATAAAGTATATGGTTTTGGTATGCCGAAGTTATTCAAAATAAATTTCAATGACCATATATTCTCTTTTTGATTTCATGTTCCCACTGAAATCAATAACCTAACATTTTGAAACATTTTGTTTTGCAATGGTTGTCCAAATATAGTAGTAGTTTTCATTTTATGCTAGATCAACACAAACAAAAGACAGAATAGTTATTTATGTAGAGGAGAAAGAGCTAGGTTGGTAAATATGTTAAAAGAAGGGAAAATTAGCCAATAGTGTTAAAAAATAAAATCAAATATTAGATTATTCATTAGAAACGTCTTTTGAGCAGTGGTTTTCTTTTAATTCACATTATTATTTTATTGGAGTGGAGCGTATTAACAATAAATTCACTTTGCTCGAAGCAAACGGATCTGTTACAGCGTTTATTTAATACAGCCTCGGAGGAATGTGAAATATTACATCTAGCTCCTGCATGGTTACCGTTATCTTAGCTTTAGAATTTTAGACATTTATCTTTGACTTATCAATACTTCATATTGTAACTTGAAGGCTAAGATAGTGAACTTATAAGTCACACATTCTTTCCTCTGAAGAGCAGTAACGTATACCTCATCATTCCATACCCGCCCTTTTCACTTACAACATAATTTACAATAAAAAATTCACTAATGCTAGCTTATTGTTATAGATTCTACAATGTTTTTATTAGCCTTACACATGGTTTTTTTAATATAATTCCAAAACCTATTTCGTTCCGTTCTCATGACATGCGCTTAAATTCTTATTCTTTTTAAACATAAACAGTTGGAGAATTTCCCACAACAAATTGCGTTTATTCAATAATCCGAACTTATTTGGGTTGACAGATATTAATATGTTCAATAATTTTTATGCTTTTTTATGCCGATTTTGCTTACCAATATCGTAAAATTAGGACGTTTCCTAGAGGGCGAATTTATATCAAAGAGACAGTTTGCTAAAAGCTATGCACTTCATTACGTTGGAAAAAATCGATTGTACCTTCCCATGCATATGAAATCGTAGATTTGAATAAAGTATATTTTCCACGGGATAAATGCTTCCTCCATATTTTGAATCTTATCACTCGCGAAAAGTTCCATAAAATATCAGGCATAAATGAGGAAATACTAAATTTGCAGATTACACGGAATTTTTATTCTCGCACGACCATGGTTTCGTTACAAGGCAACACCCATCAAGTGATATTGCCTTACAGCGAAACCGTAGTCGTACGAAGTAAAAATTCCAGTGGAAAGTTTTTTCACTTATTTAAAACTAGTATTGAAGAGTCCCACCGAGTAACGCTTGAAATACGTAGAGGGTACATTAAAATATCAATTCATTGGAGGTAAAATAGTGAGCGAGCGAATCAAATATCGTGGCTGAATTGTATTTGATCCCCGGGTGCGAACATCTGGAGAGGAGCGGGGATAAACATAGCGCTTAATGTATATCATTAGTGTGGGTATGAGGGATAACAGGTGGGGTACACCGTGACGTGAAGAATGGGAGGGGAAGGGGTAAAACGGAAGGGTGGACGACAATGAATGGACGATGGGTGTGGCTCCCGCACTGTTTGTTTGCTTGATTGTGGGGTGGAAAAAAGTGGTAGGGGCAGCTGAGGGAGGAAAAAAAGGATCTCTGTGGATGGCCCCTCGACTTCGAAGGTGGAGTAAAGCAATGAGGCCTCAGACCTATTAGGCTCAGAAATTCCGATGCTTCTTTGCTTTGTTTAATATGCACTTGGCAGATTAATGGTGCTACTACCGTCGAGGATTGTAAAGATTTTAATTGATTGAGACCTTAAATCTGTTATTTACGGTATGATTTGTAACTATTTGTAAAGCCTCGCATATAATTGCGGTCGGTGCATGTGTCGTAAATTATCAAGATCGTGGTGATTGGGTTATCAGTGATTGGATGTTTTTGTATACTCTTGGGATGGGTAAGGATTCAACTCCGGATGGGGGCTCTGCAGATTCCTCAATGTAGCCCACATTTGCGTGGGCTTACGGATAGTGATAGATACCTACCCAAAAAATCGCACAAGCTTTCGAAAAATGAACTGATGATATGAAACTGTAACCACGTCTCTGTGCTTTACGAATTCCACCCACCGTAGCGAATAGTGAATAATGAGCTCAACCATTACTTGTCCAGCTAGTCTTCCGGCTGATGGCTGTTCTTATCAATGTTTTCATTGGCACGATCAATTAGAATTTAATTTCCAGGTTTTCTTTCATTCAACAGTGATGCAATCGCTAATGTATCACTTTCGATTGATTCATTCTGCCATCATGGAAAAATGCATTTGAATCTCGTTCAAATCAAGACCCATTCACTTACCAGACGAGCGCGCTACTCTTACACTTTCCAGCCTTTTAATTTTATGGTTAATAGTAATAGTAAAGCATTAAAAATGAAGAGGAGATGGTTTTACCATTCTGATCCTAAACCTGTGTCCCACGTCTACCTTTAGTTTTTATGGTTGTATAGAAATGGCGAATTATCCTCGAATAGATGAATTAGTTCAATCTGTTACTTATCGCAATGTCAAACCAGTATTTCTTCGGGGATATGTTTTCCATTTTTTATTTATATGGCGTATGGTTTTATCTGTGGTATTTATATGGAATGAATGGATACTTCGAAGCCAGCCTTATAGGCTTGGCTGCTATTGCTTTGCTTCAAATGCAAGCAAGTTTTCCCGACAGTAACAAATATGTTGATTATGTTCCCTATTCCCTCAGTTAGCAAAAGGTATCCACTTGTTTTGATTTTAACTCATGTTGAACTATTTTCAACAACAAACTTGTATGCTCCTAGTGGATAGCTATTTTCATGGCTAAAGTGATTATCATGTGTTCTCTTTCTGAGAAATTTTATACTTTTGTGCTGAAGAGGGTTGTAACATTCGGACGGAGTTCCATATCTCCATTTCACTGCGAAAATTCCCTCGCGCTTCGAAAAATCGAGTGTCTACGCTATTGGACAAACTACCGTTCTGCGTTTCTGTCATCCCTAGGATAAATATTTTTCACCTAAATGGCAATTTAGTTACTTTTAGGAAAATCTATGTGCATTTTTATCTCAATATCCAAACTCGGCTCCCCGTCGTACCCGGTCTGCACCCTCGCAATCGTCGACAAACACTCCTATCCCATCCGGAGGGATGATGGCGAGTGGGAGGTGGTGGAGGAGGGGGAGAGCGAGCCTCGCCTCGAAGAGGTTTTTATCGGCTCGAGAGGTCCAGGCACTGGGAAGTGGGAGTTGGCGGCTTGGGTCGAGTTGGTTTCTCTGTGTGAGTGGGTGGGTGTGTGCGTCGCGCGAGGTAAGATGCGCTCCGACGCCATCTTACTTTTTTCTGTCTCTGTCTCTCTCTCTCTCTTGCTCTTTCCACCCTTCTCCCACTCTATCTCTCCCACTGTCCTCTCGTGATTAATGGAGTCCGGAATGGGGTGTCATTTATCAAGGAGGTTGCGAGGAGGAGTGAAGGCGGGGCGGTGCTGGAGGGACCGCGGGGTGGGAGGTCTCTCTCTCGGATGGGTGGGAAGTGCAGAGGGGGGGGGGAAGAGAGGTGGGGGGTGGGCTCCAGGAAGAAAGTATAAGGCGAAACGAGAGATAGGAGTGGACGGGGGAGCGTGGTGTGGGGAGGGAGAGAGGTCTGAGGGTGTTGCCTGACGCCGCTTGAGAATGGGTGGGAATCTGTGGGAGCCACGGCCGCCGCCAACTCTAGGCGCCTCTCCTTGTCAACGCCTCCTCTCCCAGGGAGGAGAGGGAACGGGAGGGAGGAGGGAGGGATTTTTGGGTTGAGGCCTCTCTCTCTCTTTTTCCCGGCTCTCCTCGCCTCCTCATCCGTCGTTTTCATTCCATTCCTCTGCCAGTCGTATTCCCCCTCCTCTTCCTTTCGATTCCTTCGCGTGAATCGCGTACAGGACCAGGATAAAGAGATGATGGCGGCAGGGTGGGAGGGATGGGTAGGGAAATAGCTACGAAGGGAGTGGAAGATACTGGGAAGGGGAAGCAGTGTGGACGTCCCTCCCGCCCCACACTCCCATCTTACCACGCCCTCTGCTGACATTTTGGGGTAGTGACCCCTCAAAACTCCTATCTCTTCTCCTCAGGTACTTATTTTCTCGGGTTCAGCTCCCTCCGACTTATATCCCTACTCCCTCGTCTCCCCCATAACCGTTCTATCCGACACCCTCCTTCTCCGCTTCCGAATCGTCTTCTCCAAATGTTCCTCTCCCCTTCTTATACCACTTTGTCCGACCATTTACTTTCGTCAGTCATAATCCTCTTTGTCGCACTCATCTGTGGTTTGCATACATTTTTCTGGAAGGTGGGGCGGGAAGATTTTCGTTACGAATGTCGGGGCAGCGATAGAAGATTCGGACGCCCTACGAGACGGAATAAATCGTGGAATTTATCATTTTTTAGAAGGGCTCGAAAGGATTTGATCTGCACATATTTCAGGTTTATGTAGTAGATATCTAGAGTAGGTAATATAGGGAAGGTGTTTTATTTTCTCAGAAGTCACATTCACGGCAATGTACTACGGCCATTTAAGTATTTTGTGAGTTGGCAAAGTTCTTATATTTTGTAGAAACTATCATTACTACTTGGTAGTGGAACCTACTTCGAATATATGCTTCTCAAATACCAAATTGCATTGCAATGTAGATTCCATATTTTATTTTCTGGTTTAACGCACGGAATGTTTGATTTTAAAAATATTCAAAATTGTTACTTCCTTTTACTTGGATAAAAATAGTAACTAATATAACATTTCAATTTTTCGTTGAAGCTGTTCTATATAGTGGCATATCACTAGAAAAAATACGCGGGAATTGTCTTTTACAAACATATTTAAAGGTTAATATTCATTTATTAAAATCATTTGTTCGTATGTTTTTATTATTCGTAAGATAAATTATTATCTATAAAATTTTATGGAAAAATCTGACAAATGTTAGATTATTTTCGCTATTTTATTTAACTGCGAGTTTCATCATTGTCATTTTAATGCAAAATATGCACTGCGAAATTTCATATTATATATTACCAGGAGTAGTGCATTTCTGACAAAAAATTACATAACAACACAAGAATGGATTATTTTTTACTAATTTCTTCAATTATGTAGCAAATTATTCACAACTGAGATTCAGTTTAATTAACTTTCAGTTTGGCTTGTTGCACTTCGCAGAATTTAATCCAAGCCAGCATCTTCTTTTACCGTATCCAAGACCTTATTTTGTCATCCTCAATCATATTATAAACGATATAGTATGTATCCATTTTTCTCTCATTGACACGCATATGAGAATTACTATTACGTTATTCATATCTTATTCTTGGAAGGACTTCTTTCTGCTCTTGAATGTGTTTCTGCTTAGGTAATGTCTAGAAAAAATCAAACATTTTCACAGTTATAATAGCACAAGTATTTGTTTTAAATTAATCATTGGATATAAACTTGTCAATCGGCACCGTCGGGTTGATGTGGTGTCATGGCTTTTCACTCGTAGAAACTAAGTCTGAATCCAGGGGGCGGTGCACTTTTCGATTCGTACTGGGGGTGTCACGTAGAGAATACGTACTTCAAGTGGAGTGTGCCGTCCGTCGGATGGGACGTTCGATTGTGGACCCTTTTGTGCTTTTCGTTAAGAGTAGGCTAATGTCGACTTCAGGTTTTTCTCCACTCTCCTCTCGCCCATCCTTTGAGGTCCTGTCTCGAAAGAAATTATCCAACCTATTCCTAAAGGCAAAAGTGACCTTAGCTGCCGATCGCCTCCCCTAATACTTACTAAAATTTGGTGCTATCCGTCAAATTGAGAAATATTAGGAAATCAGAGATTCAGAATAAAAGTAAATTTTTATTAAATATAATAATAATATTTTGAATGCTTGAATTTTTATGTTTTATTTTAAAAAATAATCCCTTACAATTCAACTACTCTTAATTCCTGAGTACAACTTTGAATTTTCTATGCGTAGGTGTCGAAGTACCATTAACATTTTAAAAACCACTAAGTTTTGACCGTGGGATATCAGTGCAGTAATACGAGAGCTAACTCTACTCTCTTATTCTTTCCAATGATTGTTCTCACCACTTATTTTCCTCTTTTCAAATGTTTTCTGCAAAAATTAAGCTATATTTTTGGATTTTTCCTGGGAGTTTAATTCATTTCGTTTACGGTAGTAGACATCGTGAAATTGATTTAAAAAATTGGGAATATTACAATATTTTGTCAAAAACATTTTTTAAAGATATTTTCCAATTCTCTACTCATGTTATGCTAATGTTTGAAACGCCGTTGATAAAATATGCTCCATTATTTCACAAAATAAAATAAACGCACATTTTCACGTCATCACCGTAACATCAAAATGATAGCTCTATTGTTTAGTTGAATGGATCTTCTTGAATATTAAAACGTATTTCTTTCGGTCAAAGAAGAAGCGTAAATTTAATAATTTTTACTCGTTTCAGTATTTTTACTTGATTGATTTATGTTTTTTGTTCTAATCACTGGCAATGGCTTGGTGCTGCTAAATGATTGAAAAATTCAAATTTAATTTCTTCGTTGTCATTCATCGCATCATTTTTGTTTCTAAGGTAGAAATTTTAAATCCGTATTTGTCAAACTCACATTCAAAAACTAATTTCTTCAGTGTTAGCCTGCTGCCAATGGGTGCTCGTACTATAGGAATAGCTGTCAGTCATTTCAAAGATCCTCCAGTGTTATGCATGTACTTTTTGACGATTTTAGATTTTTATAATTTTTTTTAGTATGAAGAACGTATTAATTGGAACAATGATGTCATTCTGTCGAATGAAATACCTCGGGCGAGATTATATTTTGCGGTAACAAGCCTAATGGAAACTAAGTTGTGTTCAGTGCACATTTAGTTAGAGTACAGGCTCTTTCTTATTGTGGCCAAAAACTACTGCTCATGAATTACTTTCTTCTTTGGCGTAAAAATTATTTGCATCCAATTTTGAACGTAATAAAAATTTCGTCGATAAATATGTTTGCAAAAATATAAACTTAGTTCTTACTAATTTAAAATATTTATTGACCTCCTGCACTGCCCATGTCTAGATCATTTTTAGTCATTATCCTTTATTACAACCGTGAACGTATGTGGACTTTCTACGGTTTCATTAGTTGAGGAGACTTTGATTACGCCACAGAAATTGAATGATTTTGCTTACTTTTGGAGTTTATTTATGTTCCTCAATTTTTCTAAGAGTTCCGAGTTCTCAAATGAAGTCCGAGTCCATTTCCCACCTGTGACACACCAAATAAAAGATTTATTTTGAGGCCTTGTATAAAATACGCGTAATATCTTTGGCTGCACAAGAAGATAGGGTGAAAAGGAGCACTATTATTCTGGGATTATTTTATCCTTTGCGATCACAAGATAACTAATAGGGATCGACTAATTCAAGAGTGAAGCAGAAACGCAACGAAAATATCAAGCGATTATACGTACCGTTCGATGAAAATAGAGTGGAAATAAAATATTAACACCAAATGAATACATTAAATTCGTGGAAATTCAAAATTTAACAAAGAAAAGTGAAAACATCTATATAGTTATCCGTCCAGTGCAATATTTATAACTATTATAGGAAGGAAATATGGCATATCCGAAATCCATTTATAGTATATGCACAAAAATCGTATTTATTACATTATTATAACAGAAAAGAGTAGGATTAAATACTACCTGGATGCATTTTCTCTTAACGTAAGAGACAATTTGATGAAAATCACCAACGATTTTATTTATAATATAATCTTTCAACGTAGTATGATGTGAAAATCTTTTCAATGAACCTCAAAACCATCGATAGAAAATATTGTTATGAACGAAGGAGTGAAGTTAAGCTCTGCCCATTTTCCTAATCAGAACCCAAAACTTCCACGGCGTGAGTTCATCCAAACGAGCATGCCTTTCACTTGTTTCCGCCTACGTTTTAGAGGCAGTTAACGATTAAGCCCGGAATAATAAATCCATCCTGAATGCTTCATTTAGCACGGCTTCCCCAGTCATTTCACTCCCTTCCTTCCTCAACCCTTAATCCCCAATTTTCCGTGAAATGTAACCCTCTCCCACACCGCCTTCCTCCAGACAGAAATTTAGTAAAGGGAGTTTTCCGCGGCGGCGACGCTTTCCAGCCTTCCGACACAGAGCCCAGCCAGCCACGGGCCGAACGCGCTCCTTTTCATATTCAAGGAGGGGCTTAAAAAAAAGTGGAAAAAGAAACGAGAGTTTGAGAAGTCAATTAAGGGCGGAGGAAAAGATGGGTCTTATGCTTCTTTCTCTCTCGTTCACCCCTCCGCTCAAACCCGCCCCTGTCTGTCTCCGTTCCCTTCACCAATCTCTTTCTCTCTTCCTCACTCTCTCTCTCCCACTTTGGCCCAGTCTGTTTGTTGATGCCGCGAGGTCCATGACCTACGCAACAAGGAAACTCATTGAGAATGCGTTGGGCGTCTCTTTAGCTAGTAGATTTTCTCCTCCGTGAGATGCTACATAAACCCTTTTGCCTTCCCCACAACACTCCCACACCTCCGTCACACGTATCCTTCCCCTTTCATTACTCCCCCTTTCCGCTGCCTCCTCCTCGTCCTGCTCCTTCGCTTACCCCGTCGTTTGGCCACTTAATCATGATTCCTCCGCTCATCACCTTATCTCAGATTATTACGTAGCACATCCGTCATTAGTAATAGGTTTCTAGATTCTAATTGTTTCAAAAATCGCATTTGTTTTTCCTTTAATCGCTTCATTTTTACCTTAAACTAATACGCAGAAAAATTTAAACATACATGTACGCAGAAGGGTTTGCGTTATTTAGAATTTATTTCATATGCGCCAGAGAAAAAATTGCCTGAGAATTTCATCTAGTGTGTTTCCACAGTACTGTTACTAATTGGATGCATGCAGAATAATTGAGTATTCTAGTGAATAGTTTTATGGAATTCTGGTAAATGAAATTTTCTGGTCGTTGATTTCACGGGGAATGACGATCCTCGAATATGACTTTACAGTCAAGTTGTATGGCATGCATGCTCTTCGCAAAGTGGTGTCCTGGAAAGAGTACGCAAGCCATCTACATGGCCTCTTACGCTCGCCCCGTCCACTTCTCAGTCTTCCCCTCCCTTGTGGCCCCCAATTTACCCCACCTCCTCTCATCCCCTCTCGTATCCTCCTGCTGCCCCATCCCACTTCACAACCCTTCTTTCATTCCTCGCATGTAACGCCTCCTCTCTCAGCGAACCCTCCACTCACGACTCACTCTTCCTTCGCCGCGCTCTCCGACTCAGACCCCTTCCGTGCTCTCTCTTGCGCTATCTACATCTCGACAAGGGGATAACCACCCGGGGATGGAGGAGGAGGAATGAGTCGCGGGGAGTGAGGCTGTGCGAACGAGTTTGTGCTGAGGCGTGAAGGGTGGGGGAGCAGTTAAGAGGCCCATAATACCGTGAAGTTTCCGAAAGGTGGCGGAAAATTTGCGGGCGAGGATGCGAAAGAGGTTGAGGAAGAGAAGGGAGGAAGAGGAGTTTTGGCTGAGAGTGAGAGTGGAGGTTTTTTAGGGAGGGAGAATTGGAGGATATTTAAGCGATCGGGGTAGAAGAGTAGCTCATATGTGAGATGTAAGTTCACGATGTAGGAGACTGACGAGAGGTCCGTAATTAGATACATCGCAGGCACCGTCAAAACTTTCATCCCAAGTGGAGTTGTGGTCAAGTCGAATGTTTCTCGAATTAAATTGTTTCTTCTGGCCTTCAAGTTGTTTTCGTTTTACATATGACAGTGGAACGCATGATGATTGATTTCAGTTTTGTTATTTAGGTATTGGTGCCAATTCAAGCAAGGAAAGTGCAGCAAGGAATAGTCAAGTGCAACACAATGTGTTTCACTCCATCGCGAAGTGCCAAGGTGTCGGTATCTTAGAACCCCTTAATGGGTGTGATAACCTGCAAAAAATTGTCCGTAAGCAAAAGGGGGTATCGCTGGAAGTGTTGTTCCATGTATCGATAACACTTTCATGTTAGTTTTGATAGACCAAGCGGTAATGTACTGATTTAGAACTCATTTCATTATTGTGGTACATTCAAGTGACATCGGACGTGGTTGAGGTCGCTTTCATAAAGTGTTTGTGTTTGTTGTGTGCCGCTATCAATATTATGATCGGATACATGTTTGTCTATAGATGCGGTGAGGGTGAATCGACACGCAAATTATGCAAAGGGAAGCGAAGCAGGAACTGAATCAATTAAAAGGTTACATCGTCTGCTGTTGGAGTTTGATAATGCTTTTCACGCACTAATTAGCGTTTGTTCAGAAATAATTCCTCCTAAAAAGGACTCCAGCCAATAGAGGAACCATTCATTTCTTGTTTTTTTTCGGCAATAGATTGTGTATCGCCATGAATTGTTGTCGATAACCTTGAAACGTTAAAAAAGGTGAAAGGTTTATTTAAATATACAAGTATTTTTCGGGCAATATTTTCACATTTCTCAGTGTAATGATTTTGGACTCAAATGAACGATCACACTAAATTATTAAATTAAACTGTCAATATTCCCAATTTCCCTTCAGATGAACATTTTCATTCCACTCGTTCATAAAATTGGAATTTGGGCTCTAGGTTGTTTGCTTGTGCAAAATAATTTGGCGCTCACACTGAACGAAAAACAAACATCTCCCTAAAACTCCAAGTAGTTATAGTCTATCGGGCAGAGGAAGTTTTACTGTCGTCATACCGTCGAAAAAAAATAGTCGAGATAGGTTTCATAATATATTTTCGATGCTTAGGTTGGGGCTTAGAGAAAGAAAGGCATGGAAGTTGGTGGCAGCTTGCTGGCCATCCGGTGCGATCTGGTGGGTTATTAAAAATAAAAGGCCCTCTGGGATGTGCGTAAGAATATCCTTTCGTCGTGGAGGGAAAGCGGAAGAGGGAATGAATCGATAATGTATCCCCATTACCCATGCCGACCATTTTCAATTTTTTCCACATTTCCGTCTCACCATAAGAGCGCGTATTTTATAAAAAGTGTTCATCAACGGCCAGGAGGACACCGGTGAGGAAGGCCTCTATCTCTCTCTCTCTCTATCCACTAATGCGACGAGCCATCGCGTCTACGGCCCTTCTGACCGATGGTCCGTAACTGTAACGGTCGGGCCGTGGCGGATGAAAAAAATCCCATAACTCCCGTCAGACACTTCTCTCCCCCTGCAGAATCCTTCCCTCACTCTGCACGTAGGCCACCCCGAAGTCCCTCTCTCGCCTCGTCTTCTTCCCCGCCTTAAAAATCGCTTGCTCTTTCGTCCCATTTTTTTTTAACTTTGGACTCGCGGAGCTCCCAACTGCTCATCGTGTGATAGAGAAAGTTCTTTTTTGTGTGCACACGCACTATATGGGATCGGGTTTGTCGCATCCATGGTTCCTCCGCTGCTCACACACTCTGTGCGTCCTGCTTCCCTCCCCCCCACCCGCCGACCCCTAACCCCTCGTCGACGCTGCCCCCTTTACCCGTTTACAACCCCTTTATGCACCCTCAGGTTCCACCTCTTTCAACTTTTTTCAGTTCGTACCCTCCCCGCTTCCACCCTTCCCCGCAGCACGGCTCTTCCCTCTTTAAAATCTCCCCTCCCCCCGCCCTCCTCGGGTCGTCCTATTTCCTAAACTAACCCATCTCCATATGAAAAAAAATTCCCCCCAATCCTTACATAATAAAAAACCCCGGCGGAGCGTAGGTACACGGGGTTTCCGACCCTACCTCTTTCACTCCCCTTTCTCCCTCTTGACAAAAAAAGGAATGACGGAGCCTTCACCCCGTCGTAACCCCTTCTCGCTAGGTCTCCTCTCACCATTCCTCCCGTGACCCTTTCCTTGGCTGCCCTCTCCATATCCTTCTCATTCTCTCCTGCGTCGAAGGCCACCTCCTACTGTCCACCCTTCTTCCGGTCACCGATAGCACTGATGTCCCCCGAGTGCCTGTCACATCGGAATGGTCAGACTTCGTTCCTTAATTTTAGTTTACGTAGTAACACATTTTACTTATTTATTCGTTCTGTGCTCAGCTGTTTCATTGAGCAGCTTTTAGAAATAATGTAGAGTATCAAGACTATAGAAGTTGTTCATATTGGGGCATGATGCGTGGTATAAGTAAATAAGATAATATTTACCCATTCCCGTCAGGATTCTTGAAAATAATAGGATTTAATCCCAATATCTTACATACTTACAGGAAAGATATGTCTTCTCTGATGCTTGGGGGTTACTGTTGCTATTTAAGTTTCTGAAAAATTTCCATCTAGGTCGATATAACACAAAAATCTTTATTTGAGTCGGCAAATTCCAAGGCACATACATTTCTAATTTGTTTACATTTCTAATTTTATGTTTTTGGTTATATCTTAACCTCATTTATAGTTATTAGGGAGCCGAATGAAATCAACGCTAAGATTCGGATCGGTTTTATTTGTAGGAAAATATTTTGCACCAGAAGATTCGTATAAGGAACCTCAAAGTGTATTAGGTTTGGTCGTGAGATTTATCCATAGCAGCAGCATCTTTTTGAGAAATGTTTTCATTTCAAGAAAACTAAAAAGTTTTCAAACAGTAAGGAGTTCATTATTTCGCTATTGGAATTTATTGAAAGTGCAGAATATTAGGTTCTCTTATTATGACTATACATTGGGCTCTTGTGTTTTAAGAGTTCTGTCTGCTCTTTTTGTGTTTATTCTACCCGTGAACACTAATTAGGATTTAGAACTATGCAGAAAAGCCTTTTCCTATAATCATTTAATGTGACAACAGTTATCATGGATTTATATCTTTACAATTAGTTTTTTATTCTTTTAATTTGTACAGATATTGCTGATTATTACAATTTTATTGCAATTATAGTATGTTAGTTTTTTACAATTTTTTTGACTTTCTCAATTATTTAGTACGATTAATTTTATTGTAAGAGTTATTTTGTTTTTTTTTCATTGATTTTAACAATTATTTTTGTTTATTA
Source organism: Hetaerina titia (assembly GCA_037158775.1). Taxonomy (NCBI): domain Eukaryota; kingdom Metazoa; phylum Arthropoda; class Insecta; order Odonata; family Calopterygidae; genus Hetaerina; species Hetaerina titia. The sequence goes on from CM073770.1 coordinate 114,346,024, forward strand.
CAATTATTTCGAGCTTTACAATTATTTTTCAGAATGCTTACTATTAAAGTTAGATTCAAAAGTATTATAATTTACTTCTACTTGATAAGCATTATGTTTATTATAGATTCTTTGTAGGCGGTAAAGACTTTTTAGAAGTAAGTAAAGACTTGTGGCAGTTATACCAGTCGGTATTAGTTATTAACAAATCATTATTTTTGAGGGCAGTAAATTTTAAACCTATTAATAATTATCTATACCTAATGCTACCTAGAATTAGAATGAGAAGAATTAGTGGGAGAAGAATTAGTGGGAACCTGGATATGGAGGAATTAATATCAAATGGCATTTAATATTTTTAATTTTAGAGGGTAGGTAATTTATTTTGCATTGCAAAAATGCTTCGGCAATCAAGTATTTCATATCCACCCCATTGAGTTTATCTAAACTTAATCTACTTGATTTGGTTTACATTGTCCGCTAAAAACTATGAAATGCAAAGAACCTGTGTGTATCACAATATATTATCTTTAGCTTCCAATGAACTGTTTTTACAATTTTAGGGTACGGAGTAATTTTTCATCCTGTCACCACAAAAATATATTTTAACCACGATATTCGTCTTTAATTGTAGTTTACTGGGTTTATTCATACAACAAAATCTATTTCCGTTGATTCCTTTTTTTCCTAGGCCAATTTTCGTGATGTTTTAAGCAATAAGATTGGCAGATTAAGTAGGAGATTTAGCAGGATGAGCTCCTAAAACGTCTGGTTGTTGAAAGATAATATTTCAAAACCGATATTTCTACTTGCATTTAATAATCTACTTAGATAAGAATACATTTTCTTCCTAACAGTATACTGGTAAGGCTTGCCGCCGTCTAGTTTTAGTCCAGTTGACTTAATGTGAGAAAATTGTCGAAATAACCATAGCAAGCACGACGTGAAATAGTATTTGAAGGATTTATGTTAGGTATATAATATTCGTAAGACGTAACATATAATGAATCCCGTTCATAGGTCACGTTTGCATGATAGTTAAGTGCCTACCTACCTGTACTCCGAAGAAAATGCAATGGAAAATTGAAGAGACTATTTGATTACTTCAAAGCAGAGCTCCGCAAATAGCACGGGACTTGGGGACACAGTGGTCGCCGTGCAGGTTCTCTTCCCTTTCGTCGGCCTCCAGGCTTGTGCGGCCAGCTGGTTGAAAGCTAGCGGGATAATGCGTCACCTCTCTCTCCATAGGCCACGAAGGATTCTCGAGAGTAGGTCGCTTCGTTTGAGTTAGCCTTCCCTCTCCTGGACGGGGCATCCCCTCCCCCCAACCCCTCGCTTTCTCCTCGCGCGCGTGCATTTTTTACACGCCTCCCCGGCATTTAGCATATGCGTCCAGAGTCGGTCAGAATCAGAACCCGCCGGCTGCAGTCGAGGGAAAGGATGTGGCAGGGAAGGGGAAGTTTGAAGAGGGAAAGTATTGCATGTGTATATATATATATATGTATGCATGTGGGGAGAAAAAAACCTCGTCGAGGGGCAAGAGCCTCCTGAAAGGGTTAAAAGTGGGGGTTTAGAGGTTGTGCGGGTCGTGAGGGACCCAGAGCAGTAAGGCATTGGGGAGAGAGCTATAGCCTCGGGGTAGCGCAGGCGACGTGGTCACGGGAGGTCGGCAAGAGCGAGAGTATTTTCCGTCCCGAGTACGAAGCGAACGGAAATGAAAATGGCAGTTGGACTCGGTGGGGTTGACGGCGGAGGCTTTCAGTTCCCGTCTCTGTCGATTTTCTTCTCTCCTCCGCGCTCATTGCAATCTCGCGGCGACGCCTCTTTTGCCGCTCAACCCCTCGAGGACTCATGGAAACGTACCAAATATGTATGCATCCTTGACATTCGGAACACTTGTGTAGAACCTCCTATTCATCGCGTGAATCTCGAATTTATGAGTTGACTCGGTGTGCGTCCTTTTATGAGTCTCTCCAGACAATTCGAAGCTGAAACTCGAACGCTTTGCCATTTTTTTAAAGAGATCCCAAGAAATGCGGGTATGTAAGAGTTTATTTCGAGTGATTTAGGGAAAGGAATTTATCACCTCCCTTATTCTGTCGGCTCTTGGGCGTAATTTATCCGGAAAGGGATCCTTCGAAGGATTTTGTTGCTCCAGCATGTCCTAACGAAGTTTCTTCACGGAAGCGATTCAGCGAAGTGACAATGCTAAAAGGAAACCCCCCTATCTTCAAATGGTGCTCTTCGATAGCATAACAGCAGTGACCTACCTATTTCATTGTTCTTTGTATTTTTTTTCCAAATTACAATAGAAAGGAAAGTCTATCACCGTTGTTCTGCTTAAATAAAGAAGTGTGGCCTTGAAAAATTAAACCTCATTCTTTGTTCAGCCGGGCGGTAGGTTGTTCGTGCACCTTCTCAGAACCAGTTAAATAATGACAGACATTCCCATCAGAATACCCAGAGGCTGAAGCATCTATGACCGGAGCGGGTCTAGCAAGACACATATGCTATGGTAGGAGTGGGGAAACTGCTCCTCACAGTGATTGGGACAATTACTAAAAAACTTAAAAGAACCTTCCGTAATGATGCTTTCTGGGCATGATTTGTTTTTCGTTAGAAATTCGCAGAGGAAGTAATCCAGGCGATCAAAGGACGAATGAATGCAACAGTTAAAACTGAAAGGCAAATTTATTGTTCATGTACCAAGTATTAGTATTTTTAGCACCCTTCAAACGACCGCTAGGGTGCGTGGCAGGGGGAGGAGACCACAGACTAATTTTAACCCGAATATTTCTCCCCTTTCGCGGTGGGGCAGCGTTATTCTGATCCCTTATCCTTCGTGGGGAAAATGACATCTTAAATATATCTGTCCGATGAGACTGATGATACATTTTCTAAATCATTCCTAAAGAGACCTCCGGATTTATGCAAAAGATGTGATCTGCAATTGAACCTTTACTCGGTGAGTGATTTCCAGCCTAGCTCCTCTAATAATTTTGATACGTTACTCCGCTTATCATGACGTTTTAAAAATCTAGCTTCTCTACGCTGAACGCGTTCAATTCGGCAATCGATCTAACTTCATGAGAATCCCAATAAGGCATAATCTAAATGACGCCTAACAAGCGAAAGGCAACGTTTCTATTTAAGCTTTTCACCACATTTATCCAATGCTCTTCTAATAATCATAATTTTTTGTTAGCTTGTCCACATATTCTCCGTATATATTTCACCCTGGAGAGTTCGTAAGTGAGGGTAACGCCCAAGTATTTAATCGAGTCTACACATTCCATTCCGGTGCTCCTGATGCCTAGGCGTTCGACAGAGAATTGTTCTTTTTCAAAAAATTCATCACTACACAATTTTTTTAGGTTTGCTTAAAATTGCCAAGCGTCACCAGCGTTGTATAGCATTAAGGTCATCTTCTAAAGCTGTTTTTCCACAGTATTACGGATATAGGTGTAAGTCACTGCATCTTCGGCAAATACGTATTCCGAAATTTTCAGTGATCCAACCATGTTCTTCTGTCAGTTCTTTCCGTCCGCTGAAGAAGGTGGTTATGCCACTGTACATTTTTTATGTTTGTCTATATCTGTGTTGGTTAACGCTATCTGCCTCTCTCGTATATATATATATATATATATATATATATATATATATATATATATATATATATATATATATATATATATATATATATATAGTTAAAATATAACTAGACACAGAGAACCTAAAGAAATTATATGTATATTATATACCTAAAAACATAAACACAGTAATTAACCCGAAGGTCGGTTTGGTAGGTGTTGGCAGAGTTCACCCAGTACTAAGCATGACAGCGTGTGAATATTCACACATCAGGGAAGGGGGGCCAGTTCCTTTTCCTGTGCCGGTTATGGTTTCCCAGGAAGATCTGTAACTCGAAAAATCACATAGCTGGGGTGGAGCTGCAGGTGCCCAGTGTGCTTTACCCGGGAATCGAACCCGGGCCCTCCGGTCAGTAGTCCAACGAATATATACTTATAAAATTAAAAAGAACGAAGTTCAATATTTTCTTTTAAGTTATTGCGAGGAGTTTTATCATGACGCAAAATAAAGTATGCATAATTTTTGTATAAATTGATTAATTAATTTTGATATTTTTCATCAACCCAATTAGTTGTTGTTTAATTACCTAGCTTTTTGTGCTCAACAGCGGGCTGTTTTTTTCTTTTGCGTTTTTTCTATGAGGTTTGTTCACGGCGTGGCCGAACGCCATTTTCTTTCGTCCACTGGCTATCGTCCATTTTGGGCGGCCGGCCGGCCGGCTGACCCTACTGGTCGGAGTCCGTTTACCCTCCCCCGCTGGCCCTCTCTCCCACGTCCCCCTTCCCCGGGCATCGTCTACTCTCACAATCAGATGCATTCTCTCTCCCTCTCCCCAACTTTACCCACGCCGCCTGCGCTGGAGTCCCTTTCCACCCTTCTTCCAAGCGGAGCGGTCAACATGGAGGACCAGAAAATAATGAATGCAGGAAGAGAGCCCGTTCTCTTTTTCGATTGGGGTCCTATCGGTTGCCCTAAGTAGCTTGCTATTTAATATATTTGATGCTGTGTAGCATCCAATGTAGAAGTGTTAGATGCACCCGTGAAAAGTAAACAGCCCAGAGAGAGGAGTAATGATAGCAATTTCGTAAGTGGGTTCATTAGTAACGCAGATGACTATGAAGCTTAGCGGGATGGAGAAAGCTAGGAAAGCATCCTACAATAAAAAAAGTCAATGTTTAGTGAAAAATATTGACTTTGAATTTAGAAAATGTTACCTAAATATTAAGTCAGATGGTCTACGAAAGAGAGACGTGGCAATTGCACCAGCAGAAAAATATGGTTGAAGCAATGGAAATGTGGTTCGACGGGATGATGGTCAAGGTAAAATGAACGGATGACACATCAAAGTTCTACGGTGAGCGAAAGAGAGAGAGAGAGAAGTTTAAGCAAACAAAAAAGAAGGAATTAACTTGATTCTCGAGCACATCGGAAACACGAAAGCTTTACTGATAGCAGTTGAGGAAGGAGAATTACATTAAAAGAGCTACGAAGGGAAACCCCGTATTGGATATATAAAATAGGTAATGACAGCAATACAACGACGAAATATATGTGATTTAAAACAAGCCCTGATATTGATGATTATGAGCTAAGAAAGAAGCGAAGAATCGAGTACTTTCTGGGAATAAATATTAACATTCGCAGGAATATTATTTGAAATTACATACGTTCCTGCATGTAACTTGTACATTTTGACATTGCGAGATACTTTTAAGAATGGGTACATATATAGCCATCTGTTTTAGTTTGTGCATACAAATACACACAAACACCCCTCCCACACACACACACGCACACACACACATTACAGATCAAACAGATCACAAAAAAGGCTTTCAAGGCATACACAAGCAGTTGGCCGCGATTTCATCTTCATTTGATGTATATTTGAATTCACAACTCGATTTTTTGTAATCGACTAGAATTTTAACCTACTCTCTAACGGCTTTAAGTGAGTTCGTACCTACCGATGATGTTCCTTGACGCAATCCGATTCGCCATCAAATTACCATTGATATAATTTTAGAATTTGTGTCTTTACGGTAACCGTTGTGCCTACCGCTTTGTGCTTATACAGGTATTTGTGAAAGAAAAGTTTTAAACTAATACAGGCAGCTCAGATGTCGATTCGTATGTAAAATCATATTGCCGAATGCATTGCTAATTATTTAATTGACCAATATTTAACAAAAGATGACCATCACCGGCTTAATCGCATCACATTTTACAACACAATATGGAAGGGTGTATCACACCAACGAATAATTATATTTTCTGAGACCAGTTTAACATATGCCATTCCATTGAAACTAAATGATAGTAAAAAATATCCCCCTAAACTTTAATTCACACTTTTCAGCCTTACTTTCATAAAAGCTGAAGTGGGCTGGACTTTCGCAGTATTGTTGTCTAACAATATTCTAGCAAATACAGTGCTATAAAATATATTGATTCAAGCATTGATTTCAGCATTACGGAAGTCAAATTTTGAGGGTATTGATCAGAAACAAAAACGTTGAATTGGAAGGAAAGCGGACTAGGCATTTGAGAGTACTCAATATTAAGCCACATACGAGTCTGTTGATAATTAACATTTATTGATAAATCGAATGTAACTACGTACTTCTAAGCTTCATTGGCCAAAAACACCATCAAAAGTTAAAAATATTGACAAATCAAATCACCTAATTTCTCATGTTCATAGTTTTGCTATTAATTCGAATGCTTTCCCGCGTTCTGTTCAGTATATCGTAGGTCTCGATATCCACTTTTGTGGGATATGCGCGGGCCCTCAGAAGGTATTGAATGGATACGGATTTATTCAAGTGCGCCTCTGTCATACGTTTGGGCTGAGTGAATAAGACTCTTTAAAATTATCAGAGGAATGCTTTCCGGAATGCTTTTTCCTCCCCGATAGCGCTGTCCCATCGGTGGCTCGATGAAAAGGTTCCAGGGATCCCTTTTAAAATGGCTCGTCCGATAAAAAATGCACACGCACAACTTTTTAGATCCCAAAAGATCCCTAACAGTGACTCATTCATTTTTTATTCCCCGGAGTTGATTACCTCGGAGTATCCACGGGAACGCGTCCACTTCGGAGAGAGTAGGACACCGGACCGATATCATTCCTATCTCTCCTCCTCTCCTTCTATTACTCCCTACATTTTGACAACCCCCATCCTCCTCCCGAGGGTCTGGGAAGACCCTGGAGCTGACTCCCCCAAGGGCTGACTACCAACCATCCCCTCCTATCTGCCGTCCGTCTACTACCGATTCCCGGGTCCAAAAACTATCTCCACCCACCCTGAATTTTTTTCGGGAGCGTGCTGAGTCAAAAAAAAAGAGTGAAATTCGCAGATCGTGCTCGTGCAGATTTTCACCGAGGTCTGCTGATACGTTTCGAGTGATGAAAAAACATTGCCTTGGAGCGTCGGATCGGCTAACGAGCCAAATACGTTGGGATCACGTAATACCAGGCATCGTGCGGGATTCCGAAATGTCGCTCCCTTTCCCGATCCGCTAGGCTACCCACCAGTCCGACTCCTCCCATCCGCCACCCCTTCTCCCCCCCCCCCGCCTGCCCCCTCGCACATGTACGTGGTTAGGCATAAGGTTGGGTGGGGGGGTGGGGGGGGCGATGGGAAGGGGGGGCTTCGAAGGGTGACGCAAGGGGGTGGGGAGGGAGGCAGCGAGACGGGTATGGCGGAAGAGGTCGAAAAAAATACTGGGGGGAGGTTTGAGGGGGACGCCTATAAATTTAAAATTGAACTAGGGAGAATCGGCTGTAAGGTGGCAGGGGATGGGGAGGAACAGCAAAGAAACAGCGCTTTGCGGCGTCCTTCTGTTTGGCTAGGGTTTCTGGCGGGTGGACTTCAGTTTTGGAGGGTTACATTCTGCCCAGGGATAGTTTGGAAGTTTGGGAGGGAGAAAATGGCAGGATTTGGCGAGGAGGAGGTAGGAAGTGCACGCTCTTTGATATAAGGGAGTAATAGATCGTGGAAGCACATACAGATGGGGGAAAGGGATGGTGGGTTGGGATGGTTGAAAAAAGTCTTCTGCAATGGCTTTATAAAAGGTTTCTGAATATACTGAGTTTCCTCCTCCATGGTTTTCATATTATTCTCATTCTCTGATCCTTGCAATCTTTTGGGCAAACAAAACTCTTTCGCGGTAATGAGAATCGTGAACAACTTTGTGGTGCTTTTCAAGTAATTCTGACCATTGATATCTTTACACTGGAATATAGCGGACGAAATGTATCGTTATCATAAGTTATTACATTTGAGGTGTAAGAGAAATATTAACATTGAATTAAAGTTTCGTCTATTGAAATTAAACTCCTTATGCAACCCGCTCACAATGTGATTTAAGTTTTGATAATTCTTCAAGAGTTTAAGATTAATGAATCTGGTACCATCGAGTATTGAATCCAAAAACAAAGATAATACAGATAATAAATACAGAGTATTTATAAACAAATAAAATACAGAGTATTTATGATATTCTGTAATCAAGTTCTGCTTATTTTAATAGTGATGATTTGGTAATTCACCCATTATTTTTAAAAATCCTTTTGTGTGCATACGACTTTGTCTCAGAGAAGAATGTTTTTAGTCAAACGTGTCATGAGGTAGAAACTTAGGATATAAACTCTATATTGTTGATTTTTATATCCCTATTACATCAAAAACATTGTCAAAAACAATTGGCGAGGAAACATCTTGAGCAGATGTAGATCATTTCATATTCAGCAAAACCCCGCCCACGTGAAATCCAGTCGACATCATCTGAAGGGAACGGGATGTATTTCGGACTTTGGAGAAAGAGTGAAAAAAAACATATTTGGAGAGCCATTCGAGCAAAAAGTCGAGACGGAGATTGAGATACAGAGACTGGAAGGAATTACGGGGATAAAGAAGTTTGCTTTCGGAGGAGAGATGATCGACTCATTCCGGAAGATGAAGATTGAGTGAACTGAGGGATTGAGAGCGAGGATGTCGATGGCGGCGGAGAGCGGGGATTGGGGAAGGGAGGCAGAAGTGGGAGGGAGGAGTGCGTCTGGCTTCTGAAAGGGCTTCTTTAGAGGGAGATCACGGGGAGTGTACAAGCCCCAAAATCACGGTTGAATAAGCAATAGGTGCAGGGATCAGTTTTGTCCTCCGTAGTTTGATCCCTTCCCGGCCATCCCTTTCTCATAGCCACGTGTGGGTAATCCGCGTGGCCGTGTACTGTAACAATATTAGATTCATAGGTAAATATGTAAACGTTGGTGAGCCCTCTGGATTCACCTTTATTTATAAATACGCTTCCATTTTTCTTCTCAAGCACTTGATATGTTTTTTTGGACACGTGACGTTGTGCGATAATAGCTTTTCCCTATTGAGTATTCAAATCGGTATATAATTTCAAAGGATGTTTTTAATCATCAAATATTCTATTGTGTCTGTCTCATTTTCAAGTTCTTCGTAAAAGTGTGTAACTATGTATATTTTTCGTTCGTTTTCAATATTCTTGGGATAAATTAAATATAAGAAATCATGTGGCACTAGTAGCAAACAATTTCCAGAATACTTTCTCGGTGCACGGAAAACGGAATAGAGAATTTACAGAGCTTGCTTCTTTCCCTCAGACTTTTTTGACCACTGATAGACTGATGATAGACTGGCCACACTCTCAGAAGTTCTAACCCTGGAAAAACTTATTAACTGGTTTTATTTTGAAACTAATTTAATACAATTTAGAAATTCTTCTTTCATTCATTTACAACTAGTTTCTGCAAACGATCAAAACACATATTACTTGAATTAATTTTTCCGAGTTGAAATGTTAAAAAGAGTAATTTTTTGTTTCAAAATAATAGTTTCATCGTATTTCATCCAGAAATGTTAATATTTTTGCGCGATCTGTTCTTCATTGGTACCGATTATTTCCGTCCTGACTATATTCTACAATGACCAAGTGATCATTTTGCACTATGAAATACTTCGGGAGTTTTTATTGATATGTTTGCTAACCGCCAGCAGAAACAATCACGGTTCCTTTTATGGAGGGACAAAGGAAGTTCGAGCCCGTAGGAGGATATCTGTGGGGCGCGGGGAGGATGGGGAGTAAGTGGATGCAGAGGGCGAAAGGGGGAGAGGACGGGAGGGAGCGAAGAATGCCTCCGGTAGCAAAATGGAGAGCTCGCGATGAATGCGGATGTCGCTTGAGGGATAGTGCAGGGCAGGGAGCACTTGGGAGAGAGGAAAAATGGACGATTTGTTTCGATGCGATTTTGTTCGTGCCTGCAGAAGCGGACACGAGGGGCAGTGGCTTTCAAGTGAAGGGGGGAAGGAGAGGTGGGTCTCGGGGATTGTAAGTGGTGGCTGGAGGATTCACTAGATGCCAAGGCTCCATCTTGAAAAGAATTTGTCCTCGTCGTCTGATGTTTGCGTTGCGCTTGAATCATGCTCAGTCAGTACCCTTCCATTTATCTGAACAAAATTCGCCAAGTGGTATCTCGAATATGGTAATACACGTGAAAAAAGGAAATTCCCCTAGTCGTTTTTATCCAATGTCAAATAGAAAATAACATCTTGTATGAATTACTCTTTAGTTTTGATGGTAATGTTCACGCATACGCTAAAATGTGAACTTACATTCTAAATATATGACTTATCTAGTGTTCCCCGTAACGTGTTTTGAACTGCATGGGAAATAATTGTTCAAATTAGATAATCTCTTGTTTTCATCTGACCGAAATGCTTAAATTTTGGGTTCCTTTATTTTTACAAAATCTCAGTGTATCGTTGAGAAAGATAAAACTTAGTAGATATTTTTTTTGATCAGGGATATATCTATTAATAGTGTTTCAGAACACCTATCCCAATCCAGGTCGTGTTGAATAGAAATTGAAAATATCTACGGTTGTTATGTTTACTCACTTTTGTCGATAAGTTTCAACGTGTAAAATTAATTTTCATTGAAACCTGAAAACATAAGAGTGGATTCTCAGAGCACCGCATTGGTCCAGTAGCTAATCTACCAGAAGTTAGATTGCTTATAAATGGAAACGATAGAAGCATGGCATAGAGTCATACTTCTGCAAAAGGTACCGAAAATAGCTACTTTTTTTCGATATGTGCCGCAATTTCACATTTTTTAGAGCCGACCGACCTGCACGGGAGGGGACGGAATGCCGACTGACTATCTCCTCACGTCCATACGTTATCCTTAGCTTCTTCGTCCGTCTGTCGCCGCCTTCCCTCCCACCTCGCACTCCACCCCTCGCCTCACCCTCCGGCTCGCCACGTCCCCTGCCACTCTTCCTCCACTTAATTTACTTTGTCAAACGCATCTCCATACCATTCCTCACTCCTGCACCTCCGCCTACTCCCTATTTTGCCTCCTCGCCCTTTACCCTCATGCCTCCCCTGCTCAAACCATCCTGCAGACCCTTCATCTCCTCCAACCACTCCCTACCCCACTCTCTCCCACTTAGGAATTGTGACGAAACTGCAACGGAGAGGGGCGAAGGAAATATAGCAGCGGAGGAGGGAGGCGGCATTGGGGGTGGGGACAGTATGCTATACTTCCTCCATAACCGTCTTTCATGGCTTCCATTTATATCCCTTTCTGCTCCCTGCCTTCCCCCGCCGCCTCCACCACTCCCTCTTGCGCCTCCCCCTTTTTCACCTTCCTGAATGGAATTTCTCCTCTCCTCTATCGCTCACTCCCTCTTCATTTGTTTCCCCACTTCATTCCCAATCTCCTGCCCTCTTCTCCGTCTTCCTCTTCCCTTGTCACCATCTATCCGCCCGACCCCGCCCCATCTCTTTTAACTCCTGGCACATCTCAATCTTTTATTCCGAGAGCAGCGATACAGCGAAGAACTGTTTCAAAGGCTAGCTTTTTTCCTTTCGAAGGATTTTCAGAGTCAGAGCTTATCACATTTTTTAAGAGACTCTATACCTATTTGCTCATCATTTGCTTTGTTGCTAAGCGCTAAGAGCATAATTAAGCAAATGGTCGAGGAGGTGTCTCATACATCCATAATATTGATTGGAATGGTGAAACATTAAGACACCAAAAATAATAGGGCAGCGTGTCAATAGAGATGTATAGTCAGGCATGAAAAATCAACTAACATCAGTTATTTTCTCTTGGTAAAACGACGACATTAATGTCATTTTTGGTCACACCAAAAAGCTGTCATTTTATTTAAAACGTCGCCGTTTTCCGGAAATCATATTTATAGAAAAAAATTCGACGTTATAATAGACAAGACAAGAGATCCACTCATATATGGAATTGACATAAAAGAAAACGAGTGAATCTCCACATCAAACTTAGAGATGTTTCTGAAAATTATTCATTTTTCATTACTTTTATTCATACATGCGACTGGAAAAAATTATTATACTTTGTGTACATATATTCAAAGATTATAATTTAATGTATGTACACTACTCATAGTTATTGTAATAATTCGGACCATATGCCATCGTATTGCTTCATTACTCTTGTCAGCGTGACCACCTGCCTTCTGGAGGAGGTTTCTTTAATTTATAGGTACTTTCGTACAGGGCAAGCGTTTGGCACCTCCTGTGAGAAGTGCTCATTTCCCATTTGTGAGATTTCTCACCTAACTTCCTTTCTTTACCCGCGTCTTCCCCTTTCCTTGCCCCCATCATCCCTACTTTATTCTGTTTCTTCGACCTCCCTTCACATCCACCCCGTCACCTTCCTCCCACCCTTAACATCACCCTCGTCTCCCTCGGGATCCATGGAAGCAACATCTCTCGCAAGAATGGGAGCGTTGACGGACCATTGTCGAACTGCCTCCCTCCTTCCAAGCTCCCTCGATCCGCCCCTCCACCACACTTATACTCCCTCCTTTGTCCTCCTTCCCACCCCCTGTTCCCCTTCCCATATTCGTAGCCCCCTCCATACCCGCTGCAAGACTCCCCGCCTCCTAACCTACCTCCCAGAGGGCCTTAATGGAAGCCGGGCGAGCGGGCGAAGATTGGACACAATCTCGCTCGTTTTCTGAACTCTCACGTTCACGTCGCGTCACGCCCTACCTACTCCGGCTGCCTTCTTTTTTCTCATTCGCTCTGACCCTCGAAATCTCATTGGGATGCACGATTCTCCGATGCCGGAGTATTTCCTTTATATATTTGGATAAAATATTATGTAAATATGGTGAGCTCTTAAGGTTTTTTTTAACGATCTCAGGCTGTTAAAAGCACGTAAACTCAAGTTAGAAATCTGGTTATGGGGTTGTTAATTGAATTGTATTTTTTACCATTTGCTAAACTAATTTAAGTAGATATAACTGGACGTTTTATTTTGCTAACCCAATTCTATAAATTATTTTTTTAATAAAAAAGCAATATTCTTAGAAGAATAAAGTGGAAACGAACATGCCGTTCGATCGTACGGAATTGTATTTAAGAAATCCGTGCAAATAGATTTATTCCATTGTGTAATCTTTAGTACTCCAGGTACAGTACTTATCGTATTTTCAATACATGTCTAAGAGATTAACTTAGAATTTCTTTCTGAAACTTATTGTCGTGTTTTGATTGTTTCTAGTTTATTGGAGATGACATTTATTTACATACTTCGTTGCAATTAGGCAATTTACCTGGTGGCAACGGTCCAGTGTGATCACTGGTCACTCTTACAATGCACATACATACACACACAAGAAGAACAGATATGAGACAAAATGCTAAACATCTTGTACTTATTCCTAGGAATTCATTACAGTTCCTTACATCTGCAATAAGTTCAGTCAGAAATTACTGCATAATATACTTTGTTTATTAACGCTGGAGAATACTAGAATTTTTTTACGGACGTTTTGTTATCCATTCTGCATTATCGACTATCGTGAAAATTTGGTTAGTAAGACAATAAAGGTATCTAATACTATATTCAACATAATTAAACAGGTAAACATTACATTAAGTTGCTAAATAGTTTTATAAATATATACCGTAGTTAATGGGAGCTACAGCACTAAATTATTCTTTCTGAAATATGTAATCATACATATTTGAGTGGGAGTAGCATTTCACAGTTTTAGATTTCTTTTAAGTAAGAAATGATTTTAATGCTTTATAAATGAAACAATTTCTTATCAAATGCTGTTTCACAATGTTTTCCCAATATGGCACATACATTTCAATATTTCATCGACCTAGTAATTCCAGACAATTGCTCTAGAGCCGATATTATCCTTGGAAATAAGGTTTAAAAAGATCAAACCAAATAAAAACAGTGCATTATCATTCATTCACATGATGTCTATTTTTTGTATTTTATGCCAGAATACAAGTTTTTAATGAATTTAAAATGCTATTATATTATACAATTAACTCCGAAGAGTACTTATGTATTTTAAATATGAAGTTATTTCTCATTATTGAGGTACTATCATATTAGTTTGAACATTTTAGATACAATATTTTGATAAATACTTCGTGTGAGTTCATTCGACGCAAGATGCAGCTTCACCGTTAGTTATTAATTAATCCTAGCGCTTGCCAATTCTCATTCAAGAAAGAATTTAATGCAATAAAGCTGAAATTAAACCTTGCGGATTCCAATATTTGAAAGGCGATATGCGGTTCAATATGATTGGACATTGATTTATGAAGAGGAACACGAATCAATATTTACTCAACGATATTTTCCGCTAGCAATTATTTTTTTTAAGTAATACACGGGAAAGTATTTCCAATAAAATTCTTTCACAACAAACAGATGAATGAAAGAATTTTCATATCGATAAACATTCACGTTATTGATTATAGGATTATTCATGTCACACGAGTCTAAGACAGATAAGAGACCAGGAAACAGGCTTACTCAACATAGCTTTGATGTTCTTTCCATACAGGAAACGGAAAATATTTCCTCAATAAACCAAGGTAATAGATAACTTGTGTTTTCAAGATATATATCCAGGAAATGAAATATGCCGAAAGGTTTTAACTCCGGTTAGTAAGAAAGGAAGACGGAGAAAGAGAGTGCTATGGGGGGACGAGGTAGGGATGGGGAATGAGGATTTAGGAGGATGTAGATAAAAAAGTAAAAAGAAAGAAGGATCTGCGCTGGACTTGCCGCATAAATACATGTGTGTGTGTGTGTATATATATATATATATATATATATATATATATATATATATATATATATATATATATATATATATATATATATATAAAAGAGTCGGAAAGGGGCCTGGTAGTGAGGATAAGGAAGGTGGTGGCACGGGGTGGAAAAGAATTGGGGTAAGGAGGAGGGGTAAATAAGGAGGAGGGAAAGGGAAAGTGTACGTGTGGCTAGGAAGGGAAGGAAGCGAGGAAGGTGGGGACCAGTCGTTTGGTTTAATGGAAGCAAGGGTAGGGGGTTGGGATATTTGGGGAATGCTACTAGGGATGACGGGGGTAGGGGGGAGCGGATGAGTGTGAGATAGGTCTAGAGCGAGGGAAGGGGGGAGTTTGGTGGAGAAGGGGGCTACGCAGGAAGAGTCCGCTCTCGCGAAAGGAGAGTGATGGGATGCGTGGGTGGGGTAATGGCGATGGGTTGTGGGTGAAGGGACGGACCAAGGGGGGCGGAGGACGGACGGGGATGTGGCGGGGGAGGCAGGCGGTTCGGAGGAGGGTGAAGGCGGCCGGGAGAGAAGAGTTTCAGGAATGGACGACCATGTTATTGACCAATGGGGAAGTGCTGAGGGTCTCCGGGATACTGGAGGTTGGGATTGGGAGGGGTGGGGGGGAGGGGATGGTGGAGGAGTGAAGGGGAGTTAGGTGAGTGGGAGGGGAGGGAGGTAAGAGAGTAAAGTTTGCGGTGTGTTTCGGAGGAAAGGGAGAGAGGGGGAGGGGTGGGTATGGAGTGGGTGGCGGTGGAGACGGTGGGATGAAAAGATCTTGTGAGTTGGGGTTTGGGGTGGTTTGGGTGGCGCACGAGCAGGGTGCGCGGAGAGGGGCGGGAGAGGAGGAAGGAAGATATATCGTAGGCAGGGGAGTTGGTTGGTTGGTTCTTTCTCCGCAGACCCTCCCACCGGCCGCGTCCTTCCTCACCCTCACTTTTATCTTTCTCCTTTTCCTTTCCTCTTTGTCCACGCAAATTCTACCCCATAAACTTTATTCTCCTTCTCTCAGCCCCTCCCTCAGCTCCGCTTCTTCCTTCCCGAAAACCTCCGACCCTATATCTCCAGTGTGACCACCTTACTTTAAACCTCTTCCCACTTCGTGAGTGAGTTATTTTACTTGGATTCTCTCTGGCTATCCCTTTCTTACTTTATCCCCTACTCCACTAACTTCTCTCGGCCCTTCCTCCCATTCCTATTGCCCCTTCCACTCGCTCTTTCTTCCTTAGGTGCTGCCCGCGGAGGATATTTGAGCACGTTTTCTTATTCCATGTTCACTTACTAAAACGCTAACTACTTTGATTCTAGAGTCCAAAATGCACTTGAAAGTATGTTTTAATTTTTACACTCAACAGGCAACATTTTTTCTGATTGAATATTAGTTATGTGTACATTTTTTTAAGAACTCCGATTTCATATGCCACCAAATGTATGTGCTGACTAGGTAGATAGGTAATAATACATGATTTAAGATATAATAGATTGTTTATTTACAAACTTGGTATTTTTTAATAATATTCTTCTTAAATTTAACATAATATTAGTTTAAATTTACTTGGTAACTTGAAGAGGTCTTTTTTTGGGAATAAAGCTATAGATACGTAACATTTGTCAGATATTACCAAACATAACGAATGTAGTCTGAATTAAACCGTATCAACTTTCCAGTCGCTCTCGTGATATTATCATTGTCTATTTTAGCGAAAACATTAAATAACATGAAGCCATATGTAGAGAGGAGTTTAGATGAGATTGTTTTTGAAACATCATCCGAATTTGATGGAGTTTTCACTTTTGGGAGAAGAAAATACTAACAGCTAAAATTTAAGTTGAAAAAAATCATAAAACAAAATATCTCTGCCCCTGATGAGTTAATCATGATACTTATGTGGAAAATATTGGATATTTATCTCCCAGGGCGCCTTTAAAAAGTAACCATAGGCCTATATTTATTCTAATTGAATTCAACCCTCACCTTAGAAGTACTTTCATCCACTCTTGTTGCCTCTCAAGTACTCATACGCACCTATTCCCCTTCGTTGCCTCCGGTCCTCTTCACGTCTTGGACCGTTCTTTATCCCCTCCGCTACGCTCATCCCTGCCCTACCCACCTCACCCCTCCTACCATTCTTCTCCCCCTCCCTTTACTCCAACCCCACCCGCTTCTTGATTATTTTCGCTCCCTTAATCCCGCAGAGCGCGTGTCCCAGGTGGCCGAGTTTCAGGGGCTGGGCGAACGTCGGGGGAAGAGGGTGGGAATAGTCTCCGCACATTGAGGGGGTTGGAGGCGGGCGTGGGATGGGGAGATGCGGGGGTTGGAGGGAGGTGCTGGGAGCGTAAGGTTAAGGGAGCGGGAGGAGGGAGGGGATATTTGGAAGGGCCAGCGGAGGGGAATGGAGGAGAGGATAAGCAAGAAAAAGAGGAGGGAATGGGAGTAATGGAGAGGGGGTGGAGGTGGGAGGGGGCGAGTGGGTTTTAGGGATATAGTGGAATTGGCCGCAGCGACTGCGGCTGCGCTGCATGTGCGAGGTCTTGCAAGGAAGTGGATGAAGGAAATAGGATGAATCTTAAGTCGAAGGACAACGTCAGCAGCCTTATACATACTTTGCTTTTCGGTCGTGTACCATGGAAATATTCCGGGGCGCATTTGGCCACCTTCTAAGGCTTCCTGAAACTATTAGACGCATTGGTTACATTAAATTTGGCTGAAATATCCATATCTGGCTTGTTTTTCCTAAAGAGGCCCTAGAAGTTATTGAGTTCAAGAAACGGAGAAGAGCCGAAGAGAAGGAATACATGTACATGTGTAAAAGACGCATTTTTTATAATTCTAGTTTTCTATCTTTTTCTGCCATTCTTTTAACCACCTTGGTTTAATATTCCTAAGGAGTCAATAATTTTGAGGAAGTGATATTTGTTGCTCTTGCTAAATAATTTTTGAATAATGATTGGAAAGAGTATTCGGAAATCCCATGTAATGCGTTTGGTTATTTCCAAAAATAGCAAGTGACAGTGGTTTCCAAAAAATGAGTTGTTTTTAGCAGCTAGAAGATTAATGCAAGATATTATAGAGGAATTTAATTTTAATATAATAACCTAAGATACGGTAAATGTTTTGCAATCGTTAAGCACTACGAAATTTTCATTTCAAGTTTTTCAAATATCCTTCCTACTTCGCAGTATGCGTAAAATAGGATAAATCAAGTGTAATACCAAGATTTTTTAAATTTGAAAATTGGTAATTGAATATGAGCAACTTTTAAGAGTATATCAATCGGTACTGCTAAATTGAGTGCCAACAGAAGCAACTGTCTAGCATGACAGAGAGTCAACAAACAAACAGGGCAGCACAAACAAAAGTACACCAAAAGTACGCATATGACTAGCATCATATCACCCATTTTTCAGTTATTGATTACTTTTAATATTAAGATCATATTTGCATAAAAGAATAGCGTCGAAAATAGGCTCCACTAAATTGATATATTTTGTTTTTATTCCTCTCTTTATAACTTTTTCTTAAGAGTAATTTTTCATACATTTTGTGAAATCCCCAGCTAGGGTAGTTTGTAGAGTGGGTAAATTTACTATGCGTATCAACGTGATCGTATATATCTTTCTCATCACTCAAATATGCGAGGCACGCAATTCAAGGCAACAGAAAGGATAGGAAGTTCAAGTACGCAGAAACAAGCATTAAGTGCGTTTATACTAATCGGTTTTCTTCTTGATAAAGAAAGTCCAGCTCTTGTCGAAAAATCATTGCTCACTATTAAAAATGATACTGTTAGTTTCATTCATGAGCTGGTAAAGACGTATTGCATACCGAGTGCTGTATGTACTCATTAACATTATTCATTACCGTTATTTTTAGTGGTATGTTTTACATTTTTAAAGGATTTGATATCCCGTTTCAAAGCAATAATGTTAAATAGTCATTTGCAGACGAAGACGCCGGGTAATAGGATCATGCGTGGCCGTTAATTCTTGATACACAAATCAATAGTTTGTAACCACATGTTAGGCTCACATAATAACGGTAAAAAATAGGAATTACAAGTATTTGATTCACATTTAAAAATTAAAATACTATATATTTTGCCATTCATAATTGATGTCATGAATAATTTTAAATTTTAAGACATCGAAAAAAATAGCTCATTAAATCTCTAATGATATAAAATATCGTAAAAATTAACATTCACCAATTCATAAAATTATCATTTTTTACAAAATCAGAGAATCAAAATTCTTTAAATTTCATGCAGGGAAACTCAAGAACATCGTGAAACATCTTTAGTAAAGTATCTTCTGTCTTGATATCCTCTTATTTTCCTACTTATTGTAGACAAAAGAAAGATAAATCAGATCTACGAAAAATATTGATATTATCTTAACGCAAGCAGAACCATTACTTTATGAGTAACACATTATGTCAAGCCCAAGAAAATTTACAGAAATGTTACACGAGTAATTATAAACAGTATTATAACAGTTCGTTCCTCTTCGGAGAACTTGCAATGATGACACGTACGAGCAAAGCTCACATTTCAGACTGATTTTCGCATTTATTCTATTTTACACGTTCTCTGAGTGATATGGAAGATCTACTTTGAAGTTACCATCAAAAACGTACTTCTAGTACCTTTAATGAGATGGGAATTCAAAGGATATGATGGAAAAGAGAATGTTAGACGGGCGGGATAAAGGAAAAAATGGAATGGATTTTTAGGATGGGAAGTAGAAAGTTACAAGCACGCGTAGACGATGGGAAGAACTGAAGAAGGAAATAAGCAGGGCTAAAAAGAATAAGTTCATTTGGTGTGTGCAGCGTAATGCCATCTTAATTCTATCTTTATTGATCCTGGTTGATTATCTTGAATGAATGAACTATGAGATATGATTTTCGCAGTATCTTAACGGACAAATTATAATTTTCTTTTCAATTTTCGATTTCTATTTATTTTAACTTAGCCATTTCTTAAGTAATACCTTACAGGACTTATGAATAATGAGAAATTCTTTAAGACTTGATTTGTCACAAGCATACCTCTGGAACTGTTAAAAAATCATCGCAAAAGAAATTAATACTAATATCACAAATATGTTCATTGAGTAGTGCATTCTGGTTAATTCCTCTTGATATCTATTTTACAGGTCATTACTACGACTATTGTGGGGCTCAATGTCCACCCACCAAAATTTGTTTGTGATATTTAATAACTTTGTACCTTCCCCGGTAAATTTGCTATCGATGTGGATAACCTACATTACTGCAAACTAAGCTATTATTAAATGATATAACGGTAGCGAGATAGTACATTCAAATACTAACGATTCAATTGCTTACAATGCATTAAATACCAGCGAATATCTTTTATGGTAACTTCTCCAACGAACACAGAGACAGAAAATTTAATTTATATTGGACAGCTTACAAAAATGAATTATATACTAACCATAAATTGACGAGATAAGCTAATCATTCGTGGGGGTGGTATCAATAGCATGCTGGATATTATTAATACAGTTTTGAGTGCCTGGTTGGAATCATAATTATGGAATCCCTCGGATATTATTTTCATTCTGGTGTCTAAAAATTTGGCATTAAGTTTCTTTCATTTTAATTCTCTGCCTTATTTGTCAGTCATATCGCAAATGAATATTTATAGCATTACGCGCAATATTTCTTCGTACAGCTACAACTTACCATAATTAGGAATTATTTAAGTGCCTATTCCTCCCTCATTCTCTCCATGAACTTCAACTTTCATATTCCTTCGATATCGTTTGATCTGCCTATGCAACTTTTACACCTTTTGGCAACGAAGGTAATATCTCTCTCTCCCATCCTCTGATCCATTGCTTCTCAATCTCCTGAAAGGCCACCGAACTACTCCAAACGCAGATACACCTCATCGGAACCCACCTTCAAAGTTTTAAGCCATCTTCCTAGGCTTTGTAAAAACTCCAGCACGACCTCCTTCTCGGTCCCCTCATCCACCCTCCGCCCATTTGAAGCCCTCGCTGCCTTCAACCTACCCCGCCAAGCGACGTTGCTCTATAATCCAATTCCGAGGTCATTTCGTTTTCCGAACGAAAGGCAATTTCTTGCCATACATGTTATTTTTTCTCGAAGGAGGGGGAGTTAGGGGCGGGTGGAACGATCTGGTGGGGCTGGTGTGGGACATGCTCTTATGCGCCGCGGCGGCTGAGGTGGCTGCGAAGACCTAGGGACTCGATGTTCAGTCGCCTTTGTAGAAGGCGGTGGAATGATATGGGGGAGAGGAATGCTGTTGGAAGGGGGGGAGAATTATGTTTCTCGTTGAAAGACGGCGGAGACTAAGGCAAAGTTTCCTCTTTTTAGAGTGAAGTAAAAGGGATATGTATAGGATGCGATGTTTTGCGAGAAAGAGTGATAGTGTTATTTGAATTTCAAAGACTTTTCTGTTCATCACGGAGGTACATTATTCCTATTTTAAGGGGTTCAATGGCTATTTTCTACAGAGGTTATGGCAAGTTAGACCCAGAGGATTGACAGTTCCCGCTTCTATATCAGCTGGATTTTTGTCACCCTAGTGAAACCATGGCATTTTTCCTCTTGTGAAAACCAATCTCAAATTGAGTTAATCCATGGAATTTGCTCATGAAACGAAATTTGATTAACTATTGAGGAAAAAGAACCAATATAAAAGCTGTCATGAACGCTATTCATGAAAAAAGTAATGAAAAAATATCGTAAACCCAAAAAGCTAATGTGAAAGGCGATGGTCTTCCACAAAGAACTTACCTCATATGATGGATAGTATTTAGGTTGCATATGTAATTTCTCAGTAGAGAAAAAGTGGCTCTTGAAAAATTATTCATGAGAGATTTTTTCAAATATTTTATTTGAAGTTCTTCTTTGACTTGATTTAGTAGGTACCTACAGATAATTCATTGAAGAGAAGAAACTATGTTGGACAACGGTTTTATCGTCGGGCTTTAGGACAAATGGGATAAATAGGATAAAAAATCACACAACAATTTATATTTGATCCTATTGTTTATAATAAATAAAGTTTTGTATACATCATTTTACCTTGAGCAAATATGCAGGAGTTAAATAATATTTGGTCAAATTAGAAATCAAAATTGTTTCTTCTCACTTTCATGCATAGAAGCTTCGAAGCTTCCTTATATTGTTCTTCTGAAGAAGTGGATGATTATCTAAATCTTGTAACTCAACAATTATATAACCACGATTACGAAGGGAGGACCCAAAGCCTCTCGACCTCTGCTCATTCGCCAAGAGCTTTGACCACGATGGCATCTTTCAGCTGAAAGAAACATACGTATTCACAATGTTCTATCTATCATTAATTCCCTACTTTGCAACAGTTTGCTGCTCTCTTTTCGTATTCTCCAAAGTATTAGGGTTATAATTAGGTCTTATGATAGTTTACTTTTCTCTGCGAAGAAAGCGGATGAATCAGCCAAATATTTAAGTTCTCGGCCTGCGACTAATCGACGATCAGAACATCAAGGACAGGTTAAAACAGGTCACAGTCTGAGGAAGTGCGATTGGGGCTAAATGGAGGCTGTTCCGATACCACGAAATTCTCTTCCTTGCGTTTCTATTTGTCACGTGGCGATGTGTTTACGGTTACTATCATCCAGCAATAAAGTTCCTTCCAAACGGTAGTCTTTTGCGTTTGCATAGGAATAGTAGTTGAAGCTGTTGCCCGGATTTGGCAGTTATCGTAATTATTTATTGTGGAACTACTCTAAACGCTACAATATTGGCCTTCATGAATACCGAGAATCTGTGAAAAAAAATTTTCTGTTGCTATTGTCACTCTGAATTTTTTTGAATTACGATAACAGATATTTCCTTCTCATCCTGTCGTGTTTGCACCCTGGTTTGTTGTGGCTGTGTGTCTCATATCTCTTCCGATAACTTCCCCTTCATAACTTCCCCCCTGATTCCCTTTCACATGGCAGTGTAATAGGTGTTGGATGATATTAAATGATTGTTTCTTCAAGTCATTCGAGTCAAATTTGCTGTGGATTTTTTCCTTGGAAGACACGTGAATGAATTTCGTATTGTTTCAACGCCCTATATAGTAGCGTTTCTGCCGTCATAGCCATGGAGAGGACTAGTTGAGCTATATCATCTGTAGTGAACATATACGAGCGTCTCGCTCTATTTTATTGCTGGCAATGGTATGACTGTTTTTAATATTAACTCATTCGAAGAGCCCACGCTGGAGTATAATATAAGTCCCATTTTCTTAGACATTTGGTATATCTTGGCTCTGGGTGCATATTCATTGGATCACTGCTTGTAGTTTAGTTGGGATTCATAAGAATAGTAGAGTCATACTTTTGGCAGAAACTTCAATAAAAAGTTCAGGTTTTTAACAACGCAATTTAGATCAATATTTCGGATAAAAATTAAACAGGTACAAGAGACGTCAATATATTTTTCTAAAATATTTCTCCGGAGTTTTTCTGGTGCCCTCATACACCAATCTCTGATTCGTAGCTAACATAAAATATTTGGAATGGTTTTCTGCAACTTTATATCTTGCGTCACAAGGAAAATTTCGCGTATTTCCGATCGAATTCCCCTTTCTTAGTGCACATAATTTATTTCCTTTTGCCGATACCCTCATCAAGGTGTAAAAAGAAGCAATCAAAAGTAAAAGTCTATCTAGATATGGGTGTGTAAAAACCATTTGTCCCTATAGGACTTGGGGGTCTTGAACATCGAGACACTTTTCCCACGCTTACTTTGTGAAATCCTTAAAATCCTTGGTTTTTTTCGACATTAAATCCTATCATCCAGTCCTTCTTCTCCCCTTCCAACATCCCTCCTCCCTTCTTACAGTTCACGGTGAAACTCTTTCTATCTTCCTCTTCGTCTTCATCCAGTCATGCATGTTTCCCTTTTTTTTGTGTTGGCTACGGTTATATCGGACCGTAGGACGAAAAAAATATCCCGGAAGGGTATTGGCAGTAGCGGTAGAAGGGTTGACCTATAAGGGATAATAAAGGTGCCTTCGCATCGGTGAGGCTCCCAAACACATTTACTCCCCCTCCCCAACCGTTCTCTACCATTTGACCGGGGAGAAAGGGTAAGACCTAGTCGCAAGGGTCGTAGGACTTTTTTCATCCCCCTTCCGCGACCCTTTCTCCTCCATCCCGATGCCGCGCGCGGTAAAAAGGCGAATGGGTGTGGGATCCAATGCGAGGAATAAGGGGCAACGGGTTGTAAGGAAAGAGAAAAAAGGTTTCTCTCTCTCTTTCTCTGGGTTCACATATTTTATCAAGGGGAATCGACAGGAGTTTGTGCGGGACTGGTACTGGGACTGGTGGGGGGAGGGGTAAGCAGGAGACGGGGAGGGCGAAAGGGTGTGGGCATAGCAGTGCAGGCCGGTTGCTTCGTGTTTTTTCCGACGTACCTGGAGGGTGATTTCGTAATGTGTTAGGTGGGACAGAGTTAGAAAAAGGGGAAAGTTGAAGCGAAGCCAGTAAGAAAAGGTCAGGTATCGTCTAACCGTAAGGCAAAAATAAGGGAAAAAAGACGAAACGATACTTACTATTGACGAAGTCATCGTAATAACCAAAAATCGATACGGCTTCCTCCACGGTCCAAATATCTTCCGTTTTTTTCATTCTTAACGTTTTGCAACTTTCCATGGAGAGAGTCACCGGTTGTGATATCTTTACAGATTAATAATATTAATAGATATTTCAAAGCTTACCTCATGCGAGGAATATCTGGCATAATTTTCATTTAAAATAATTGATGCTGACATTGCAATATATCAAGGTTAACTAATGTAGGAAAGGTAGGAAGAAATAAAGGATTTAATATATTGCTTTGCTACAATTTAAGATGGAAATATTATGGATTGGACTTAATCAGTATTTAATGGTTTCTTAATATATTTCTTTGTGTATTAACAATTTACCAGTATGTACTCACTCTAGTTATGAAATACCTATTTTATTCCCTAAGTACCAATCTTAGTTCAATAATGGATTATATTGGACCAAAATTTGGATAAATACATTTAAGTTGAAAATAACACTCAATGATTTGCCATAAATGATGCATGGAACAGGAAATCCGCCATTTTCAGGCAATCCTAATCAAAAAAGAAATACGAGTACTAATTTCCAATTCAAAACAACATATTTTAATCTAGATCAGGCATTATAAACTTGAATATGAATCATCTGAAATCATCTGGATGAATCAGGCTCGAAACGCTCATGAAATTTAAAGGTGAGTAATAGTAAAGCCAATACTAATGGCCACGTCGTTTCTAACGTCAGTATGATTATGCATCAAGTCAGCTAAAATCCATTTATCAATGCGATTCCTTAGGTCTTTTTGCCAGAAAATAATAACCCATAAAAATTAGACCGTGTCCAAAACTTTAACTCTGAGTGACTCATGGCGTCTCAACGCATGACTTTTAAAGTTTATCCAGTTTTCAAGAGCTCGCTCTCACTCTCGCTGGGATCGGTGGTGTCATCTCACCCAGGGCCCTGTATTTTTTGTCTTCAGTGTAGTAGGTAAGCGATGGGACCCCGGACGGCTTGGGGTGAGCGGTTGCATAAAGAAATACGGGTCTGACTTCTCCATCCGCACTTCCGTAATTCTTGAAAAATCGCACCCCCGTTGGGGAGGGAAGGCCTGGAGGGAGTTAGGCACTGGGCATTTTTTACGATCTTTTTGTTCTCGCTCTCCTTCGATTTTTCATCTCGTATATCAGCTATCTCAAGGTTTCGAAGGAAGAAAAGAGGATGGAGTAGTAGAAATGTAAAACTGTTATGGATGAATGGATATTTTTGAAGTTGGCAGATGGTCGGTGTGGGCAGGAGAATATCTTTGAAATGTATTTGAGCAGAATATGCAGGCATTTATCACTATTTGATATCTCTGTTTTTTCCTGATTATAACACTTGCACATGCGTATACACACGTAAATATATGGTATTGTTAGTATATACACATGCAGTAGTACGTAGTGCATACATACGTACATATATACACATGTATATGTATATAATCATGTATGTGTGTGCATATATGTATGCACATTTACATTATGATATAATATGAATGTGCATATAATATATTCACTATATATATATTATATATATGTGTGTGTGTATTAGTTTAGTCAAAGGTGCCACGATGGCATTGAACATCAACAAAGAAAAATTGCGAGTCTCCTTCGTTGTGTTTCCGAGCTTTCTAAACAATCGCCACGCCAGTGACTAACCTTATATTTACTTTTTTGAGATTTTTTTGTGAATTTTTGGAGGCGCATTCTTCAGTGGAAGGGAGAGCAGCAACACAATGTAATCATACTTGGAAGAACACTACTGCATAGGGAGAAACATAAAAAAGGACACCCACAAAAATTTCGAAATCATGATTGTTTATAAATGTAAATATGAAATTGTAGTTTTTCCCTTCTCCTCAAATGCTCACTTGCCATCAAACAAATCGCGATTTAAATCGTAGTCAAAGAAATAGATCTAATATATCGTAAAACAATCTCCAGATGTCTCCAGTTTTAGAGCGATTTTATGAACCCATTTCCCCGAGTGCTAATTACCACTGACAGCACGGCATCTATGATGCTAAATTTCATAAATATGAATAACTGTACTAAATATCGCGGTAAAATGTTCAACTTAAAACATTACATCAATAGTCTTCGATTTGGTTTGCCTTAATGATTTTCGGGTTAGCTTCCAAATTAGGGTTAATTAGAGCTGTTCCCTTTATTCTTTCATCTAATGAAAATATATCTTTTTTTGACTAATCAGTATCTATATCAACCCATAATAAAATTAATGGGACCTTTTATAAAAAAATCATTGCCATTAGCTTACTTCACTTTGGCTATACTGAGAGATGGTGTCCATAATGCTCTTTTTAAGAGTAAAGATACATTTTTTAAACAATTTTTGAATTTGAGACTGTACTTCGTATCTTCAAAAAAATAACTCAACTAACATGAATTAATGAATGAACTTCATGAATAACTCAATGAATATGAATAATTAAACGTGATAGCGGCATGAAAGGATTTGCTATTTGTATGACGATTGCCCGGCGCTTGTAAAAATTTAAATTATTCAATAAATTGGGAATGAAGAATTTTGTCATTCTTTTGTCCGAAGCTGGAATTACGGGATTGTTTTCCGTGTTCACAGTTAACACGTTAGATAGAGTTTGGGGACCATTTTGAAGCCTTCCCAACGTAGTCATTTGTCATGCAGCATCTAAATTTCAAATTTTACCTGCGCCCACGAGTGTCTCTCTCCCCCCTTTCCTTTGGCATTCAGAGAAGGCCTCTTTTCCCTTCCTTCTCGCTCACATCTTCGAGGGGAGAGAAACCCGGTCCGCCACGCGCCTCATGCTAAGTGCGTTGAGCCGCCACCCTTGCGAATAAAGAAAGAGAAAGAACGAGCGGGGAGAAGGAAAACCAGTATTTCCATTTTAAAAGGAACGGCTCGTGCTCTCTCGCGGTCACTTGACGCGCGTGCCGCAACAACAAGTGGATCGACGACCGCACCCTCTTCGTCCTCCGCGGGTAAACCTGTCAAGTCCCAAAGGACACTTTGAATATATGTAAGCCTACTGGCCCGCTTCTATTGACCACGCCGAGACTGGTTTTGGAGCCCTTCAGTGGTCAGTGGTTCCTTTCGACTTCCCCTCTCCGCCGTCTCCTGGTCTCGCGCCCTATTCTTGACCATTCTTCGGCTGGGTGCAGGCACAATCCGCATATTTTGCATGTCCTTTTAAACTCTTTCAGGCATTCATCCCGTTTGTGTTGTCATACTAACTGACCGCTCCCTTTCTTACCCTGGAGGGAATCCTCTCAACCTGACTTCATCTCCTCTACTTCTCTGGAGGGTGCTTTCTCGTGGTTTGGTTTTCCAGTTCGAAATATATGTACCTTATTTCTTTTGAGATACCGTGGACGCTAATACGCATATATTTTCATAAACACAAAGTTGCAAATGGTTTCATAAGATTCATGATTGATTCCATAGCGTCATACTAATACATTTAAAAGTAATTTGAGTGTAGTTGCGCGTCCATAAAATAGTTTTTGAACATCACATTACTAGTACACAAAATCTCATTTAACATTTCGTACGTTTTTACGCTTAAGTCTGGAAGTTTAAGCCACTTGTTATTGGCTTTAACTTCCATAAATTTAACTAAAGCTAACTAAACTAAGCATGAAGTAACTTTCATATTACATTGAAAAGCTGAGTTAAATCCTAGGTGCATGAATGGATGTTCTTTCCAGAATTATTTGTAAATCAAGGATAGGAGGTTAAAAAAACCCCGACTGGAATCCCGATTAAGATAAATGATTTTAACAATTTGAAATTGATGCATTTTAATGAACATTAGTGGATAAATCCGTTAAAACTTACTGTCGTGGCGTCTTGCGCCGTTAACTGAATTAGTAATTGTGTTTTATGGAACTCAGAGGGTTACTGTGTATTCTTCAACATATTTTAGAAATGATGTGAGTCAGAATAGCCTTCCTAGTTTTAAAAAATAATGGAAGAGCTGGCAGGTAAATTAGCGGAGTGCATTGGCTAGTAAGCATCGAGGTTCTGTAATAGAAACGTTCTTTAAGTACAATGATAGTGTGGTGGCGACGCATAGGGCGCTGTAGTTTAGCGATGATGCGCATTTTCACCTCTCCGACTCAGTAAATTAGCAAAATTTTCGTAACTGGGAACCATCGCAAACTTCACTCAAGACCTCTTCATAGGCCCAAAGTGACAATTTGGTGCCCTGTGTCCTCAATAGGGATTATTGGGTCTTACTATTTTGAATCTCGAGGTTCAACTGTTACTGTGTGCGTTACTGTGAGATGCTGGAGAATCGTTCACTCCAAAAAATGAAAGGGTATAGTTGGAAATATGACACAGAAGCATTTTGGTTTCAACAGGATGGTGCCACGACTCATACCGCCCGTCATTCACGCCAAATTCGGCAAGAACAACTTCCCGGTCGTCTGATCTCCTTACGAGGGGATTTTTCATGGGCCCCTCGCTCCCCGGATTTGAGCCCATATGACTTTTTTCTTTGGGGATATCTTAAAGCTGAGGTTTACAAAGTTCAACCAAGGACCTTGGAAGATTTTAAGGAGGTAATTACAGATGTCATCGCTTGAATAACACAAGATATGCTGAGGAGAGTTTTCGAAAACTTTTTTAACGACCCAACATGAGCATCGCTCACCTGGAAGGAATAATTTTTAAAACCCAATAAAAAGAAGACATTAGATGTAGTTTTCCGAAAAAAAACCTTATTTTCTAACCTTGGTTGTTTTTTTACAATTTTCCCGTCCAATCCAATGTCCAGTTTGATTCACCCTGTACAACTCGCTGAATGATGACGTTGATATGTTGAATTAGGTGTTGTGTTCATAAATACATAGTGAACTTTATTTCTTTCCGCAAATTTCACTGTTTCAATTCAAATTTTAATCAACTTTAGTTTCTAAATATGTTACACGAGTTTATCTGTAAACTACTACTGATTATTGGAAAATGTTTTCATGGATGAAAATTAATTACTCTCTGGAATGGTATTAGATTAACTGGGTTAAGTGAATAAGGCATAATTTGATTAAATTTACTAACCAAAAATACTAGGTGACCGTGCCTAAATTGAGATTTTTTGGCAAATTATTAGCAAACATATTCAGATAAGGATATATAATGATACTATAATGGTCTCGATCGAGTACCTTGCCTTCCATCGCCTGAATCTATGACGTGTTGTATGCGCTACGCATATTAAACACACTTAGCTTCAAATACGAAAGGAATAATTAGGGTGAAAAAATCTAGCGAGCACACGAGCTTTGATAAATATTAAAAAATTAGTTTGTTAATTGGAAGTGTTAGAAAATAGATCTTGCCTCGAAGTTGACTAATTGGTTTCTTCTCTTTCACCCTACAAGGAATATTAAGTCCTCATTCAGATTCGCAAAGCGGTCAAGCGTAAGGACAAATTGCTTAAATTTTGCTTCACAGAAAGTCTTTGAAATATAACGAAACTACTCAGGAACAAGCTCCTCATTCATTTAATGTTTCACTTGTGCGGGTCTTTTCCCAGTTACACCCAAAATTAGAGCAAAAACCCGCACTAAATTGACCACAGGGATTTCCATAAAAAGCCCCTTTTCATTTATACTGGTTCCGCGTATGAAAAGAATTATCGCAGTCGTCAACCAATGTCCCCGTCTCGTCCTCTTCTCCCTTTTTTTTCAATGGCCACAAAATGTGTGACGTTTTCTCCTCTGACAACCCCATAACTTCAACATTCAAATGCCCACTCCTCCTCGCATCGGATTTATGGAGCACTCTAATCTACCTTTCCTCTCTTCCAGTACTCGGAGCATGCTTCAGATCCTCAAAAGAAAATTGCTCCATATCAAAAACCCTCTTTCATTCAAGGCGGAGCCTACTTCAGGCATAACGTAAACATGAATGAGAAAACTCCTTAGCAAAACCTTTACTTGGGATATACTAATAAAATTAATTATGAAGTTAATGCCCACATTTTCTCTATCTTCATATCCAGTAAGGGCACTGATATTTAGGCTTGTCCATATTAAGGGTCTTTGATACTATTCTTTTAAGGCTAGGGAATTTTTTTTAGAAATTAACTCCCTTATTCTTAACTTGTGGACGATATTAAAAGCAACATTGCTCCCCTTTATAAGAATAATTGGCATGAAGCTTATATATATTTATTTTTTTAAATATACATATATATATATATATATATATATATATGTATGTGTGTGTGTACTTTTAACACAGAAAGATTAAAAGGCAATTAATATTCCTGTGTAAAGAGTTCTTGATAACATGCAAGTGTAAAACTTTTCCAAAGTGGGGGAGGGGGTGATTTTCTCGTAATTGTAGATGTGTCGAAGTATGTTAGGAATTGCATTATAACGATTTACCAACTGATCGTGGAGATAAAATCATATCCAATGAACTAGAAATATCTTCTAGTACGGAAATTCCACATCTCTAACTTTCTAAAGAATGTCCAATGCCGAGATATTTATGAATCTCTCCCAAATAAATCACACTCACTCTAGAAGTCTTTGGCTCTCGTGTTAGGCAAGCAATTCTAGCATAGTCGTCCTACCCACTTTTTTTCCGAAAAAGAGGAAATCCTTCCCCTATTCACCGCAACAACACCAGCGTCCTGTAGTTCGGGCCACGCACGCACACACAGTCACGCTCGTACACGCGGCTCAGCCCATTTCCCCAATTCTTCTTTCTTCGCCCTGAAATCCGGTTTTTGAGGGAAAAAAACATTTTTTTACTCCGTGTGCGCCGAGAGGGGTCAAGAGGGTCCTGCTTCCCTCCCCTAACTCCTCCCGTAATGTATTTTTCCATCCCCAAATTTCTACTCGGAAATTCTCGTGGGGTGGGATTTTCGGAAAAGAGGGAAGTTCAGAAAAAAAGGGTAGAGATTTAGGGGAGTGGCTGGTGGTTGGACGCCGATTTTCTCGGTGAATGGCATCGCAGGGGGTGGGTTAGTTCAACGGGTGTCCCCGGGTTGAAGGGTACGAATTCACTGATGAGGGAGGAGGTGCCCCGGGGAAGGGTTAATCATAAGGTTTTTTTCCCTCCTGTATCGGATAAGGGCTCTGGGTAAAGATGTGTGAAAAGGACAGGAAAATCGTAATAAAAATGTTGTTTGGTTTACGAGGAAAGCAGTGATGTTAGTTCTTTTGAAGATTATCTAGGGGA
Source organism: Hetaerina titia (assembly GCA_037158775.1). NCBI lineage: Eukaryota > Metazoa > Arthropoda > Insecta > Odonata > Calopterygidae > Hetaerina > Hetaerina titia. The sequence goes on from CM073770.1 coordinate 114,377,558, forward strand.
TTGCCGTATTTGAGGACTTCAGTCGTGCTTTTTTTTATCCCTTCAGCATTCATTCAAAGGGGGATGTTTAAGTAGGACATTACGGAGGGTAAACGATTTATAAGGGCAGAAGGTCGATTGTATTTTATTAGTTGCCACTGACTCCATGTAGGTGGCATTCTAATGGACATTTTGTGAAATTTTGGATATTTATGAAGAGTGGGAGCATAGTGAAAAAGGATGTATCAAGTTTTATTCTGTGACTTTTTATGAGGACAGTCAATGAGTTCGAATGGTCGAATGGGATGAGTCAGACCTAACTTATACCCAGTATGCCAAATTAATGCACCAATTTGATCGAATGAATGAAATCAGTCAAGCCATATTTCTTCGCTTTATTGCCATAAAAATGAGATCCTGGTGATTGTCGTCAGAAACAGAGATAGGAATCCTGTAATTCATCAAAACCTCATGAGAACCTATGGCTACTGCCCTAAACTAAGGGAAATATCACATCATATTTTAAATATATTCCGTTTTAGAAATTAAAATAAATAAATCGAAAGGATTAAGGGTTAGTCTGTGAGTCTCTTTCTTTACTGTATCTTTAGAGTTTTCTTTTACGTAAACCCCACCACCTCAATTATGCCTGCTGGCATCAGTTTGATGTTCTGCATACATAATGTTTCAGGACAGCAAGATGTGAAAATAGAGGTTATAACAGCAGATTTTACATACGTAATTGAACTACTGAAATGTTTTGATTTATTATTTAGTTTTTCTGAAAACGGATTTTATCAAGGCCTATTAGATCTACTTACGGTTTAAATAGTGTAGTGACGATAATTTGAACTTTTTAAGAACAGTTTTTTTCATTCAATAGTATTCACAACACTGACTTTTAACAAAAATGGCAAGTAAAAAGCATTCAATACGAATATGGGTTAACAAGATTTATAATGAATCACATAAATAATGGTGATTGATATATTTTGAAGTGCCTTGTTAATGACATAATTTTATTGACAGACGGAAAGAAATACCGTGGTAAATTTGAATTTAGAGCGCCTTTTTATATGATACCAGATTCAATTTTTGTTTAAATTTTTTCTTTTAAAATAGAAATAATATTTTAAATTAAAACTGACCTGTCTACTGCTTCATCTTGAATGCCTTATTTTTATAACTGCGAGGTTATGTGACCCCTTATTTGGAATATTCTGTGAACTGGAATAATCGCTATCCGTTAAATTACCGTATTGAAATATTTTTCGTTAACACTACTTGCCTCTCTCATTTTTGTACAATTACGTACAGGAAATCTCGACAGAGAATTAATTAATATCCTATAATTAATCTTTGATACCTTCACGAGGGCATCAACCGACACATAATTATACTCACGCGATGTCTCGGATCCCTTTTATTAATTTCACCCACGCGGGCATATCTCCCTCCTCGACGGTCCTCGTCATTTTTTTCCCCTAGAATACTTCGGTGTCCCTGGAGCACATCCCTCTTTTAATCTCCTCCCCCACCCTGAACCCTCGCCATAACTTCATCTCGTCCTCGCCTCCTTAACCTCCCACCACCCTTCACCCTTCACGCCCGCCTTCCTCCGCCACTCCTCCGTCCACCACCTCATCCAGTCCACATCTCTCGGCCTTAATGATTCCTCCAGGAGGTGCGGTCGTACCTGCCCGCTCACTTCGTCCCCTTCTTTCCCCCCATTTCTCTTGCCATCATCCATCCTCCGTTGTCCGCCTCGTCCTTTCGGGTCTTCCCTCTCCTCCCTCTTGACATTTCCCCCTCCCTCTCCTTTTCCCTTTCTTCTCCTCCGTCTTCCTTTCTCACTATCCTCTCTTTAAAACCCTTACCAACTTCACCCAGCGTTTCTCTCGGGAGAATTACCCTTACCTACTTCCTCTTCCTCATTGCCGCTTGGTTCCTCTCTATTATTCTCCAAAGTCACGTCTTCGACTCTTTTTGGCACTCTCGCCTCTGCTCTTTCTCTTAATCTGTGAACTTCTTGGCAATCCGATTTTTTCCAAAGATTTCCATCTTATCGGTTGATGCTCTTAGGACTGAATTGCAGTTCGAAGGATATTCCAATGCTAATATGACATAGATTGATGTTTTTCTCTCAATTTAAAACGTGTATTGTCTCGAAGAAGTAATGTTTCCAATTCCATACCCCATATCATGCAGCTGTCTTAATTTTCGTATCTGTACTCTTTACAGATGACCCTGTCATAAGGAAGCAAGGCGCTACTTTTAGGGCACCTACCAGACTATTGAGGAATTGTGGGAAGAAGAATACGCAAAATGGTAATGGGAGAGAGATGCAATCAGTTCTACCAACTTTTTCGTAAGGTTAGTTAGATACCACTCAAACTTCTCATTCTTCTTAATGTAATCACCATACTCCAACTACTAATTATATTTTAATCATTGTACAACCACACAATACTGCACAATTCATGAAAGAATTTACGTCTTGCATGCAGTAAATATCCGTGTTATTCCCTCTATTTCAATCATGCTCGCGTCACTCACCTCTCTCATCCATTCCCCCTCCCTCCTTCTCTTGCACCCGAATCCTCCCGATCCTCGACGTTGCCCATATTTCTCACACACATCCCTCCCCCAGTCCCATTCCTCACCTTACGGTTCCTTATTCCGAGGTAGGAATGGACCCTCCCTCCCTCCCAGGTGTACTTCACACGAACTCGCCCCACCCCCTCCCTTTGCCTTCTCAATTTCAACTCGCCTCTTCTTCTGGCGATGCCATGGCAACAGACCATGGGTCGGCGCGAGGGGTTTCCGAATACTCGGAATAAGAGGGGAGGGAAAGAGAAGACAGAAGTATTCCCCTTCCTCTGCCTTCTCTCTTTCTCTGTCCCCTACCTACTCGGGTTAGGGAGGAAAATGGGAAGGGGCAAGGGCTTCGGGGTGCAGCGAGGCGATAGGGAGAGTACCCAGGGTTCCGTCGTGTGCGAGGGGGGGATGATGGGTGGTAGGGAGGCACACACAGAAGGGTATGGAAGGGGAAAGGGGGACGAGGGCCGCATCAGAGGACGGATAGGGAGCTGGCGGGCGGAAAGGCCTTAGGAGGCCAAAGGAGAAGAGGTCGGGGGGCGGACTAAGGGTTTGAGGGAGTAGAGGCAGTGATCGGGGGAGCGTGAGGAGACGGAGAGTGTGGATTCCGAGCACGGGAATGATCAAGGTAAAAAGGGGAATGAGGGTTTTTTCCTTTTTTATCCTGGGTGGAGTGGCAGGAGGGAGGTGGTGTAGAGAGAAAGACGGAGTGAGAGTAAGTGGAGCCGAAGGGAAGTGGAGATGTCGGAAGCGGGTTTTTGAAGGTGATGGGGGGTGGTCAAGACGGCGTGATGTCTTCTTGATGAAGGAAAAAGGAAAAAAATGGTATTTCAACGATTTCAGCGAGAGATAAAATAGATGAAACAGAGAGAGCGTCATAGGAAGAATAGCGATTTTGCGATAAGAATTAGAAATGCCACAAAGCAAAAAGTTTCAACTGGATCGTCTTTTTTGTGCATGTAATATTTTTCCACTGATTTAGGTTTAACGCATTCTTATGTCCCTAATTTATGATGTTATTACCACATTTTTTTTCTATAATGAGGTAGTTGTTATATCTACACGTAAAACCTTGTCATAGTTGATTGATAAACTGTCGAGTGGTCTTTTTATCAAAAGATTTCGTATTGAAATCTAGATAATGTATTTTGGAGCCTTCAGTTTAAGATGAATGTATTCTCGGCAACAACGGACGACACAAGTGAAAAGGGTCTCCTTCCTACGATGAGCGGGCGATAAAACCCTGAAACCTATTTTTCAGGTTGACTATTATTGCTGTATGACTCGTATTAAAGATCCATAGCCAATACAAAAATCAAAAGTATAACCCCAAAGGTCAGTTTCGTGGGTGACGGTAGAGCACATCCAGTACTAATCCCAAAGGCATGTCAAAGTAACACATCAGGGTAGAGGGGCTAGTTCCTTTCCCTGTGCCTCCAAGATTTTCCTCCTCTGATAACCGAAAAATTACACAGCTATGGTGAAGCTGAAGGTGGCCAGAAGCATCCTCGGGAATCAAACCCAGTTTCTCCAAGTCTCCTGGGCCAGTAATCCAATAATCTCTACCCACTGAACTACCACGTAACATAGAGCCACACTGTTAGAGAAATTCGTCATCTGATTTGTCCCAAATAACGTAAACCTTTTTAAAAAGAGTTTAATGTGGAATTTTGGCATCTAAGACAGAGAGGATATACTTATCACCAAAACCTCTTCTTGGGAACTCCGTATCATCCTTGCACTCTGCACCTCCGACCTATGCTATATCGATTGCTAGTATAATTCTCTCAATGTGATTTTTAAGAATTTTATTGTTTTTATTTTGAAAACTGCGGGGTTACAAGTCATACTTAATATATTTACGTTTCTTTTCCCAAAAACATTTTCGTGCATCTATTCGCTTAGTTAAATCCCGATCCCTTGAAAACTTTGCGTGGAAGAAGGAGTGGTTGGAAGAGGCAGGCGAAGCGTATGAAGGGTGAGTGGTGAAAGAGTGCGGGAGGAAGAGGGTGGAAGAGGAAAGGACGTTAATATGAGATCGCTTGTGTCAGAGAGAGAGGGAGCGATATAGAGAGCGCAGAAGGGCAACGGGGAGGGTAGGGATCGATGTGGGGTAAATTTAATTCACCTTGGCAAGGGATCGTCGTTATTGGGGAGGCATAGGGGCTGTTGGCTGGCCATGGATTGGGGATGGAGATGGTCATGTACGGTGCGCTGAGGGTGGTAGGGGGCGTTGTAAGGCAAGAGCAGCCCGTGGGGGTGGTGGTTGGGGCAGCGTGTCATTCTGCGGTGGAAGTGCCCTGGAGGCCCACCAGCTATGTGGGTGTATTTTCACGTGGGGGATAGTTTGATTGGTGATGGGCGATGTAGGTGAGGTGGAGGGAGAAATGGGGGAGGAGTCGCGTTGAAAGCTTGGGAGGCGGAGGAGGTCGGGATAGAGTGATGTAATGTGAGATAAATTTTTAAAGAGAGGATAAAGGAAATAGACACAGAATTTGAGAATCAGGGGAAGAAAAAGGGACACTCAATGAAAAACGATGAAGATCAAAGAAGGAATTTATAATAGCTTCCAGTAAACGGGACTTTGAATGGTAATTCTATGGATCTTGCTGCATGATAAAACTTTAAATAATTCAATTAGAGTAGAAATATTTAGTATTGAGTGAGCAGAACGCATGGGAACGATAATAGGAAATGTGAAAGCTACTGTGAATGGCCCTGTATTATATATCTTTCAACTATTGGTGGATTTTCATACATTAACTGCCAAATTTATTGCATGGAATGAATACTTCCATCAATTTAATTGACGAAGAAATGAGTTTTAACAATTATTCTTTGATAATTATGAGTAACTTTGATCAATAGTGACTATGGCCGTGTTTTCTAAAATTAGATTACCGTGTATGAAAATGCTGAGGAGAACCATATGAAAGATATGCTGAAAATATATCACAAAGGAACACTTATAATTTTCACCATGCCTCCAAATGGAACAATGAAAATAACAAATGGTGACTTAATAGGTTTTCTTTATTGTGAACTGTCACCTTTGTGCCAGTGAGTGTTCGTATGTGTCCATCCATATTCCTTAAACCTATTTGAAGAAGAACCAGAATGTTAAAATTTAGCTGTTAGGAGGGGTCACCTGTTCCCCCTATGGTGAAGAAAACTGTAACCTCATAAGAACAGTTAAGGTATGTTTTGAGGAAAACCAAACAATTCATGCAGTACTTGATAGATTTGGATTAAAAGTACCTAATTATTAACAATTTATTACGAAAAATATTTTATTTTACACAGGGAATATTGCATATTTTATTTTCGCTGATCGTTTGTGTTGTATGTATATTATATATATATATATATATATATATATATATATATATATATATATATATATATATATATATATATATATATATATATAAAACCATAAACACAGTAATCAACCCGAAGGTCGGTTTAGTAGGTGATGGTAGAGTTCACCCGTGTACCAAGCCCGACGGCGTGTGAATATTCACACATCAGGGTAGGGGGGCCAGTTCCTTTCCCTGTGCCGGTTATGGTTTCCCAGGAAGATCTGGTACCCGAAAAATCAACTAGCTTGGGTGGAGCTGCAGGTGCCCAGAGTGTCTTGCCCGGGAATCGAACCCGGTACCCTCAGGTCAGTAGTCCAACGCTCTACCCACTAGACCATATATATATATATATATATATATACCATATATATATATATATATTATGTATATATTTTTATCAAAGGGTGAATTGGGAAAAATGAATATATTTTTGATGTAACTGGTATAAGCGGATTAAGATGTAATTTGAAATAAATTACCTCTAAAACATTTGAAGAACAGTATACGCTCTTTTTCGGTTTATCTTGTAAATGTTAGAGGCGATCAAAAATCCTCCCGGCATCGGCCACACCTTATCAAGAGGAACTCGGGACCTTATTGTTCAAATGAAATATGGAGGATGATGGCATGGATCTTCTTTGAGGTTCCCGGGAGATCTTCAGTCATAGAGAAGGGATGATTGGTAAAAATCATTTCATAAATATCGCGCACAAAATACAGCAACAAGTCCAGCTAGCAGCAATAACTCCATCGGAAATAAAAAAATAGTGTCACTCGAATTTAATAAAAAATAATCGTAACTAAATAAAGGTTTAGATAGCCAGAAGACAGTCTAATGTATTTTCAAAGTTCAGTTAACTATTTGTAACTGGAATATAAAAAGAACTGTCAACTAGTCATCCATTAATTAATGATATTTTAATTTAAATTCACACTTCCCGGTGGTAGCATTTACTGTAGTATTCATTTTACATGTTAATATCGAACTCCTTTCAGGAAATTTGATCAAGATCTAATGGTAAAAAACTCAATATTTTCATTGGAATATCTATTAGATGCCTAAATATCATAAAACATCTAAATATGCAATTAAACGTTGCCCAAATAGCATTTGTGGAAGCCATAGGCAAGCGTAGCTATCTATAATAGATTTAATTTAGAATGAAAAAGCTTAGAACATTAGACTCATTACCTATGCACTCATTGTTGTTACATACTTACAACATATCGTGCTAAGTAATTTCTTCTATAAAACATCATTCTTCATCAAATTGGAAACGGGAAGTAATCTATGCAAATTGAAAGAATCTTTCAACACGATCATCAGTTCCATGTCTGTAAGGTTATTCTAAAAATTTTAATGGGCAATAACGATCAATCTGGTGATTGGCTTATTTAAATACTTACCTCTTGGAGATTAGGCAGAATGCTATCCTTGTAATTATTGGCAGTATGAAAAAGTCGGGTTTGAAAAATCATAACTGAAATTGGGAATTGGGAAAGTGTATTACTTCATAATTTTTATTTTGGAGTCAAAAATTATTAGCTAGCAAGCTTTAAATACTGCATAGGACAAATTGAGCCACGAAAAACTAAATAAAAAGCATTCAGTGAATGATTGTTTCAAACTTGCAGTGACATTATATTTTATAGTTTATATTAATTTAGAAATTGATTTCAACCAAGTTTCTCTGCAAGCCAGAGTTTTTTTAAATGCTTTTGTATTAAATTTTAGATATCATAATTACCAGATTTAAATATTTTTCCCTTCCTCGGATCAAGCAGAAATCTTGCGGACGAGCTCTTTAATTCTCTCTTTCCCTTCGCCTTGATCGCGCTTTCTTCGACATGCATTCCTCCCACTTTGTTTACTCTTCTTACAGAAGACCCCCTCCCCTCCCTCTCCATTCATTTTATTTCTTCATCCTTTCCCTCCTGGCACTCATAGCATCCTCCTCGTTCCCTCTCTACAGTACTCCCTGCTCCACCCTCCCTTGCCGTGCTTTCCCACTCCTCCCCATGCCCCCCCTTGTCGCCTTGGACGTTCCTCCCTTCCAAGACATCCACTTTTCCTCCCCGAACACGAATCCCCCCTCGCTCGACCTATCCCCACAGCAACCTCACCACTTTCCATGTCCCCACGCACTGGCACGGAAGCGCACGTCAAGAAAACTTTATAGTGTGCGCGAGAGCTTCCTGGTTCGGGGTGGAGCGGCGGCGGCGGAAGAAGGCGGAGGACAGGGGTTCGGAAGAGGTTGGGAGGCAGGGGGCGTGATGGAATAAGGGGCGGGAGGAAGAGCCGTGAGAGGGAGAGGCATTGGGGGGCAGAGAGCACACCGGGCGTTTGTGAAATTAATGGTGGAAAAAAGTTTGTGTTTCGGGAGTAATTTTTGCTTTTCGCATTTCCTCCTCACTTCTCTCACCCTCCCCACCTGACCTTGCAGTTGGACGATGGGCGTGTTTAGATTATCCCGACTCAAAATGTTCCGTTTTGTGAGCATTATGTCTCCTAGTTTAAGGTCCCGATATTCCTCCCGCAGGATTCGGCCCTCACTCCGATAAATTTGACGGACGAGCAGTAGTAGCGTTAGCATTTCTTCTTCTAACTGTGGTCGTGGCAGCTACCGCTCAGCTTACGATCCCGTCAAGGGAGGGTGACGTGCCAACGGGAGGTTGTCTCGGGACGGTCACCATAGAGATTCACTCGCGCGGAAGGAACCTTGTGCGATGGTTGCTTCCTCTCGCTTCCTTCCCATCGCATGGCCCAGCTATATTTCTCTCAGTCAACCCTCCCCATTCTTCCCAAGTTGGGTCTCTCGCTGATCTCCTCATCTCCCTCCCTAACCATTTTCTGATGTCCTGTGGGGAACTCGCCCTTTTTGAACTCCGGTTCTGTCAATTTGTGAATCCGATCTATTCTGTATTGGTATACTCTTTCAGCGACGAAGAGATCAAAATTTTCCAATTGCACTCACCATGCCCTTCTCTCGTGCGACGCTTCGATGTTATATACACCTTTTGTATGCCTATGTAGGTCAAATTAACCTGCGCATTTATTAAAATATATATGCCAGCATGTCTTATTGTTATTTAATGGTTTCAGGAAAATATTAATAGAGGTAGACCTTACGTAGAAACAAAGAGAATTGATTAACCCATGATATGTAGTATATTCTTTGCTTTGAGGAAACTTCTTTCGGATTAAATTGAAGTGTCACTCATCAAAGACGCCGATATATTAATTTAATATTTTGAAGCCAACGTGTGGCAATAAAAATGTGCTGCACATTTTGCTCTTGTGATATGGAACTGTTGATATTTGAAATGAATCTGATGACCGATAATATACGTCGAAAAGCATTCGCTTACCTTAACGAAGACCCATTTCTTAAACGATGACTTCTGCTAACTTAGGGTGCGGAGGGGATTTTTCAATTCTTTTCCAAAGGAGCACACTCACTCGGCTCAGTCCTTGAATGTTTGGGTACAGCATAATTTCAAATAGAATTCTAAATTACCATTGAATGAATTTAGTAGCAAGTATTTTAAACTCATTGATTTAAAACTGAATATAAATTGTATTGAATGTTAACAGTAGGGCTACTTTGATTAATATATGATTAGCAGACTTTTTCTTCTAAAAAATCCATACTTGTAACCCACATGAAAATTGCCCCATGATCCAAGGTATAATTGAAGCTGAGACTGGGAGGACAGCAAAGACCCAATGGGCAGTACTTTCACAGGATATTGAATGAAAAGAACAACCTCTATTAGGTTATCGTACAAAGAAAAAAAATGAAGAAAATATATGGGCAAAAGGGATGCAAAGGCATAAAAGTAGCATGGAGAGGTCTTAAAAAGAGGATTAAAATTTTGAGAGAAGAGCTACTGGGAGGCGATTTCATAGCGCGGAATTAACATTTTTTTCCTCCCCGCTTTCATCTCCTCGCCTGCCCTCTTCCTCTCTTCCTTCCCTTGTTCCTTCTCCTTCCTCCCTCTTTTCTTTCCCATGCATCCACCCCCTCCACTAAGAACACTTTTGTCCCTCCTCCATCCTGGCACGCCCTTCATCGTGCTGACTTGGTGGGATCGGACATGTCAGGGGGCAGATAAAAAAAAAGAGGCCTGGAGTGAGAGGGGATCGGGGGAGAGGAAGGAGTTATGTAGTGCATCGCATGGGGAGTTGGGAAGAAGGGGCGCGGAGGGCTGAGGGCATTGCAATGCCTGTGTGCTCTGAGGCTCTCTTGGACGCTATACCTTAAGGATGCCGTACGTAGGGGTTACTCAGATAGGGAGATGGGCGGGGTGGATTGGTGGGAAGAAAGAGGAACGAGGCCTTTTGGCGATATCCCTTTCCTTAAATTCCCCCTCCGTTGAGACCCCCCCAATCTCCACCCCTCGGCGCCACCAAGAAGGATTTTCAACTTAATGCCCTACGCTCATTAAGTCGCTCCGCTACGGAGCGGGTGGGAGAGATGGGTGGGGGGGATGAGAGGGGGAGAGAGAAAGTGAGAGAGAGGTGTAAATTGATGACTTTCCTTTTGTTTGAGTAGGCGGAAAATATTTTGACTTTGAGATTCGGAAAGAAGAGAACATTTTCCCGGAAAAAATTAGACATTCAGGGATTTCTTTCGATTTGGACAATGGAAAAGATCCTTTGGTCAAACTTTGACTAAATTTCGTGACTGGCACACTTAATTCCAAATATTTTCAAATTAATTTATAATTAAAACAGAATTTTATGAAACCAAATGAAGAAGCTGTGTGAAAGATACTATGAAATATAAGATGAAAGATACTATCTCATTATGATGCTCTTAATGTTCACTGTTTCTGGAAGAGTGAGTGGAACTCATTTTTTAAGTTTTCGGCACAATCTCATATCATGTCGGAAACAATTTATTCCCTACTTTAAAAAGTTGAATTAGGTCTAGGGTATTTGTTCCTGGGTATTATTATTGTTCGCTTATTGCTAATAATAGCCAATCAGTTTAAATTATTTAATATTCGTTAGTGAACTTGGATTGTAAAGAGCATATAAGTTATTTTTCTAATGATATGTTGACAAGATTTTGTTTCATAATCTAATATATCTAATTTCATTGCAAGGGCCCAATAATTCACAATGAAAATATTCAACATCACGGTCTTCCATAATTAGCAATTCCCCAGGTTATCGTACCCCTTAAATACTAATTTTTTCATGCATACCGGAAACAGGAATCGAATGTGAAAATTTCTGCGTCATATTGCAATTTTCTGTGTATTTCGAAGCATTTTTAATTTCATTTATTGACTTTTGGCTGCTTACTTAAATTTGTTTTCAACCACTAATTTTTTGTGGTTTAAAATCTGGCTATTAGAATGGAAAACTTTGTGGCTTTGCTGGAATCATAAGATATTATTGCTTACATTACAGCATAATAACAAAGAAACGTCAACTGTGTTTCTTTCCAGTCTTCAAATAGCAAAATTATGATGGAATTAAAGCGGAATGAAATAGTTTGAATATTATTAATGCTAAAAATGAAATAAGGGCTTATTGAGACTCCGTGGGAATATGTTTGTGGCCGAGGACCACTACTTCCTATACCAATATTAATATTAGTGTATGATAATTGGAGTTATTTTATTGATGATGAAAAAATTACAATCAACGAACTTTAAATCGTTAGATATGTAAAGTACACTTCAGGTCAGTTATGGGAGTAAATATGAGCAATATGCATAAAATTTTGAGGTTTTATGCGCTCACAGAAAGGAAGAGTATGCATGAAAAAAGCGTGACGTTAGAGAGGTGAAGATGGAGAAGGAGAGAAACAGAGTGAGAGAGGCCGAGAGACGGAAGCAGAGGAAGCTTCGAAGGCTCAGGATGGGGAAGGAGAAGTGGAGACCCTCTGAGACCCTTCGGAGATCCATTTTGGACGATGGGCTTCGACTTGGGACACTGGCGAAGAGATTGAGAGCGAGGAGATAGCAAAAGGGAGAAAGAGAAGGAAAACGAGGAAGAGAGACGGGTGGTCGGAGAGGAGAGGGGGGGCAGGGGTTGAAACCCTGATATAGAACGCAGCAAAAAGAGAATGAGACGGAAGGGAGAGCGTTCTATCAGCATTTTTGACAGTTTCCCCCTTATTTTTTCTCGCTGAGCCAGCAGGACTTGTGCTTGCGGGTGGAGAGTGGCTGGTTTGGAACGGAGAGGAGGGTGAAAAAAGATGTAGAGAGAGAAGGGATGGGAGAATTGAGAGAGAGAGAGAATGGGAGTGGGGACGATGGAGGGAAGAGAGGTGATAGACTTGGCGGGGGTCGGCGGGGAAGGAGGAACACGCGGGGGAAGAGGATGGTTGGCAAGGGGTGAGTGGAGAGTAGGTTGGAGTGGGGGGTGAGGGTAGTGATGTCGGAGTTGGCAAGGAGGAGGGCGGATGGGGGCGGAGTTTCTTATCAGGGCCAGCCCAGGAGGTCGGCGAAAAAGCTGGCAAGTCTGAGGTGGTGTTTGGGGAAGGGGGCAAGGTGGTGAGTGCTTGGGAGAGGGGATTTTATAAGGCGGAAGGTGTAGAGTAGGGTGGCTGGTTGATGGGGTGAGATGAGAAGGGTGGAGAAAGAGTGACTGAGAGGGTGGCGGGGTGTGATGAGGGACGCGGGGGAAGATGGTTGTCCACGGCGAAAAGGGTGGACTTCGTTGTTGACAATGGATCGTGAGGACGAGCGGCTGTTTGTTTACCTCTACTGGGACGTGTGCAGCAAAGGACGAGTATTAAAACGAGGGATTTTGTGAGGCACTTGACGCTCGCCCGGGGTGCGAGCACGGGAGACCCAAAATCTATAAAGTATAGAGAGATAAAGAAAGAAAGGGTGATGAGAAGGGGTGGAGAGAGTGAGAGGGAGGGAAAGTGATCGAGAATAGGTAGGAAAAAATGAAATTACTTCAGGGCTAAACATATGACGCTCAATTATTTCTCCACTCATGTACTGCACTGACGCGTGAGGACTTCAGCAGGGTCCTACATATCGATGGATTTTTTTATTGCCAGAGTCGAGTAAGTATCGAACGAACAGAAATAATCTTCTTTGCTAACTTTTTAAAAATACTTAAGCATATCGCTCATTCATACCTCTCATGATATTCCCACAAAAGGTATTGAAGCTGTTGTCAAAAAGTGTTTGGTGAAGAGAAACTCTTGATTGATAAAGTCTCTTAACTGTGATAGCGGAATAATATCAGTTCTTAAATTTAATTCTTTTTAATTAATGCCGACGAATATATGACGCACCGAAAACGGGCCACTGTAGAAATATTAATGTGACCTTACTTTCACATCCAAAGGGTAATTCCGATTCACATTGGATCGGAAGATGATCACGCTACTTGCTTTGGAGGTTGATATGGATAAATGTTACTGAGATCTCTGAATTATATAATAAGAATATAACTCTAATCACTCAAAATCCAAAATAATGCAATACTCATTTCATTACGATATGACATACGATCGTATAAAAATACCATACCACATATGTAGTGGGATGATTAATAGTCTCATTTTAACTGAAACCCTAAATAAAAAACCAAATCAGCTTGGAATGAGATTCTGTGTTTTGAATTATTAAAAACACTTAGTGCTGTATTGGTGTATACCTTGTAGACTATTTTATTTGATTTTGATCCTTTTATTTTAAGTAAAAAAACAAAACAATCCTGTCGAAGTTGAACGATGCAGACATTCCTCAACATTTCTGGGATTTTTTCATATTATTGTTCTGGGGACATTAATCTCAGGCTTAAAGTGAATAGGGTTCACATATTGGAATATTTATTTGTTTAATGTTAACCAGCTGCTATTAAATTGGAATGAATCGACCTCCAAAATTCGGAACTACAGTGGAATTCTTTCCACCTATCTCCAATTTATATGGAGACCATAATACCAGCAAATCAATATGAAGACGCATATGACAGCAGTTATGAGGCTACGATTATAAATTCAATGGCTCATATAATGAAGTTCAGATAGAAGCTATGCATTCAAGCGTCTGGGCTAATTTTTCTGGTTGCTTTTAATTTGTTCTTAAGTCCGATGTTTGAAAAGTGGAATTCTGATGTAAAATAAATAAAGAATTATTTATTCTACAAGTAATATCTTTTACTTAGGGGATGATTAGTTTGGGTTTATGAAGGGGAGAGGTACGCGTGATGCCATTGCAGTGATGATATCACTAATCAAGAGGAATATAGAATAAAATCAGGACGTATTTGATGTTTCGTAGATTTCCAAAAGGCGTTTTATAGAGTGTATTGGGAGAAACTAATGAGTATATTGCAGAAAATAGAATTAAATTGGAGGGATAGGAGGCTAATCCGCAACCTGTACATGTCTCAGACTGCTCAGGTGCGAGTGGGGAACGGAGAGTCCGGATGGCAGTGTTGGGAAGAGGTGTAAGGCAGGGTTGCCCATTATCAACGGTGCTGTTCAACGAATATGTGGAGAAAATGATAAAAGAGGCATGGGAAGAACTAGAGGTAGGAATGAAAGTCGGCGGGGAATTCGTAAAATCAATTATCTTTGTTGATGACCAAGCTTTAGTTTGTCAGTCAGCCTAAGAGTTGCAAGCATGGCTGAGTGAATTAGAAATTCAGTGCGATAGATATGGGATGAGGATCAATATTAATAAAACAAAGGTTATGCGATTTTCCAGAAAGAAAAAGGCTAAGCTAAACATTAAAATAGGCGGGGGAAAAAAAGAGCGGGTAGAAGAGTTTACGTATCTCGGAAGTGCTCTAAACCAATATGGTCAAAGTATCAGGGATGTAAGGAGAAGAAATGCGCTAGGCAAAGAGGCTTCCTCAAGGAGGAGGGAGTTGATGACGGGGACGTGGATTAGGGAGGTAAACAAAAGACTCGTAAAAACTTTGATATGGAGCTTTCCTACGGCGCGGAAACGTGGTCACTGAAGCAGGAGGATAGACGTAGATTGGAGGCTTTGGAAATGTGGGTGTGGAGAATTATGGAGAAGGTTAAATGGACTGAAAGGAAAACAAATGAGGATTTTGGACGGGATGAAGGGCGGAAGGAAGTACACAGAGATGAAGAGGGACCTGATGTAGAGTAGGTTGCTGGATTGTGCTTTGTTAGGAGTCACAACATATAGTATCTATTTGATAGTTGTGTCCATCCAAAACCTATCTTAACCGGTAGATTACCTTAGAATTGACGTAATATCGTATAGCATCGTATAGCATGAGGTTTGAGGGTCTTTCATTTTATGTCAATTTAGGCTTCCAATTACAGAGGCGTGTAGTCCTAGGATTAATGAGAAACCTCCCTAAACTGGCAGACTACTGTTTATAATAGCACACTGGTAGTTCATTCAAACCAGAATTGGCAAAACATTTCATTTTGTAGTTGATTCTTTGGATATTCACCTCGGTAATCAACAAAGTTTTTTTAAGGCTATCGAAGTATGTTTTTACAATTAAATATAAATCTTTCTTTGGCCATCTTAAAATAATGATAGGGTGATAGTCTTTATTACTGGTAATCTATTAAAATAATATTAATGAAATAATTTCCTCGAAACCATTTCCTAGGTTAAGGTATTTTTGGTAAAAATAATGCAAAAGGCACGTTTGAAATGGAAATATCTAAAACAATTTCACTGTGTCTTGAGCAATTGTCCCCAACATTTGAAACGAAGCTAAAATTACATAGCCACGGTAGCTGTGGAGTATGCAAATCGATCCAAATTACACCGCTTTGATTTAGACGGGAAAAACTAATTTTTAGATTTAAAAATTCGATTGGATTTACCTACTTCCACTCTTAGTAGACCAATGTAAAAAAACACCAAATCTAAAGGAGAAAGAGCAAAAACACATAAAAGGTGAGCACAGGACATATGGGGAAGGCGGTTTTTGAGCAGATCACGAATGTAAAAATATTTCCTTAGCCGGGATTTGAACACCGGACCTTCCACTTGCCGGGCGGATGTGCTACCAACTACACCACCTACGTACTGTACCAGGAATTGTTTTTCCACAGATCCGGGCGTTTTTTTCGGATTGCTTCACGCAAGCGCGTTGAATCTGTAGGTATTACTTCCTATTGACCATTTGACCTGGCGGCAGGAATTTATGATGCACTGTGCCATTAAAATCTAAGAACACAGTGAGCATAACCTTCACGTTCGACCGCACTTGTCGAGCCTTTTTCGGTCTTGGGGAGCCAAAATGCCTCCACTGGGATGATTGAGCCTTAGTTTCCACGTAATATCCATAAAACCATGGTTGGTCACCTGTTATAATACGTTTCAGTAATTCTGCATCGTCGTTTACTTCATTTAGTGACAACTTCCATTCGCCGCTGTTTTGTTCAAAATTCAACAATTTTGGAACGAATTTTGCTGCCACGCGTTTCATACCAAATAATTGGAAAAAACGTCATGACATGATCCAATCAATATTCCAACATCATCAGCGACCTCTCTAAATGTGATTCGGCGATCGTTCATAACCATTTCTTTCACTTTTTCCACGTTTTCATCGATTGTTGATGTTCTGGGGCGTCAAGGGCGTTCGTCATCTTCAAGGTCTTCACGACCTTCTTGGGAACGCTTATCCTACTCGTAAACTCTTGATTTACTCATAAAAGACTCACCATAGGCCATTATTAACATTTCACACACTTTGTACATTTTATTTAATTTTTTACGCGAAATTTGATACAAATTCTTTGATCCATTTCTTTTAGCAAACGAAAATCACCGAGCTCATAAAACACGTCTAACCTTAGTGGCTGTCACAGACAAATTTCACAATGAAAACAGCTGAAAGTTTTATCATACTGCAGGGGAATGTATACCAACATAATAAAAAAAGTTTGAGAATCGGACTCTCCAAGCTCGCGAAATGAAAAAAATTCTCGTTATGTTTTGAACACACCTCGTACATATATACATATTAATATACATACACGATTGTTCAACATGATCATGTACGTACCATCGTAGCGTGTGGTGACTGCTGAATATAACAAGAATATAGGCTTTATGAATTAGGCGAGAACTGAAGTGTGTGATATTGATGAACCAACAAATTTAAATGAACATAATTGTATACAATTCTTTAGCTTTCTTCAAAAATGTATCAAAAATATTTTGTCGGAGAAATAACAGTGTTTCTGAAACCTGGAGCGGTGTCGTAATGCGTAAAAACTAGGAATTATTCACATTCTTCGATTTACGATACGACGCGTGGCTACTCAAGTTGGTAGCGGTCGCAAAGCTATTTCGGTGCATTTCTAATTCATATTTATGGAACAGTTTAACCTCGCAGTACACCACCGCAACGAATTGCCATCACGTTTTGTTATTCACTGAACTAACTTTGAGTGTGCACCTTTATTTACCCTTCTTTTACTCCTAATATACAAAATTCTCAAATTCAAAAAAAGTATATCTTATTAATGGACCAGTTTGTCGTCCTGCTAAAGGAAACCATTGGAGGGAAGAGGCAATGGGATCCAAGTCCGAACTTAAAATCTCGACAGGTTCGCGAATAAAGGTTGCATTCATCGTAGTGAAGAAGATGGATACTGACTGCTCTCAATGCGCCCTCAGAGTCCTTGCAGCTCTTCTTTCTCTCTTTAGTCTCGAGTTAATGCTAAGAAAATGTCGAACTGAGTAAATGTCGAGTCAAACTCTCTCAGAATCATTACTTGTGACTAATCCGCGATAATAATCTACTGAAACTGGGCAACTGGTGGCATTCGTTTGTATGCTTCAGCAATTGGACGCTGAAGGACGGAGACAGAATGGAATGCGTTGCACATGCGAACCCAAGCACGCGACCTTGGTTCCAGGGGTGATCCCGTAGGGAGGGAAGGAAAGCGGTGCATGCATGGAGAGAATAAGAGAGGGGAGTGGAGGGCATAGTAAACTAGAGTCGGGAAGTACAACCTGACTAGGGGAAAGGAAATCATGGAATATAGGGGAGGGGAGAGAGGGAGAATTGGAAGGGGTAGGAGAGAGGGTGGCACGGTTGGCGAAGGAGCGGAGTAGGAAGTATGGTAGAAGGGGAGGCGAATCCCATCCACGGCCCACGGAGTCCTTAAGCCATCCAATTTACTCCGGATCAGAACCTCGGCGGACCCGAGAAAGAAGTGAGGAGGACGGCGGAGGAGAGGAGAGGGAGGGGCTATGCGGGCGGGGGCGGCGGAGATGGCGGGGGGGGGGAGAAAAAAAATCGCAGGTCCTTCTCGCCGGGCCATCGTCCTTTCTAGTTTTTTTTCGTACCACTCGTCCTTATTTCCTCCTACCAAACGACCCACCCCGTCCCCTTGGTGACCCCCTCGTCTTCACCCTGGGGGTGCTTCTCTCGTCCTTCTCGCGCCCTTCTCGAACACCCTCTTCATCCCCCACGTCCTTCCCTCTATCCATCCAAATGGCTTTGGAGGACGGGTCGAGGGTCCGGAGGGGCTCAATGGTCGGGGATTGGGCGGAGGATAGATAAGGCGGGCTCTACTTGCTGATATAGCTAGTTTAAAAGATAGCACCGTGACTATGGGTGCATAATTTAACTTGGCATTAGTGTCTACTTCTATCCTACTATTTGATTAACATAGGGCAGTCTAATCTGGTAAAAATTGGAGAGTAAAAAGAAATGTGCCACTACAGCAGCTGGAATTTGAGGAATAGGGTGGGGATCATTAGAGGAAGTATTTCAGATAAGTATAGTTATTAAACAGTAGAGAGAGTGGAGTTTCTTTCTTAGAGTTAAATAAACTGCCCAACTTAAATAATAATAGGCCGATCGAACCGCAGATAGAAATATTGATGCCGGAAATTGTATGATCCGAAATGCCTTTTATTTCGAATGGTACTAGGTAATAAGTTAAAATATAGTAGATCTGCAATCCCCTTCGACTGTATTCACTGCCGCCCAGTAGGATAGCTATCAGAAATAGACATTTTTTGACTCACCCACTGCTAGTAAATGGCCGACTGTTGCTTGATTGGATAATTCCGCCCACAGGTGTATGGGTATATATATATATATATATATTTATATTTCGAAACATATATTTTTTCAGCATAGAAAGTATATTTATGTACAAAAAATATTTTGCTTTCTATGTAGAGCGCTGGACTACTGACCGGAGGGTCCCGGGTTCGATTCCCGGGCAAGGCACTCTGGGCACCTGCAGCTTCACCCAAGCTAGTTGATTTTTCGGGTACCAGATCTTCCTGGGAAACCATAACCGGCACAGGGAAAGGAACTGGCCCCCCTACCCTGATGTGTGAATATTCACACGCCGTCGGGCTTGGTACATGGGTGAGCTCTACCATCACCTACTAAACCGACCTTCGGGTTGATTACTGTGTTTATGGTTTTTTATTAAATATGCTCGCTAGAATGATTTTCCCATCCTGTTCCACAAGTTTAGAGAAAAATAGACAGATATATCTATATATATCTATGTATATATATTCAAACACGAAATACCGCCATATGGCGAATAAATATTCATTCAAATTGAAATAGAGATAAGGAAAATGGTAAAGGAACACATATAAAGGACAAACACAACAGAGGTGGGGATGGCGGATGTGAGCAGATCACGAATGTAAAAATATTTTCCTCGACCGGGACTCCCGGTCGGTCGGTCGGGAGTCCCGGTCGAGGAAAATATTTTTACATTCGTGATCTGCTCACATCCGCCATCCCCACCTCTGTTGTGTTTGTCCTTTATATGTGTTCCTTTACCATTTTCCTTATCTCTATTTCAATTTGAATGAATATCTATGTATATATATATATATAAATAATATATAAATATAAATATATATATATATATATACACTTTTTTGGAAAACCCACAAACGTGTAATGTAAATTCACTGATAGTCATAACAAACACAGAAACCAAAACACACAAAAGAGGGACTCACTGGTTCTCGAATTTTCGGTGGTCCAACCACCTTTCTCAAGAGGAATTAGGAACAGAACTATGTTCCTAATTCCTCTTGAGAAAGGTGGTTGGACCACCGAAAATTCGAGAACCAGTGAGTCCCTCTTTTGTGTGTTTTGGTTTCTATATTTATATATATACATAGATATATCTGTCTGTATATATATATATATATATATATATATATATATATATATATATATATATATATATATATATATATATATATATATATATATATAACATCTGATGACGACTGTCGTGCTGTCGAAACGTCAAAACTACATACTATATGTGAGTGTCATTTCTTTGTTCTTATCTTCCGAAGAAGACGGAGTTCGAGTCCGTCGAAATTATCAAGATATTATTGTGGTGTTCTTTTTATGTGTAACCGTGCTGTGTGTTGCTGTCTAAGTTTTTTATTCGACACTTCCGTGTTACTTCGAAGAAATCATCTATACATATATTTGTATATTTTTTTCTTAGTTATAATGGGTATTTGACCACCAACGTTTACAAGTAAGTTTTCCTGAAATGTAAGTTTTTGTAGCATTACTCGTATGCTGATGTTAGTCTTTCTGTCAAACTATTTTGATTCTTTAAAGTGATGCTAAGGTTAATTACACTCTTTCGGGAAAAAATGGTTGCCATAACTTGCAACAAAACTGGGATGTTAAAGTGACGATAAGGGAAAAGAAAACATTTTTAAACATTTCGAAAATTGAAAAAAATCAAGTAACATGAACAGATTATAATTATTTTTTGACAAGAAACACTAAATATTTTCTCCAATTCGAACTATAGTTTGACAAATACAGTGGGTACCCCTTTACACTTGTTTGGAGGTAAAAAATTGTGCATAACAAAGAACATGTCGAGTTGTTGTGAGATATGGGACCGCATTAATTATGCAGCAGTGATTCTCGGCTGATCTGCACCTGCATTCAGAATATCTGGAATCTTTTGTGAGTGCACTCGTGTCCACGCGCCATTTCCTTATCAACCCTGGCGTATCTGGCCGTGCGCTGACGTACTCCCCCTTCTCTCTCTCTCAATCTGAACTTCTCCTCGAGTTTTGAAGAGGAATTATGATCTGCATTACATGCCTCACCCTGCGGGACGCCTCGAGTGCGTCCCCGGAAAACGAATGGACGCGTTTTTGCACTCGAGAGGTGGTGAGGCGGATAAGGACGTTTGCTGGCTGTGGCGGTGTGTGGAGATAGGGCGATAAGATAAAACTTCTCCTCGCGGCTTTAATTGAAGCTGACCGCCGACCGTCAGCCACCACTGGTGGTGGTGCCCTCTTTCGGAATCGTTGGAGCGGTCTCCAGACCGAGAGAGCTCTCGGAACAGATTTCCTCTCGGAGATACGGAGGTGAGCGCGGGCTGGGACCCACTTCACCCTCCAGCCGAAGTACATAGGCACTGCTGGGTTCCATGTGTGCGTGACGTGTGGGGATGGGAGCTACAATTTTGTTGACTTGGAAGGACTCATCGCTGGGTCCTATCGCTTAACCACTTAATTATTTCATTAATATTTTTTTCCAAGATTAGGGAAAAGTTCCTGTTTCACGGATAAATATTATGGAAAAGTTACTAATTAATGCCTCATCGTAGGAAAATGATAATGCGCAACTTTTTGTTACCACTATAACTTGCATAGAACCTACGAGTAGTACCTCGTAGTTCCTTTCTATCATATTCGGAAATCGATTGCACTAACTTCTCATTAAGTTAACCCGAAGTCAAATGAAATTGTGGCGAATTCTTCACTGCTATTAAGATCCCTAGTCTTGTAAAATTTAAACGTGGAAGAGAGTGAATTTGGTGTACCGCTATACATGAGAGTCATTCTATTCGTGACATCACAGCAGGCATGACTAAACTAACCATCGCCGGTATTTTAGTCAAAACAGCCACTCTAGCTTCCTTGAAACTGGTATATGCTTGGACAATACATCTTTGTAGCAGACACTGAACATGGTCTAGTAATTGACGAGAAGAGTTTGCAGTGATATATTTTGGCGTCTGGGTAAGTTTAAATCTGTTTTCTGTTGGCTTGATTGACTGCTTTTACTCACTTCCATATCTACTCCTGATATACAGATAATGCACACATAAGTAAAAACGTACTCCGGCTCAATGATAAATAATATATAAATATGTAATAATTACATAAGTAAATTTTCGACGGCCACCCACCGATCGTACTACAATTTTGATTTTTCTATTTTAGATAGTTGACCCGATATGTCCCCCGTGTGATCTCGTCGTAGAATGGATTAGGCTGCATTTCTCGAGCCAAATAGCCACAAAATAATTCAGATGATTTTTAGCCGGAATAGTTTTGTTTCCTGTACAACTCGAGTGAATTGAAACCGAATTGAAAACATTATTAGATCTGTATGGAAAGGGATACCAGGGATCTGTTAAATGTTGACCTCTTTACTTTTCAATATCGTTTATATCTCATCATCCTGCCAAAACCGTGAATGGCTGTCGATTTTGAAAAGAACTAGTGAAAGGAAGCTAATGATATCCAGCATATATATTTTTTGCTGAAGTATGATTTTTACCTTTTAGAACCATTCCAGTTTACTTTTTGTTGACGAAAATGATTTTCTCTGATGCCCGTCTCTTTTTCATCATCATCCTACAAAGCCAATGCGTAGAAAAGACTTCATGACAAGCGTCTTTTGCTCTAATTTTTCCGTTCATTCTGAAAGGTTTGCTATCGAGGCGGATTTTTAGTGGAATGGATCGATCTCAAATTACTCAGCCCTTTCAGATAAATGTGTGTGCTGGATTCAAAAGAGGAGGGGAAGCCATATGGCCCCATTGGTTTCAGAACGGTTCTCTAACGTATGAAGTGACTCTGCTAGATACGGGTCGGCGTCTCCTGGTGGGCTAGGGTCCGTGTGAGAGCATCTGTGCACGTGGTTGAACTTCCTCGTTACATAAAAGGTCTGGAGGTCTTGTGAGGCCGGATGACGAAGCCATTCAAATTCCTATAAGATTAACGTCAAAATGAAAGGATGTGCTCCCATTTCTACAAGAATATTACGTAACTCAACTCCATTTAATTCATTATTAACACTTAGGGATTTCAACAATAAGTTTTCAAAGAATATTTGATTGTACTTTGAATGTAGAAAAAACAAAGGATGAATTAAGGATAGAGCACACTTATGCCTTATTCTGAAAAAAAAGGTTCCTGAGAAGGAAAGCGGTTAAATGTGAAGAAATAACTGAAGCGGCTCCGACTAATATTAAACTATATTTGCGCGCATGACCGTTTAGAATATCTTTCCTTATAACTGGAACTTTATATTATGTCATCATCGAACAATAGGTTTATTTTATCTGTACTTAAATTAATACATTATTAGATGCCAAATTATTAAATTAACCAGTTCATAATGTCGCTTCCAGCTACTTAAAATAAATACTCGCTTATCCAGGTTTAAATGAAACCCAATAATCAACCAAAACGAAGGTAAATGTATGATATGATCTGCTAGATTCCATTTAATCAAAATATTGTTACAAAAATATCAAAATGGACCCGCAAGTATACCTAGTGAAAATATTCTCAAAGTTTTAAAGATTTCATATGAATATTTATCGTAATCTAAGGCTAGTAGGAACTTCCGAAAATAAATTAAGTTTCCCTTTTGACACGTCCAAACACTAGATTCGCCTGCAATGAGTTGATAGAGAGGAAAATATGAATGTGGTGTGAAGAAAAAATGGAGAATGAGGTCGTAGAGTTTTTAGTCAATGACTTCAAGCTCTGCTCACGATCGCAATTGGGACGCAGGCGAGAATCAAGGAATTGAAGAGGGTAGGGATGAAAACAGGGACTAGAGGAGGGTAAGAGAAAAAAAAGGATTTCGGAGTGGTACCGTTCATCTCTAGTTGACTGTGCTCTGGGTGAATAGGAGAGGATTGGCCTGGTGGCATGGGGTAGAAAGGGTTTCGGCCCGAGGAGACCGAACTGAAAAAGCTGAATATGCTATGACGGCGACACTTTGGATTCCGGTGATTCATATTCTAATGAATCGTCTATCCCTGACCTTTTTTCTACTCGGAGAGGATCGCCATGAAGAAATAAGCACATCTGAGGGCTGGGGGACGACGGCACGGTGGGTACGACTGGGTGGAGTGGCGGTAAGGTTGCCCCGGGATGAAGGGTTGAAAACCATTTTTTTCTACGACGAAAACGCGTGAAGTGAGGATGGGTCCTAGTGCGCAGGATAGCCGAGGGAAGGAGTGAGGGGGCTCCCACATGGGTATGTTGGGACGGGAGGGGGACGAAGGGTAGGCTTCCCTCCCCGTCCTTCGATGCAGGGGAAAAAAGAGGACAGAGGAACGAACGGTCGGTAGGTGAGTGATGGTTCGGATGGGGTGGGAAATTTTCGGTAGGTAAGGGTCGTGGGGCCGGGAGATGGCTGTTTGGTGGGCGATGGGGGGGTAAGGAAAGGGGTCGGCCCGAAGGTGTGCAAAAGGGGTGGGGTGAGAGAGAAAGGGAGAGGATGTGGGTTAAATAAGAGGAGGACATAAAAAAAGGGGCGAGGGAGGGAAGGGGTTGACCTAACTTCCCGCCGGCCAGGTTGTGTGTTGATGGGGTGGGGAGGAATAGCGGCAGACGCGGGGGGAGGGAGGGAAGATGCCCTCTCTCCACACTCAAACCAACCTCCCACCACCTCGCATCCCTTTCCGTCCCACCCTTTGCCCTACCTATCCCCCCCCCCGCCGGCTCTTAATTCAACCACCACCCCATACCTTTTTTTCCCACTTTATATTTCGGGAGGGGTGTGCGGATAAGGAGTGAGGTGCAGGGGGTGGGAGGAGGAGACAGCGGTCTCTACGTGGGGGCACAAAGGGGTGTGCAAGAGATGCGTGAGAGTGTGAGGAGAGGAGTTGGGGGCCCAAGGTTGGCCCCTATGAGGGAGGGGGTGAGGATCCACCGTGGAATGGGTAAGAGGAAGGAGTCCTCCAAGGTAGGAAGGATTGTTTGGCGGGGTGGCAGAAGGATGAGGGAGAGGCGGGCGGGGGACAGACGTGGATGGCTGAATGGGTTCAGAACGCGAAGTGAGTGCTGCCCTGTCCGATAGAGAACCTCAACTCGTCAAGGCCTCCACCACGCACTCCTCGTGGCCTTCCGCCCTAATTCCCTCCTCTCCGTCGCGCAGTGCCGGCGTATATTCCCCTCGTGCCACTGCCTTCTCTCCCAGAGTGGGAATTTCCGAGTCACTCCTTGCCGTCTTCCCACAAGACCTCTCCGGGGATCCCTGAAAGTGTCTCTTACCGGGATTTTATCTGCGCGGTGGACAGCGAGACCAAATGGCAAAGTTCTGTGCCACAGAATACGAAGGCGGACGCTAGGCAGTTTCCTGAGAGATGCATCTCCACTGAAAGCCCTCGTGTTTGTCGTCCGGAAGTGTCCGGCAGTTGAGGGAAGAGGACCTTAAATCCTTCAATTTTTCGGGGCGCCGCCTTCTGACTCTCGGGTCGAGAGAGCCGTGTGCATGAATATGCAGAGGGTGGACTGTGTCGAGGGGAGGAGGCCCCCCATGGGGGTTAGTGGGAGGGGTAAGGGAGGCGACTGCCTGGTGTTTACATGTGGTTTTCGGTGTGTTGGTGTGGGTGTGTGCACAAGTGCGGAGACATGGACGGATAATAAGGGCGAGCTCAAGCAGAGGAAGGAATAAATGCTGCAGATTTGGAAGATTCCGTTGGAGGGAGCTTAAAAGAAGGTAATAAATGAATCGGGTACATCCATTTACGGAGAAACTTATCGCTGTTTCGCCTCCTCTCTCTCTCTCTCTCTCCCTTTCTCCCTCTCTCCCTTTCTCCCTCTCTCCCTTTCTCCCTCTCTCCCTCTCTCTCTCTCCTTCTCCCCGTCTCCCTTTCCGACGGATACGTGCGCGGTTGCGATCGGATGTGCACTTTGTCCTCTCGCGTGGACGCCTTTACGCTCGCCGGCGCGGAAGGAGGAGGAGGTGGCGAGCGGGAGTCTTAGGGAGCGACGTCGCTCCTCGAGGCGACAACCGCGCAAGCGCACTCGGCCAGACTGCTGGACAACTGGATTGCAAGGTCTCTTCGTGGACTCCATTGCTAGGACGACTTTGGTGTGGTGCTTTGGAAGGAGAGGCGGTATCGGGAATGCTGTAGTGATGAGTGCGCTCGTTGATGAAGACTGAACGCATTTCACCGGCTAGAAAATGGTTGGAATGTTTCTACTCGTACTTTTTCGACTACAAAGTCACAGGTTGATATTTCACTAGTTTTCTGCATGAAAACTAGCCGTATAGTAGGAATACTTTCTCAGTAATTTTAGAGAAGAAATAGGATTTCGGTGTGACAAAAGACATTTCGTAGCTCGTTATTTTATAATTATGACTTTTCCCCATAACTAGATATTATGATTGAATTATTATTATGAGCCTCAAGTTACCTGACGATTCCGAGAAACTCTCTGTATAATTTACTCTCAATACTGTGTAATAGAATTGTTGATAAATATTTGAATATCCAAAGTCTCAAATAATGTAAGTCTGAATCAGTTGACTTTATTTCATTGTTTTCTATTTGGCATATGTTTTTGCGTGAAACAATTTATGTATTTGCCATCATAGAAATGTTTATATCACAGAGAAGTGATGAGGATTTAACTAAAGTTAGTCTGCTGAGCAACCCCCCGATCAGGTGGTTTACAAATTTGCCTATATTTGCGCAAATATCCTACATGCGAGAAGAAAGTTTTATTAT
Organism: Hetaerina titia; assembly: GCA_037158775.1. Lineage (NCBI taxonomy): Eukaryota > Metazoa > Arthropoda > Insecta > Odonata > Calopterygidae > Hetaerina > Hetaerina titia. Next base: position 114,404,235 of record CM073770.1, read on the forward strand.
TTATTCACTTGCACTTTTCATTTTTGGGGTGTTTACAATGAAAAATTGGAATGGGAGAAATGAGGACTTAAAAACCTTACCTATTAAGTATCCCATTATCCTGTGATATAATGGGATCATAAATGTTTACCTTGACCCAATTTGATAGGGAAATGAAGTTCTCGTTGTTGCGCTAGACTTATTTATGTCAAATTCAAAGAACTGCGGGACCACGACACTAACTTTTAACGAATCATCCACTAATACGCATTAAAATGTATTAATTTCAAAGAGTAAAATTCATTTAATGAATCCCCGTCAAGCGAGTGATTTTTACTCTGTGGAATTTCTGCATTTTATTTATGCCAGTTTAAAATTTATGCTGCTGGTGACATTAGAGTTCCTACAACGACCAATCAATGTACTATGGGGAATTACTCCTTAACCCATAATTTTGGCAAGATTTTGTGAAACCATTCACTTATTATAGCAAGTTTATTTGATTGCAGCTATAACCAATACGACTCCAGCGATGCATCATCCGTGGGTACTAAAAATTAGAATTACTCTTTCGTTGCGATTTATATTTTACAAATGCCTGCAGGGGACCTTGAATTATAATGATTCGGACTTGGAGGTTACATTTCCAAGCAATGATTAGACCGTCGTCAACATAAACCACGAACTCGACATTTCTTGAATTTTAGAACGGGTAAACCACTTATCTGTTAGCACTTTTTAGTTTGGTTTTTGTTAAAATTTCAACAATATTTTCACCAACAAATATTTTTCCAAGTCAAATTTTTGCATTAAGATTTCTGAATCACCAAGAGGAAAATTTCTGATTTTTAGTCTCATCATTTTACTGGATATTGTTATGTTCTTTTCTGGCGACACTGACTCTAATTTTTGAAATTCGAGAAAAAAATAATGAACAAATTAGAATAATGTCGTTTAACATGTTAACTAATTTTCTAATTCAACATGCACGCTCTTCTGGGGGTTATTTATTACAGCTTGCGAGACCGTGTTTTGGAAATCGGACAATGATTTTAATGCAAAATTTGATTCAGTCAATGCAACGAATATTTTTTTTATTTCTAAAGATAACTTCCGTATTTATTGAATGTAGTTTTTAGTCGCAATTGTTTTTAGTTTGAACTTTGAATTGATAAATCACCTCTTGTGATTTATTTTCATTTATTACTTAAGCGATGGTTGGACGTTATGTGCAATTAAACCAAAATTAGGAAATTAGGACGTGTCAACTCCAATTTTAATTGTTAAAAATAACAAGCTCAAAAAGGATTTGAAACAAAAACGATAGTCGTTCTTTTTGGCATTAAATGGGGATATTCAATATTTTTCAACTAACAAATTATAAACAAATATATTTCTGAAACCTGAGTTTATTCTTGTGGATAAATTTATTTAGATAGCATTATCAAAGTTCTAATATCATATAATTATCCCAAATGCGCCCTACACTTACGTCATTTTTCGGTTTTCATTAGATCAATTTTGTGTATTTGCTATGCACAAACATGGTTTACTCATCAATAAAACGCAATTCTGGAATCACTTGGAAGGTTACTAATATGACGTGGCGGGAAAGTAATCAAAGGAGTCAATGTTTACGTTCGTTCGAATATACAGTTATTTTTGGTTAACCTTTTTTAATTAAAAAAATGAGCTTACCTTAAATAAATTATTGACTGAGGTTTTGTATTCAATTAAAATACTCAATATTATGAAATGGTATACGTTTATAATATAATTTGTCGATTGAGCGTTTTTACTTTCATGAACTTTCCTGTTGTAATTGCTCTGAGCTTCTGAAATCATCTGATAGTTAATTGTTATTTTTGATGAACTATTGATTAGTTCATATTGCCGAAATTTTTGCAGCGAATTTGTTTTACATCATTTTTTTAGATATTGTGGAAAGAAAATTTATAACCGCGCTAGTGATCGTAGTACTTAAGAAGCTCGTTTACATTTAGTAATATGGAATGAGAAGCGCCTTTACAGCATACCCTATCAGTGCTTGTAAGGTATAACGTTCTGTACTTGATTTTCATAGGAGATATATTTTTTCAATTTTATATAATAATATAAAAAACCTTGAAATGAAAGATGCTGATATTTATTGCAATAATATATTTAATATGCATGGCGTAACACACTTTTGAATTGGATGACACTTTACTTAGTTGCGGGTGTTTGTAGTTCTTCTACGTGTTGTGTTGAGGTTTTACAAAATCAAAGGTCCAATTAATTACAACTCTGTGTTTGGAATACTATCGATAAAATGTGTTAAGGTGAATGTGAGAAGAAAACAGCATTAACTTTATAAGTTTGGAGATGTTTTCTGACGTATAAATTTGAAGCAACGTTTTTCGGCAGTTTTGTCATTTGACAGCACGTAAATTTGAACACTATGTTTAATGACCAAAAGTAAACCATATTTTAAAGAAAACTTTTGTCATAAAATTTCTCATATTTTTCGTACTGGCCATTATGGAGGCCAAATTTGAAAGTTATGAATGTGTATTTTTTCGAACTCAAGGAATCAGTTCGTATTCAAATGAGGAGTCCCTAAATGGTTTCAGTTCTTCTGTAAGTTAGAGCATTTAGTTAAATCATTCCTTTTATTTATATTCGAGTGACAACAAAATATATCTTTTCCAAGAATTAGGCTCACTTCCAAACCATGCGTAATTTGTTCGACCTCGATATTTCTGGTCTTCGAGTTTTGTATCTGTAGTTAGTATTTTTCTGTACTTTTAATTATTTCTTTAAATGGCGTTCATTTTTTGCATGCTACCATTATCCTAAGTGAATGGGTATCAGAAACGATATGCACCAGACTCTCTCTTCCATTGTTTCCAGGGTTAATGATACAACATGTATTTATTGATATCTTTGAACAAGGATAAATATTTTTATAATTTCAGAATAAACTGTTGAATTTACAAGATAAGTGGAAGAATTGAGCATCAAGTAAAAAATTATATAGTAGGCGTTCAACGTTGATGACACTTAATTCTGAAAGGAAAAATGGATAAATACAATATTTTATTTCCTCTTAGAACTTCTACCTTGAATGAAGCTGCTTTATTATTATGAATTTCGAGAAGTTGTGTAACTGATAGATTTTAAATTTAAAGGAAACGTTAAAAACGCGATATACTCAATATGTAGGAGTTTCTAATCTTTACATCAGCTATAATGCAACCATTTCAGAGAGTAAAAATCATTCGCCTTGACCGGCGAATCCCGGTCAAGGCGAATGATTTTTACTCTCTGAAATGGTTGCATTATAATGTACACATAGCGGGTGACTCCGTTAAAGTTACTGTTACAGTTTCTTGAAATTTGTCTAAGGTATGAACAGCCTAAGTGTTTGAAATTGGCTTTATTAACATCGTGGACTGTGGCGCGTCGCGCACGACTACGGATGCCTGTGACATTGTATGTACGGTATTTCGTCATAACATCTTGTTCCTTTAAAGCCCCCAAAATTTCAGAGTGTAAGAGGACGTCTCGGTAGCTTAAGTGGTTAAAGCACTCGGCCGGATATCGAGGGATCCGGGTTCGTATCCCGGTCAAGGCGAATGATTTTTACTCTCTGAAATGGTTGCATTATAATGTACACATAGCGGGTGACTCCGTTAAAGTTACTGTTACAGTTTCTTGAAATTTTACATCAGCTCTTTTAAAAACTTGACAGATCTCGGGACATCTTGTTTTGGAGCATCAGAGAGGAGTAAATATTTGTTTACATGCAAATATACATAATATGCTACCTTTCTGAGAGGCCAGTAAGTCTACCGTTGGTTATTTGGGTAAATGCACCTCCTTTAATTATTTTGATCAATAATTTCATACGCGTGGGCCATATTTCATTTCCCCTCTGCCATACCCATACGGTGTTTCGTACGTACTCTTCTGCTTCTGTGATAAACTAATAATTATTGTATTGAGAGGTTCTTGATTGAATTTCTCGATTTACACCTTCCCTCAGATAGTGTTGTGCGTACTTTTACGTTCGTAAATAATTTTATCCATGACACAAAATAAGCTTTGTACTAAAAATTTATGTACAGTTTGATATTTATCTCTTATCATTAGAGAGTTAGCTAATAAATTTCAGCGTTTCAGTGTAACATCCATATTTGTGCGTTATCGCGATGACATTTCATTTATTTCTATTTTTGGCCAATGTAAACATTCGACGTAGCTAATTCTCCATTTCCTTCCCATTGTCTGATGATTCACATGTTGTCAGAGCATAAATGAGATCGTTCTCCGCAACCGCATATGTATACGTGTGTGTATACATATGAATGTATGTGTATATACATATGTATGTATGTTTGTGTACATATATTTTATAAAGTTGGATTATATAGAATTCTGAAGTAACGCCAATTTGGGAGATGGAAAAAGAAAACTTGAGACAACAAACATCAGCGAAAGAACTAGTGAAAGTGTGTGTGTGCGTATATATATATATACGCACACACACACTGCTGATGTTGTCTCAAGTTTTCTTTTTCCATTTCCCAAATTGACGTTACTTCAGAATTCTATATAATCCAACTTTATAAAATAAATTCTAATTTTGCTCCTAATTCCTCTGTTCTAAAATTTCGATACTGGATGCATATTGGTGAAAATGTTTGATGATTTTTATGTTATTTTTGACTAAATTCGGGATATTGTAAAATCGCACCTCCCGCAGCCTAGAGATTCCTATTAGAAAAACCGTTCCTCAATGGGATAACCCGTCAAATCAGAATCCAATAAAGTATTCATTTCAGTTAACTTGCAATCAGGTCTCATGACGTGGAATATTAGAAAGTAATCAGACCAATATCAACAGCACAATGAATTTTAGCCAAAAGGAAGCAAGAGTATCTGTCGCAATGGGAGCTGTTAAGGTGATGACAGAATTCATAGCCAGACAAAAATACAGCCTGAAAAAAATAAGTGTTACAAGAAGAGTATATTATTATTTCATGATGCCAAATGAAAGCTAATATTATACTAATATGTAATCTCTTTTTGAAAAAATCTAATTTATCGTCTTAATGAAGTAAGTGCATCAATAGCTGTTCGAAAAATTATCAACTGGTGTATAGTATGCTCCTCAAAAAATTCCTATTTTTGATATTTTGGCATAATACTCCAATATTTTTCTTACCAATGTGATTTTTTCATCAAAAAAAGAAAAAAATATGGATATCAAATCCAGTTTCATGATAATTCTTCTTTATCATTTCGTGCAACATCATTGCAGTGCTTAAAGTTATCGGTTTTTATTGCCTAATTATATAGTTTAGTATGGACGCGCATATTCCTCTGAATAAATTATTGAATTAGTGTATCTTTTCGTCAGGATATAAGTTGCCATGTGGTCGCAAAAGCGAATAAAAACTCTAAAGAGCAAAATGCGGGCTTAATGATTCCATAACTGCAAATACCCCTGCATGTTTTTGCTTAGCTCGTAGGATTGAGAAATATTGGGACGCTCATATGACTGCCCATTGCAGGCAGTAGTTGTTAGCATCATTGGCCCTGTCCACCATTTTATTCGCCATCGATCGCTTTTTCTTTCGACGACGGCCAGGGGGAGGGGTTGGTCGGCGTGGTGTAAGGGGGAGGAGGGAGAAAGCACATTATGGTGCGATGGGCGGGGGGTGAGGAGAGAAGGGGAGCCGCGGCAGTCATGACCAACCTTTTTCCCCTCCCTCCCCACCCGCCCTGTCCCTCCCAACGACAGCCATCCGACGTCCCTCCCCAAACCCTCACCACCCCCCGCGTACTCCACATCAGTCCGCCGACCCCTTCTCTTCCTCCTTCGCCCCATCCCCTCGCAACGCCGCCCCAGCTCCTCCGTACGCAGTCATCGGTTCTCCCCACCCTATAAGCCCCTCTCCTCCCTGTCGTCGTCCAGTTGTTTTGCATGCAAGCGGGGTTTTTCAAACTCCCCACTCTCCTTCCCCGTGCCGTACAAAAAAACCTTCATCCCCTCAACATCCACCCCATTTCGACCATCCACCCGCTTCCTACCCCAGTCTTCTTTTTTTTTCAACTCTCACTCACATTCTCCGCCCCATACCCTCTTATGGCTCTCCCCAACCACCCTCATCTCGTAAACCAAAAGGGACCAAGTTGCCATATTAGTTTTCTAACGGGCATTTTTTAAACGTGCTTTTTGTGTGTTTGTTTTTGGTCACATGTGAATAGAGGAACGGACAAGGGAAAAATCAAAGGAAAACCTTAGAAAAGAAAGAGGATTGGTGGAAAATACAATGAAAACAGAGGACGTTAGGAGTGTAGGTAAAAGTATTTTTGGTGAAGGCAGAACAAGTTGTTTAGAAGCTAACGAAATGGTCCCTGCCTACCTATTCCTTTAATAGAGAGGCTACATACTCGTATATGTTTTTTTGCAAAATCTCATTAGAATTATCTCGATTTACGGTGAGATATTGCTTGTAGGTGATTAAGGCTGCGATTGGGTGAATGAAAATTATTGGTAAATAAGGTCGAAAATGTCAAAGAGTGTCAGTTTAGCATATTATATTAGAATAAATGTTAATTGATAATATTCGAAAACAAACAAAATTGCTTTTCCATTTAAAACTTTAATGCAAAGAAAATTCGATATTATTTAGCAGAAACTATAGGGGGAATACTTTTTAAGGATTTTCATGAAATGCTTTGAGTGACATTTTTGACTACTTCACAAAAGTACACCACCCACTAATTTTGCGTGTATTTTCTTTTAGAGAAAATGCATTCAGTTTCGTAGCTTCTTTAATGGTGGATCATTTGAAATTGAAAGGATACGACTTTATAAACTTCAAAAAATTAACTGAATTCATAATTATGCCAGAGAATTTTGTCAAGGGTTATAATTAAATATGTGATCACAATTAATCTAAGGGCAAACAGAATACTGCCTTTGAGGGCACTTAGAAGCCAGAGTAGTTTTGAGTTAGCATCATTGTGTGCTGGCAGGGACCGAAAGAAAAATGAAGGTACCTTTGAATTTGCTCGAGAAACTCATCGTACATGGTGTAATGTTCTCGGAAATAACATTTCTCTCTTTTAGCTTAGCTATTATCTCTTACTTTATTGACGCATATTAGATATTGCCCCTATTCAGTGGTATCGGGTTCAATATTGTAAAATCGCATATTGAGAAATTAGAAAAAAAATAGTAGATTTCACTAAGCTTTAATGAGGCACGACCGGTGTCATCCCATACGTGACATAAGTTTTGCACTTCAATATGCACTACCATGGTTACTCAATACGCATATGGTGCAATAAGTTAGGTACCTGAAGGTATAAGATCCCAGTCGTAGCAAGATTAAACCGGTCGCACCGATTTAAATTTAGTAAACGTTACGAAGTCTTCACTGTGAATGAAAATTAATGCATTAAGGAACTGATGTAGCAAAGACTTTTCGTTCTTTCCCTTTAGAATCAGTTATTGGTAGAGATATAAGAAATGTAAACATAGGAATCACATGCGTTGCAAGGCATCTATTGTTGAGAGAGGTATGATTAATTTTCGAAGACGGTCCACTCACAAGGGATCGAGGTAACGGTGGTGCCGAAATTTGGGCAGAATTCTTAAATTAATGTGGTAAGGCATAACTCTGTAGAAAATCATTTGAATAGTTTTTCAACCTATTTAGTGTTTTCCTTCTTCATCGGATTGAAATACTCAGCATTAGTTGTCTAAGGAGGGGAGAATCCCTTCTTCAACCCCTGGAATAAGCGTTAAAGTGAGCACCCATTCATGTCCCAAAGAGACGAGCAATACGACGCCAGTTCCATCGAGGTGCTATACGTATACCGTCCCGGTGCAATTATCGACATACCAAAGTTGTTTGCCTTCTCCATTGCGTCATACCTTTCATGTGGACAGTCCCTTGAGAAGTCAGCAGCCTCTCATTGTGGGTCACGGATGAAATTCCCTTCTCTGAAAGTGGCGAGAGAGATAACCTCAGTGGAAAAAGTCTACACGAAAGTGATATAGGGAGGGAAAAGGATGTACACAGATAGATGAATGGATGGTGGGGGGAGGGGAGACGATGTCGTTCGAGGCGGCGGACGGCCGCAGGGAAGCCATGTTGGATATCGACACCGCGTTTACAGGGAGTCACAGTCAGACTGGTGGGGGCGGGGAGTGGGGTGGCGGGACTGAAGGGTCGGGGGAAGTGACGGAAAGGGGCAGTGCGAAGGGCAGTGGGAAAGGCAGCGAAGCATGGAAAAAGGGGCGTGCGAGAGTGGTTCAGGGCGTGGGAGGGAGTTTCCAGCCGGGGGCTTGATTAGTGGCCATCCTACTCTCTCGCTATATACACGGCTGAATGCGCTCTCATGACGAGCGAGGAGCCGGTTGCCGTCCTGCTTGCTCTCCGTCGAGCGATGATTGAAGTTGATAAATGCTGGAGAACCTTTGCGAGGGTGCCCACCCGCTCTCTCTAAATTGGGGAAAGAAAGTCACGAAGGAGGGGGAATGAATTTTCATAAGTTCAATAATTTTGATTCGCCCTTGTTTCATGATAGGCATTGATATTTTGTTGACCTCAGTGGAAAATTGACCATAACGATCTCATTTTCTTTCTATCTGAAGCTAGTCCTCCCTGCCTGCTTGAAAAAAGAACGCACTAGGGAATAAGAATTCACGAGTGAAATCATTGCTTGTACGAGTGTTAAGTACCCAAATAAATTATGTAAGACTCTTTATTCTTACAGTTTCCACATAATTGAAAATTTTTACCATTAAACGCTGAATTGGATAATTGAGACTGAATACCGTGATATACAGAAATGTAATTCATTCAGTGGACATGAAAATTCATGTTTCCGTTTTCTTTGAGAGGTTATTTTACGGTCGATAGGTATTTTAATGCTTCATGAGTTAAATAAAGCTCATTCGTTTCCGTATGTATTAAATTCGTGTAAATATTGAAATACCTCGTGTAATAATTATAAATTGAAAGAATAGCTCAATCGTAAAAAAATCTTGCCAAAAATCTATATTCTAATGTTTTGATTTTAATATTCTATTTATCCAGGAAACAAATTACTAAGTTAAATCAAAGGATCTCTCTCTTCAAAATAATTTAAATAAGTTTTAACCGAGAAAGATCTTTTGAAATTAGTTTCTCAACTTTTTATTTATAATATGTATTATGTATGCACCGAATTGAGCCAATTTGACAATTCTAAGCAATTTTATTTGATTAATCATTTGCGATAATCTGGGAATACAAGTTTTAAATCCTCTGGGTTAAAGAGCTATAGTGTAAGCAAGTATACCCAGTATCCGTTTTTCCTTAACGTCAGCTCACTCTCTACTCAATTCCAGCATACATTATTGTCCGGGAAGGAAAACATATTTTTTTGAGTTCACTCGCAGCTGAAAGAGGAGAAATTTGTGGCAAATATTTCCAACCTCGTCCTCATGGGGCATAAGTGGCTTCCTGCGCTATGAAAAGAGAGAAGTAATTCAGCCTCCCCTGCTCCGGTGTATTCTTTTAATGCTTATTCTTCCCGGGGCGGGTGATTTTTTTTTTAGGGTCTCGAGTTTGCAAAATGGGGCTTCAGCGAAGAGAAAAGAGATAGGACTAATACTCAACAGTACTCGGCGGTTGACTCAAGCTGCAGTTTGTGTGTGCACGCGCTTTTGGTCTCTTTATTCGCTTCCCCAGAAGTGGTCACTCAATTAACTTAATATATACTCCACCAACTATTTTCTCCCTCGTCCCGACATTTAGCGAATTTCTTTTGTTTGTTTTCGGCCCAACGTCGTATTTTCGTTCCGTCCTGCCTCCGTCCCTCTCTCTCTCTCGTCCCTCCCTCTCCACCTCACTCTCCCTTCACCCAACCCTCTTCGCAAAATGTGCCCAGTTCATCATTCCAAAATGCTCTCCTGGCTTTTGTTTTTACGGCCATTTTTATCCACTCTCCCACCCCACTCCCCTTTTCCCTCTCCCTCTTCTTATCCCCCTCCCTCAACGGCCAAGATTCTTTTTTTATTTTTAATTATTTAGCACCCCTTCTGTTTCCCCAGTCTCTGCTCTTCCCCGCCCTCCCACCTTCCTCCCCCTTCTTCTCAAGCGCCACGCTTTATGCATGGAATGCCTCTCTTTCCAACTTCCCAGAGAGGGAGGGGTCACGAACCCTCTCGTCATCGTCTCCCCCGCTCTCATTCCCTCACTCCTTCATTCTCTCTCTCTCGCCGACTCACCCTCTCGCTCTTTCTTCCACTGAACCGCCCTTCTCTTTTCTCCAGCCTCAAGTTTTTTTTTGCCCTAACTCGGCGGCATTTATTTGTTTTCGCGCAAAGTTCGCATCCTACTATGGCGGACGCGCATTACTCACTTGGCATGTTGGGAACGGGGGCACCCTTGTATTTCCCAATGCGACGGCTTTGTATTTTATCCCTAATTTCGATACTGTATCCCTCAGCCTACTGGGTGGTGATGACATGTCTGTTATGCATACCGTGTTGCCATGATAAGACTAGAGCGTATCATTTTTCATGAAGTGACGGACACCGAGTTACCTAGTTGAAATTTAATGAAGTAATTTAATCAATACATGCCAAGTTTAAAACTTTTAAAAGAGAATTTATTTAAAGTGTGAAGAATCATTATACTCTTTTTCCATGGTGTTCAGGATTATAATGAAATAAGCTTTGGTTTTGCTCCCTGCAACATTTATTTAGTCTTTAATTAAATTCTATCAACGATTTTGATCTATACCAAATTAATTATGTATTTTGTTTCATATTTCATCATGTTAGCATATTTTATATTCCTATGTAATCTCATTTCAGTTCAGCATTATTATTTTCCCTTTTTAGCACACTGCTATCGCCATTAGTTCATTTTTGTTGTGTCAATTTTGGGCAACCTTCTCTGTTACATATGTAAATAATTGACATAATTTTATTAGACTGGGTGTATTGCAAATTATTGGAAATTTCGATGGTGGAATGTCATCATAATGATTTAGGTTATAATTCAGTGTATGGTATAGCCAAAGTCTATTAATTTTTACCCTGTTTTTTCCTAATTATTTTCTTAAAACTTTGATTTTTTATTAAAATTACGGATCCGAAATTAAAATCATTTCTCTTCAGAGGAACAAGGTTTTTCTCTTTATTTGTTTAATGTTGCTCCACATTTTCTAGCCTTAATACATCAGATGTAACAGGTTTGCTATACAGTTTTACGACTTGAATACTTGCCACAACTTCTCGTTTATGTATTTACTCGGTCTCTGGTCCTTTGAATCTCTAAATAAACTTATAAGTTGGAAATATATTTTAAATTATTACTACTGGAGCCATAGCGAACTTAATATTAAACATTTTTATACTTCACATAAACAGCGTCATCAGCCAATCACTCACTAGAACAAGAAGGACCTTCCCTGCTAAAACATTATTAATTAGTCGAGATGTCACAGCGCCATTTTCTTTGAATCCCAAGACGTCCTTTCCCTTGACACGTCTTTGTCCTTTCTGGCGAATCCGAGTCTCAAGTAGGATCCTTCCACTCTCAGCGCAAACCAGAGTCCTTTCCTTTTAGACTCTCTTTGACCCTTGTCCTGCCGGTTGTCCTTCCATCGTCAGGGGACGTCCTGAAAGCCCCGTCTTCCCCTCATCCCTTCTCCACCAAAGCTCCTTCGCCCTTCGAGAGGAAAATACCTTCTCTCTCTCCTTCTCTTTGGATGCCCAAAAACCCTCCTCCGTCACCGCCCTCCCACTCAAACTGCCCTCTCTCCCCCCCTTAAGACCCCATCCCGACATGCCGACCCTGTCTCTCTCCGTCTCCCTCTCCACCCTTCGATGCCCAGGCTTCTCCCCTCAACCCACCTCTCTCTTCCGCTGCCTTCACCTCACCGTACCTCCGTTCCTCCATTCCTTTATATGTCTCGCGTCTCTTGTTTTACTTCTCCCTGAATTCCTGCTCGCCCCGAGGCTCTCTCCCTGTACTCCTTCCCCTTGCCTTCCTCGTAGTATCTCCCCATATCCCCCATTTGCCACCCTCTCGTCTGACCTTTGTGTGTCTCATTGAGTCCATTCGTTATTTTTCTCTTCTTCCCCCCGCCCCCCGTCCTGCTTCCCTTTTACACCCTGTCCCGTATCTCTCTCTTTGGCGTCCTTCGCTCCTTTCTCTCCTTATTCGTATTTCTCCCCTTTCTACTTGCCGTCTCCCTCCCTTCCCTTTTACTTCTGCCACCTCTTTATCTCTTGACTGCAAACATAGACCAAGTTGCGAGAGCTGTATAGAAATGGAGGTCCTCCGATGTGTCCTAGGGAAAGCGCTGGTGAAGGGAAGAATGTAGCTTGTTGCAAGGGTTCCGAGTAATTTTCTATGAATCCATTTCAGTACCATTCAAATATTCATTGAGGTTAAATTGTCACTACAATTTTTGTTTTACGCATATTAGATTGCAATAGAATCTATTACTGAGGTATTAAATCAATTGGCCCCATTTTAGTGTTTGACTTTGTCTTAATTAAAATTTAGAGAACAGAAAAATAAGTACGAATAAGTAAAAATGTGGTGGATTAATAAAATAATTATTCTTTAATTTTCAAATCAACTAATTATTATTGTTAGTACTTAAAACATAATTTGACAATCATGATTCGATTAGTAATCCGTTTGAGACAATTACTGCGTTTCGCATAGTCATCCCTTGCTTTTTTACTGTTGGCCTGTTCTTGTTTACAGCCTACTTCTCTAATTTCAAGTATCATATCTTTAATATATAATTCTTCCTTCATCTCACCAAATGAGTTGCATACAACAAATCTCTCTCTCAAGAGGGATATATTAGTGCCCCCTAGAATGAGAAACAAAATTATCTCCTTTTGAAACTAGGCTATGAACTTTTAATTCATCCTTTTGTCTCAAAATATTATCGGCACATAATCATGGGGCTCAAGAAATTTCCCTGGGTAACTCTCTTTCTGTATTCTAAGAGTAATTCTCTAGAAGCTATTTCAAAATCTATGTCCACTCAATGCAAGCCAGAGCCCTTTTCTCTCTGGATGCATAGATCAACTGCTCAAAAATTCTGCCAAGACAAATATATACTATTACATGAAATTAAATACTCTGCTTACGTTAAACTGTAGATACGGCTGAATCATGAAATAGTAAAATAGACTTACGAATATATCTGTAATAGTAAAAACAATATGTAGCATGGTAAAATTCAACATATGCATGAACATTTTTTCGGGTTAAATTTAATTTATCAACATTGAAGTGAATTAATTGAGAATTTTAAAAAGGATTTAAAAATGCTTCAATATGATCAATATATCTAATTTTAAAAGGAAGTAATGGTAATTAGCAGTTACTGAATGAATCTGCATAGTACTCAATAGTACTTATTTTATGACAGACTTTTGACATATTTGGTGTTCAGGGAAGAACGATAATTATTCAAATTTATTATCATACGGAAAAACAAAATAAATGTTCCATTTTTGCGAAATTATGTATGCAATACTTTTACTTTTAATGGCATCTTTGCTTTAAAATAATACGAATTTCAATATACCTCAATTAAAATTTCACATTAAAAGTTCATATGACCAGTTTTCTCTGGCGAAAGGGTACAACATTTGGAGAGTTAATACTACCAGAAAAGAAAATTAACAGTGGCCTGCGTTTATTTTTGAAAACTTATTGGCTTAATATTGATACTAAGATCATTCAAGAGATCGTAATCATCAAACATAGCCAAGGAATTCTCTGTGACGTTCAGTGCTCAGAATAATGTTCGATGATTAATGTGATGTGAATTTAAATCAAAGTTTTAGTGTACTCGGTCTTACCCACAGTTAAACCTGATTGAGTCCACATATTCATTTCATCGCAGAAGGGCCAAGGATTTTGAGCCTTCCCATATTAAAGCGCACGCTGCTACAAAAATATCTAGCTCTCGTGTCATTAGGAAAGAAAGGACGCGCACAGGCAATGACGGCGTGCAAATTTTGAAAGAAAAATCGCCTCGGCAACCTAATTTCCATCGCACAAAAGGCACAAAGGCATTTTTGTGAATCACGCGTCCGAGACAACGATTCCTATGGCGAGTTCTTCCGAAATAAACAAAGACAACCCCCACTCACTGCCTCGCGTGGTGATTATCCCACTCGGCCGCATTACTTTATGGAAAACATGCTTTTTTTTAAGTTTAATTATCCCGTCCGGGCGAGCTTTTTTTTAAACGTCTATTCACGTGGAGGCGGAGATAATAAATGGCTCGTTGCAAGAAGAGGGTAGTTGGGGGGAGGGAGGGGTGACGGTGAGGACGGTCGGGATAGCGGGGGATGGGGGAGGGGGGATAGGGCGAGCAGGAGAGGGCGAAGTGTTGCGGAGCGGGGATGGACGGGGGAGACGAGAGGGAGGGGGTGGATAATTTTTTTCATTTGTTTCCTGGAAAACCTCTCCCGCGCAGTCCCTCTTGACAACCAACAACCTTTTGTCATTTTCCCCATCCCTCTCTCTCTTTTCCCTCCCTCCCTTCCTCCACACCGCTCCTCGCTCGGCCACCCCCGCGCTGTCTCCCGCTCCGGGAGCATGTGGGAGTCCTGCTCAGTGTCCATTCTCATTTTGCCCCTCTCTTTTCCTCCCTCCTGTTCCCCCGACGCCGCCCACCCGCCGTCCCCCTCTCCGCCCCACGTCCACCCTCACTCTCTTGCGGTCTTGTGAACTGCGACACTCTCTAAGGGCAGACCAAATGGAAGGGCGCGTGGAGAGCGTTCCGTGGGGAGGGAAGGACGTAGGGGGAGGGCGAAATGTGTGGGAGGAGGGTGTGGTGTGGGGGTCGGCGAGAGAGGAAAGGGGGAGGGAAGAGAAGGAGAACGGTGGGAGTGCTGCTGTAGGGGGAAAGCGGGGACTGAGTTCCTGGACGAACGCATGCAAGGCCGAGTGGCCGTGGCGTATCTGAATCTTGGGTTTTCAGGCCGCCCCAGTGAAAATTGTCTCGAAACTATGGGGGGTAAGAGTGCTCTGCTGGAAATCAGGGAAAACGGATTCGGGACCCGGGGTCTTGAAAGTTTTTCTTTCTGCTTTCATTGGTCTGCATTTTCCAACGTATTTTAATGCATATTTACCCATTTAACACCCTCTTCCAATCTTTATGGCAATGCCCACAAATGTTCGAGTTCTCACTCTAGAAATTAATAGAAAAACGATTAAATGGCACCAAAATGAGATCTCTAGTTAAATGTACAGCATGCATTCCCCCATTTGAAAATAAGCTTTTGCATTAAAAGTGTGAGAAAGAGCAATATTAAACAGAAATAATTAAGCAAAAAATAAACACATTTTCACATATATGTTGTATATTAATATAATAATATGAATAGTAATAAAATTTCTTTATTGGGGTGAATTTCAGACTAGATATCACCCCTAGAAGTTCCTCCATTCACCATACAAGTATTGTATGTAAGAAGAAAAAGATTGTCTTATTTCCGATTTGATAATTAATTCCGAATGCCTTCCCGCGAAGGAGGATATCACGGAATAAGATCATCAAAGATTATTTTCCCGAGAGCACAAAATATTTTGTTTATGATCCATATCTGCAATTAGAATATAACGACTCTGTTTGAATCAAATTTCATCGTATTACATGGGATTTTAAATATTTTTGGCAGGTATATAGCGATGGGAAGTCGGTGAATGACGGGGAGAGTTTTTATTTTTTCAATTATTAACTTCGTCCTGGGTGTTTGTCGCCAGTTTCTGCAAAAGTTGGATTGTTTACCACAACTTGTGGTGAGAATTCGAAACCGGTAGTTGAGAGTGGGGCGGTGACATCTCCCAGCATAGCGAATTGGTTGAATCATAGATGGAGAGGTGGACAACCTCGCGGAAGGTGTTTCCCTCGGGCGGCGGGTCGTGGGAGGGCTGGTGCTGCGTAAAAACTGTCGGGGGGGGTCGTTCGAGGGGAGGGGCGAGCGAGAGGAGAGCGGTGGAGGGACATCAGGGGGAGGAGAGTGTGGGAGGCGGCGAGGGTGGCAGAAAGGGCGGGGGTAGTGAATTAGGGGTGGAATTGGGAGGGAGGGGGGGAGGGAGAGCGGGGGAGGCGAGGGAATGGGGTTTGCGAGACGAGGTGGGTAGTTTGGGAGGAGGAGAAGGTAAGAGTAGGTTTGCTTATTGATCAGGTCCGGCCGTGGAATGGAAAGGAAGGAAAGGGGAGTTGCGGGGAGGGGGGTGGAAGCGTGTGGGTTGGTCGGGGGATGGGGGTCCGCTACTCCGAGGGTGGAGTCTGGGGTTTGGGGTGCGATGGACGGACCCAGTGCGCAGGTCAACTGAATGGGGAAGAGACACGGGGCGTTGGGGTGGTGCTGGGTGGAGGGACGAAATGTTTGTGCGTGTGTGTGTGTGTACGTACGAGTGGATGGGGAGAGAGGTGGACGGCAGAAGGGAGGAGGGGGTGTGTGGTGGGGGAGGGGAGGTGAGGGAGGGAGGCGGGGGAGAGCGATGGTGGACGCGGCGTCCGGAGAGGCCGGAGGGAGGGGGCGAAGGGTTTCGTTTCCGAAGTAGCCATGGGCTTCCGAGAGCCGCCCTTTTCCTCGTCTCGCTACATTCTGAGTCGAGAAGTGGGGGGCTATATCCGCACAGCGGAGGTTATTTTGCGTTGTATACACCTTGTTATGTGCGTTTGCCAAAATATTTGAAACCATGAATCTCCCTCCTTTCTTCAAAGTGCACTATTATCCTAATTATCATCTACATCCACACAATGCCCCTCAAACCGCCGCAAAGGCGAGTGACGGGGGTATTAGCATACCAACCATACATGCATTTGAATAGTAATACACTCTACTACACAAGACTCGCACACTCACATGCGTGCCTCTAAAAATACGCAATAATTGGTGTGTTTGACTAAATAATCAATTACTGGTCTTACGTAAAGATATTTGAGTGCTTGGTTTTGATTTTGTTAGGATTGTGTATCATTCGAAGGAAAAACGAAGACTGAATTTTGTCGGTGTTGGTGTCTATCTCTCTAATTTTATTCTTGAGACCGTATCTATCAATAAAATTTGTAACTGTAATAATTCGCTCCGTGTTTCAAGAAAAAATTTAAGTGTCATATGCCTTTATAAATGTCTATCTTACCTGCGTTTTTTGTCAATAGGGGCTCCTTTGAACTTTTAACAATTCCAAAATAAACGTATTCCACCATGGATTCCAGTAGATTACACTTAACGCGTATACCAAATTTTTCTAGAGACGAAAAATCTCTCGAGTCACTGGTTCAGAGAATATTTCTACAAAATATAAATACATTTTTTGTTTAGAATGACAGGATTGGTGTTGAGTAAAGCTTAGTTGGTCAAAGTTGTGGAATAGGTGAATTGGCTCAGTACCGCTTAACGATGATTGCAATTCATGAATTCGGTTGAGGTCCAGTTTCTGGCCAAATACTGAGAGTAAACAAATGTTCCCAGCTTTCCAGAAAGTAGGATTTGAACACTAATTTAATATGAATTCGTGCTTTTCAGCTAGAAAAATTTTCTTTGTATCAACTGACACAATAAGCCTCAAAAGCATATTTCTATTTTTAATAGTGATTTTCCATAAATTTTTTATCCCGCCAAAATCAAGTTTTTAGTTTTTATTGAATACCGCTGGCTATTGAAGAATATTCTTCATGAAAAGTCCTTACAATTTCTAACGTAAGAATTTACGATATATTTGTGCATTTGGATATTCCTTAGTGTCGAACTATGGTCGGTTTATTTTTTAAACTCTACTAAAGATAATATCGACGAGGAGCATAGTTGAAATGGTTAATGTATTAGTAGAAAAGTATTATTTACGATGGAAGTAAATCTCAATTCGTATGAATTTTGTTGCGATGCATGATATTTCCTTCATTCAATAATATTTTTTTGTCATTTATGATCTTGAAATACCCTTTTAACTCCAAACTAATAAGCACTTTTGATACCCTTCCATTTTACATTGACATGATTAGGTCTCCTGATGCAGTTTCGGTGACAAATTCAAAACACCATTTACGATTACTCATTTTACTCTCCAATTTAATTTTCAACAGCCTACTTCTGGTGAAGTATCATTTGCATTGACATATTTTGTAAAAATGTATGGTTTTTCCTTTATTTAGAATTCTTGAACCATACTTTTTAAACATTTTTCACAATCCGCTTCAATCGAGCTAAATTCGTGGAAAGACATCTAGGAAAGCGGAGTGCAGTAGGGTCTCAATAGTTAGAGAGAGTATATCAGTATATGAAAAGTTATCCACCATCCGTGGGATATCCAATAGCAGCATATCGCCATTGCAAATGAAATGGAATCTCAAAACGGTTGAGACATGGGCTGTCTCCCCTTTTTTATTGTTTGTTTTTCGGTTTCCTAGGGAACGGCCGTACTTTTATGTCTGTGTCGGTTCTCGTTCAGACCAATCCATCTCACTCACCCGCCCCACATGTGTCCACCCCGATATTCTAACCCGGCAAGAAATCTGGACGGCCCACCCGATAACCAATATGTTTTTGTCTCCTTCAGATCCCGCTGCCATTAGTAACGCTCTCCGTTTCCTGCCCAACACTTGAACCCCGCTTCCCTCTGCCTCGTGCCTTCCCGCCACCCACTTCTCGCGCGCCACCTTACTGGCCCTCCAGTCCCTTCTTCCCCGTCCCCAACTCTCCCCCCTCGGAACCCTCATTTACCTATTTCCTCCTTCCCTTCGCTTTCCTTATCAAATCATGACTCCCCTGTCCACACGATTCACTCCCGCACTGATATCCTACTGATCTCGATTTATCGTTATTTCCGGGCATAATCTTGCCTCGAGATGTGAATGATTTAATTTTACCATGCATTCGATATCATTAATGTTCATTGTAAATTCCTTAAGCGCGTGAAACGCCATTATTAATTACAGTAACACTAGTTGCGAAACAATATTCAAGAGCTTTATTAGCAAGAAATCAAGAGCTATACGGCCTCTAGGTAAAATAATAAGGGAGAAAGAATCCAATGGCCGTAAAAAACAGTCGCAACTCTCGTCAGACCAAATTGTTGTGTTGGTATTCGCGGAAACCACGTAAGGGACCAGCCACAACCTCTCGACCAAGAATACCCTCTGTGGTGGTTTACGGGAAATTAATCCACGCCAGGGACCACACACAGCCACACACACACTATCCTGTCTGGAATCCTTCACGAAGCTGTGAAACCCCGTTAAAGATTCCAGGTGGAATGTAGTCCTTCACGAGGCTCTAAGGAAGACCCCGTTCAGGATACCAGGATGTTTTACAAGCACACACTCTGTGACTATCCACGAAGGACGAGCACAGACCAATCACACACACTAGCACTCAAGTAAGGAAGGCACTAGGATAAAGCTTATTTAAAAAAAATTCAGTTTGCTCCGGCGTGTCTTCCTCGTGTCAATAGGACCCGGCTACCGAATGGTGGATATCTCTTTTATAAATGGTGATAATTAATGAACCATCTCATTTTATGGACACCGTATCTTTCTGGAAACTGGAGACGGTACCATCCTGTTTATTGATGGAAACTGACTGGAACTGTGAAGGTACGCTCCCTCGATAGCTCAGGTGGTTAGAGCATCCGCCCGGCAAGTGGAGAGATCCGGTGTTCAAGTCCCGGTCGAAGAAGATATTTTTACATTCGTGATCTGCTCACATCCGCCATCCCCACCTCTCTTGTGTTCGTCCTTTATATGTGTTCCTTTACCATTTTCCTTATCTCTATTTCAATGTGAATATTTATTCGCCATATGGCGGTATTTCGTGTTTGAATATATGTATATATATTCAATATTGATATATATATCAATACATATATTGAATATATGTGTATATATATATATATATATATATATATATATATATATATATATACAGAATAAAACAGATAACACGTAAAAGGACACTGTAGATGATTTAAGCTTTCGGCCTACTCCGAGGCCTTCTTCAGGTCAGACTGTAGAAGGCCTCGGAGTAGGCCGAAAGCTTAAATCATCTACAGTGTGAGTGTCCTTTTACGTGTTAAAATATTTCCTTATCCAGGATTTGAACCACGGATGTTTCTGTGTTGGTCTTTGTGTGATTCCCTTTCCTTATATGTCTATTTCTATGTGCGAAAATAATATATACTAAACCGACCTTCGAGTTGATTACTGTGTTTATGGTTTTATATTATTATTAGGTAATCTACCGTTTAAGGTAGGTTTTTGGATAGACACAACTATCAAATAAACATTTTGTGACTCCCCACCTAGCAAACTAATCTATATCAGGTCCCTCTTCATCTCTGTGTACTTCTTTTCTCCCTTCATCCCGTCCAACATCCCTATCCTGTTCCTGCCCTTGCCCAACATTCTCCCCTCTATTACCCTCTTCAAAATTCCACTACCGCTCAATACGCCTTTCATCCATTTTTCCTGCCTCCATACGATTTCTCTCAACAAACCCCTCTCCTCACCCACCATCTCCAGTACTTCCTCATTTGTATTCCTTTCGGTCCATTTCATGTTCTGCATTCTTCTCCACACCCACATTTCAAAAGCCTCCAATTTACGTCTATCCTCCTGCTTCAGTGACCACGTTTCCGCGCCGTTCATAGCTACGCTCCATATCAGAGTTTTTACGAGTCCTGTCTTAACATCCCTACTCAACGTCTGTATATATATATATATATATATATATATATATATATATATATATATATATATACAGGGTTTGTCCGGAAAATAAGTGTACTGAGCTCAGGAAAAAAAATTTATTACACTTTTACATATCTTAAGCTAATATTCCTCAAAATAGGACCCTTGTGAGTCGATACACTTGTTCCAGCGGCGTTCCCATTCCTGGAACGCTCCCGCGAAGGCATCATCGGGAACCTCTCGAAGACACGTCGTCACGGCCTTTTCGACGGCGTCCAAAGTCCCGTATCGCGTTCCTTTCAAACTCCTCTTTATCTTCGGGAACAGAAAGAAGTCCGGTGGTGCCAAGGCCGCTAGACTTCATGGACTGTTTGGTCACGATTTCTCATGCACAATTACAGGCAGATAATGGTGTTAAAATATCATTGATTTATGACCTCCTATTCAGTGTGAATAGCTGTAATAAATGGGACCTTAGAAAAAGAAAACTTAAATAAGTATTTGTACATATATTTTCGTCCCTTATCAAGAAATAATAAGTGTATAGGTACTTAGCCAGATGCCTGTAATATATCTCAATCATTCATTGTGGGCGTCAAGTGAACTTCATTATTAAGTAAAAACCCGAGTTTAATACTCAAAGTAGCCCGATTGGTCGTTAATATGGTACTATGGTGTTAATGCGTATAGGTATGGTCCCTAATCTTATCGGATTGACTCGCTCTCCTGAGAAATCATTAGTTGATTCCTATTATGTGTGTCTGTTATTTACTGATGAAGAACCATAGCCCCCTCAAATAATTGATAAATTTTATTCATGTTTAGCATTTATACCGCAGTTTATCATTCTATCTTTTTGAAATCACTATTTTAAATCTTTAACCCTGCCCTACAATTATATACTTACTTACTGTGTTAGCCTTTACTAATATTTTCTTAACGAGCTTGATCAGAGTAGCAGTTATTTCCAGTTGAAATTTTTACTGCCATTTCTTTTTTCTTATATTTTCCGAGACTCCAACGGAATGCTTAGAGTTGCAAATGTAATTCACTTTGCTCCGCCTAGTTTCGGGAAGACAAATGAATGGCAATGGATAGCAGCCATTTGGTCTCATTTTCTTTTTTTTTCTCCCCGAACATTCCTCTTTTCCTTCGCCGGGGCCGTTCGTCGTTACGCTCCACTTGTCTCCCCGCCCAGCGTCCACAGTGGTCCATTAGTTGCCCAAATGCTCATTCCCCACTCTAAATCAAATCGCCTTCCGCCACCACCAGCAGCGTTTTCCCCCTATCATTCTTCAACTCACTTTCTCGCGTTACTTTCTGGTAAATTGTTGCTGAATAAAAAAATGAATTAGTTCCGTAGGCTGGTATTTCGATAATAATTTATTGGAATCAGTTACTCATTGAACTAAGTCTTGAAAATAATCCCAGATCGCATTTTTGACTCTTCGGAGGAAGGTGACATCAATGTGTCTCCGGTGATTCCGAATGCAATTTTATTGTACAACTATAAAGTTTTTATTTGGTAAACATAAGAGTCAGAGGAAGGAGCAAAAGATAGAAAAAAAACAAATATAAAAGGAGAAGTATGATTTGGAGAAGAAAAAAGAGGTTAACGCAAATGGTAACCGTACCAATCAGGTTCTAAAAAGGGCAGAATTATGCTATTGGGGAGAGGAATAATCACAGATGTCAAAGTAACAAGGGCATAGATAGCAGGATAGCGTAAGTAAAGAATGTACTTTGAATAAAGGGAATTTGACTGAGAACCAGCTGTGCAATCCTGTGAGGAAACACCGTATTAGTACATTACATACTTAGAGCGAGACAATCTATGAAAATACTCGAAGCAGGACGTAAAAATCAGTACAAATGCGTATTTAATCCACCAGCTTAATGATGAAAATCAAATGGAGCTTTCGAATAATTAATAAGTTCTAATTTAATCTGAGAAATTAATTACAATGAAAAATCTGTTGAGGAGGGAACTTCCCTAAAGAAGACAATAAATGTCATAAAGAGAATAATTAGCGATAGACTTTAATGTGA